>OX387302.1:2471671-3705007 GCA_947562105.1 Shargacucullia verbasci | reverse complement strand
CTGCTGCGCTACGTGTCACGGGTTCGATTCCCGCTCGGAATAAATATTTGTATGATCTACAGATGAATATATGTGTTGGTACCCACGATAAGAATAATTCTTAGAGTAGGGCAATGTTTTGTAGATAAAACAATAAACTGTGGATAAAAAAATCGACCGTGATGCGGAATTCGGATTCTAACCTTGTGGTTCAATACACTATCTCTCACAGTACTATGTCTCTTTCTAACAAAAACATATGAAGAGGATGAAAGATATTTAGTCCTGTCAAATGAATAAAAAGTAAATGCAATCGTGAAAGCCATAGGTCGCGTTTAATTTTCCGCTCATGAAAAGACCAAAGTCTAATATGATAGTTCAGAAAATATTTTCTGTTCTCTTTCAATGATGTTTGAAAGAAAGAGATATAATTTGATTAAAATTAGTTTACGGCGATATGCAATATGTTCAGGGCTAGTGACCATCGATTTCTTACGTCCTACGATAGTCGATTATCCCTTGCGTTAACGGGGGAGAAAAACATCGGAGGCCTTAGTGTAAGTTTCTTTTGACAAAATCGATTTAACTCATTGAACGCGTTCGGCGCTCCGATTGCTGGAAAGCACGAAACGAACCAATCGGAGCGCCAAACGCGTTCGATACGTTATATCGAGTTTGTCAAAAGAAACTTATACTAGGGCCTCGGAAGATCTGCATATCAATTCCAAATTTTTCCCGTTGGTGTATGCAATCCAGCCAACATTAGGCCAGCTTTCTCATTCTGAGAACAATGTATTGTTTATTATTCCGGGTTCTATAACTCTATAGATAGATATAGATTTTAGCTTACCGTTCTCAAGTATCTTTCAGGTGTTCCGTCGTTGGCTTTCCTTTCTTTACATATCCGTGGTTGTAGTATTAAGAGTAAGTAAACTCGCCTAAGTTCTACGGGCTATGACTAAGGCTCTGCAGCTTAAGCAAGTGTTATGTTATGATTGGTAAGGGATAAATGAATTTCTTCAAGCAGAGGAATCATTATTTAAAGTTGAATACGGCATTGGCTCCACGTCATGCGAATAAAATCTTTTAGCACCTTTGAAAGGCGAAGTAATTAAGACACGTTTCTTTGTACTTCTCAAAACGAACACAAACAATTTTTAAAAAATCATTAATTCTTTAAAATATACGGCAGCTTTCCTATACTAACTTATATTTTTGCCGAACTATTGACACGGTCATCCGAGCCTGTTTAAAAACCAATTTCCCTGTACAAACAACTAACAACAAACCAAATAAAAACCGACATCTTCAATTACACTCCTTTACCATGGACTGTACAAACACTTGATACGGATCGTTGCGAGAATCGAATAGTAATTCGACTATTCGACTCGACTATCGTGGAATCGATGTTTTCTCCTCCCATGGGGTCGCGCCCTAGGCCGCATAATGTGATTCTATTATACGAGTATCAGTGTCAAATGAGGTTTTCACCAATTGGAAATATGAGGATGTTTGAGGTCATATTTATTTTGTTTTTTCCTTATCGTTGAAGTTATTGGGTTCTCCTCGGTTTAAGACTCATTAAGACTATTCCAGACGTAAGACGTAGGATATTTAATAACATCAACACATGTTTGGACTTCTTAATGGCGAATCAATACATTGAAGCTTTGTTTCTACCTCTTTCTGTGTTCCTGGGTACATCACAATGAAACAAACTTACCTTTTAAAATGAGAAAGTACTGGAAAACACTGAACTGATCTATAATCATTATAATCGAAATCTGTTACCCGGGTAGCAAAGAAATAATCAGCTCAAACAGGTGGGCCTCGCTATAAATCAATGTTGTCGCCATTGTGGATGTGGGGTCCCCTCACGTTGTCATGTTGGTACTATTGTCAATGCTTGTTGATTGAACCCTAATGCGATGTAGAAGCTACGGGAGATTTTTGAGTTCATACTTAGTGAAGAAAATACAAGTCATTGTTGTTAGGGTTTTGTTATGATGATTATATGATGATTAGAGACAAAGGAATTAAAAACTATGATTGTGATTTTATCGGATCTAAAGGTTGATGCATTGATCTTATAATCTGCAAGAATTGATATGGTGTTGTTTGGTTAGTCAATCGTCATCAACTCATTATTAATGGAATATGACTACCTTTTGCGTTTACTGTTACTAAGGTTTAACAAGTCTTCGGTGAATTAAGCGTTGAAAATCCAAGTAGGGTAGTGAGAAACGTAGCCTTTTATAAACCTATTTGTCATTAATCTTGACGTCTAAAATATTACTTAATTCATCAATTCAGTGGACAACGGTCGGCAACAATAGATTTTTCAATGTCTACCGCACGTTAATCCATTAAAGAAAAGACTTCTAATACCTACTAAGGCACAAATCTCCTAACATAAACGCGAGTACCGTTGCAGTAGGGGAATGGCGCATGGGCACCAGCTCATTGATTCGCTAATCCTGTGGGAATCTTAATGGCGAGTGCAGCGCGGGACAAAATTAGACGGACACGTGGCTCTGCTGTCCTGTAATGAGATCTGTTTCATTTGTTGCCTTTTTTTATAAAAAGGGATGTTTGTTTCGTTTGAAATCCTTGAAGTTGTTAAAGATGTTCCAACATAGGTACCTACTTAATTTTTTCTCCATCGATACTTTTTTTTCCTTTATAGTTAGTATTTTCGCCTTAGTTATTGTTAGGACTGCTCTTGGTTCAGAGACTAGTATGATATGTATTTATTCATTAGGTACCAGACTAGTATATACGTTCATTTTAAATTGAGACAAAAAAACTGACTCTCAAAGCTCTAAATGAAAGAAACCGAGATAACATAATCAATAGCAAATTGAGTTAAAAAAAATCGCAACGTCATTAACCTCTCGGCTCGAACGGATCTTGACACATGACATACCCGCTGATTCAACGAGCTGTCGCAAATTACGTCATGAATTCTAAGAACTACTGAATTTTATACGCAATTTTTATTCCACTATTAAACATGAAAAAAATGTTTTCTCATCGATTTAAAGACCAATGTCTACAGTAAATTTATTCATTTTAGTGTTAGTATTGGTAAAACTGCATCATTAGGCTGCGATATGCCTATAAAATGTTAATTTGTACACCTATTACAATATTACGGGTCTTAGGTTAGCTCAAAAAAATTACCTAAGCAAGCTACTTATGTGCTGAAACACTATAATTTGAAATAATTGCACAAACTATCTTTTTATTTATCGATTCATTTACACCATTATTCATACATAAACACATAAAAAACAAGATTGAAATTAACTGAAATTTGAACAAAAAACGAAGTCTCAAATAGTGCTGCCAAGTGCTGCAAATTCAACTAAAATCGTTATAACAATACAAATCTCGCATTCATCCTAATCGATTCACTTACAGCTTGGCAGAAAAGAGGTTATACTCTTTTTTTAATTCTATTAATTCCAGAGCATTTTTTTCGCAACTAAATTTCGGTGTTTCTGTCTAATTATCTGAATATTTTTATTATAATAATATATTTATATTTATCCTCTTCAATCTTTCCCATAAACAATATTTCCCAAGAAATAATTATATTTTATTAAAGATACAGAGAACAGCAAAAGTTTATATATTTGTTCAATTAAAGGAAAATGCTTTCAAACTAATTTTATGTTTGTATAACAGGGGGCTTTCCCAAAACAGTCAGAATTAAAAGATGGATACTAGCCAAGCTACTGCTACCTGCTTCTGGTTGGCAATCAAATCAAAGACGAAGGCCATAACTTTTTTTGTGTAGTTTGTATTTCTTTTGTATTATGATGGCGGCCATGTTACGGATTTTTTTCGTTCGTATCCATAAAAAATCTACGTAAATGCACTTCTGCCATCTTGTATCATCAGTTTCAGTGTCAGAACCCCCGGAAACCAAAAAACTACACCCATGAAAAATTTCATTAAATTCAATATACCTATACCAATACCTATATCATTAAATTAAAAAAATTCCCGCCATATTGGGTTAACACCGGCTTAAATCACGGAATAAAAACGATATACAAAATAACATAAAAATATAGAGACATAGTGATATTAATATAATTTGGTTGAAATAAATAGACGGTAGTGGACAGCAACCCCTTGTCACAGCTCAGCCGTGGAGCGAGCAACACATCGCGTCGGCGTGGCCGTCGTGTTGTTTTATAGCCTCGTTAGTGCTCAATGTACATTTCGGGACAAGCATTTTTGGCGAATATATATCATAACCTTTTCCTACAGCAGTGGCACGGCAGCGGCTCTTGCCGCACCGTGTTGCCCAGACAGGACAAGGCCTTATTAAAAATTAAATACTTGTACCAAAAGTAACCAAGTTAAATTTAATAGTTATAAATTGAAAAATGCGCAAGAAAAATGCTCATTCGGCGAAATAATTTTGTCGTGCCTAAAAACATGTACAGTCAGCATCAAAAAAATGTAATAATAATGTCTTCTTGACCGGTTTTTACCGGTAATTTCGGTCACGGCGGCCAATCTCACCGGAGATTAGCCAGCTACGCAGGAGATATTATAGTGCACAAGTGTGCGCGCAAACACAGGTGCACTCTCTATTCCTTCACTCTCATAGTCCGATGGGACGGCAATCCGACACGACCGGAGAGAGATCAGGCGCAGGGCCAACGGCTTTACGTGCTTTCCGATGCACGGTATGTATTCACATACACAAAGACCTAGACCCGAAACAACTATCTGTAGATCATACAAATATTTGTTCCGTGCGAGAATCGAACCCGCGACACGTAGACCAGCAATCGATCTCTCAACCGCTCCGCCAACCGTGCCGTCCAAAAATATTTATACACGTACCGAAATTCAAATGCTTATTCTTGGAAAACTAATGTTAAAATCATAAAATTTAAATGGCCGTGTATTTTTATGTATCCACAAATACTGTGTAAAATTGGCCAAGATTTTAATCATTATTTCCTCTAAAAATCGTTTTTGAATTTCATAAAGTGTATATCTTATTGATGCTGACTGTACCTACTGAAATATTACTTTTATATTTTATCATATAATATTTAAAACATGAATTATATTTTTTCGTATCGATTTCTAGAATTACTCATTTTGATTAATCGATTACGATTCAAATTCGAAAATAAATCGGTTAAAATAATCGTTTCGAACATCTCTTCAAATCTCTTGCAGACAAAATCTAATATGGCGGCAAATCCTTATAAACCGAATTGAGTAGTGATAACAAAGAATTTGTAATATTTACCTTTGAAGTGATATTGACGTTGATATATGGACATTTACGTGAACTTTATATATTTCATAACTAGTTTGTGATATATTATTATCTAAGTTAACAGTAAAATGTGTAATACTAGTGAAAATAAAAAATAACAAACGCATGACTCGCGGGAAATTTTTACTTCAGTCATCAAAAACTTTGTTATCACTACTTTATTTATCAAATTTATGGATGATATGAACAGCCTAATGAATAAGACGTTATTATCACGCCCAATTTGTGCGGTTTGGTGATTCAAAATCCACCTTTTTGATGTTTTTTAGCACCATAGCCCGCATTAGCACTCATAATGGCCGTCATCGCATTTGCGCACTCATATATTTTATAGGTAAACTTTGTAATTTGGGCATAAAATGTTTAAGATTTTCTAACTTAGACACATGAACTGTTTATTAAAGTCTTTTGTTTCACACGCAATATTATGATTTGATCATTTAGTATACAATAATTTTGCAAAAATATTTATTGTGACGATTGACATAAATTGAAGTGTCAGTCCGGCCCATTTTAGGGCTTATCCTGAGCCAGCGGTGACATTAGTGTCAGGCCCATTTTAGCCACCATTACGGATTATAAGGTTAAAAAATAACCAATACGTTTTATTCGGATTAATTAACAACAGATACGAGGTATTCTTTTTTCAAAAATATAATAGTGTACGATCATCGGCCCTAGTCGCAGGTCGTTATCGCGACACTACGCGATATAAAAGACCCTATTATGTCAACTGACAGTTGCGAGCGGTCCCGAAGGACAGATATTTTACTTTACTTGATTTATCGGCTGTTTGGGACTCTAGGTGTTGTGTTTTTGGCTCTTCGGTGGGGTAATTAGCCATTATAGTTTTAGGGTTTTGTATATTTGGCCATTTGTACCTATGTTAATTTAATGCTGGTATTATAAACGAAAGGCTTGATTAACTTAAAACCTTTTCACGCAGGTAAATACGTAAATAAACATAATATAACTATGAAAATATGGATATCAAAAACCAAAGATGTGCTTGTTTTTTGTATTTATAGGAAAGATTCATAATATTCTAATAGTGCAGGCTCCATTTGCAAAGCGTACTTACATAAAATACGCTAGCGTTAAATTCAACAATAAATCACCCCAAGCTCACCAATTAAATTGTAATTTGTCGCATGTGACTGCAGAATTTATTAATTGACACAATAACTTGTAATATAACTGAAACATTTGCGAGCAGATTTTAAATATGAATGCGTTCACTGGCGCGTATCCGATTTCTCATTATTCGAAATTTGAATAAAGACGTCAAAACCGCGACGTCAGCGAAGCGGCAAAGTCAAAATTCGAACACATTAGCGCAAAATCGTTTATTTAAATTTTACACGCAGTTGATTTTGAATACAGAAGTATGGCGTCCAAACAGAAATTATAAAATTATCCCTGTTTGTCTAGTTCGGAGCACAAAGGAAGCCCAGTGCATGTTTACACGCTATTTAACAATTATTTAACATTTGATTTGAACACGGACTCGTGATTCGAATCCAACTTATTTGCATAATCCCTATTATTACAGTCTAAATTACGATTTGCCATAGCGATGTGATTACTAAGTTTGTGACAAATAAATAATTTATAACGTTATCTCTATCAGCATACCTAATCCATTATTATTTAAATAGAATTTTGCTAACTGAAATTAATATAACATTTTTTTTTAATTAAAATTAAGAAACCGCATTTTCCCTTGCGCTCTTAAGCTATACATGCTTAAGTTAAATTGTGTGTAAAGTGAGAAATAAACGTTAGTGCACTTCGTCTTTACGCGTCATCCTCTGCAATTAGCCGATCAATCATTTGGGAACGTATCTATTCCACAAACCACTATGACGTATCCGAACTAATTCGCGCCAAAAACTGTCAAAATCCTAGGTGCGGCTTCTCAAAATATTTTTACAGGATTCTAAACCTAGCTGCCATTGCCCATAAAAGAATTAAGTTCTAAAATAGCTTACATGATTTTCTAGCGAAATATGTATTTTATGCCGCGCCAAAAAGTGTCGCTAGAAACATGGCGCCCCCCAGAGACTTTATTAGCGTCGGCGACCCACCCATTATACATTTTTAAACCGTATCCATATAAATTAATGTCGATACCACCCCAGCGTAATATCAATCTCGTGCCGTAGTTGTTCGCGGATTATGTTACAAATAATATCATTTTGTACGGTGATTCGTTATGAATGGTGCTACCTATGGGCTTTAGAATGTACTTCAGCTGTACGGTCTTGATTATTTGTTGGTAAATTTGGTTGATAGAATGAATGAATATTAAAATTACACGTAAAACAATACTGACTCAGTTAAATGGTGATGAAAATGAATGCAAAACTAGTCGATAGATTTGTCGAATTAATGCATTAGCATTTGATCTTTTAAGATTTGTTCATTACTATGGGTATTTTATCATAGAAAATGAAAAAAATATGGATAACGTGTATCTGCAACATAACTAGATTATTTGAATATCGCTCATCCAATACAAGCTGAAGGCTGAAAGAGCCAACAATAAGTAACGGATTAATACTATTTATTACTACTAGAATTAATCTATTATATTTTATCTATTTATGTATATATTATGTATGAATTTATATAAATTTGTTGTTTATTTTGCTGGCATTTCTTTTCTCTAGAAATAGTAGATCGCAACTTGCTTAAGAGGCCTGGTACTCAAAAAAGTTATAAAAATTATACCTATTTATATATACATATATTTAACCAAGACGGCGAGTATCAATCCCGTTTTGTCCAACTGTACGTCCAATAACGAAGTGTTCCCCCAACAAGGGAGGCCAGTTTACTGTTTCTTTATTCCATTATGTTTTAAAGAGAATGTCATAGCTATCGCCAAGTGCAGCGCGGAACGCACCCGAAATGCCGAATTAACGAAGGGCGCGAACAATAGGACCCGATTCAAATTGCGAACGCAGCTTTTAATTGCACGCTAATAGGCAACCGGTTTTTGTTATAATTGGCTCTCAGGTTGACAGTTCATTTTACTTTTCAGTTAAACCAGTTGGAAGCAGTTTTAAAATTTGTAACTTCTGAATTTTATCATAATTCCTTGATATTTGATTTATAAATATTTAAAGTAGATATACACTGTGACCTTTATCACATCTACTTCATTTCTGTATAAGTCCTAGGCCTTGCTACTAAATAAGAAGTATAACAGAACAAGTGCACAGTGCATCACAATAATATCTTGCGGCCACAAAAATAATTTCTACGGCAAACAAAACAAAAATTGTTTAGGGGAGATCCATCGATAAAAAGCGTCCTAATCAAATAAATAGGGACGTCCCGTCGATCTCTCGACGCAATCTCTAACCAAAATTGTAATTTGATATCTTCTATCAGCGACGCATCAACCCATAGTGTTGCCATGATAATAATCTGTTATAACATTTTCATCTGCGGTGTCAGTTTGTGGGTATTATTTTACGCTATTGTTGTTATAATTGCCTTCTGAGGATTAATAACACTTAAAGATTAGGTACAGTCGAGGTTGCTTAATTTTAAAATCGCTCGATTATTTTGCATTTTGAATCACACAAGCAGGGTATGATTCAGAATGCATTCGAAATGCATTCACTTGGTATAGATATTTTGGTGTATTATTAGTGCAAGATTTTCTAGGATAACCATATTCCTGATCCTTAGGAACTTAGTTTGGTCCTTTGGGAATAAAGTGAACAATTTAAGTAGAGTACAGTATTTTTAATAGGATATTGGTTCCCACGATCAACGATGTGGTCATCACATTAAAAGTTAAAAAGTGCGTGAGAACTCATTAAAACCATAACAGAAAAGTTATTTTTAATAAAGATGAATCCTCATAAAATCAACAGGGTTCTGTTTTTTCACCCTCTGGCATTATAGCTTGCGATCTTAGGCCCATTAGATTAAAACGTTACTCTATTTGAACGGCACGTGTCACGCATGCGCCGTGCACACGAAGTTTGACAGCTAAACAAACATGGCGCCGATAGAGGAATCAAAATCAAATCTTTATTAATATTATATCAGCAAACACATTGTTCTTTATGCGGGGTATTGTGCAAATATAATTTTTGTAATTGGTCTTGTTTCCTCCCCTTTGCGGATTTTAAGTAAGTAGTTATTTAATGTTAGGGTGGAGATGACGTCTTTTGCAAATAATGGTTTGATTAATACTGGTAATGGATTAGGAATTAATATAATAGTAGTATAGACTACTATTATATTTACTTTAGATTTATGTTAATGTTGATCAATATACCTATAAAAGTTTTAAGGGATTACTCATATTGCTGAATAAGGTGCAAAAAACGTATCACAGATTTATTACTAGTTTTAACGAGACTGACTCATTATTTATGTAATTGCTAATAAATAAATACCGGTTACTGTGTTAAAAATATTACGCCTCTTAAATAAATTCATACCTCATCAATATAACTAAATAAATTTACTATGTATCCCTTACAAATTATATCCTACCATATATTTTAGACATAATATAGGTAATTTATCTATTTCATATAACAAAAGAGAAATAAAGCACATTTCAACAAGTAAAATACATGAAATGGCTCAAATAATTTGTTAAGTGCAATAAATGTCTTCAGTATAGTTTGAACAGGGTACTGATTACACTAGATAACTTAACTGCCATTTTCAATGGCAACTGATCATCGATTTTTCCTGTGAAGTGTAAGTTTCCTTTGACAAATTCGATTTACTACATCGAACGCGTTCGGCGCTCCGAGGCCCTAGTGTAAGTTTCTTTCGACAAACTCGATTTAACGCATCGAACGCGTTCCGCGCTCCAATTGGTGAAGAACACGAAACAGACCAATCGGAGCGCCGAACGCGTTCGATGCGTTAAATCGAGTCGAGTCCAGGGCCTGTACTGTATACTAACTGTCGAAATGTCGTTGATTAGTTGCATTTTGATTGTTAAATTAGTTAGTAGAATCGGCCCCCAGAGCTACTTAGTTACATCAGATTCTCAGAAACGCTACACTATTTGTAATCGGAATATCCTCGGAAATACTCGTAATATTCAAACCGTAGCGCGATATTTACCCACCGTAGAGTGGAACACGGCTATTAATTTACATACTAATTTATCTTGTAATTAAGTACGCCGCAAATTGCTATCTCAGCCCTACATAATCCTTTCGCACTGTTGCTTGGCGTTTGAAAACGATGATCTTAATGTTGATACTCTCGGAAAATTGTGATTCTTGAGAATTTTCGTAAATCTAGATGTTTTTTTTTTGTTTTTTTATTAAAATTTAATGAGTGGCCAACCTTCGTTTAAGAATTCATACCATTCGAGTGTCATGTTTACAAGACGATTGTCTTGAATTTAATCAGAAAAGCTCATGCTCAATATTTTTTTTTAATAAAATCTTTTATGCCTTGCCAAGACTCCGAAGGCATCGTTTCAAGTAAATTATTATTTTGTTTTACAAATATGTACATATAAATATTTAAGAAATTTAGAACAATATACCTATTGTGTAATATGATGACATATCGTTCAATGGTTGAAAGCTTTAATTAAAGTATTAAAAGAATGAGAGCTCAGAAAACAATATTGCTTCTATATTTCTAACATTATTAACTTAATCGGTGTCTTCCAGATCATTCACCAAAATCCAGTCACATCCCCTCGTTTCTTTCGATCGCCTGCGGCTGGTGTTGACACGCAGCCGACAGACAGGGATTAAGGTTATCTGCATCACAAAGCCTGCACCGTGGAATTGCGCCGATTGCTAGACAACCCACCCGGCCAGTGGTAATATAGCCCGGTTTTTTTTGACTGTTTTGACGGGTTGAGGGTTAAGATTTTCTTTTATATTTAAATTACTATCGTATTACTTCCTAATATTTTATGGCTTCTAAAACTCAAAACCTATAATGCTTGTTAATCCTGACTGCGGCGTCTGTGTTCCCTGATTCATATTATCTAGGAATCTTTAAGGGGAATCTTCAGCTTCCTTGATTTATCCTCGGCGACACCATTTAAAAAAAAGAAAACCTTAAATTCTAGACAGTCTTTATTTTAAATTATAGATTCGGCGAAAACAAAACTCACACTATCAATTATTGCAAGGATAGCATAGAGTTCCGAGTTGGAGAATCTTCATATTGTTCAGCACAGCTTGTTCACAAGTTGGGATTAATTGAATTGTTTCTACAGAGGACTTGACAAGTTGCACGATACCTAAGTACCTACACCGTCGAGTCGATCAGGTTGTCACTGGCGACACTCTTCAAGTTTATGTTTATTTGTTGTGTAAGTAAGCGAAATCAAATCATTTTTCTTCTTACACTATATACAGTATACCTATAATTTTAGAGTTCCTATGTATAAAAATTCGATTCTATATTGTGACATTCAATTTTTTTACTCCATTTAATATAATTGATAGTAGATCTGTTTAGGTGTGGAAAAACAAATTAGTAGGTATTTTTGTCAACGTTACGAGTTTTTATTTCACACGGAGTGTGTGTGTAAAGTATGTAAAGTATATAAGTAAGTATGTTTAGCGTACCCTTGCTAAATAATGTTATAAAAACCTCTTACCGACAAGTAGAAGAACACTAATTCTGACTTCAAGTATTCTTGCCCCACGTTGGGCGCCATTCTGCGTGTCGTGTTTTTATCATCTTATAAATATTCTCTGATTACAATCTTATTTAAAAAACATCAAAACAAGTTCTAACCCAAATCAATACATGCAGAGCTTAACAAAGTATCAAACGGTTTCGCAACACGAAATCTGAATGCGTTGTCATCCGACACTGCGGCGAAGTCTATTAATTCCATTCAGGAGAGGGTACAAACCCCTAAATCGATATACGCTAAGAGGGACCCATTTCACGGCTGAACACCCACACGACCAACTTGGAAATCGACTTGTACGTGATATGGAAAGTGTATGCCGTAAATTCTGCCTTTAAAATATGTGGAAAATATGTCTTGTGACCTTATGTATGGGCCGGGATATCTTTGCTGGTGTTTTTTTACGCTTTGGTTATTGAGACCATCAAGTGTTTTTACATTATTTTGAGGCTTGACAGATCAATGCAACTAATACTTTAACCAGACACCCGGAAACAAACATAATAAAAGCTTAAATTCATTTCACATCACCTTGACATTTCTGCAGTCAAATTTAAGTCTAATGCAACTAAATTCCTCTGAAAACAATTTAAAACCTCAGCTTTTGAGCCATTATTATAGTTTTAAATAGCTTTTAAAAGCAACAATAGGAGCACGCGACGCGCGTCCGTTCACCGTGGCGTCCCGCACGCGATTGCATAATTTTTAATCACACGACCGAGTAAGCAGCTAATACGGTAGAACGAGATATTGAGGGTAGTTATAGCTTAACTGGCGGCAAAGCGGAATTGGCTTTTGTCATCGCGAGCGGAACGGATTTTCTTTATTTTCTGAACGCCTGGTAGTCGTGGTTTTTCAAATTGTTTTTTAGAATAACATGTACCTATCATGTACCTATGAGTGCGACACTGAAGCTGTGTGTGTGTACATGACGTGTAAAATGTATTTCATTAGTAAAGCGGCTTAGAATTTTATATTGGGAGGAACGCCGCCTTATGTAGAGCAGAGGTAAGAATGAAAACAAATTTCTTATATCATTTGCAATCATTTATGTAATCATACATAGCCGTCGTCATTTGAAGATAAAATATTAGTTTAATCGGAGTACATACTTGTCCTAGCTATGCGACATATGCGTCAAACATATAGACCATTTACCTTTACACTTGGCTAAATTAAAATGTCACTTGAAACTATAATAAACAGTATCATTCCATCCATTAATCCATCCATTGTAATGGTAAGCAGGCTGTGATCTATATTTTAATAACACGCCTCAATGGATCGCTAATAAGGGCGAAAATTGTGTTAGGGACGATGTCGCGTAGGGACCAAAGGACCATGTTCGTTTTAATCGTATTTATATCACATACGATTATTTTTAAGTCACACAAATTAAAAATAATCATAATATGTAATACATACGTCTGAGTTCGAAGTTTGTGATGATAAAAAGTAAGGGCTCGCCTCATAAAGAGCCTCTTTAAATAATACATAAAAACATACCAAGTGCGTTATCGGGGACATGCGTGGTATTGCTAGCATAGTGGATATACAAAAATACAAAAGTAAAAATTAAATACTCTATCCATAGTATTCATGACTACAGGCCTCACAAAAGCAATCAAAAAGTTATCTGATAGCAATATGTATCATAGGTAATAATTTAAAAGTACAAGCCGCCTCTTTTATCGGGCACCTTAATTCCGTTACGTTAATTCTTTATTTACTACCAATTGGATTTCTTGGCAAGAAAACTAATGAAAAGTTAACAAAATCTACGGCTGTTTTAATAATAAAGTGTTATGAACATTTTGAAACACATTAGTGAATTATGTAAATGTATATCGAATGTGCAAAAATACGAAGTTTGAACAAATCGTCGGAAGCAATTTCCTCGTAGGGATTTAACGCGGACTTTTACTGCGCTCGAGTAGTGTACACACACAGGCGAACATTGCTCGTCGCCCATGTGTTCATATTTTTCACATTTAAGGTTTCAATATTTAGTAAATTAGAGCTGTTGTTAGTTTTGAGGTATAAGTATGATCCACTGATTTTGATATCTGCTATATTATAGGTAGCTGGTCACAGTTGTGTGTTAATATTGTAAAGGTAAATTATAGTATAATAAAAATTCTAATGAGGATTTAATCTAAATTAAAACTATAGACTGTAGTAATACGGTAATGACGATTTACCAGACAGACCTTCAAAGGATATTTATACCTAAAACAAGAAACAGTATCGCCAGCGGGTGTACAACGCCGTCGCTATGATTCTTTTTAAAAGCTTAAAGCTCATTCAGGATTCGCCTAAATATGCAGCTTTTAAATGAAGTCTTACATACGACACGTTTCCACTGACACAATCGAAAAGATACTGCTTTTAAAGGTTCACAAAAAACACGATTTGAAATATTTTTTTAATTGACTTGTAAATATCCAGCGCTGTATATAGGCGGAGGATTACTCCATGACCGTACACCGTACAATGGACCAGTTATACAGGGTATAACTGATCTAGGAGTAGTGATAATAATAATCCTCCTGACCGAATTTCGGTCACGGCGGCCAATCTCACCGGAGATTACTCAACTACGCAGGATATATTATAGGGCACAAGTGTGCGAAAACCTACGTGCACTCTGTATTCATTCCTCTCATAGTCCGATGGGACGGAAATCAAAGAGAGAGATCAGGCGCAGGACCAACGGCTTTACGTGCTTTCCAAGGCACAGTGTATATTCACATACACAAAGACCCAGACCAGAAACAACTATCTGATACATACATACAGATATTTGTTTCGTGTGGGAATCGAACCCGCGACACGTAGCTCAGCAGCCAATCTCTCAACCACTAGTAGATCATAGATATTTCCGCCGCCATCACGCTTGGAATGCTGATCGCATTTTACTGTAAGTTAAAATTAGAATCGGATGAAAATATCTGATTTAAGTATAAAATATGTAATTTAAGTTCACTCAGTATATGTAATTAAAAAGTTATTACTCCCTTGTATTGAATTCCAATAACAATAAATAACATAAACAAAAAAATTAAAACACAAAAAAAAATCAAAGTGGAATTGTAAGTGTGCAATGCGAACATACCCAAGTGTACGGCAAAAGTAGATGCGAAGGGCAATTTATTAAAGAATTGAATTCTCAATTACTGGCGATTTGTGACGTTTAAGTGCCGATTGCGCGCCAATAAATTCACTCCAAGCTCTCACGCTTCAAATAAAACATAATGGATTTTGAACTCCTTGACTTCGTAGTCTTATTTTTATCGAGTATATTTACATTGAGAAAGTTCTCTTTTTCTACTGATGTCTACATAGCTTTATTCCATTGTACCTAAGTGCTAAACTTCTTCTAATATCAAGAAATTGTGTAAAAAAAAGGTTTAGCTTAGAACATTAGCATATCTAAACTATGTCCGACTTTGCTACAATGCAGAAATCGTGTTTCAATGTTCAGTTGTTTACGAAATAGTCACATGTGGTTTGTAAATGTATGAATTCTCATCGAAATAAAAAAAATATAGGTACATGTGTAATCTATTAAGTATTAAACAGATATATAGCCAATTATATTACATACTGTTAAAACTATCCAGTGAAGCGAATTCAACGAAATATTTTACTACCCTGAATTTTATATCTTATTTCAAACATTTCCTGCAAAAATATATCTTAACCTTAACTGGGTAAAGTTCACTGTCGTTCGGCTGATACTGATAGTAATTTGTTGCTGAAACAGCGTAGTAAATAAAATACGTTTTATATTTATTGGTGTGTGTAACATTGAGCGAAACATGCAGCTTGCATTGTAAGGTACGTTTTCAGATAGAAATGCGAAGATGTTAGGTACTGACACAAAAGCTGAAACAATACAAAAAAAAAACTGAAATTATTGGCTAGAAAAATTAGTCAGAAACATCTAAATGGCAAGAGACGATTTCTATAATTGTTAGTATAACTTATCCACTGATATAATTATGCTGCCAGCTCATATTAGCATCTAAGGTATTTTTTAAATCAATGATCTAAGGTGCAAACCTACTAGAAGAAAATTCCTTTCGTAGATGTTTACAAAAAAATATATTTCTTTTACTTCGTGCCTTACCGTAGATTAAAATAAAATGTTTTTGTAGACCTATTTTCATATTGGCACGTGTCAAAATAAGAATAAAAAAACACATATCATTAAAAAAAATATGACACTATTATATCTACAGCTCATATTAAAAACTTATAAATATCCAAAAGAGAATCCGTTACAGTTTTCTACACACATTACATTTACTAATTAAAATAATATGCAGCATTTGAACACGTTGTCGCAATTAGTTTTAGCAGTGGGTTGTGGCTAAGCGATTATCATTGCTCTAATTACAGGCTAACGACCAAACAGGTGGTACTGCCAACGCATCTAGTATTAGCGTAAGCGAAATTTTAAGTCTGTGAGTATTACAGTACCCAAAATATGAGATAGGTACTGTTAGCGTCAAATAGACTGACACAGCCTAAGTGTTCATAATAATGGGAACAGTTGGGAAAAAAATACATTTTTTTCTGTCACGTTATGTCATGTGACACAACATATTTTGAAGTTTATCTCAACAAAATAAGGGTTATTTTTCCTTACTGTTACATACCGTAATTATGACCACTAGTTGTTCCAACTCCCAGTGTATCTGACACCGATTGCCTAGGTACTGAAAATAAAACCGTGAAGTTCCTTTTTGTTCATCTGGATTGCTGGCTGAATAGATTTATACAAGGTGGAAGGGACATCGTACATGATTCTGGACGTTGAAATTTTTCGTCGTCTTTTTCTTAATATTTAGGTTTTTTTCTGCATTTTTTTTTACTTTTAACCGTATTGACATTATATATATAATAAATACGTATATTTTATAAAAAAAGCTATATTTCTGTTTTAGCGATGTTTTTTGTATTTGCTGAAATCGTTGCAATCATAACAATATGTTTCTGCAATATTATTAAACGTATTATTTGTCTTTGCGTGTTAAATACAAGCAGTGCGCAAGAACGAGTAAACTAAAGCGCTAAGTTTAATTAAATGTACATTAACTAATAACGTCATACCACATTAGATAGATGCTGAAGTGTAGGTCAGTATTTAGTCATGTGTTCTGAAGCGGCCATTACTTTGTTTAAAGCCATTACATGAAGTCGTATTGTTTTTTAGGAATATAAGACGAAAGATTTGGACTTTCTACGTAAACATCTATAGACGTACCCCTTTTTTGTATAGCTGGTTTGTCTGAGTCGATAAATGCAACCTAACCGCGAAGATGTCATCACCGGCATGGTAGGTATAAATAAGACCAAGAACGACATTTGCTACAGGGCTTGATCCACATACGAGGCACAGTTTAAGCTTGATGTGTTAGGAAACCAAGAATACAGGGTGGCGATGAGATTATATCACGACACGGTTGGCGCAGTGGTTGAGAGATCGACTGCTGAGCTACGTGTCGCGGGTTCGATTCCCGCACGGAACAAATATTTGTATGATCTACAGATATTTGTTTCGGGTCTGGGTCTTCGTGTATGTGAGTACACACCGTGCCTCGGAAAGCACGTAAAGCCGTTGGTCCTGCGCCTGATCTCTCTCCGGTCATGTCGGATTGCCGTCCTATCGGACTATGAGAGTGAAGGAACAGAGAGAGCACCTGTGTTTGCGCACACACTTGTGCTCTATAATATCTCCTGCGTAGTTGGCTAATCTCCGGTGAGACTGGCCGCCATGACCGAAATCGTTCAGGAGGACATTATTATTATTATATCACCATAAATATTCTTATAATATCTGGATTTGTAATAATTAAAAAATAAGCCATAATATTTATAATAAGCCGTACTCTTATACAGACAGCCACAAACACTGTACCAAGTCTGTCTGGTCTAAGCGATCTAATTTAGCATCCACTAATACGAAATACTAACCGTAACAGCAGTTGTCACATTCAGCGCCTGACTCGGTGTGACCGGATCAAAAGACCACGCAATGACGATCGTAATGGACGCAAATATACATTTAATTTAACATAACGCGCGTCAATTTTACATGCGTTTAATATTAAGATGGCTCATTATGATTCTAAAATTAAAATTCTGCTAGGACGCTATTCTGACTGGACGTTGGAGTGTTTCCTGGGTTGGTGGGATTGAATGTGAGATTTTCTTGTATTTGGACCTGTTATAAGTCTGTTTACAAAATAATCTTTATCTGGCAATCCAATTATTGTTGTATGATTGGATGTCTATTTTACTTTTTTTTAATTAAAGATATTTTTGATGAAATGGAAGCTAGAACGACTGTTGGTATATTAGGTAAAGCTACGATTATAAGGACACCTATTTCTGGGAAATTCTTAAAGTTCATGAAAATATTAACTGGTACACAAAAATATATTTAGTTCATTAAACACTTTTAAAACTCTTTGGGACGCGAAAATATAATTCATACCACATTCAAAAATAATGCAGCCACCGCATTTACGCGCCAAAAGACAATAACTCAGACAAAAAACATATAAAAGATAAAACAAGAGTTGTTTGCCGCGTTCTGACAACCACTATCGCTTGTTAAAAGGGTCGTAATTAATATTAAAAATAAACTTTTAAATATTATAAAGAACTTTTAAGTGGTCAAGTGGGCACGACAATAATATTTTCCGTGATTTTTTCGACTAGTGAGCATTCGTGGATTCGGCTAAACTTTCAGTTTAATTTTAATTTAATAAAACATTTTTAATAATTTGGGACATATTGTCATAATTTCATAGCCTGTATTTTTCAGATATCACTGAAGCGATAAAGTGGCGAGTGAAGGCTTATCTTTGGTATCTACGAGAATGTTTACGATTAGAAAGAAACTGCCAAACACAGCTTTCTCGTGTATCGGAGGCGATGACATATTTTGGGTTGCTGAATAGAGTAGAGAAATGATTTTCCTACGGTATAAAATTGTATATATTTAATTCTTTTCACTTTCACGCTAGTATGACTGAAAATAATGGCTCAAAAATATAATTTTATACGGAAAGCATGGGTTTTCTGTTAACTGACGTGACATCATAAATTATCCGATCCAGCTTGTTTGATTAACACGGAACTGCATTAAATATGCTTAAGTGTTTTTTAACTACGAATTAAATTCTACTAAACCGTATTTCATAAATGAGTTACAGACGGACCAACATCGAATGCGGAGATAAGATATTTAAAAAAATATCGTATAATGCATGTCAAAACTGGACATTGCGTATTTCTGTCCCACAAACGACCGCTAATAATTTACAAAATTGTATTCGTACACTTCTCTTTGGAACATTTATTGCTTTTTAATGTACTAGACGACATGGCTATACAGCCAACGGTCACGCGTCATAACATAACTGCTCTTGCTTTTATCTTTTTTTTATCTGTCATCCATCAAAAGGTAACGAGTGGCAAGCGCCAACAGTCTAGATACCGCCTTATTTATGACAGAAGGTCTGTGGTCCAATATTAATCGTCACATTTTAAATCTAAATGGAATTAGTGTCACGCTAATTTGGTATAATATTTAATGTTCCTTTAAAATCCATTAGAAAATAGCTTTAAAAAGGTTATTAATTGATTTTTTATACAAATCTCTCTATGAAGGCCTCACACTGTAGTTGAGTTTTCCAGGTTTACTGGTAGGATCTACAGAACTGTACTAGAACCTAAGCTAAAGTTCCTTCTTCCATGATAAGAACAGATTTTGTGATAAAATGCCTCTGACATGGCTCATAAAGCTTTAAGGCAAAAAGAAATATACGGACTAATAACGGTTTGTGTCATGTGTTCCAGTTACTGACTTCACGGACAAATGTCATACAAGAACCCAGACAGGAAAAGTTGTTTTTTGATTTTATATTTTGCAGTTGACGCCGCATGATTATGTTAGGAGCAGTTTTAAAACTACGATACAAAATTAAAGCAATATCTCCTCGAATTAACAGAGCCACAATGACCAACATCAACGTATTAATTAATTAGAATTGCCATTTCAAACCACACGAGGACCGCGTTCCCAAAATTACAGTGTACAACAAGCCGTACTATCAAAGAGGACTATAGACAAAATTTTCTTTTTAATTTTTCCTTATATTTTTTTTAAATTATCATGGCACTGTCATCAAGTTTGAAGTGGACAGTGAAAAGATCAGAGAGCGCTGGAGCGGTGTGATGTCTTTGAAGCGTAGGAACACACAGTTACAACACGACATGCGAGGACTTATATCTCATACCATTTGTCACTTTTAATTGCCACTTGTTCTTGTCGAACGTCTGAAGAAACGTTATATAAATAGTTTATTGTGAAATAAATGCAGTGCATTTGTGGTGAGGATTCGTAGATTCATTCAGTGTTTCAGGAGTTATTTTTGACTTCTTATTATAGTTCTGAAAATTTTATGGTCGATTAAATTTTTCTTACTTGATGCTTTATAATTTGTGAGAGTTACGTAAAAATTAGACACACAACATTAGTAATTAGTCCGAGAACGCTTATTTAATTTTGATTGATTGCGTTTTGTTGAGCTTCGACGCATCTTTTGAAGACACGGTTGGCGCATTGGCTAAGTGATTAGCTTTCTGAGCTACGTGTCGCGGGTTCGATCCCCGCATGGAAAAAATATTTGTATGATCTACAGACAGTTGTTTCGGATCTGGTTGTGTGTGCATGTGACATGTATCTATATTTGTAAACTGTACACACGAGACGGCAGAAACCTTAGTGTGAGGCAAAAAAAAAACAGACATTTATTCTTCTTCTTTTACCAAGTCGGCACAAGCACGCGGCACGCGGAGGTCGCGTATGCCGTACCTATTGGAGAAATTATCTCTCGTATATATAGATCGTCACTCGTGGAGGCTCTATTTAGTACACGTCACTCTCGTATAGCGCGTTGTAATTTTTTTTGTATCGATTCTAAACCACTTAGTTTTATTAATCATTCAGCACATCACTTTCCCAGTGACGAGCACGGACCTCTTCTTAAAATTAGAAGAGTTGTGCTCTTAGTACATCACCTTGGCCTGGTGCGTGTTGACGAGCAGACCTTACCCTCTCAGGTTGACAGAATTCCTCACGATTTTTCCCTTTACCGTTAAGTGCAAATCAAGTTTTGATTTAAAAAGTTAGTGTGGCCGGTGTCAAAATCACACCTTCATGAGTTACATGGCAGACAAGCGCTCAACCGCTAGACTATACCGTTTAACGTCCTAAAAATGACAACAATCAGTTGCGTCAATAGATACCACAGTATAATTTACCTAAGCTTCAAAACTTATTGCTCTTTTGACATACTCCTCTCCAGAGTTGCTACAAACGCTAATAACATTTATCCGTGTTAATAATATTATGTCCTACTAACTCAACAAGTTCAACAATGAGTTCAACTATTCTATTATTTTAATTCCACCGGTTTTTATTATTTACATCACTTGCTTTCTCATTTCACTTCTGACATTGGCAGAATCGTCGACATCGGCATCGACGGCATCGCTTGCCATAAACCTAAAATAGAATAAAATTCAAAACTTATTATGCAACGACAGACATCTACATATATACAAATCCTCCCATCCTCTTCAACTAACAACGCAACAGGGATGTAATGCCCTGGGAAGCTTCTTAACAAATTAAGACATTAAAAGTCTCCTGGCGCAGTTATGGCATTCAAAGCGATCATTAGTACGTCGATGGTCGGGACGACTTTGATGTGCCGACCATCGTGTCGTCAACGACCGGCATTGGACTATAAACACACAAATGGCATCCTATTCCGGCCAGTTAGAACGCTATTATATTGATTCTAAACGTTTTCGGTTTTGATTTTAACTGAATACGGATACAGCATGTGTTTATTACATGTGTCTCGGTTGTTGTTGTATAGTTCTTGAGACTATTCTGTGCAGATTTCTACATGATTTTCTTAATAGTTTGGTTCCTAAGGTTTGATAGCGAGTTAAATTGATACATTCAAAGCATATT
The DNA here is from genome assembly GCA_947562105.1 of Shargacucullia verbasci. Classification (NCBI taxonomy): domain Eukaryota; kingdom Metazoa; phylum Arthropoda; class Insecta; order Lepidoptera; family Noctuidae; genus Shargacucullia; species Shargacucullia verbasci. Next base: position 3,682,990 of record OX387302.1, on the reverse strand, counting down.
ATAAAATGTACGGAATCGAGCAATGTGCTATCATTTGGGTCTGTCTATTACAGAAAATATATAGAGGCATAATACTAAAAACATAATAAATAACCTCCACATTCCCTTAACGGAACAGTAGCCAAATTCAAATTAGGGTCCCCAATAATAGCTTCGTTTATAACGCAATAAACTAAATATACTTAATGCCTCCTCGTCGGCAAGCTACGCTGAACGCGCCGTTTGACATACAATTAAAAATGACAGATGACTAGCCGCCATCTTGGATCGGTTCAAAGCGCACCGCGGTGAAAAAAAAAATCGCTCAACACATTTTTAGCTAGTTAATCTCGATAGATGGATGTAAAGATGTCAATCATGTGGTTTTTGAGACGGCGTGAAAGTTTCTAGTCGTCGTACATGTCAATTATTTATCCTTTGAAGTGTTTGCCAATATTATGGATTCTGTATAATATTGTTGGTAACAAGTAGTGTGGTACTGGTTGCATAGATTTTTCGCCTTTAGACCTTCTTGATTCATTGGTGTAATGGTCGAAACTAACAGCTGGAGAGGAGAGGAGGGTGTGGGCTAGATTCGACACCCAGACTGATCAAAATGGGTTCTATTAGTACCTACCCTAGCCCACATGGTTTACCAACTCTTTCTATGTATATAATTATATGTTTGGAAATCTACTCAATTTCTACACAACCTATCATTCGAGTAACACTGGCGCTACATGACGGTTGTATTTTATGTTGATGACATAATAATATTATATTGTATCCAGTGGCGTGCGGTGTATAAAGACAAAAAGACACTGCGTACCCTACATAACTCAGTAAATATTTATTATAAGATATTTGAGGTGGCAAATCACATACATCGTTATTTAATCGAGAAGACGACGAACCAATACCATCATGCAGAACTCTGTGCACGCCGCTGATTGTATCCCTCATTAGTCACAGCATGCGATGAGTGAATTCAGTCTGCTATTATTCTTCAGTATTTAAACTGTTCTCAGATCTGCTCTACTTTCCAAAATACTAAGGTGTATTTGATTATACTATTTATTATCAGTCCCGGTCATGTTTTTATATTACTTCTAGATGTGGTTGCTCCACGAAAACTGACTTTAGGAAGATCTATCAAGACGTAGTCAGTCGCTGCAGTGAATAGCCATTGTTGTTAACTGAATAAATAAATATATTGTTAGAGTCAGGTCTTTGCCAATATTACACACACACTACATACACACTTTTGTTTCGGGTTTGTATTGATAGGTCAATATCAAACTTTTTTCACTTTTTTTCAAGCAATAAAGAATACTCTACACCTATTCTATGCAATGTAGAACAGAGCAGCGTCTAGTATGAACGAACTAAAATTTATGAAACGTAAAAAGAAAGTGCAGTCCTTATGTCCGCGCGTCTTCCACGTCTTTTTTATATACAGTTTCATTTCCATAATGTATTTTTCATACTAAATATTTAAGGATGTACAAGGGTAGGGTCACCCCTTAGAGATGGCTCGAGGCGATAAGATTTTCCCATTCCCCCCACCCCATAAATAATAAATGTAAAATAGGTAGAGTAAATAAAACAAGTATATTATAACTTGAAACTATTTTATGTCAACATCGAGTTAGTGTAATCACAGAACTAATTACAAATATTTACAGCGTTGAGCATCACATTAGCAAATACTTAACTATTTATATAGACGCATGTTCAGACATTGTAACAAAAGTGGTTGGTAGGAAAGACAGTGCAGTAAATATTTACGAAGGAAAAAGAGGGAGTAAATATAGAAAACTCTTTTATAAATGAAAATTCTTTTTTTAAATATCTTTAATGTGACCTAATATTATATTTCTTAGGAGCAGATTTGAAACTGATCTTATTTGGAAAACCCCCCATTCCATAACTGAATTTAAATTCTGTTTGTATTGACAATAACAAAAAATCGATTGGGCCCATATAATCAACTATCAAATTCCTTTACATAACGCTCAGTTGCTTTAACTGAAGCCAATCGCAAACAGAGCATTTGTCCCAATGATCTTCGTTTACTAATTAATTATAATATGTTACGAACCGTAAATTGTGGATTGTGGACATTTTATTTATAAGTTACTAGCCGTTGCCTGCGACTTCGTCTAAATGCAATAGTAAAAGTAAATCTATGTCAACTCCACATCCCACGTACGCTCTATGATTCATTACTATCGGTTCAGTGGTCTATTCGTGATTTGGCTACAATCAGGCAGAGTTACTTTCGCATTTATAATAGTGAGGATTATAAAAAGAGTGGACGTTTTAAATGACTAAACATTAAAATTTGAATATAGACTTCCACTTGACAATACCATGAAACCAAGAATGAATGCTTACAAATGTGCCTAGTCATTTGACATAATATAAAGTTACATATACCATTTTAAATTTCATACTCGCAATTCATTGTTTTTTCTTGGATAAACTACATGTAACGTATTTGGCAACGGATGACTTAGATTCTGTTTACAAAACTTCTTAAACATTATTTTATCAAAAAAATAAACATATTTAAACATTTGTTAATAAGAATATGTTCTATGTATAGCTAAAGGACTGCCTCGTTGGTCTAGTGGTCGCAGGCGCGACTATTGAGTGTGAGGTCCTGGGTTCAATTCCCGGGTCGGGCAAAGTGTTATTGGGTTTTTCTGTATGGAAATTCTTAGTAGCAGCACGGGTCTGGAGCTGTGCCCGGTAGATAGCAATAGGCTCGCCCCTTATTACATGGGACATGTACAATAGTATACCTCTGCCTCACCCTTCGAGGAATACATGCGTAATAATATGTTATTTTATTATCGCTAAGGTACTGATTATTGCGTTTTGAAAGACCAGTTCCATATGTTAAAGACGAAGTGAAGTCTGGTAAAAATAATTACCTATAATTAATTGATTTGAATACGAACTATTATTATTGTCTGAACATGCTCTATGCGTATATTTAATGCGATAATATTTTCCGTAGTAAATATTATCTAATAAGTCATAAAGACGCATTATAATAGATGTTACAATATTGTTATTTTGGAAGAATCTTTAGGTATTTTTCAGTCACAAATAAAATGCGGAATTTATAAATGATCCTTGTAAGCGGAAATTATTGTATTTTTCTAACGCTGATATACCGAAATAGGGATATAAAGGATAGATAATATAAATTAAAAAGCAGATAAATAGGAAATAGCAATATTCTTAAGTATCAATATTTACAAAAGGTTTATACATGGCCTAATATTAATTAATATTTACACTTATTTAATTCAGTTTGGTGTAACAAGACAAATTATTATCGGTAAGCGCTTTGCTTTATAAAACACAGTGAGGGCTAAAGGACCAGCTTATTGCATATTTACAAAAAAGTATAAGTAATATTGTTAATTGTTAGTAAATACACTATTTTATTTAAACTTCATAAATATTTCCTTCGTTCTCTTTTTTTCTTTTCTACCTAATATTCGGTCTGCCTGTTCGCAATTATGTTTATTAAGATTGGTCTTTTGGGGCTCACATTTTAACCGTGAAAACGTGTAAACCTTGGGTTAAAGCTCCAACATTGCCAGCAAAGCAATTATTTGAGATCATATCTTGCAGTTCAAAAATGCTAAATAAAATGTATTTATTACAAAAATGATGTAGAAAAAATTAAACATGTGCTGCATGGCATAATAATGTGTTAATACCAGAGAAGCTATACTTAAAACTCTTTCGAGCTACTCCTTCCAAAGTCCAACTTAAAATTCGTACACAGCATATTTAATAAGGAAATGAGTGTTTCTTCGATTCTAAAGTTAAATTAAGCATAATGTCCTTATTTATCTTATTAAATACGTATCACAATCGATTCATAATGTTACCTTAAATAAATTGCACTAGTATAATACAGTTTCGTCACTTACAATTATCTCACACTATAGTCTGTTCGCGATAGTGGTCATTAAGACATTTTAAATTAGTTATTAGAGACTCGGGACAAATGTAGTTCTGAAAAAAGAAAGACAGGAATATCTAATTTTGTTTTTCTCTTTGTGAATATGTTTGTGTGAGGCAAAAAACAGCAACACTCTGATCTCATTTTCAAAAAGAATACTTGTAGTGACATCTTATTTTTTTCGAAATACCCGTGTAATATCGCGAACAAATTATATTGCAACAAATGTCCATTTTTATAGCACAACACACATTTAACCAAAACACCACTAGTTAGGGAGTCCACAACTGTTTTCGTTTTCTTTTTCGACCCTAGGATCCTGCGACCCTGGCCGCTGCCACAATCACGTGTGAGAGTGGCCCAAACTGCCGTGTGAGTGGTGGTGGTTGGCCGCAAGGTGGTGAAAGTATGGGGCGTAAGGACCAGGACCTGTAAAGGGATATGGGACCCCGTGGGAGTATAGCAGGCCCCCAGGGTAAGGCCCTGACGGAAAGCCTCCAGCTGAAGGTGGTGGGACGGTAGGGCTGTTGACGTCCATCCCTGGATTCTGCTTTTTCCATTTCGTGCGGCGATTTTGGAACCAGATTTTGACCTGTTTGAAAAATATTGAATTATATTAACTTATACAATGTTTTTTAAAAGATTTTCGCTAGTATTTTACTATCATTTTCTCATGGTGTGTAAATAAGAATATTTTTATTTTGTTCAAATATTTAGTTGGTTACAACATGAATCATCGCTTCCCAATATTATGGCCAAGTTCAATTCTAACCAGTAACTAATTAGTAATTCTAACCAATAAACTTAAATGCTCTTTCACACACCTGTGTTTCCGTCAAACTCAAGCTTAGCGCCAGATTAAGCCTCTCACACACTGACAGATATCTCGTTGTCTTGAATTTGTTCTCTAAAGACACCAGTTGCTCATATGTGAACGCTGTTCTGGCCCGCCTTGGCTTGGTCCCACCCTTAGAGTCTCTCGAAGAACTCCCCTTCCCTTTCTTAGAGCTTGAACTTGTGGGGCTTTTGGGATCCCCGTTTTCGTCCAGATCTGATTGTGTAAGGATGTCGTCATCGAGGTTTGAGGTCTGGTCGTCAGTTTCAACTTCATCGGCTTCTATATCTGAATGCTGAAGATGGTCTTTCACTGCAACAAAGAGATGGGTCTATGTTATAAAATCAATAGTATTGTGAACTGGATTCCTGGAAAATAAGCCTTTTCATTAGGTAGACTATACTGCGACTTTAATAGACTCATCTGTACATCCTCCAGCCTCCAGGGCAAAATAACTTTAGTCATTATTTTAGTGGATTAATAAAAGTTGTCTTTACAACTTTGAATGTGTCATTCCTCATAGATAATTATCCTTTTTAATACTCATTGTTGTAGCTAGGTCCTTTAGGCGTAAATTAAATTGCTTGCTTCACTGTTTTTAGGGGTTTTAATTATTGATCGTGTTTACAATATTATTTTTTACGAGCAAACGGACGTGCGCCTGCCGCTGTGTCTAATTTGGTCTCCTTCGGCGCCCGCGTCGATCCGCCGCGCGCCACCTCGCCCCGCGCGCACCGCGCCCCCTGCATACAGGGATGTGCCGCAGGGCCGTATTGATAATTGTAAATGTTGTAGTAAACATCCTCCCGCCCCTTGAAAGCCTCGCTTTCAAGCCGATTCCTCAGGTAAAAGAGGACACAATCTGGAGACTGCTCTTCTTAATAAGCCCTTGCTTGTCCGGACGTCCACAACTCTGCATACGCCATCAGGGCCTGGATACATTTGTTCGATGCGACCCAATTGCCACTTCATCGGCGGAAGATGTTCATCTTGGACGATGACAAGTTCATCAAGTTTGATGTCGCGCCCTCGAGTGCGCCATTTGACACGCTGTTGAAGTTCGCACAGGTAGTCCTTTGTCCACCGGTCCCAAAAAGATTGACGTAGTTTTTCAAGATGTTGATATCTATTTAGTGAGAGCTTCTCCGTTGTAGGCGATGGTAGCGAAGCCAGAGGACGACCGATTAAAAAGTGACCAGGCGTGAGTGGTAAGATATCAGAAGGGTCGGCTGACAATGGTGTTAGGGGTCGGGAATTTAAAATAGCCTCGATTTGGCAAAAAAGGGTTGTTAATTCCTCAAATGTTAAACTTGAATTACCTATGATTCGTTTTAAGTGGTGTTTAGCCGATTTAACACCCGCTTCAAAAAGTCCACCGAAATTCGGAGAGTACGCAGGGCTGAACCGGAATTCTATGCCCTCTCCGGCCGCTAGCTCACTGACCGGCTCACGACAAGATCTAAGCATACGTTTAAGCTCATTGCTTGCTCCCACAAAGTTGGTGCCATTGTCGCAATATATAATTTTAGGCATACCTCGCCTTGACACAAATCTTCGTAGGCATAGAATAAATGCGTTTGTGCTCAGGTCACTTACGACCTCCAAATGTAAGGATTTGGTAGAAAAACATACGAATACGCTTAGATAGCATTTAGAAGTTTTGGCACCGCGACCTTTTCGGCTAGAAATATAAAATGGCCCCGCAAAATCAACGCCACAAATCTCAAATGGAGAAGCAGGTGTGACGCGAGTTTGAGGCAGATTTCCCATTATGGGTTGCATTGTTTTGCCTCGCATTCTTATACAAATGACACAATTATTAACAGTTTTCCTAGCAAGGGCACGTCCACCCGATGGCCAAAATTGCTCACGTATAGAACTTAGTAATTGCTGTGGACCACAATGAAGTAACTTGACGTGCTGTCTATTAAATAAAAGTTTTGTAAAAGTGTGTTTTGAATTAATTAGTATGGGATGTATTTTGTCGTAATTGCATTGAGTAGCATTTTGGATACGCCCACCTACTCTCAACACGCCTTTGCTATCCAAGAATGGGTTAAGAGACAAAACATGTGATTTAGAAGGTAATGATTTATTTTGTTCCAACATTTCAATTTCTGATGGAAATGATTCTCTCTGTGCTAGCCTAGCCAGTGTAACCAGTGAAGTGTGTAACTCAGCTGCGGTAAGTAAACCTTTAATTTTATTAGATTTCATGATTTTAATAAACCTTAGTACGTACGCAAATATTCTTTGTAATTTTGTCAGGTTTGAATAGTTATCAAATTGTATTATGTGTGTATTGTTTACATGTGTTTTACTAACGTTTGTTTTAATTTCAGGAAGTACTACATCGGGGAAATCATTGGGAGGCCACTGATCTTCACCGTGCAGCAAGAACTGAGGTCCTGACCACCATAAGTTAGCATTTTGCAGGTTTTGAGGCTGCACTCCTCTTGAAGCTAAGTCTGCTGGATTTGTGTCTGTTGGTACGTATCGCCATGTATTTTGCGTTGTTAAATCGCGTATTTCCTGTATTCTGTTGCAAACGAAAGCCTTTAATGTTTTTGGTTGAGTTTTAATCCACCCTAAAACTATTCGGGAATCACTCCAGAATGTTGTTTTTGTAAATTTAGTACGAAAAGACTGTATTACCTTTGCATGCAATCGAGCACCTAACAATGCAGCACACAATTCTAATCTTGGTATGGTGGTAGGTTTTATAGGCGCTACCTTTGTTTTTGCACATAGTAAATTAATTATTGCATTACCTGTATCGTTTACTGATTTTACATATAAACATGCAGCATATGCATTCTGCGATGCATCAGTGAAACAATGGAGTTCAACCTCAATAGAGGAATTTAAAGTTACATGTCTAGGTATTGTTATTTTAGAAAGATGATCAATGTTACTTGCAAATTCGTTCCAATCCTTTCCTATCTGGTCTGGCACTGGTTCATCCCAGTCTAGCTTTGTTACCCAAAGCCTTTGCAATAGTATTTTTGGAATTATTATTGATGCTGATAGTAACCCTAATGGGTCAAATATTTGAGATGAGGAAGAAAGTATAGTTCGCTTGGTTGTGATCTTAGGTATTTTGACATTAGTAGAAAATTGTAAGCTATCTTTTGCAGGCAACCATATTAAACCTAGAATGGAAGATTGTTTTGAAAATTCATAGTTATCGTTAGAGAATATAGGATTATTAAATATATCAGGACAATTTGTTCGAAACTTTCTCAATGGAAAACCAGCCTTGGCTAGTTCTTGAGTGACGCCAGCAATAGTAGTTTGTAACTCAGACTTCGAATTTGATGTAAGTAATAAATCGTCGACATAGAAATTATGTTTGATGACGTCACTAACTATCGGTTCATTACATTCTTCTGCTAATTGTAGCAAGCATCTTGTACTTAGGTATGGTGCAGAAGCAGTGCCATATGTGACTGTATTGAGTTGTAGTGTTCTGAGAGGCTTCGTTTCATCATCCCTCCAGAGTATTAACTGAAGATGTCTTTGTGAAGGGTGTACTATAATTTGCCTATACATTTTTTCAATGTCTCCAGAAACTGCATAAGTATTTTCGCGAAAACGAATTAGAATGGAAATTAAATCGTCCTGCACAATGGGCCCTACTGCCTGTATTTCATTAAAAGACTTTCCAGATGAAGTTCTACATGACGCGTCAAAGACCACACGTAATTTCGTCGTTTCACTCTGCTGCCTTATTACAGCATGGTGAGGGATGTAATTGCCAAAGGCGGGGCGTTTAATTTCAGTTAAATGACCTAAACTCTCGTACTCATTAATGAACTCCTTGTATGATTGCTTAAGCTCGGGAGATTTGGATAGTTTTTTCTCTAAATTGAGGAATCGCCCTTTTGCTATTTCATAACTATCACCTAGTGCAGTTTCCGGATTTTCCTTTAGTGGAATGGTGACACAAAACCGTCCGTCATCAAGACGTGTCGTAGTTCGTGTAAAATATGTCTCACAGAATTGTTCATCTGCGCTAAATAGTTTTTTGGATGTTGAAACCTCTTCTATTTCCCAAAATTTCGTTAGTGTTTCTCGTATTTCTTGACTAAAATTACAATGTGTAGTACAAGTATTATTATTATTAGTAGGGCTTCCGCCCATTGGTCCAGCTACCACCCAGCCAAATTTAGTTTCTCTAAGTATGGGATTGTTTCGCCCTAAATTAATTTGATTGTGAGAATCCATTATTTCCCAAAACACATCTGCCCCAAGGAGTATGTCTACTTCAGAGGGATTATAGAAAGTTGGGTCGGCTAGTAGAATGTTAGCTGGAATATTTAGTCGTTTAGGATTTATTTTAACACTTGGTATGTCACCCGTAATGTGGGGTATGACTAGACAAGAAACACCAACTGTAAATGAATTGATTCTTGATTTGATTAATATTTGGCAACTTTGTGTTGCTTTTGTTGTACCATTGTTAATGCCTGTAATTGATACAGCTCTTTGTTTTGTAATAATATTTAACATATTTTTTGTATTTTCAGTTATGAAAGACGATTGGCTGCCACTGTCAAGTAGTGCCCGGACTAAGTGAGTATTATTAGTTGCAGGATCAATAATTTCGACCACTGCTGTACTCAGTAGAACTTGACCAGGTATGGCCGTGGACAGTGACACTGGATTGGGTAAGTATGTATTTGTAGCATTCAAAACCTTTAGCATATTCGTATTAGTATTTTGTTGTGTATTTTGTAAAGTATTTTGATGTAAGTTAGTATCTTGTTGTAAATTAGTATTAGTATTTTGTAATTCAACAGTAGCTTGTTGATCATTTGTAGTTGTATTATTTTGTTGATTAGTATTAGAATTCGTAGAATAAGCCTTATAATTTTTTAGGTGTAATAATGAATTATGTTTTCTGTTACAGATTCTACAAGGTCCAAAACCACAACGTGAGAAATGATGGCCACCACGCAAGCAGTTACTACAGAGTCTAAGCTTATTTACTAAGCTCAGTCTGGACTCGGGGGTCATCCCTTTAAATTGTAGACACTCGTAAAGGCGATGACTTTGTTTACACAAGGCACAATTATTGGTATTATTATTAATATGAATTGAAGAAGACACTAGCGACGTATGTTGCCTTTTGTTGGCGTTACTACTGTTACTAGTGTTACTACTACATTGTACAGTTTCGAGAACATCGGCGCGATTGCGCAAACATTGGTAAAAGTCCTCTAACTTAGCGACGTGTGAAAGTGTGCCTTTGTATTCTTCCCATTTGAGACCTGTATTACCATCCAATTTTGCGGCCATCATAAAAATTATCAACGTATCCCAATGTTCGGTTGGTTCATCAAGAGTATTTAATGCCCGTAAATTTTTTGAAATATGATCTATTAAGTACCGCAATGATTTATGTGATTCTCTTGTAATTTTATCAAAATTAAATAATGATTTTAAGTGATTATTCACTAATATTTTTTTGTTGTTGTATCTCTCATTTAGTAAGTCCCAAGCAACCTGATAATTATCGCTCGTAAATTCAATGGATTTTATTACGACAGAGGCACCACCCTCCAAGGAAGATCTTAAATAATGAAATTTGCTGATGGCCGGAATGGAACTATTAAGATGAATTAAAGAATCAAAGGTATCACGGTATTCCAGCCATTGCAAATAATTACCGTCAAAAGTTGGAAGCTTGATCGTCGGTAACTTAATATTATGCTTTGATATCGACGCGGCACTATCATCATTGTTACTCGTTACGGATGGCGATGATACATTTTTACAACAAGAAACTATTTCACTCGCAATAGAAATGACGGTAGAAAATGAGTGTTCAACTCTATCACGTTCATTAAGCTCCTCATCGATTTTGGATGAGTCGGTATATTTTTCAATTTGTGTTTGGACCTCATCAAAAGTATTAAACAATAATTCGAATTTTTGAAGCTTAAATTCTAATTCGGATACTTGTAACTTAGGCATATTTTTTCTATCAATTTGTTGAATTGTTTTTAAATAGTTTTCAAACTTAGTAAGTCTACCTTTAATAGTGCCACGCTGATGAATCAACGCTTTTAAATCCTCCATTTTAACGAGTAGGAACAAACAAAGAGTAATTAAACTATAGAACCACTAAAATAATAAGCGTTAAAATGTACTCGCGGTTTATCGGTGCATATATCGTGAACCACCCAGCAAGCAGCAGCAGCGAAGCAGAAGCAATGTGAGCGAAGCGCAGATTCGTACACGCAAGTAGGTATGTTCTTACGCGTACCACGCAGCACACACTTTCGCGGTATCAACCCCCCGTAACTCTGCAACGTTCGTTAAAGATAGGTTAATACTTCGTAAAATAACTAGCTAAATAAGCGCGTAAGCATGTAGGTATATTTGTTATGTGAGAATTACTCAAATAGCAAGAAACTTTATGTAGATAAGTAATTAACAAGTTTAGACAATTGAGTAGTTAGTAAAGTTAGGTATTATATAAGAATATGCAATCGGGTAATTTCAATTCAGCAGTATATTATCTGTATTAGTCAATAAGGATTTTAATGCTTTATGTGCAATGAAAACCTATAGTCACTAAATAAGTGAAATAATGAAAATCGCAATGCGCAAAGAATATGATGGACCGGGAATATAAATGTAATGAATTAATGATACTTAGCAACTCATCACACTGGCACAAAATAACGGCACTGTCACTCTGAACTCCGGTCGGCACATGTAGGTATTGTTGTAGGTTTTCTTGCGTATTTTATCTCGTCGAGGGTCACCAAAATGTTGTAGCTAGGTCCTTTAGGCGTAAATTAAATTGCTTGCTTCACTGTTTTTAGGGGTTTTAATTATTGATCGTGTTTACAATATTATTTTTTACGAGCAAAACGGACGTGCGCCTGCCGCTGTGTCTAATTTGGTCTCCTTCGGCGCCCGCGTCGATCCGCCGCGCGCCACCTCGCCCCGCGCGCACCGCGCCCCCTGCATACAGGGATGTGCCGCAGGGCCGTATTGATAATTGTAAATGTTGTAGTAAACACTCATTTTAAAAATTCATTTATTAATTCTTAACTCTATTAAACAGATTTTATAAATAAAACACTTTTATCGCTTCCTCATAACGCCATTTTCATAAAAAATCATGCTTTTCAGATGATATAATGGACATTTCCGTTTCCTTCTCCGTTGGCGCGCGTGGCTAGTGTTGCCAATGCGAAATAGTTTTAAAACAGCTATTAATTTTTAATGTGGTAACATTGGTAAGAAATTCGAAGTCCGGAAACATTAAAATATAATTTATAGCGGGACAGTTTTGTGTTTAGTAAAATTACTAAAATGCGAATTTTAATGGTGGACAGGATATATAAATATTAGCGAAATTGGCTCTGTGTTTTATATCGTTTAATTTTGAGTTTCGGAAGCAGAGAATGGCATCCTGATTGGTGTTAAATACTGGTGATACGGTCGATTTATTTGTAGACACATATTCCGTAAATATGCGTAAAACAGTTAACAATCTGTTAATATTTTCAGACCGCTGTCTGCTGACGACATTACGAGTATTGAAGAAAGTATATTGATGATAAACAAGAGGATATGAATAACAGCGGGGTGAATATTTCAAGCGTGAACTGCAGACTTGGTAGTACAATATTTTTAAGAAACAAAATGGGAAGCATGAAAAAATTTATTGGACGAATCTGGTTACAAAGTTATAGAAAATACTTTTTTAAAACTATACACTTCAGATATTGCATTGTATTAATTAATCTGTCTCTTTATTATGAGTCGGTATTATGACATACAACGAAAACACAACGTTATTAAAGTTTCGAATGAAACCGAAAGTTAATTCCCATCAATGTTATTTCAGCTCATCCTTTTCAACATCGACTTAGAATACCTCTTACATCTAACAACAAACAAATGAAACACCCTATTGGAAAACATACTAATAAGAAAATCATTAATTCACAATAGACATAAGAACCAAACAAATTCACTCGATAATGATCATTATAGCTTTTAAAATAAAGTTTAAATTACAGCGTATAGAAGAGTCAGTTTAGATCTTTATTCCTAAGTAGGTTGTCCACGGCACGCAGCACGAATTAGCGCGATAAAATAAGGAGCAGATGTCGCGACGACGGATATATTATTGGTGCGCATGCGACGCGCGCTGTTCGAATTAAATACGTATTGTTGGGAATGAACCGTAGCACAAGCTATAGTTGAATGATTTATTTTATGGCTGAAATATTAAATTGAATTAATTAATGTTTTAGGAACAAATCAAAGAAACAGCATTTATGGATGGTTCCAAAGAAAGGCTGCTAAAGCCACACTGTAATGCTAAAAAATATCAAAATATGTTTAAAGAAATGTGACTTGATTTTGACTGTGGATGTATCAAATACATATACTGGGATTGTCAACTACTATAAGAAGACGTAGTTGAATATGTAGTAAGTAATCGTATAATGATTAGTAATTTAACTTGAATTAAATTTCACCACACTTACCTACATAAAAATATGTTATACGAATTGAATAAGTTTGAACTACCAGTAACCAAAGACATGACCAGAATATCACAAATATTCCACATCTGTATCACTGTTAAAACATTTCTCTTAGGCGATATTATAAGTAACTTTCACTTATCGCTTAACATCGCTTTCCATCTCACTGGACAACCCACCTAACAGTCTCAAACAAATAAAGCGCATAGTTTAAGAAGATCATTTGTCTGTCCATGACTAGTTGGCTGCAATGCCCAGCATACCTTGTTAATTGAGCCGGCACAAAAAGTACCATGGCACTAATAGACAGCTATGACTTCATTAATTCGACGGCCGTTTTTAAGACCTGCTGATTTATATCGATACGTGTTCGATGGATCGTTTTGTATGTTCTTGTTATAAGAAGTTTGAAATCGTATTTGAAATATGAAACAAACCTAAAGGTAGAAATTAAAGGTAGTGATTAAGTTATGAGCAGTTTGTCACTATTTGACATAACGTCACGCCTGTATTCCCTGAAGGGTTAGCCAGTGTTATTGTACATTCACATTTCATCGATGTCGTTATTAAGTGCCATATGAGGAAGCGAGTCTATTGCCATCAACCGGACACAATTATAAACTACGGGCTGCTACTCAGAATTTTCTGAGAGAAAAATCTTATGAAAACTTTTCCCGATCACTAGACCTAGACATAGAAATGAATATATTTCCATCATTTTAGTCATCATCAAATCATTATTCATATACAGAATCACAAAAGATACATCACACCTTTTTCCCATGAGGGTAAGCAGATATTTTATTGTATTTCACAAAGTTTTGCTTACGTAGGTACATTATTTTTACTATATTTCACTTTCAGAATAAAACTACAACTAAACGAGTCACGTTTCCCTCGCGAAAAGCCTACATCGATACGTAACGTGTAAACACGTCGTGTGTGTAACTGCAAGTGGATTTACAAGCGTGTTGCGGGACACAGCGCAAAGCCTGGCTTTACGTCCCGCCGCAATGGGGAAACCAGAATGAGTTTTATGACACTGCGTCGAAAGATAAGTACAATCATTTCTGTAGATTTTATTTATAAACATGCATAAAAGTGGATTCATGATATTAATAAGACGCCTAAGCTAAATATTCGAGGATATATTTTATAATGACGTACAATCACGCTCTACCGGATCCTGGCATATGATGACTAGTAATTAGAATTATATAAATAATAAATAAATATATAAGAAATGTATAAGTAATTATAATTAGAAAATAAACTCAATTGCTATTGCTAATTAAGTACTGCGTTAGATCGAGAACACCAAATTATAAAACATCTGAGTTCGAATAATCTAATTTTATAATGCCTAATGGTCATAAATGCTAATATTAAAATGAATACAGAATGTTGAAAAACTTAATTCTAACAGCCTCGAGAACAATATTAATGTATAAATGTCTACACTTCATCACTAGACTAGTTAATATAATATCTGTTCATCCGATTTTCGGTGCGTCACTACAAAGTATTATAACCTCTTAGTAGAGAAACTTAAATTTCTATTGCTGTGCATCCAACACTCGCTGCAGGAGTTGTGGATACACTTGCCAAGGCATTAAACAAGCGAATAAATAATAATAACTATAATCTTGAGAAGCCACCCAATGCACACCTTAATCTATACTTTATCTAAATCAGGATGTGTTGAAGCCACCAAATTATGACTGCTTTTGCGCATCGTATTGTTTTTGCATTTTTAATTTTCTGTTGTATTTAAACTATTCCGTCCGTGGTGGAATGAAAGAGCCTTCACAAGTGTCAAAATCTGAGATTTTCTGGCACACCCTGAGCAGTCAGTCTCGATACCAATATTACTGACGGCTTATCTTTCCACTAAGGCATGAGCCCTTCCAATTTGATACCTCGTGCCGACTCGACAAGATGGACAAGATAGTTATCGAGAAAATCAAGTTGATCGTCACTGCTCCGTGTTGTTCTTCAAGCCATGTAGTCATTCATTAGTGTTATGTACATAGAAACAAAAGACGGCCGACGAGTACCTTTGGCGCTATAAACCCGGGTTTATGTCACGCTGTTAAATCATCTCGCAGATTGACGTGACTATGATGTAATAAAGTCATAGTAACAAGAACTACGAAACACGCTCCTTGTAGGAATCGATCCAATTCTGTCAGTTAAATAATGTTCATTGCGTTGTTTCATAGTATAGAGCGGAGTGATTTGAAAAGCATAGTGCGCAATGAACTTTACGAGCGTCTCTCTATAATCATCTAGAATAGAGACACACATTGTAACTATAAAATTATATCCTAAGTCAGATACTTTCAGTAAAATTTACTGGCACACATCTGTTAACCGTACTTCTTCTAAAAAAATATACATTGTATTTAACCAGGATTTTATAAGGGAAGTAGGTGCAATTTCCCCTTCTCACTCAAACTACGGAACATCAAATAATTAAATATTAATTATTCTCAATGAAACAATATCAATCGTTACCCACTCAAAACGTTGGTACTACCGAACAAGGGCGAAGCGGCATATTCTCCCCAACCTCCCTAAATCCGCCGAGGAAAGGCACTTGTAATCGAGAGGGCTTTATTAATTACAAACTTGGACCACAACCACCCCACTACTCACACACCCCTAGCCACCCAAAACCAACGCATTAGCATCCTTAATACCTGTTTACTAAGGTTAAAAATCCCATAACGGGACCCCATTAACCCAACCCAGTCTTATCTCTTGGGCGTAAGCGTCAACAGTGAGGTGGATTAAATTTGGAGAATTTTGAACTTAATACTGTGAATGTTAGGATCGTTTTTCGGTTGGTGGCTGTTGTCAAACAAAGCCCATCAATTTGTTAAATGAAGAAAATGGAGATGTGTAATTTAGGAAGGATTCTTGGTCGGCTGCGTCTGGTAATGTGTGCCGTGTTCGCAGCTATGTTGCTAAAGCGCTACCGTTTGTGGATAACTAGCTTCTACTTAGCGAGACTCATGAGGATATAAAAGAGTTCCAAAATGTTGATCAAATTGTCTCCAGTATACAGTAAGGATGCAAGATGACATTGATGACAGCGTAAAGGTTGTCGGAAAGACCTAGATAAGATTGACCCAAAACAGAGAAGAAGTAAGAAGCTTATGCAGTGGTTGGACAAAGGATCATACAGGCAATGATAAAGAGAAACAAATTGATAAATTCCAATATTTTACAGAAAGTAATGAGATTAGAAATGAAAGAAATAAAAGCGACGGTATGGTTTGAGAGGTTCACACAGATCATGTAACTGGCAGTCTGCATAACATGAATTATACATAAGATTTGAACGTCAGATGAAGCCATATTTAAGAAGCCGTTTATTTAAGAACGGTAACAGAACAGTTGTGGTAGGTAAGCGAAAATTAAACTTCAGTTAAAAATTAAATTATCCAAACTTGTAAGTTCCAGTAATTCATTAATACATTTAATTCTTAAATTCCCAAAAAACGTTTAACGATGTTGCAGGATAAGATTGACGCTTTAAGAAAGGATAGGACTATAATCACTGAAGAATGAGCACTCTGAAAGAAGGGCGAGGAGACCTTGGTCCTACAGTAAGACGAGGTAAGCTAAAAATAAATTAATATTTAATTCTAACAACATTACATATTTCTTAAGTCTTTAAAAGATCTTAATAGAGACATTATTAGCGATATGACGGCGTAAAGACACAGCCAACAACACTATTAAGCGTTGCTAATTAGATGGCCTCGTGAGTTAGGCATTTACGAAGTTCTCATCATGAGCATGGTGGTCTGTGCAGCGTGTTTATTTCTCAGAAAAAATGTCTTGTGTGAGATAAAAAAAAAAACGACACCAAGTTACCTAATGTTTGTGTTTTTTCATCATCAGTGAATAGCGTTATATTTTATTTTCGCTACATATGTTCTAATAGCAGTTAGGCAGGTGTACTTCTTGTATTTTGTACACCCACATTTCGTCGAAACCACATTGGCGAGCATATTGCCATCTACTGGGGACAACTTCAAACAACGGACTGCTACGAGAATTTTCTAACAGCAATATGCAATAACACGCCAGTGATAAAATCCAAAACCTCACGCTGAGTAGCCGCACCACACCAATGAGCCAGTCTTTAAATCAATTATCCTATACCAATGAATAGGCACGTGTTTGCCTGATAGAGTTTTGAATTTCACCAAAACAGATGCAGCATTCCTTTTAATTCTAAGATTCAGCGTGAAAATGGCCCGTGCAATCGAACGAACTATTAAACGAACAACTGAATGTAAAGCGTTATTTTTTTCCAAAAAAGTTACCAAAAAACATTTATAGCGAAGCTAGTTAAAAAGCTATAAGACACGCTAGATTTAAGTAGGTATTGCTAATTGAACAAAAACTTTTGAAATAGACAATGTTAATTTTATTACATTATAATATAAAAAAAATATACAAAAAAGTGCTATTTCAAAGTGAATTCGAATTTAGGATGTCAAAGATTCTTAAATTGCAAAACTCTAAGTTTATGGTTCTTCTTCTTTGTTAATTTTTTTTACATTACGGCATGAAAAAATTCCATGTGAGAACTTTTGCCGAAGAGAACTTGTTACAGCAAATATTTAGGGTTAAGTGCTATCCATAATTGATTAATTATGTAACGGTACGGGCGGCGGGCGCTCACTCTTTAGTTATTTTACGTCGCTCGACTGGTTGATTTTCTGTTTCTTCCATAAAATTTTCATACGCTATACATAAGCTATAAATATAGTAATCATTTCATAACTGTCACAGTTAATATTACCATTTAATTTAATAAAATAATAAAGGCAACAAAATCTCTTGCATTTGTATTCACAACAGGCTTCAGGCATTTTCACGTAATTCCAGGGGCGTAATTAAAAAGTCAACGGGAACAGTGCTGCCAACATTAAGCCCCTCGTTAACACGCCGCGAGCGCGACACTTCTGGTAACACCGGAAAGATGGTTTCTGTAATAATTACACCGTTACCACACGATAAAGAAATGGATTTTTCTAAAATTTCAATGTTGTTTTTCCTTTTGTAATAAGTTTTAATTTACAGACAATTAATTAATAGTTTTATTTTATACTCTCGCATAATGAGATTAATTTATTTTATAGCACCGCAGGTGCCATCTTTGCACAGGTTTAAAAGGAAACCCTTTCCATTTTAACGTCTGATCGACTTTCGAGCGGTGTATCGGTACTATATTGTATAAATACAGGGTGGCGCTTTAGTCAACTACATTACTTCAATACGGAGAGATACCGATCTCTTTTTTTAACTTGCAATTAGTTTTTAACCATTAGTATTAGTGCATCTTAAAGGGCGGCGGGGTTTGGTAAGTTATGCGCGAGCACTAGAATGCTCGGAAGACCTACCTACATACCTATTTGTCCTATGAACCGGATATATGATCCCTTAGGGTCAACGGTCTACGAACTGTTTAGGATTTAAACTTCATTAAAAACTAAAATTACGCTATTTGGGTGAATAATTAAGGTATCTTCTATTTTTTTATGGTTACGTTACAGAATCGTTGTCTGTTGCACCTCCTTAAATAGTGTAGGTGACTAAAGCGCCACCCTGTATATAACAGTTTTATATAGTATGGCACATAAAATGTATATGGCAATTGTTACCTTTGCAATTCCATCCCAAGTCTGGATGCATTACCCTATGTGATGTATGTATGAAGCGAATTATTCTCTGTACAATTGCATTAAGATTTTTTGTCTTATTAAAAATATCACTGTAGTTGAAAGGTCTATAGCTATTATTGTCAGTTGTATTTTATAAATATAGGACCATTCCTTGCTTAGCGTCCACTGTCCATGCTTCGGCTCTACTTCATCCAGTTTTCAAGTATGCATCATAATAAAACGAAATTTTGTAAATAATTCAAGCCATGCAATAACATGGGCGCGTTCATCTGTGCCGTCCGAAGCGGCAACCCGGACTTAAAGGCCCGAAAAATAAGCCAATCCTAACCCTAAACGCTTTCAAAATTTATGTTCGCCTCTTGACCCTCGCAACGCCTTATTCACCTTTTATTTTTATTTGAGTGAGCAAGGAACAAATCTTAGCGTAAAAGGGATAATAAAATAATCGTTAGATTCGTTTAGACGACTCTAATTTCACGGATTGCTGCGCAAAGGGACGCTGGCAATGTAGGGTTGATTCCGTTTCGCTCTGGCGCTTTGGGGGTGGTATCGCTGTCTCTTTCTCGCGCGGTCCAATCGCCGGGAGTGAGTTGCACAAGTTGCAGACTTGGTGCTCTTATTTTTCCTTGTTTGCGGGTTTGTATGCGAAGTTTTTTCCGCGGTGGAAATGTTTTGGTAGATATCGGAGTTTATTTTAACAAGTTCGTTCGATGTCGAATATTTTATTTGGAGTTAGTTTAATGTTTGCGTCTCCGGTATATCGGAATTTCGAATTACTTAACTAGGCTTTGGCCGCATGTTTGCTCGTGTAAGTTAACAGATTTGTGTTTTGATCTTCACTACCAAAATAAAGCAGATAAATACAACCTTGATCACGTTGAAATGACAAGGATTTTTATAAGTTTTTTAAAAGGAAACAGAACGTAAAATTATATGACGTATCAAACCCCTCCAGATATTCATGCGATAGTCCAGCCGATCGCACAAAACGGTCATTTCGTGTTATTTACAGCACCCGCGCAAATCGCGTAAGAGCCGGTCAAAGTACATAATAGATCAATCGCTATCGACTATCTCATCTAAATAGAAGGATCGAATTGGTCCTAAGGCCCGCGTTGGCAAATTTTACGCTTGACGCAAGACCATTAGGGATTCCCGATGACGCATATGTCCGTAATACTTACGTATAAAAAAACAAACTCTTAGATTCTCTGAATATTTATACGAGAACAATGTTGATAAGTTTGAGATATAAGTATTATGAGTATTACTTTCACAAAGTTTTAATCATTGTAGCGAAGAATTATGTTTTATGAAAGAAAAAGGTCAAATATTTTAAGTATTTAGATCTTAAAATACTAGTTAATCTTAATCTAGCCTGAAGAAATCGGTTTGAAAATAATACACGAAATTTCCAACTTTAAAAAAATTAAAATAGTTTGAAATTAAAATTAACATAGGTTACATACATATACAGGTATATATCAATAGATCAGAAGCATAGAGGAGCCGTAAAGTACAGGTACAATTATACTACCTTGTGGGACTCTTACCCTTATCTCATATATGCTATAAACGTAATTTTAAGTCTATATGTAGTTCAGTGCTTTAATATGCTGAGCAATAAGACATGTACAAACAGTATTACTTTCTTTGAAATTGGAATTCTTTGATTTCAGCTGAGATAGTGGTCAAACGCAACGATAGTAAAAAAAATATCACAACATTCAATAGTACAACACTGAAACAACATTTATCCGTCACTTTACAATTCCAAATATTATTTAATGACTAAAACTAAATTAAATCGACTCAGCCGGTCAGTCAGGAAGCCGTCTAGCTGTCATCATTTCACAGCTGGGGCGACCTCTACAAACGAACAAACTGATTTATTCACACAATGATATATAGCAATCTAGCGTCAATTTCGTAGTGGACGTAGTAGAATTCGGCTGAAAAAATATCGTTTCCTTTGCTTTACTTTTGAATTAATAGATATATTTACATTAAATGAAATAGAGGTTTTAAATAGATTGTATTTTTGTTAATCTTAGTTAAGAGGTACACATTAAATGTGTTTTATGTTGTGGGTTTGTGTTTAAAATTATTGAGTCTGATTATTTATAGGTTTGAAAATAAATTGGTAGCGATTAAGAAAATAACGAATTGATTGTTTAGATTACAGTTGTATGCTGGCAAGGCTTCATTTAAAGTTGAGCTTTAGAGGATGTTCACACTATGAAAAGAACGACTAATCGACTGAGTGGAAAAAATGTAATGGCAAATTTGATAAGGACGAATCGTGACCTTTTTTGGTCCTTCAACCAGCGACTCTATTTTGCATCAAGAGACATCTACCAAAAAGCTACCAATTGACTTGTGTCGGACATAACGTTTTTGCTATTCAAATTACTTCCAGTCTCCGACACGTAACTTTCTTAGAAAACCATTTGCCATTTTATTCCATAAATGACAAATGTAATCGATTTCGATGCCTGTTAAACATTACATGATTGGTTTCACTGCATGTAAAGTTGTGTTGTAGTGGACTTTTAATATGTTCGGAAAAATAATTTTCAAGTTTTACAAAGGAAGGACGTGTTATAACAATTTGCAGACTCTCAAATGAGTTGCCATTTTTTTTAAGATAGCTCTACATTCTTACATAAAACATGATGTCTGTAGGACGTTATGTATGTTTTTAGTTTGGACGACTACAATAAAAGTAATAATTTGGATTTATACATACCTATACTAGCTTCCGCTCGCGGCTTCGCCCGCGTGGTTTACGAACCCGTACATTTTTCCGGGATAAAAGTCGCGCAGCCTATGTGCTATTCCAGACTATAATCTATCTCTGTGCCACATTTCATCCAGATCCGTTCAGCCGTTCTGGCGTGAAAGAGTAACAAAGATCCATCCATCCATCCATCCGCACAAACTTTCACATTTATTATACTAGTAGGATATATTTATAATAAAAGGAAATAATTTCTGAATTAGCAAATTAGTATATCACAAATCTAAAAAAAAAAATTGAGGTCAGCAAAAGTTTTGAATTAGAAAATGCGAAATAAAACCTTTGTAAAGAAATAAAGAACTTTAATTTCCAATATATAATAATTATATGAATTTTCTGTTACTTCAATTTAAAATCCACATTGTAAACGTTGAAATGACAATAATATCATCATCTAAATTCCAAAATTTGTTGGCTTTGTCACGCAATAAGAGCTTTAAATTTGTTTCAGAAAAAATAGAACTTACAATGGAAAATATAAAGTGTCGCATGATCTAAAAGCTAACAGTAAAATGCTTTTTTATAATACAAACTGATATTGAAACTATAAGGTACTGAAACACTATCAAGTTAACGACCATTTTTATCAATTTTCTCAGTTATTATGTTTTTGATTGGCTACGTGACTTCGGGCACAGAACTTCGACAAACAATATTTGCAGTTAATAAAATTCATTATGCGCCTTATTACTGTACAATAAAAGAGATATTGAAATGATTTTCTTTGTGCGACGGGAAGTTTTATATTTGTATTTTTTGACACTTGATGTCTAAATTGAATGGGTCACGTGGTAAGTCATGATTATCATTTTAGAGGCCCGTTTATTGTGATCAAAATTCAAATTGATATGTTAAGTCCGGTGTATTGTTGGATGTAATTAGTTTAAAGGCGAGTAAGGCGGTAGTAAATAATTAGGTGGAAATTAATAAGATACTTTAATGGCTTATTAAAAAAAATGATTTTATTATACCTATGCTTTGTTGTGCAGAGTGAAGTGCAATTATGTTGATATTTTACTTGTTGGAGTTCCGGTATTAATCAATAAGATACAAAAGACGCACACAGATTGAAAAAGACGTATGTTTTTTTTTTATTATTTAAACTGGTGGTTCACCCTTAATTAAACGCGAGTGTTTCAACTGAGGATTTTTATCATCATCTGCTTAGCACACCTGGTTAAATCCTTAGTTTTCAAAAGATCTCGCCCAAATATACTATCAAGTCTGACGTGGCTAAAGTTGAAAAACGATATAAAAACTTTCTTACAATTTTCCTATAGGTAAGTAACTTTTTATGACAATGTAAATATATACCTATGTAAAAAAGGAATAAAATGC
The DNA here is from genome assembly GCA_947562105.1 of Shargacucullia verbasci. Classification (NCBI taxonomy): domain Eukaryota; kingdom Metazoa; phylum Arthropoda; class Insecta; order Lepidoptera; family Noctuidae; genus Shargacucullia; species Shargacucullia verbasci. Next base: position 3,659,826 of record OX387302.1, on the reverse strand, counting down.
AAACACGGTTTATGCGAACTGTATTCGTGTGCCAGAGGTCACTATTCTTTTGATAGTGTCGAAGAAATAAGATTAAAAAATTAAATAAAGTGATTTGACTAAATAATGACACGTCTTGGTGGCACGTCGCATATAAGCAACATAACATTTTTGTTGCTTCCGTACAAAAGGACCAATAATGGCTCCTTTTCGAAATACTATTCCATACACAAATAAGTACCTACTTATTTTAAAAACAACCTCATGTGTCTAGCGGTCGCATGCGCGGCTGCTGAGCATGAGGTCTTGGCCTCAATCCTCGGGTTGAGAAAAGTGTTATTGGTTTTTTAGTTTAATTCTCTATGGCAGCCCGGAGTTTGGAAATTGTTCCCGGTATATGGTAATACACTCACCTTCTATTACATGGGACTCAATTACGGCATCGGCGAAATGTGAGTGTACACCTGTTTAGCTCTTCGGGGACAGGCGTGATGGAATGTTTTGTTATATTGAAAAGAAACAGAGTTACTTCGTGCGTTTTCACATTAGAGAGTATCGACAACGAAATGATAACAATACCGGCGGACATAGAATCTCATACACTAGGCATTACATTTAACGTAACGTAACATTTTCACACTGGAGCGCCCATACCGATATTTTCAATTACGTTAGGTACAGCTTGCCACATACCGAGTCGGTGTAGTTATAGACACATGAAGATGCGTCTATTAATGTTTAAAAAAAAAAAACGTTACTGTCCCACTGCTTGGAATGGGCGTCATCGCAGGATGAGAAATGTTAGTCCACGACGATGACCTCGGGTTGGCGAACACACATGATCGAGAACTTTATGGAGTACTCTCAGGTGTCCACGATATCGTCCATCACCGTTCATAGTTAGTTTATATTACAATGCGTATATGCTATTAAAAAAAACACCAATTACTTACAAAGGACATCTTACTACAGTAGGATTATTTAAAATTTGAAATGTAAGTCACTGATATAATATTAGTTACTATTACTCCAAAAGCATGACTTTTTTTAGGGGTTTAAAAAGGTTGGAACCATTTCCCTGTTAAAAGTACCCTTTAAAAGCCACTACAATACACTAGACTAGACAATGAAGTATTTTTAACATAGTCTATTGCGCTATTACACTTGCTATTTCAGTTACCCCAATTGTGTACTGTGAGTAAAATCATTTTACGTATTCAATTCCGGATATCAAACAAAAAAAAATCCTCGTTAAAATGTCAGCTAACACAAAGCTCTGAAAGAAAAATAATAAAAACAATTTATTTATCACAAAAACTATCAATATGAGGACGGTTTTACACGCACCTCGTGTTTTTAAATAAATTGTGGCCATCTTACTCGAGGGGCCAACAAAAACATTTCATTTTGCAATAGTCTACACTCAATTACTTGCTGATTACTTCGATCTCGTGAAACCGTGATGGAACAGGCCAATTTTTTTTAGTAATTCCATTGTTACTATCCATTTTGCTTCGAATATATTCGAATAAAAACTCCGTGTTCTTTTTTATTCTTCCTTTCAAGAATATTACTTTAATGATGAACTGAGTGGAGAGAATAATTAGATATTGGCAATAGTAAAAAATATAAATACAAAAGCAATAGAAGAGCGTAAAAATTACAAGACGACTTTGTGTTGTCCCAAAAGATTTAAACAACCGTGGAACACATTTCATTTGATCATTAAGAGCAGTACATTTAGAGCAAGGATTGTTTGTCATCGTCTAGATCTACACTTTCTAATTGGGAAGAGATTTTCAATTTAGCCGCGTACTTCTCTAAGTATTTGCATCATTAGACACTCTGTTGAAATCTTCCTGGTTATGAAGAAGCTAAATTAAATTTTTAAAGGTCAAATTGCTTTATAAGCTAAAAGAATCTTACTATCCTACTTATCCTACTAATATTATAAGTGTGAAAGTTTGTGAGGATGGATGTTTGTTACTCTTTCACGCAAAAACTACTGCACGGATCTGGATGAAATTTAGCACAAAGATATATTATAGTCTGTAATAGCACATAGGCTTCTTTTTATAACAGAAAAATGTACGGGTTCGTAAACCACGCGCGCGATGCTGCGGGGGGAAGCTAGTATAAAAATATACCTACTTTAGATAAAAAGGCAGAATGTTATTTTATTAACTTTTTAGCCATAATAATAGAACTTATCATAATGCCTTAATAGCAGAAACATGTCGCAAGGACCTCGGATTACCAGACCGACGCGCAGTTGTAACTTATAAGCGCAGAAAAACTCACCTCAGCTCTACACTCCAAAATATTTAAACCAAGCGGCGCGGGCGTAGAGATTAACAAACAATAAAGAATCAAAATCTTTAAATTAACATTAAATACAAATATTAATCAAAGCATTATTTTTTTAAATCTAGTTTGTTAATAATAAGACCGTCATGATGTTTGACAAAGGATAGGAATTTAAATTTAAATAAGTTTTTTTTTCAGTTACTCCTTCAAAATGCTTAGTTTTTTACTCGTTACTTTAATACAAATCTGTAGTTACTAAAATTAGGCACTATATTATTTCAGAATCTTGTAAAATATGGGAATCGCTAATGCAGTTATTTAAAGATTAGCCAGTCAGAAATGATAGTATCGAGTCTGACTGTCCAGGGACAGACGACAAACGAAAAACAGACAAACTCAGGTATCGATAGTGAAACACATACATTACTAGTGTTGATAGCGTAGGTACTATCAATAAAGTTGTGTTACTTACTGAAGACATGACCAGCATTTAATTCATAAGGAAATACAGCCAGTTAAGTTAGAAACTGACCACAAACACCGGTGCTTGAGAAACGACTAAGAGATTAAACAGTATTATTAATACTTATGTACCTAAACAATGGACCAAAATGGCTCACAGGCAAGAATATATTTTGAACGTTTTCTTTAAGTGTGTCAAGATTTATAAAAGCATTATACTATGATGAATCCCTATTGGAAGTAAACACGTTGTTTATTTCTATGTACATATGTCCGTGCTAAATGGGCCTTATTTGTATTTATTTACCTATCACTGAGAAGCCTTACATTCTATCTCAAGAACAATTTTTCCTTGTCACATCAACACAAATTGTTGTTCCCACTCAAAGCCAACAATAAACATTCAATGAAGTAGATACCTATAGCCGATCGTGTCGAGACTACAGCCAACCCTAAGCCGTCGGCCTGTTGAGGCTTACCTCAGCCCAACCCCTCGGCCGCTACCCTATACCTACAGTAACAAAGTTAGCGCATCGTTTGCAAGTAAGTCTGTTTCGTAGATATCTTACTAAAAGATTGGTCTAATTAAATTTTGAGTAAAAATACCATAGATTTAAATATAGAAAAAGAAATACATGAAGACGAATATAATTAATGACACATTTTCAATAATTTATTGCAAAAGTAAGGTAAAGCATTGGAATGATTTTTGAACTGAATAAAATGAGATAATTAAAGTTTGTCTTAAACCCCTTCTCGAACTTCTACTAAATTATATGAGTCATCCCAGATTTGTTGTACTATTCATTTTAGTCCTAATATTTTTGAGAATCCAATTGACCGTGATTAGACGAGACGAGAGAGAGGGAGAGAGAATCTGTACTAAATACTATGATATGTTTAGGAAAGATAAAAACATGAAATTTTTACCTTTATTATATTTACCTAATATCTACCACACATCTTTAGACATGACAAGAAATAACCTATTAAATAACAACATATTAAAGCCAATCAACGACTTTTGGACACTTTTTAGATAAGAAAACCATCCAAAATTTGTGGAAGCCATGAAGCGCTTGTCATGAAAAGCGCTTGAAATTTTGGGATAAATACAAAGAACTCGTTCAACCAAAACAATTCGTCATTCCAAGTTCAACCAGTTCAACCAATCATTGGAAACTATGTGGCGATCTAAACTCGTAATTTTTGAAAAAAAATAACAAATATTTTGCTTTAGTGTTAATCAGAGTCATTCTAATTTTAAATGTGTGTTTATTCATGACATTTTATATTTTTCTTATTGGAATAAAAGGATTCTCTATAAGAATAAAATTTTATTCTTTAAGTAGCAGTTTTATTCTTTAAGCAGTATTACAGATATTTTTAAAAACAACACTAACTCACCGGAATCACTGTCATCCCGATCATAATGTGGTCTCCAATATTGCTCATCATATCGTAGCGGGACCTCAGACCGTCCAGTAAACTTGGTAGGGTCCAGGATATTCTCCACAGAGAACGCAATAGCTGGCCTGTCCGGGGGCCTTGTTAGGCCCAACCTCCTTGTCAAGTCCACCGGAGCGGCCTCTTCGACCCCAACCACGTCGACCTCCCCGTTAGCCTCGGTTTCTCCCTCGGCTTCATCTTCGGCCTTGTCCCGACGCTCCTCCGATCCTCGCGCCATCGCAAGCATCGTCATAGCAAGGCCTATTTTATTAAAATTTGGACTCGAAACATTTGAATGTTCAAAATAACATCTCAGTTTATTATAACACTTTCACTGCACACGAGTGTTTTATTTTAAGTTCAATTTTTAAATGTCCCTTTAAAGGTGGTAATCTATTGATGTGTATCTACTCTAATAGGTCAATTAGCACAATGTGTCAGTAGAGTTCGCACGGTACGTCGCGCAGCGTGCGAGCGGTACGTTCGTTCCAGCCCAACATCCGATAATCACAACTCGGTATCAACTGAAACCGGGAGCACAGAAACGGGCGGGCACATGAAAGGAGGGGACGGGCCCAAAGTGGGGGCCAAAGTGGAATCTCGTCACCCGATTGGCGGCGGGAAACGAGGCGTGCCCGGGGTGGAGAAACGTAATCGAGCAATAAGGTTTAAACAATTTCGTTTAATACGTTGAATTATGTAAGAGAGCGGCGGGCAAGTAATCGCGCACAAGCGATAAGGCCATTTGCGCTACTTCGTTACGTATTAATGGGCCAGGAAATTGACTTATGAATATTAGAGGTCGCGGCGAGTTGAAGATCGGGCTAAAGCGGCCCCGGGCGGCCGCGAGCGGTTATTTTCCTAGTTAAGCGTTGAAACAATGATGTTTATTGAGTTTTGAACTTAATGGGTTTGGGCGCGCGGCCGCGGGCCATTTGCGCCATTAGCTCAGTTTGTTTAGCCGACAACGTAACGACTTTCATGAAAACGCTTTGGACGAATTACGTTTCAGTTTCAGTTTTGTTTTTATTGATAATATAATTGTAAATAATCATATAACTAAACATAAAATTTCATTATATTTCATAAACACACATTCAAGAAACTATTCAATAGGATGTGATACCAATACTGATAGATTAACAACATTATTAATGACACGTGTCAACATCTAGTGTGGTTGCATTGGTTTTCGAACTCCGTATACTCCTAGCTAGAAGTTTATAACCCGTATCGAAGACTTTTCAGTGAGGTCGTTAATAAATAACATATAAAGTACAGTTCGATTTTTACCATTTTATAATACTGGTACTTAGATTTAATCACTGGTCGCCAAAACAATGACTCGTGCATTTGCATTCATTATTATTATTATAAGCCTATAATATTCCAACTGCAGATCAAACATCTACCTTCCCTCCTTCCATTTTTCCCGGAGTATTGTAATTTGAGAGCATTCCTTAACTAATGACTCCTACTCATCATGCCATACATAGGAATAATTAATAAAAGTTCTAGTGGATAGTAGGTTATCATCTGTCCGATAATTGTCTGAAAGTTTATAAGCTCTAAGTATACAAAACGGACCGTACTGACCTCTCTGTTTCACAACGTATAAACTGGCGTACCACAGGGATCTATTTTAGGACCAATAGGTTTTGTATCACATTCGGATCGATGACATCCCTTGGACAAGGGTCATCGTTCAAGCCGCATCGTTCATCAGCCAAGCTGTAAACCATATCTACATAAAGATTTTAACGTTTCGAGATTTAAGTATTGTGTATAATAAAATCTCTGTTCGTTGACTGTATGAAATTCTTAGTTTAGATATTATAAAAAATAATCATCTGCTGCCATTAAACCAACAGATGTTTATTTTACATCTAGAAGACAAAATTCATAATGTCTTCACACACGTAGTTCTTGGTTGTATAGTACCTACATTTAGTTTGTAAGATTGTCCTTTTCTCAGATGTAGTAAAATCAAAATTACACGGCAACTTAAGAAAAGATGCCCAAAACAATCATTGTCCTTATAAGAACAATAGTCGTATATAAGCTCCTTAGATTGTATAAGATTTTCTTTACGACTAAATAATTGTATCCGTGATTAGTCGGCCATCTGCTGAACCTTTAACAGTATCAGTAAAAGTATTTAAAGACTTATTCTAAAGAGTAACAACCTCAACAGTACCTAGTGATATCCCCATTTTCCATTCAATTGATTTGTATCATTTGGTTGCAATTGAAATTGAAACTTGATGATTACCTCAATTCTATAATGTTCAATCGATATTATAGAAAAAAAAAATACAATCTCTCATCTACTACCTATTCATATCTAACAGTGAATTTTCGATTGAATAATACATTTCTATGTTCAAATACGACAATGACTAAAGTTACTTCAAAATGACGAATAATTTTATAATACCACTTCATCACACATAAAAAAGTATTCTAATGGCTCAAGCACGGAATGGGCTTAGGTGACAAAACATCTATGTAAAACCAATGATTTAAATCTTTGTGTGGATCGTTTTTTTGTTGAAAAGAGGTTTGTCAAGAAGGTTGTTATGTAGCTATGGTATATCAAGAATAAGTAGAAAAAACTTTTGATGAAAATTAAATTATTAGCCACGCTTCTTAAAAAGTATCATAGCTGTCAATGTGAGTTTGCCTCCATATGTTAATTTAACTATTCTGAGCAGATTTGTCGTGACAAAATGAAGGTTTCGCCAACACTGTACTTTAAAACCTTAAACTTACTTTAAAAATTTACCTGTAGCCCTTATTTAATTTAATTTCATGTAATTGGTCCTCTTTTCAGTATACAAATATATAGAATACAAAACATACGGATATTAAACTAATACTTAACTCTTGAGATCATCGACTAAACATCATTATGTACTAAAAAAATTAAGTTCCTCATATGAAGTCAACTCTGTAAGTTCTTTGTGAGAATAAACAAGAATAGTCTTAAACCTCAAAATACTTATATATTATTTAGTGGTGTCCACTATCTTTTTTACTATTTCTTCACCATATTGTAGATATTGCTTTTAGTAACCGTTATCGTAACTTATTTATTTTTTCCCTTCGATCAACGTCATTAAATCGGAGCTATCCCATATATTTTGCCTCGGTTATTATTTACTAAGGTAATGCAACGGTCCCTCGTAGTAGGCTTTACTGCACTACTTAAACTGATAACTTGAGACATTTAACACTAAACTAAGTTCAGACTAATTACCTAAAATGTTAGGCAGAGGTTTACTATTGTTCACCCACATTTTGCCATACACCGGGCACTAGCCCAAAATCCACTTTGGCCTAAACTCAATAACACTTTGGCTGCCACAGGAATCGAACCCAGTACCTCACGTTCAGCGGCCACGCTTGCGACAACTAGCTTACCTATGCATATTCAGAAATCAGACAAACTTAAACATTCCGGCATAATTCATAGAATTCTCATTTGAATGTCCTATTAGCAAAAACAAATGATAAGCTTTTGCGAGACATTTAATACTCAGAGACTTTTGCGAAGAGAAAGAAAAACATAAAAAAAATGCTTTCTTTTGTTTAATCGACCTTAACTACCAATGTTATGCGGACTGACTTGGTTCAAACGTTGCTGACCTCCAGTGTGCGGAAATATGGTAGGCATGTATATCCTATCCTTTCCTACTAATCCTTCCTACTAATATTATAAATGTGAAAGTTTGTGAGGTTGGATGGATGCATCTTTGTTACTCTTTCACGCCAGAACGGCTGAACGGATCTGGATGAAATTTGGCACAGAGATAGATTAGAGTCTGGAATAGCACATATACTTTTTATCCCGGAAAATGTACGGGTTCGTAAACCACGCGGGCGAAGCCGCGAGCGGAAGCTAGTATCTATATAAATCGTGCCTTTCATCCCTCTATTTGTACGATTCAGTCGTCATACATCTGAAAACTAGGTATACCTTATGTTTATTTTTCTTCCAGGCCAATATCATCTTTAATTCCACAGTATTTGTTATCAAGTCTACAGTTTACCGGATTACACTGTCCGTGAGCGGGTCGTCGCGGCGTGCCTACCGCTGACAATCCGTCACCAACTCACCAGTGGCCAGAGTTTTGCTCCATTTTCTATTTACACGGCTAATGGTAGCAAAAGATCTAACATTTAGAGCCACCAATGACATGCACGATCTGTGCGATTCGACACGCTACTCCAATCAAACGAGATTGGTTTACAGGGTGGTCTAGAAATTTTAGGATGCTTGAGGAGTTTTGGACGAGTTTTTTTAGTACGAGTTTTCCTCGATTTCTCCCATAAGTATCGGCCAAATTTGTATGAAAAATACGTACGCGCGCATTCAAGTGAACTCTATTATTTTCATACATTTTTGAGTTAACGATAATACTGACTGATAGGTAGGTACGTCGTATTATCATTATTTTTCACAAGGTTGTGATTTTATGTAAAATCTTATTGTTTTTTTTATTTATTTTACAAATTGAAATGTTCCAAAATAACTAAGTACTCATGAAGGATACAATTTAACGATACTTATGTTTTGTTTGGTGTATGTAAATATGGTCTAAATCAATCTACAAGCCGCCTGATCACAATATTACTAAAATAATTCTTAACCAAAACTACTTATAATTTTAGAGCTACATTTACAGCGTCAAATCCAAACAACACTCTGTATAAATATCGAAATCTCAACAAAAAGTGTCAAATTCCATCTCGTAGTATTTTGTCTGTGAATGATTGGAAGCGCGACGGGCCCCCATTGTGACCACAATTGACCCACGCTGCCACCCCGACATAACCAAAGCTTTAGAATATTTTCTACTTAAATACTTAACACACGTTTACCTGAGTTCAGAGTTCTTGTCAATAGATTGACAGATCTTTGTTGTTTATGGTTTCAATTTTGTGGTTTGGTACGTCATCTTATGAGGGTCATACATATCAATGTTATTTATTCAATAGATAACTTAGCCTAACCTTCTTACCAGGTATCTAGGATTCTAGGACATGAAACTAGGCTGCTTGCCGCCTGCCGAGATGTCCAAGGTTCGATCCCCGGGCCGGGAAAAATGTTATTGGGATTTTCTGTCAGAAAACTCTCAGTAGCAGCTCGGAGTTTAGAAAATGTCTGGTAGATACTAACCAGGCTTGCACCCATTATTATTAAAAATATCGGCGAAATGTGAGTGTACAATAATACACCCACAATGCTATGTATGACATCAAACCACTTATATATGACACTACGTCAATAAAGTTTTTATCTTAAGTATGTAAAATGAATTTTATTTTTAGTGACTTCAGAATATCCAGCCTTTTCGTCCATCCGCGAGGTTGTCCCCAACAAAATTTACATCTGAATTTCCACTGTGCTTCCCAGATCTATATATGGAACATACACGCACACAACATACGTATATAACCTTGTATACTTTACACTTCCAAACATATTCACATCTGACCTAATAAAACACCGTGTCAGCAGTTGGAAAACGTTCAAACACTCCACTTGACTGACAAACAACACTCGTATCTATTTGATTTGCGCGCCGCGGGTGTGCATTGTGTCGCGACACTGTGGCAGATCACGCGCCGAACAGTTTATAGCACCACGGGGTTTCGCTGGCGCTAATGGATGGTTAAAATCACTAATTGTATTTATTATTGAAGGCTTTGTGACCAGAAAGGTGTTTCGTGTGATCGTAATCACCAAAAGTACGTGTTATTCAATTGTGATCGGTTATTGAAACTTGGAAATAACCTTTTGATATAGGTAAGTCACATTTATTTCCGTATGCCATATATAGCTCTACGAACTGCGAACTTTCGTAAAATACATATCGTATTTAAGCTTCCTATTTTTAACCGATTTCAAAAAAGAGGAGGTTCTCATTTCCACTATAAGTCTTTTTTTTTGTATGTTTGTTACGCGATCATACCGTCAATTATGGACCGATTTTAAAAATTCTTTTTTTGTTTGAAAGAGTATGCTCCCAAGTTGGTCCCATTCTTGTCTTCAATGTTTTACTTGGCACCGACTTCTTCTTCAACTACTATATTGTACAATAAAACATTTATTTTTTGCTTTTTATTTATTAGTTTTGTTTTTGAGTTTTTTGGAGTCGGTTTTTATTTTTTGTTAATTTTCTGTCGCGTCGGCACAAGCTACTGCATGGAAATCGCTCATACTGTATTGCAAGGTTAGCCAGTGAGCATTGATGGTATCGATACTAACTGCCCAGGGTGCGCCCGACGATCTCAGAATTCGTCAATCGTGGAGGATCTTTCCTTGTATCCCAACCTTCCTACTGTATACTATAAATCAGCAAATTCTTATTGTATAGGTAGATTTTTTATACATGTAAGTACCTGGTGTCAGTGAGTACCTAATGTGTAGCAAGGTATCATTGTTAGATAAAGTGACATTTATAAATTTATATCGTATTAGCTCCCGCTCGCGGCTTCGCCCGCGTGGTTTACGAACCCGTACGTTTTTCCGGGATAGAAAGTAGCCTATGTGCTATTTCAGACTATAATCTATCTCTGTGCCAAATTTCATCCAGATCCGTTCAGTCGTTCTTGCGTTAAAGAGTAACAAAAGTCCATCCATCCATCCTCACAAACTTTCGCATTTATAATATTAGTAGGATATGATAGTAGGATATAAAATATAAATATAAATAATATAATATATAAAGTAGGGTTAGTAGGGTACGATACAGAAATAGAGACAAACAGTTAAATGCTAGATCACTTTTATGTATGTACTTGCAGCACTATGAAAAAAAAAATCCTGAGAACATTAAATTTCTCAATTTTATCATCGTAGTAAATTCTTAATTTAAAAATGCTCGTCATTAATACCATAAACGAGTGACATCGTAAAACAGCTGTCCGTTTCACTGGAGATATTAATTAAAAGTTTTTTACGCGAAAAAAAATGGACGAAAGCGCCACGCCTCCCGGTCCAATTAAAATTCTAGCCGGATTCATTACGACACTTTATTTTTTAAGTGTTCGTTAACGAATTCTGTCAAAACAAAAGTAAATTAATTTGAATATTTTATCAAAAAATATCTTTGAAGTTAGTAAAAAGTTAAAAAAGTATTATTGTGTATTTTTCTAAATAATCAAGTTTGATAGGAACATTATAATAACATCTTAATAAAATATACCTACATGATGACTTTTATAAGATTTTTCTGAAAGAAGTAAAATTTACATAAACACTTAACGTAAATAAAATCAGTGTAGTAGTAAATTAAATTAAATACAGAATGAGAAAAACGAATGATGCACATGTACATACGTTAAATATTACTTTAAACTTTAACCATATTAATTTAAACTTTTCACCGAAGTATTGTCCTAATAAACAATACAAAAATCTATTTTAATAAGTTCCTACTAGGAACAAACTAGTTTCTTTTTGCGACGATGAAAGTTTATTTACAATTTTATTGATATTACCAAGAAATCTTATTGTTTCCAGTAAATAATCGCAGCGAATTAAAAAAACGTGTTAAAGAATGCGAGTGTGGGATGTTAAATAGATCTTTTAAAATGCAATAAACTTGTCTTGCGTTACATTTTATTTTGACTCTTTGATCCGCGTTGCTCTTTTGACAATATATTATATTACTACAATGTAATTCAACTGAACAATCTAAAAAGAATGTGGGAATCGCTTTTATTGGTGTAAATTATGTTCAATTTTCATAATTGACTCTGAAATCTACTACACAAAAACTGCATTAGTGACAGCGTCAAATGAATAACAATAAGTTATTTTGTATCGCGTTCTAAACTTCTGAAATAACAGATTCTGCAAACTTAATATGTCTTCTTGTATCTACATTATAATTAAGATATCAAAAATCGCACATGGTGACACATGCCTAATTCTACATTCTTATAAACCTTTATGCTAAGCCTTGCCCTTTTCAAAAAGAGTTACATTCTTGGTATCTGTACTTTGCATTTAATTTTTGTCCAGTTCATCATTCCGAGGTAAATGGGCCTCATCAGTGACCGTGTTCCGAAAAAAATCTACTTATAACAACTCTAAAAGTATCTCACAATTTTAATAACGATATCTCCACAAATAATATAATAGCTGCAGTAACTACCGTTGGAGATATGACAATATAAATGTAGCGAAATAAAAAGTAATAAATATAAGTAAATTGGGTGCAGCAGCAAATGCCGCACCATCAGCCTGTCACGAGTAACGCACGCCAAGAATTTTAATAACCAATTTGTATTTAACAAATCTGTTTCGAGACAACACCGAGTTGGGGTACCGTGGATTTCTTGTTTAATCATTTCACAAGGTTTTTTTTTTGTTTTTTGTCAACCCGGAAATCTATTCCATTAAATTGAGGCACGACCAGTCCTTTTGAGAACTTTCGCATTCAGCTCATGAGATTCATGACACAACATTCAAATGGTTTTTAACCGTCACGAAGTTGTTGTACATCAAAGATTGACAATGGATATAAAGCCATAAAAGTGGAAGCATCTGTGTTTCTAAAATACAGAGCCTAGATTCATATTGAGATCCTCTTTCCTTTATCCTGTCGCACGGTGTCCTTGACTGACAAGGCAATACTGTGCCAATTAAATACTAAGTAGGAAAAATCCACCATTAGACTCCTGCATTTAGGCTGATGTAGTATTAAGGCGGTATCAAAGCGAGAGGACTTAGCACAACCCCACCTAAGCTGGAGTTCCTCATTGAGTTAGACTCCTATGCCAATCAGCGGACAGCCAAGCCTCTGGTTGCCACTAAAAGGTTAGAAGAAGATTCTTACGGAACCAACCACAAGCGAATAAAATTTCACACTCCACCAAGATTTGCTCAAACGCCGGAGACTGAATTACAAACGGCGTCTTCCTCAGTTAATTGAATGTTCCTTGGATAAATCACAATTAATATGCGCGTTCTGAAACCGGATTGGATTGTTATTGCTCTGTTAGCTCGGCTTTGATGCGTTTGAGTAATGGAACGCACGCGCGCTCGTATGTCGTGGCCATAGCGATTGCCGAGCTTTTTGTTTTTTTAATGCACAGATAAAAATACCAGGTGAAACTTGGCGTATTGTTTTTGTTTAGTTTGTATGTTTTCTTATTTAAGAGCATGCTTTTTTCGTTTCTTTTTTCAATTCACTGGAATTGAATATGTTAAATAGGTACTTATTATCTTTCTTGGCCTAAGAAATAGTTGTTCTCCTCTACTTGAGCCTCGTTTTTAGAGAGAAGGTAACATTTGTATAATTTCTTCTTAGATCTCTTAGTGACGCGGGACTGATAGTTTTTAATTCGGCTGAATTTAAAGATGGGTAATAGATTAGCGTACTATCCTAAAAATATATAAAGAATTTTTAACCACAGAGTCACACAGAGTTAACCAATTTATTTACATTTATAATTGCTGTACCTAATGTAATAATGTATTCATATTATTCCAAAATAGTTATCAACTCCCCAGTAGATAGCGCAAAGGTAATTTGTCACATACACCCAACCGAATACGTGACGGGCCCAAATGATTTATCACCGGCCGAACAGACAAAGACTTCTTCAAATAGGCCCCCCTCGTAAAGCAAACACTCTATTTGAGAGTAATTACTGAAGGAAAATAACCTCTAAATTGTACGTGCAAAGATTATTTTCCCGCCAAAAAGTTTCATGTAAGCCCGCGCTGTCAACGAGTGCGGATGCGTTCGGATACATTCCTCAGCTAATTGTATGTATCGCAGCGCACAAAACACATTTGTCAATTGTCGCCGGCCTCCCTTATAACGGAACATAATTAGTTAGTCAACTATTTTGGGAACGCTTTGACGGCTTATTAAGATTTCAAATTGAACACAAATTAGGTGTCATGCCTTACTGATTACTAACCTATGATTTGTTTGCGTGTTTCATGGGGACATTGAAAAATTTCAGTGCCGACGTGGCGACAGTCCTGTTTTCCGGACATCAAAAAGCTATCTTTTAACCGGGATTTGGGTTAAGGAATTGATTGTTTGATCTAAATATAGATGATTGCCGCTTCAGAAAAAATCATACTATTTCGTTTTTGTACTTACTGAATACGTTTACAAATAGCTTTTTCCTACGTTTAAATAAAAATGATATTTTTTTTTACTTTATTGCATTAACAGCTTAATTTACTTCATAAAGAAATACTTAAACCATTATTTTCACTGAATTGCATTGTAATTAAGGACGTAAACTTTATGTTATAATTTTTATATTTTGATATATGTAAGTACCTAATTAGTCATTTAGTCCTTAGAGTTTTCCTGGCTTATTGCCAGATATCTTTTATCGGTCCTTAATTAATAAGATATAATTCAAAAAGGGAAACTATGTGACATTAATTACTTTAATACTAGACTAAAGTTATAACTAGAGTTAAGTTTGTAAAAAAAAATGTTTTCATCTATTTATCACGTTTCCTTTCCCAAATAACTCCATGTTTACACATGTTACAGCCATCCCAATCTAATTAAAACACAATAATACATTTAAATTGACTCAATCTTGCCACATGTTTAAATATCACCCATCTAATCAGGGAGCGTGATCATGATCGATTCAACTCGATTTTAGTTTCCCAAGCAGTGCCATCTGTGAACAGGCGAGAGATCGACTACTGGCAACCGTACAAATCGATTCGATACATCCAGTTTTTGTAGAGATGCGCAATTGTTGTGAAATCGAATCGATTAATTTGTGTTCAGAATGGAACGAAGTATCCGATTTTTCATTCGATAACGTCAATATGGTGTGTCAAAATTAGACTTAAATATAAGAAATAAAACTCACTTAGTTGTCAGTGCTATTTATTTTACATACATAACACCTTTCCTGTAATAAAGAATCTATTTAATGTAAAAATATACCTAAGCCTCTAATCAATTTCATTAAAATTGTTACAGTACTCTATTATACTACATTGAGACATGTCATCACAAAAAGAACCACAAAATATTTAAACAGAACTAAAATTACATTTTGGTTCACACCTAGCATGTTTTTTTTTTAATCCGATGCCTTTACACGATCGCACCGCAACGAATCCGAACTTCGAGCCATCAATTAGTGAATACTCTCACAACATCGCGTCCCGTTTTTTCAAATACATACGGCTTTGGAACGGATAGGCAACAAAACTAGGAAGAACCGAGATCGCTTGCTGGAGGTGGCGAAAAAAAATTAAAATAGCCATAGACACTGCGGAAATGGTTACGGGCGTTTTGATTGCGAACGTATGTGACCTTTTTGATTGGAACGATATCCGTCAGGTGGGCCATACGGCGTAAAAATCCATGCGTGCTTTATTATTCAGTGCGATTCTCTAATAAATAAATGGTACAAATGGCGCAGTGGTTGAGTGGCCGTGCTGCGCTACGGCCCGCGGATTCCATTCCCGCACGACCATATATTTGTATGACCTACAGATAGTTGTTTCAGGTCTGTACGTTCGTGGATGTGAATATTTGTTTTCATGATACAAGAACTAATCTTAGAGTAGAAAAAGGTTTTTAAAAAAAATCGTTGCATTTCTATACTTATATTTAGATCACTATAATTATATAGTGTACATAACATATAGTACATATATATTAATGTTAGTTTGCATGAGTCTGTTTATTTATCGAGCTCAATTCCATACCCCGAGCCTAAGAACTTCATATCACTCAATAACACTACCCGATCTGAGAATTAAACCCAAGACGAAGGCCATCTATTCTATTCCAATCGGATACTGAAAAAAAAAGAACTTCAACATGAACATTGTTGATGTTCTTAGCGACATCTACGTAATCTCAGTCGCAACCAATAGTAACAACAACACGACTGACAAACGATCAATAAGGTAGTTAACACGTGAACTGCCGTAGCCTTCAGTTGTTCCTGCTGTTCATTCTACGAGTACAGTACAGATGTCACTATATTTACGCAGCGGTCGCGCACTAACAAGTCATTGCTTAATCCAGTGACAACATCGCCCACGTCATTTCACCGTCCATCCTAAACATTTACTTGTTTTATTCAACCATTATATTGGCAGAATCATCGTTAACACGTCGATTTCGTGTTCTAGAATTTAAAAAATCGAAGACGCCAATCCCCACTGGAGCCGCGACAATTATCAGCCAGTTTCTGTCTTCGAGTAAAGGAGCGGAATATGTGGTAATTCTGGGTACATAACTAGGGTTTCCAACTTTTTGTACGAGAAATAAAGTATATTAAGGTCGGAGAGCTAGACTGAACAGTATTTTAGAAAAGTAAACAATATTTTATTTTTCTACGTTTTATATTTTTTTGAGCTTCTTGCACAATAACAGAAAAACTCAATAACACTGTTCGACCCGGGACTCGAACCCAGGACGTCTCCCCAGCACAGCAGTCGCTTGCGACCACTACACCAATGAGGTAATCTCGTTATTATGTTTTGTTTGTTCTTTAAGTTTAAATCGTAACAGCAAAAAGAAAAATAAACCCAATTTTTAATATTTCATAGATTACAATATAAAAAAAAAAACAGTCATGACCGACACAGTTAAAAAAAGAAAATCAAGCTTCCAACATGGCGGTATGGCGGCAAAGCTTCGTCGCCTAATATTTCGCGCGGTGACTAATTGGGTTCAGATTACAACGTCGCACCGCCCTTCAGCTGATCTTGCAGAAAATAGGAGCAGCTGATCAGATAATAAGTTGGAGCTTTTCACACAATTTTTTTTTGGGTCGTAAAAATATTTTGGTAATTATAAACCTACTAAAACTGAGGTGGACCTTTATAGCATTAGATCAGTTGTCTTCGATGTTTCGAAGAATTCATTTTTTCAAAATATTTGGCAAATAATAAAAAAAAATCAACCCACTAATTACACCCGACGCCATCCCCACTCGCCATTAGCCGCTTGTCAAAATTTAGCTTGACACAATAGTTTCGTTGGGCTTGCGAGGGTAGATAAAGACTCCTTCACTTCGCGAAGTTAACGTCCCATCACTGCAGTCTGCCTGTGACCACAGTTCGGTGAAGTTCGATCTTAACATCAGGAAACAAGAGGTAACCTTTTATTTCTAATTTTTATTTTTATTTTTATGCGATTCAGAAGCAATACCTAGTAAAAATAATTCGTATTATATATTATATTTATCGTATTATATTTCGTATTACTATATCTTACTGCCATTATTCATGACATGACAATATTTCGCGTTTTTTGGGATTAGATTTTAAATTACTTTTGAAAACGATGTCTCAGCTGTTATACTATAGCAAGACTTTCTTTTTATTTTATATAGTCACTTTTTAATCATTTAACTTCATATCTACCTCACTTATTACTTGTATGTGTGGAATTATCTGTAAATGCAAGTTGATAAATAAGTTCCGATTCATTCTCAAAGGTTCATAAGTATAACATAACGTAACATTTCGCCTGTTGCTGCTGCTATTGTACACTGATGCCATTTTTCACTGATGCTGTCATTAATATATTTCTTTAAGTACTAATCAGAACAAATCCGGTGTTTGGAGAAGTTACATTGCTACTTTACCGTTTCAATAAAAAATTTGCATCAAATACTTTGTATAAAAAACCATAATTTTTGCATCAAAAATCTCTGCGCTTAAAGGCTGTCTTTTAATGGACTATCACAATGCTGTTTAATTGAAATAAATGAATCTAGGCGCAAATAATCATAATTTGATCTTGTATCCAACTAGTGATGTGAAAATTTAACTTAGGTGTGGTGTAGGTGGTTCGCAATGCTTTAATAAATTGTTTAGTACGGATCTTAGAGACGTACATAATAACATGATGCCTGTATTCAACGAAAAAATCCTTAGGCAGATGTGGTGTGTTGTTGAATACTCACATTTTGCAGATTTCGTTTTAAGCCCCATATAATAGGGGGCGAATATTTGACAATAAACCGGGCACAATTACAAAATCTGGTCTGCTACTGAGAATATATAAAAACCCGATAAAACTATCTGATACGGGAATCGTACCCATGCTTTTACAGCGTCATTGATCTAGTGGTCGTGAATGCCGACTATGAGAGCCACGATTCCCGGTTCGGGCAAATTGTAATTGGGTTTTTCCTATATAAATACTCTCAGTAGCAGTTCAGGAAATGTGCCCGTGAGATGGTAATAGTTTCGTCCCCTATTATATGGGACTCAATAACGACATCGACGAAATGTGGGTGTGCAAAAGTACACCTCTGTCCTACCGTTCGTGGAATACAGGCGTGATGCTATGTTGGAAGTCGTAAACTTATATTTCAATAAAGTAATTAAATTGAATTTAAATTATTCCAATTTCAAAGTTACAAAGTGGTGATTGTTAAACACTGCTTCAACCAGTATCGTGACTTCATTATTCAGATTTTAACATATTCATAAAACCAGTTGTACATTATTTGCGCGGATAAAATCGTCTAGTTTACAAAAGGTATGCGGAGATCTAATTAAAAAGTATTTTAGCCTTAGGACTGCATATCTGCCTTAGGAAAATTGAATAAAGTCGGTCAAATCTTGTATTTAATTCCATCTTTATATGTATGGAATCCGCATTCGGCGAAGTACATTAAATACCGCACAAGAAAAAATATTACTATTCCTGTTTCTGTGATTTTTTCTCATTGATTGACTGCCTCATAGTTCTTCTAGTCGCAAGTGCGACTGCTAAGCGTGAAGTTCTGGGCTCAATTCCCGGGTTGAGCATAGTATTATAGCTCATGTAACGCTCCTTCTTTCCGTCTTCTCGTGTCTGGCAGAATAGTCGACAACGGCTCAGGTGCCATAAAAAAACGCTGCATCAATATGCTCCTAGTCTACCCTGCCTTATACAAATCGTCGGTCAAACTGGCCAAGGGTACTTTCAAACTACCTTTTATTTTTTTCTCAACTTTCTTTTACATGCTTGTTGACTTATTAACTTTACGGTTGTTAATCCTACTAATATTATAAATGCGAGAGTTTGTGAGGATGGATGGATGGGTGGGTTTTTGTTACTCTTTCACGCAAAAACTTCTTACTAGAAATTTGGCACAAAGATAGATTATAGTCTGGAATAACACATACCTAGGCTACTTTTTATCCCGGAAAAAATTACGGGTTCGTAAAACACGCGGGCGAAGCCGCGGGCGGAAGTTATTACACAATACAGCAGCAGTGATAGCCTAGCCTTGCAGGATGCAAGAGCAGGAGCAGTTTGAGTTCAAACCCGACACACATTTCTGACTTTTCGGAATTATGTGCGGTTCAGAATTACCTCTCACTTGCGTTTACGGTAAAGGAAAACATCGTGAGGAAACCTGCACACCTAAGAAGGCTCCATAAAGTTCTTGATGGTGTGTAGGCCGCCAACCCACATCGGGCCAGCGTTATGGACTGAGGCACAACCCTTCTCATTCTGAGAAAAGGCCCTCGCCCAGCTGTGGGACAGTAATGGACTGAATTTATTTATTTGTTAATACTATTGTTCGTTATTACAGTTACAAATTGACAGACCAGTCGTTCAGAAACAATCCATTCTATTCTAAAAGTAGATT
This sequence comes from Shargacucullia verbasci, assembly GCA_947562105.1. NCBI lineage: Eukaryota > Metazoa > Arthropoda > Insecta > Lepidoptera > Noctuidae > Shargacucullia > Shargacucullia verbasci. The sequence goes on along the minus strand of OX387302.1, from coordinate 3,640,005 downwards.
CTAATTCTTCAATCACTAAATAAATTACCTACTCTTGATCTTAAGTTCACAAATCATTATCAATCCTGTTCAACAAAATTTAACTTTATTCTTTCAATTTATAGTTGATTTTAAGTTGTTCAATCGAATGACAATAATGCTCAATGGCTGTGGTCTGATGATTACTATAATTATTTTTGTTTATTTTTTGTTTACATTGATTAAGTTTATTATTATAGTTATTACGCAATTTACACGATTAACTGTTAATAGGCAATCTTGTGAGTACTTATGTCTACTGCGGGCTATTTCCGGACGGAAATGATTAAAAAATTAAACTCGCTTCAAATCCTGATCAGTTCTCTTCTCTTCGCACTTTGAATAACAGATTTAAGGTTTTTACAATCGCTAATGTATCGTTTGTTTTGTTTAAGAGTAAAGGAGATAGAAGAAAACATATCAAAATCCAGTGCAGTACTCTAATAAGAACATGGTGAAAATGCTGTATTCCATTTCCCTAGAGTTCTCTTCTTAGCATGGACAAGAAAGTAATGGTAAGTCTCATAGTTTTTTAAAATGTTAATTCATAAATCCGTAGTCCGAAATCGGCGACCGATAAACAATAGATATTCTATTGTCTTCTTTGTGTCAATTTATGGATTAAAGGTATATGATATGATACTTAAACACGTGCAGTCACTATGGTACACTTGATGTTAAAGACTTCCTCTATTATAGGTACCCTGGTAGAGTAACCAGGGTAGGGTTTAGCCAGGGTCTAATATCTAGTTCTTTTTTTCATATAACATAATAATCCTTTTTTGTAGTCCGCCAAGCGACACAATATAATGTCTATTTCTTTTGGTGTGCTGCCACCGGCGACCTTTCATAGCTTAATGAATGAAAGTGATGCCTACACTAAGTAGGATTTCTTCTATAATATGGATACCCAGACCTGCGGAACACGAATATTTGTTCCTAGCCAGAATCAAACGCACGACCTATAGAGATTCAATCGCCAATCATTTTGTGTCAATGGTAGATTTTTGATGCGGACAAGAGCGCGAAATCTCATGTCTCAACATGATAGGAGAATTCCTCTACTTAGAATCATTAAATTACAACCAAAACTAATAAATTATAGGTTTAAATATAATATATCTAAAACTCAACAAAAGTTAAACCTGTTGTTGAAAAAGTCTAAACCCTTCTTGTTGATCGACCTTCAACTTGACCTTACTAAAAAGTAACAATCACTACTATCTCACTATCACTAAATTAAAAGACAATTAACGTTAGCGGATATTTTTTATAAGAAAAAAAAAGTGAAGGGAATTAGCGCGTTCAGTAATCAGTATATCACATTAAATCGATATGGCTGACTGTTAAGACGTCTTTGCCGATTTAGTATTAGAAAATTGTTTGTATTTTTAAAAAGTGCGTTGTCTTTGCTTAACCCACAGAGCGATAGTGAGATCGTGATTTACTTTTTAAGTGTCGTATTATGTTCGATAATTTAAAAACGCATTTAATATTAAAATGGCGCCAATATTTAGCGGCATCATTAGGTAAGACGTAATTTAATTACACACACAGGTACCTTAAATATGTTAATTAAATGTAAAAAGTTTTCACAATTATTGAGTTACAAGAATAATTCTTTGTTGCATGCATACAAGAGAAGTAAAAACAGTTGGAGACGCACATTCTATCGGTCTAATAAATAGGGTAGAGGGTTAAAAATTTAAGCCTTATTTTTTAAATTATAACCGTCCATTGTTAGACCAGAAACCCATAGGAAAATTGTAAGAAAAGAGATTGAATGTTTATTTTATTGGTCGTTGTGAGTGTAAAAGTTATCGTTCTAAATCGAGGTACTTAACGGGAATTTCCAATATGGCTGTATTGAGTAAATATCATCAATATTATCGCGCTTTTATCTAGTGAAGTCTAGTCTAAGTTCTAAGGCTTAATTTTAACTAACAATTTATTTATAAATGCAATTTTATAAATCTTGACTGCCATTTTGGTCTAGTGGTCGCAAGCGACTGCAGGGCGTGAGATCCTGGATTAGATTCCCGATTCGAGCAGTATTTATTCTAAGTACCAGAACGGAGTCGGGATCTGTGCCCGGTAGATGGCAAGAGGGTCGCCCCCAATCACATGGGACTCTATAACGGCATCGGCGAAATGTGGGTGTACAATTGTTCATCTCTTCCTAAGTCTGGGGAATACAAGCGCTTTGCTAAAGTGTTGTGTTTTATAAAATTATCATTCGATTTCATAAACTATTCTTCGTCCAGCACCAATATAACAAAAACAATTTTCGTTAGGTAGACAAAAATCAACACATACACATTTCATGTTAACAATATCATTATTGGACAATAATGTATTGTCTATGAACAAATATCTTGTTATAGTAGTTAATGTATTATGTAGGCACATTACGACCTTGTGTATAAGTTTATAGTTATTAACTAACTTTATTAGAATTAATCAGTGGTACTCAACCTACGGCCCTTTGAGCTTTAATAATAGTGCCAGCTAGTTCAGTCGATAACGAAACTCGTAATTACGCGTCTAAAATATTGCTTCTTGTGACAAGTCATATAGAAACAACCAATTAAGTCTTAAAAAGGTTAATTAACTTCATGATTTTGGTAGTTTGGAAACATAATGATTTCTTTAAAGTGCACATTTTTTCAACACCTAGGTAATGTTATATATACATATATAGGTAATGTTCTTTTAAATAAGACAAAATCCCACTATAAAAGTATCGAATAATCTATAAATATCGAAAAATATATCGCACATCGGCAACGAGATTGTCACAACACAATAAATGTAGGTTTTGGGAAATCACTATTTTCTTTTAATTTCATTTAACTTTTTTCGGAGGACTTACGTGCCATCTCTCGGCGAGGAATCGCACTATAATTATGATTTTCTAACAGATAAACTTTGTGGTTTCCTATCTCATGGGATACCTATTTTAACTTCGTATTTTTACGTGTTGTGACTCTCGTTGTCGATGTGCGATATATTGGTAGCTATACCACTCAAGAAAAAAATGTTGGTCACCGCTGGATCGTGACAACGCATGGTAGGAAGCAGAATAACGTTAGGTAATAACTGCGGTCTAAGCTGGAGATTAATAATTTAATACAACTAAGAACTTAAGAATAATAATCACGCGGCTCAATCAAGCACAAACCATTTATTGTTTAATCATACAATATTCTTTGTTATTTACCTTACCTCACTAAAAGTGGACCCGAAATATAGTAGTATTCCCCGAAGTACTGGGCAGAGTTGTAGGTGTTGTATTGTATTCTAAACATAACCTCACGCCTGTATTCCCAAAGTATTAGGTAGAGGTGTACTTTTGTGCAACCACCCGTGTAATACGGGGCGAGCCTATTTATATTGATTGGGCGCAGTTCCAAACTTCATGCTGCCACTGAGTATTTTTATACAGAACCTAATAACACTTTGCAGGGAATCAAATTCGGGACCTCATGGTCAGCAGTCGCTTGCGACCACTAGACGAATGAGCAAGTCTATTGCCATATACCGGGTACGATTCCAAACTCCGGGCTGGTACTCAGAATTTGCTAACTGAATAACCCAATTGGAAATTGCTGGACCCGGGGACCGAACCCAGCTCAACAGCCCAGCTCAGCAGCAGCCCTTCGACGACTAAGACAATGAGACTGTCCCCGATAATTGGGAAAGGGATAGGCTTGGCTCGATAGGTAAATGATTCATCTATCATGCCACCACGAGCTATCACACGGAAATGTTCATGCCGTAGTGTAAATATTTGCCAGTCGGCAATGTTGGCGCAGTGGCTAAGCGATTAGCTTTCTGCGCTATGTGTCGCGGGTTCGATCCCCGCACGGAACAAATATTTGTATGTTCTACAGATAGTTGTTTCGGGTCTGGTTGTTTGTGCATGTGACATGTATGTTTGTAAACTGTACCCACGACACAGGAGAAATCCTAGTGTGGGGCAATGTTTTAAAAAAAAAAAAAAATGGTGGTATTCAGGCTAACTTCCCAGGGCACGTCAGACAATCTCAGGTCTCGTCACTCGTGGAAACTCTCCTTGCACCAACCTCATTGGTGTAGAGTGTTGTTATTACCAATTCAAAAGACTGGCTGGCTTAATTACTTCCTATATCTATTTCTTTTGAATGATGATTCTACTCGTATATAGGTAACTAGTAGATATAAATAGTTCTAATTAATCAGTGTAACAAAACGTAACGTACAAGTAATGGTTTTAATTAATAGTTGTTTACAATCATGATTATTTCGTTCGATATGCTATGGTTGAATAGATTTATTTATAAGTATATTTATATATACACCAGGAAACAGGTTATACATATAATTGTAAAATCGAAATATGAGTACAAAGGAACTACTTATTTCTTAAATATTCCGCCGATGCCCATGTAATATTGGCGTGCCGATTGCCATTTACCGGGCACAGTTCCAGACTCTGAGCTGCTACTGGAAATTTACATACAGAAAACCTATTAACCTTTTGCCCGATCCAGGAATTAAACCCAGGACCTCACGCTAAACAGTCTTGCTTGCGACCATTAGACCAATGAGGCAGTCATTTCATTTTTATTTTCTTTTCATTTTTCATTTCATTGTTTCTTACTAAAAGATTTTCAAAGTGTTATATCATGATAGGATATTTCATTACATCGAAAATGAATGAAAAGACAGAATTTTAGAACTCAAATAATACCAAGGAGTATGGCCCTACAGCTTTAGTGCCGTACTATCTATCATCATCATCGGCCTAATAATGAATGTGTCCACTACTTTGAGTCTGACCTTGTCTTCGATAGGCATAATGGATTCTTGTAGAGCGATCTTTATAGCTTGTGATTCATTATTCATAAGACTATCGGAAAAAAACAATTGCTCCTTGAGAGCACGACCCTAAGAACAATAGAATTTTAATTTTATCTCTTAGCAATAAATTCGATCCCTTTTATTAAACAAAGTCTAACTTTTTTTGCATCTGCAATTTACTGTCTCTATGGGTAGATATGTTGGAGGTCGCAAGTGCGCTTGCCACGTAGATACACGCGATGTTCTGGATTCTTTTGCCACTGTACACGGGGTTTTGATACTCAGGCTTGCAAATAAACACGATTACTGCTATCTGTGATCTTTAGACTATTGATGCAGGCAATCTTATTATGGTATTTTTTTCCTAGTATTTTATTTCACACATTAAATTACATTATTCTTGCATTCCTTTACCACAACAATGTACCAAACAAAGATTGTAAGATCTATTATTTTAAAACAGTTTCCGTGGAGTTTCTTGCCGGTTCTTTTCCATATGACCTACTATTTGGAACCGTGCACCCAGAATCTCGACATTTCATAAGTGCCTGTAATTGATTAACATGAAATAAAGTTCTATCTGTTCTATTCCATTACAACGTATTTTTTTTTAATCTACTCTCTAATCTACTTTCTTTCTTATATCTTTCCTTTCCCCGGCAGCAAGTTACGGGAGTCTGTGTACAGGGATGGCAATGGGATGGACGTCTCCCGTACTGCCCCAATTGCAGCGGCTCGAAAGTTCGCCTCTGCCCCAAGTGCCAACACTGCAGCAGGAGTCCTGGGTAGCCTCGCTTCTCGTGCTCGGAGGACTGTTGGGTAAGTAAATGACATTGCCAGTTTGATTTTTCTGAAGTCATCTCCCCAAAGGAATGCGGTCAGGTTAGGTCAACATTTTCTTGCATTATTGACACTGCTCTCGGTCCCTTTTTGTTTTCGGATGGTAGAGTTATTGATCTTTTCGAATGTCACATCCTAGTCATCAGCTTCTCGGTATTCAGTGAAGGATGAGCCGCGAGTAAGTGAAAATTACATCGGAGAAAATTGTATTTTCTGACAGAGCGCTTCTATATACGCAATTAGCTAAGTCCTTGCTTTCATAGGCTTGACATCCGTCCCGTTTCCCGGATCTGCCTTAGCTTGGGGGCCATCCAGGGCAGGTTCCGTGTGAGGTTCGGTACACAGTCCGACTTTTAAAATAATGATATAAATTTTAAGCTCCAAGATGTTTTCGAGCTTTCGTGTCCTGGTTTACTGATTTTACAGTCGGCAACTTTCAGGTCCTATAATAACAGTGCCGTTGTCCCGCCACGTCGGGCGCCGGTGGATAATCATGGGCTCCAACATCCCCCTGCTGCTGGGATGGCTGCTAGCCGGCGTCACCACTAACCTGGAGACGCTGTACGTGGCCAGGATTATGTGGGGATGCGCTACCGGCATGATGTTTGCGACCGTGCCGATTTATATTGGAGAAATTGCTGAGGTAAGAAGCAAAACAGTGTATAGACGCAATACACGCAACCTCGTCAATATAATTGGTTCTTTAGTCACCGGCTAGACACGAAGGTGGGATGCGTCGATTGTAGAGCAAATATATCTTTTTACACATTTAAATAATCACGTTCAGTGAAGGCGGGTGCATTTTTAGACTGAAAGATATCTACCTAATTATTTTTAGGGGTTCAATACCTCGAATGGCGGCAATAGTCCAACATAATATTTTATCTGACATAACAACTATATGTATAAACGTAGTTTTGTTCTGGATTGTTTTGTAAAGAGTAGAAGCAGACTGTGAAGTTTACTGGAACACAAGCATTCAACTTTATCCCTAGGTCGTACTCTAACATGACGTAATAGAATAGCACATGGTTTTAATATTCTTCTTCAAATAGGCGATTGTTATAAACAGTACAGTTACATCGTCAGCAAACGGATTTAACCCTAATTTTCCACCAGGACAACATCCGAGGCGCTCTAAGCGCGTTCTTTTTACTGTTCATCAACGTCGGGTTCCTGCTAGCCTACGCGATCGGACCGTTTACCTCGTACTGGGGCTTGACTGCCACCGGCGGGATCCTGTCACTGCTCTACGTGCCTTTTACCTGGTTCATACCTGAGACGCCCTTCTATCTGGTTTATAAAGGTACTGCTTCTTGACTAAAGGACTTTTCTATGAGGAGTAATTCATATTCGGTGGTATTTCAGACTCATCACTGTAAGTTGCGTTCTAATGTACCTAAGTATATGTCTTGCCAAACTTCTAGTTATGCCGAAGTTGAGGTGAGTAGCTGCGAAGTAGATGAGAATAGGTGTTAAAGGGACGAAGGCGGGGTGTGCGTTGCAATTTCAGATGGAACTACAAATTTGGCACTACCAGCTATATATGTATTATGTTACCCAACTTGTTCAGTCTAAATCACACAAAAACAAATCTAAGTTCAAATGTAACGTAGATTTTATGGGAATTACCTACATTAATATAATTATGTTTTCAGGAGAGGTAGACGCAGCATCAACAACCCTCCAAACCCTACGAGGCACATCTAAAGAGGGTGTTCAGGCTGAACTGGAAGGGTTGCAGGCGATGGTGGCACGAGAGTTCAAGGAGGAGCCCAAGATACAGGACCTGTGGGCCACCAGGGGCAACGTTAAGGCTTTAGGTAATATAACACCTTTGATCTTTTAAGCCGTTTTTTATTGTAGAAACTGCAATAAAAAAACGACTTAATCTGTTGAGTTAGATAACTGCATAGATATTTGATTAAGCCTAATTTGAAAAACTAGGTGTGACGGGAACCTGGATAGCCGTCACAATCCACTACAATAAAACAGTCACCCTTCCCCTACATCAGATTTCACATGGCTACCTGCCATCAAGTTGAAACCTTGACCTACCTTCCTTCTTTTTCTATTCTGTTGTAATCGCGGAGATTTTCCTAGATTTATTTAAATGGTATTTGTTTGCAAAATTATAAGGTATCTGCGTGTTCCTGGCGATGCTGCTGCAGCTGTCTGGCATCGATGTGCTGTTGTTCTACATGGAGGAGCTACTGTCGAAGGTCGGCACCAACCTCTCGCCATCCGACGGCACTATCATCATGGGAGTTGTGCAGGTAATCAAATTAGATACTCGGCTCCTAAAAAAAATTGTCAAAGCTGAAACACCTCAGGGTACGGGGTACCAGCTTTGCTGTGCTTATTTTGGTGACTATTTTGACTCGAGATTTTTTGAGCAAGTCCATATACTGCAGTGAAATCTTTTGGTACAGGGTGTATTGGGATATTGTTTAATTATAGGTTAGTTTAAGTTACTTTTATAATATTTTGGTTTATTTTAATAAATTGTTCTTCTATGGAAGTGAAATGTTCACTAAGTGAACAAACTTCCAAAAATAAATATATGTATATTAAAAAAAGGTGTATTGGTACTATCATGTTTTGTTATTTTTTTCGTCTCTTGCTTCCAACTAAGACTCTTAGGAGGTTTCAAATACTATATAATGTTTAGGTCATGGTCATCTGTCATCTAAAAACCATTTTTATTATGCTTTAAAATGCCTATTTCGAATGTTTAGGTGGTGACCAGCTGCATCACCCCCCTGGTGGTGGACCGGCTCGGAAGGAAGCTCCTCATGTGGACTACGTCACTAGGACTTACCATATTCTTAGTGAGTATATTGTTTAGTGGTTTGTCGGTGTACCATTGTGAGTTCTTGCTTCTTGTCCGCCAGTTCTTCATCATGAGATTCCGGATTCGATTCCGCTTTTCGGCAGTGGAAGCGCATTGAGTTCCTCTATTAGGAAATTCTTCAGGCGTATCATGTTTCAATAAAATAAATCTTTTATGTTAATATAATGTTTAAACAAGGCAGCTTATCTATTTGACGAAATTATTTCATCCAGTACATAATTCTCCCGCGTTTGTTTGGACAGACGCTGATCGGCGTGTACGCACTGATGGACTCGTACTACAAGTATGACATGACATCCATAGCGTTCTTGCCGCTACTCTGTCTCATCGTCTACATGATACTGTTCACCTTGGGTAAGTCTGTTACTTTTTGTCTGTAAAATCGAGACTGGCAGCTAATAATGAGGGATTTTCATCCAACTTTTCGGTCGATAAACAGACAGCATTCTATCCTATCCTACTAATATTATAAACGCGAAAGTTTGTGAGGATGGATGGATGGATATTCGTTACTCAATCACGCCAGAACGGCACGAATTGGATGAAATTTGGCACAGAGATAGATTATAGTCTGGAATAGCACATGGCTACTTTTTATCCCGGAATAATGTACGAGTTCGTAAACCACGCGAGCGAAGCCGCGGGCGGAAGCTAGTTTTACTATAATACCTACTTAAAAGATCTTAGCTTGGCCAGGATAGTTTGTCACTTGGCGTCCCCTTTGCTCTCACGCATGCCTTTAAACTCCTAACAGCAGTGCACACAGCGCCGCTGTATGTGTGGTGTACCTACAAAGTATTATTTTGCGGGTGACAAAGCGATGTATAATAATCGTTGTCGTGAAGCACTTTATAGTATCGTTATTAGGGAAGTTTAAGTGACTATTTTATAATATATTTCAGGTGTGGGTCCGGTACCATGGATTCTGGTCGCGGAGATGTTCCCAGTGAAGACCAAGTGTCTGGCCGGCGGCATCTGCTCCTTCATGTGCTGGCTGGCTGGCTTCGTGTGGACTAGGTATGTTTTTATACTTTTCATGTATCAGTGATGCGACTCACATCAACTTAGGTATGTTGTTAAATCTTTCCACGATTTGATGTTTCACACAACCTCATCATAAGTTACACACAGTGCCAGATTGATCAAACGCGGTGCCCGTAGCAAATTCTATCGAGGGGCCCGTGATCTGCTATGGACTCTTAAATATAAAGTGACTTTTTGTAGAACTTGTGCGTTTACCGTATGAAATTCTGTTTTATTTTCGCCGAAAAAATAATAGGTTATCGATTACCTGATGCGGATGGGTTTGGATACGAGGGGCCCGTAGCAATTGCTACTCTTGCTACGTGGTTAATCCGGCACTGGTTACACATGTTGCTGCGTGACGATCGCATCGTAACATACTTATGGGCAGTATAAAAATGCAAGAGTTTATACCAATGAAAGCTGATATTAATCGGATACTCTTCCCAGGTTCTTCCGCGACGTGGCAGCATCCTACGGCATCTACACGGCGTTTTGGATCCTAGCGGTATGCTGCGGCATCGGGTTCATATTCTCCGTCACGCTGCTGCCCGAGACCAAAGGCAAGACCTTCGACGAGATACAGGACATGCTGAATAATAGGTAAAGAATTTTGCATCTATTCTGTTACATGTCCTATGGCATATGTTAAACCCTCGGACTTCGTGAGGGTCTTCGTGATCTGTGATTGTTTGTTTCACTCAACCACCCTCATGCAGCCCGAGGGTTTAACAATATAGATTGTGTGAAAAATAGGCTACAATTTGTTTTAAACAATACAATAATTTATTTTTACTCGTTTCTAATTAATAGAATACATTATGTACATACTTATAGATAAGCTAAGAATGTTTTATTATCTTTTCAGAACGAAACAAGACAAGCCTGTAGATGTATAGAATCAAGCGAATAAATATAAGAAGAAAATTCCAAATTGTAAGTAGTTAAGCCTTATTAATCAGATGATAACACAAATAAATTATTACTAAAAACGTGATACAATACTTTATTCTATAATCTTACACGATAATTTCATTATTATTATATACGGTACAAATTAGAACATTTATCTCTGGAACTGGAGGGGACAGATTCTCAGACCAATCACATCTTTCCCTATTTCTGCCACGCCACACACTGGGCAAAGTTTTCCTTTGTGTTCGGGCAAGTAACTGGCTCCACAGAGCGCGCATTTTTCTTCAGGCTTCCCTCTATAAATAGGCTTGTAGCTTATACCACAGATATTGAAAGGGTTATGTTCATCATATAGTAATTGGTGTTCATCTGTGAGGGATTTCTCACAAGCTTGAAGGATCTTTCTCGCTTGTTGTGCGACTTCAGGCCTGGGGCCGAGTTCTAGGAGTCTTCTGGCGAAGGACGCGGCTGTTCTGTAGTTCTTGAGCTTGAAGAACATGTTGAGAGCAGTTCGGAGGGTCAGGATCTGGTGGACGGGTTGCAGCTTGCAGTGCGTAAAGTAGGCTGCCATCTCGCATGTGCGTTTCTGTTCGTCTAATGTGTTTTTCGGCATAGCTGGAAATTGAGAGGAACAGTTAATATGATCATTCTTTATTAGCATCCAGTCTACCCCAGGTTCCTACTTTCTAGGCAGCTCAAGTAGGTGGAAACTCCAGTTACCTGTAGCCAGGCGAGGTATGCGGATACCCCAGCTACGTGCAGCCAGCCGGCTAGGATAGACGAATACCCCAGCTACCCGCAGCCAGCTGGGGTAGGCGGATACCCCAGCTACCCGCAGCCAGCTGGGGTAGGCGGATACCCCAGCTACCCGCAGCCAGCTGGGGTAGGCGGATACCCCAGCTACCCGCAGCCAGCTGGGGTAGGCGGATACCCCAGCTACCCGCAGCCAGCTGGGGTAGGTTGATACCCCAGCTACCCGTAGCCAGCTGGAGTAGGTTGATACCCCAGCTACCCGTAGCCAGCTGGAGTAGGCGGATACCCCAGCTACCCGTAGCCAGCTGGAGTAGGCGGATACCCCAGCTACCCGCAGCCAGCTGGGGTAGGTTGATACCCCAGCTACCCGTAGCCAGCTGGAGTCGGCGGATACCCCAGCTACCCGTAGCCAGCTGGAGTAGGCGGATACCCCAGCTACCCGTAGCCCGCTGGAGTAGGCGGATACCCCAGCTACCCGTAGCCAGCTGGAGTAGGCGGATACCCCAGCTACCCGTAGCCAGCTGGGGTAGGTCGATACCCCAGCTACCCGTAGCCAGCTGGAGTAGGCGGATACCCCAGCTACCTGCAGCCAGCTGGGGTAGGCGGATACCCCAGCTACCCGCAGCCAGCTGGGGTAGGCGGATACCCTTTCTGTAGGTAGCTGTGGCAGGTGGAGCCTCCAGCTACCAGAAGGCAGCTGTGGTATTAAACCGATGATCCATAGAAAATAGGTCATAAATACATCTGGCTACCTCTATCCTACATAGAAAACCCTCACCTTTCCTGGCGGTTTCCATCTGCAGTCCCAGCAGGTACTCGCGCGCGATGTTGAGCAGCTGCTGCGCCTCCGTCAGCTCCGGCTTGGTGTCAACGTGTAGCAGCGGAACAGACTGCGCGATGCGTTGCAAACGTTCCACGGCCTCCGTGAACTTCCCCGCCGTGGTCAGCTGATAGCATTGCTGCAGTTGGGTTACTAAGTCGTTCAGTTTTGTAGCTGAAAAGAGAAAAGTAAATATTAGAAATGCCTAGTGATTTGATCGGATAAGCCGCTGCAGCCGAATATCCAGATATCCGGCACGGCTCTTGGCTGCAGTACTGAATATAACATTTGTGTTTGAAACGCATAAAATGTAGGCGTTTAGAGGAGTGGTATCTGTTGCATCTATATTAAATATCTATATCAAATTTTTGCTCACTGCTCCTACTCTCTCTCCCTCTTCTCTCTCATCTCGACCGGGATAAAATGTACCCTTATTTGACGAAAATCAAAATTAAAAATACGATATAGGTACAAGTAAGCAGATGGACAAACAGAACAAGGCAATAAACTCCAAGTTTAAAGCGTACACATCGATATACAACGACCCACGTGTGCAGAATACACCTAATTATTACACAACAATTTAATTCATTTGATTTTATTAATAATCCAATTCCGTCGATTCAGTACTGGAATAAGTTATAAGTATTGTATTAAAAACTGTATTTCGACCACACTAAGGTTCATAGTACAAAAGCTTGCTCGAAGATTTAACCTAGTGTAAAGATTGTTCAAGTGGTGTAATGCACGATACTGACTGACTACGGGCAGCAGGTCCTTCCCGCTGGCTTCCTTCCAGTTGCGGTGCAGGTGCGCGCTCAGCGGCGGCAGCGACGCCAGCGCGCCGAACGTGAGGCGCGCGCGACCGTACATGCTCACGAACGTCTCTAGGTACGGCTCGAAGTTCACGATGCCGACATGCTCGTTCAGTAATCTGGGGAAGAGCAAAATGAAGTTATAGAAAATTCAACAAGCGTTAGCACGTAACCGCGACGATTTGACACATTTTGTATGCGCGCGCTCATGCGTGACCGATATTAAACGACGTACGAACGAGTTCCTAAAGATATAAAATTTAATGTCTTTGTTTTATTATAACCTTTATAGAATAGCCTAACTTCATTGCGATTAGTTGATTAGTGGTTACTCGAAAAACAATTATTTTTGTTAACGCGTTTAGTACAACTAGAAACAAACATGAATTACATTACCTGAGAGCGATCTCGAACTGTCCGGTAGCGACATGGTCGTGTGCAGTCTTCAGTTTGCCCGACAGCTCCGCGTTAGTCCCACGTGTGGGTGCCACGAAGTAGTCTGTTGCTTCGTCGCCGCCATCGATGTCGGCTATAAACATATACAAATTATTACCAGACAACAATAAAATATTTTTATTATATTGATTTAAGCAATTTATTTATTTGTATTTCTAAGGTGAATTACTCACAGAGACAGCCAAACTGCCTCGTATGTTATTCACCTTACGCAAACTATCCTACGTAGCAGGTATGACCTGATTTCGACACTTAATGTAAGTAAGAAAGGTGAGAGAAGTTTATGGGATTCCTGCATATCTAAAATATACCAAAACAAAACATGATGAACAGCAATATCTCACCAGAGACGGGTGCTAGCTCCTCGGGTAACTCCAGATCTTCATCTCCGACGTCCCAGCCGCCGTCGTCGCAAGCATCCTCCATTACCTCATCACCTTCATCACCCTCACCCTGATAAGAGAATAATTCGAAATGTGTGAAAATCTGGTCTATCCTTTCCAAAATACTTCTATTTTGCCACACTGTCTATAGTAAACTGCTTCATTGGTCTAGTGGCAAGCGCGACTGTTAAGCGTGAGAGTTCGATTCCCGGGTCGGGCAAAGTGTTATTTGGTTTTCTATGTAGAAATTATGTGCCCTGTCAACTGTGCCCAGTTGATGGCCATAATACATCTTTCCCTAATCCTTCCGAGGCACAGGCGTGATGCTATGTTGTGTTATGTACCTAAAGTGTGAAAATATAGATTTGGCCTGTATTATTGCTGTATGAATGTACTTGTAACGATCGTTGCGGTCTGAAAGAAGATCTAGTGACAAGGTTAGAGAGAAATATACTTTGTTGGTTTGGTCATGTAGAGAGGATGGATGAAAGGCGATTAACGAAAGGGATTGATAACGCGGTTGTTAGTAGAAACGTCAGGAGGGGACGCCCTAGAAGGACGTATACGGACCTTATTGGTGATGTCCTTCAAAAAGGTCAGGTGCGCAGTACCCACAACTGGCGTTCATGTATGAAACGATGCATGAATGTAGACGAAGCAAAAGGGTTATGTAAGGATCGCAGCACGTGGCGTTCCGTAGTTTCTGCCTACCCCCATGGGAAAATGGCGTGATTTTATGTATGTATGAATGTACTTAGCTTAGCTTTAACAGCAGTCTGGGAATCTCCGCAGGTGGGATAAAGTACAAATTGGCCGGTCAACAAATAATCGATAAATTGAAATAAAATAAAATTGTTCCTGAAAGGCGGTGCTTAAGGCACCCGTTTTGGAAATGTCCTATATGTGGCACGTACCTTGTTGTCGTGCAGCACGTCGTCGTCGTCCCCCCAGGCGCCGGCGGCCTCCAGCGGCTCGTCGCCGATGGCTGCGGCCGCCGCCACCCCGCCCGCCTCGGCCGCCGCACGCGCACCGCCCGCTACCTCGAAGAAACTCCTATACAAATTAAAATAATTTAGTACCCAAGCAAAATAAGAAAAATTTTAAGTGAGCAAGACTATCAGAATAGCTCCGAACGGATACCACGAAACCACATCGTAGCTCATAGGGCTCGTAGCTACCACACCGATCAGGCGACCTGCTTGGTTAAGCAACACTTGTCCCGGTCGGTCGTGGGATGGGTGACCATTTTTCTCATATCGAGACCCCTCTGTGCTTCTGAAAGCAGGTTAAGCAGTTAGTCCTGGATGTCATACGAAGACCTATGACAGTCGTTACGGATATTAGTAGCCCAAATGTCTGACAACCCGTCTAACCTTAGAGTATCAGTGTCTCCCAGTAATTGGGTGGCAAAGGCAGTCGCTCCGTGTAAAATACTGATATTCAGTCGCAACCGGTTGGATTGGAAGCCGACCTCAATGTAGTTGGGAAAAGTCAGATGATATGGATTTTTCTTGTGTCAAAATGAACTCTTGCCACGCGGGGAAATGATGACTAAGACAGACAAGTTTGTAATGGTGGCGACTGCGCAGGATATTAGGGAACATAGACATGGTTATTTGGGGATGCTCTTTGTATGCACATCAGTGGATTTCCTCGACCTGGACCATAGTGGACATAATCAAAAATATTTATAACGATGTATTAGGGGTGCAGCATCCGAAAGGATTTAAATAATGCAACCGACAAAGGCATCGAAGTCGACACGAAATAAAGAAGAGAATTTCTATATGTGGAGTACTTACTTAGATACGGCAAGCAGAGGCCAGTTGGGTTGAGCGTTGTGTACAGGTAGCGGCGGCCGCAACAGCTGCGCGTCGGGGTTCGGTTCTGGTATAGGCAAGTTAGCTGCTTCTAGCATAGCTTTCAGTTGTTCAGCCTCTTCGTGCTGCTTGTGGTTGATCGCTGTCAAATACGCCAAGGATATCTGAGGGAAAACAGAACTGTTATAGAGAGATTATCGAACAAGAAAAAAAAATATAATTTAGTGTTATGTGAATCTGGCTAAGTTAGACGATTCTAAGTTAAATGACTAAGTAGATACTCGATTTGTCAGTCAACTGCTAGTCAAAATCGGAGAACCGAGAATTGACAATTTCTTAAACCGCACGAGCCTATGTTGTCTTAAAACATACACGTATAGTATTTCTTACATACATGTGTAGTCGTTACAAACATGTGTAGGCAATAAAAATATTTGTTCCGCATGGAATGGAACCTGAGACAAAGAACAGAAAGTCAATTACTCACCAACTGCACCAATAATACTGGTAAAGAAACAAGATAGAATGACTAATGACCTGTCCAGAGTTCTTGAGCAGTCGTATGCTCTCGCGGGTGTCCCCGAGTAGTAGGGCTCCCTGGAACTGCGCGGAAACGTCCTTGCGGATCTCAGCGATCTTCATCATCTTGCGCAGCTTGTCCAGGTTGCCCGTTATTAGGTATAAGAAGGACAGCTTGTCGAAGTTCTTTGTGCGTTGGTAGCACATCTCTACGATCTGAAAAGTGGATACAAGTATAGTATAAAAAAGTCAGACCTTTGAAATAGTAAAGAATGAAAAACAGAACAAACCTATATAAAAAAAAAAAATACTATCTTCAATAAATAATTGACACAAATGTTTTTGACCACATTATAAATCCCTAGGGTATCAAATAGGCCAATATTATGAAGATGGGCTACTGCATCTTCTGAGCGCCAACAACAACATACTGTGGTAATCAATCTATTTTTAGAGTCAATATAGGATCATCGCTGACCATTGTTACCGTTCTATTCTGTACAAGGGGTGGACACGCGTTACAAGATTCAACATTGAAGGTTTACGGGTTAAAATAAGAAGGATGTCAATTACCTGATGGTTGCCAGTAGCCAGAGCTGCCTTGGCCAGTTTGTCCCAGGCGGCTGGCTCGTCGAGACTCTTGGCGGCTTCCAAGGCGACGTCGATGTTGCCGCATTGGAGCGCTAGGGACAGGCGCGTGCGTGCATCCTTCACGAAGTGCAGCGCTACTTCTGGGTAACCTGTTACACATACAAGGCATGAGGGTCTAATTCATTGTGCATAGCAAGACGTCAATCTGTGTAGGCAATCACAGTTGTTAAATATTAGTTAATGAAAATTCCATAGAGATACTGTTAGATGTAAATCAAATCTACATTTTTAACCGATTTCAACATAAAACTGTATATATTATTAATTTGCACGGTTGGCGCAGTGGTCGAGACATCTACTGCTGATGTCGTGGGTTTGATTTCCGCACGGTACAAATATTTGTATGATCTACGGATAGTTGTTACAAGTCTGTGTCTTTGTCTATGTCAAAAGATATGTTTGTAAACGCACCCACGATACAGGAATTATTGCTAGTGTGGGGCAACGTTTAAAACAGATAAAATAAGAATATATTATTTTAAGATGTCTGACAATTGTGCCCTTTGCTGTGAGCCTGTAAGCCTTAAGCTTTATTTTTTTTTTCTTTATAGTATGTATGCACGATTTTGACAAGCATACCGAATATACAAGATAGTATAAGAAATTTGTACCGTTTTTATATTTACAATATAATCCACATCATATTGCAAAGTATTTTTATACTTAACTATTGGTTAGCCTTAAAATATGTTATTTCTCACCTTTCTCCTGCAGATATGCGATGATACTCTGTCCCACGAGTTTGGCAGTGCGCACCATGTGCAACACTTGGTCGTACTGACGAGTCACCAGCGCCAACTTAAACCTGCAACGACACATTAATCAGAAATATTGACATCAAACCAGTTTCCATACAGATTAAAGATATTTTTTTCATCATTTACGATACCTATGTGCGTCAGTCATACCATAGGCACTCAGCCCCATAAGGAACCTTGGTGACTAGCAGTGGCGTGCGGTTCATAAAAACAAAAGGACACTGCCTACCCTACATGACTCAGATAAATATTTATTATAGTATATTTGAGGTGGCAAATCATATACATCATTATTTAATCGACAAGACGACGAACCAAAACCAACATGCAGTAGGTATTTTTGGAAAGTAAGCTTTTGGAAATTTTCTGCCTACCCTGTCTAAAAACTCTGTGCACGCCGCTGGTGACTAGTATGTGCATACCTAGCTTTTTGCCTAAAGACGGCCACGGGTGGCGCAGTGGTTGAGAGATCGACTGCTGCTTTACGTGTCGCGGGTTCGATACCCGCACGGAACAAATATTTGTATGATCTACAGATAGTTGTTTCGAGTCTGGGTGTTTGTGTATGTGAATATAAGTTTGTAAACGCACCCACGATACAGGAATTATTCCGTTTGTAGTGTATTCTTTAGTAGTAAGGGGCAACGTTAAAAAAGGGGGCATCGGGAATTCTACATAATTAAGCAACTAAGATATAGGTCCTACGTTTCTAGTCCCGAAGCCCGTAAAATCAGCTGTTCAGCACATTTAAGTCAAATAATATTTAATTATTTGTTTGGAACTTAGGATTTCGATTTTCTCGATTTTAGGGTTGTTTACACAGTAAAAGTTGTTAATATTGATGTGTATAATAACCCCTTAAATATGGGACTAGAAAGATACGACTTTATATAGAAGGCAACAGGCCCAGGGTTGGACCCAGGTTCAGGGGAGCTGCTACTCTCCCTTGCTTCCGTCCCCTCGGTATACCCAATGCTGACTAGCTAGCTAATCTGTCCATCACAGATATAAGTTGATTGATTTCTTACCTGTACTCAGTAGGGTCGATGTTGAGCACTTTGGGTCTACATTCACGGTCCAAGCACACGACGCGTGCGCCGCTGTCGCTCGCGAGCACTTTCACTGCATACACCGGTACGTCCAGCGTGCGGATTATGCCATAGTCACTGCCGAAGAAGAAAAAATTATAATAAAAAATGCACAATCAATTATTCAAATAATAAATTCAACCCATTACTATCCCACTGCTGGGCAAGGGAGAATGGGAAAGGTTAGGCCTTAGTAAATAGTAGTTGTTTCCGAAAGTCAACTCCGTAATGTAGACAATGAGAGGTTATAGAAACGTACGAAGTCTAGTGCATATTTTAAGTACAAATAATGCTTATTATTGACTAAAAAAGATGTTTAGAGCCAATTACAGGTCGTATGACATAATATTCTCTAACAATCAGCGCACAGTTTCATATATGTGCCCGCGCGCTTGCCGCAGTGCCGATCCCTCCGTTCGCTAAAGACGCTATACCGATGATGCGATTGATAGGCACGATGTTCGAGCCGACTTAACTAGCGTATTTATTTTGCTCTCATACTTATTTCTGTTTTTTCACACATTATTTAAACTGCCCGAGCCTAAGATAACCATCTGACCATTTTAGGGATGTCACACATTTGCTAACAATCACAGTGTGGAAACACAACTGTGCGAATTTACACTACACAAGTAATGGATATGCGAATTTTTCTGATAAAAAAAATGTGATGTGAAGACAAAATGTTTTCGCAGTTTCACCTCAGAATCCGAAAAATCAGATTGCGTTGAACTGAAACTGATACTTCCTGGCCGCTTACGGCTCGATGTACACATCGAATCATCAACTACCGTCACTTCATGTTCGAAATCACAACTATCCACAATTTCAATATTCATTTGAGAACTAATTAGTTATTAGTTATGTAACATATGTAAATGCACTATTATTTAAATAATAACAAATCATTTAGGTAAGAAACTCTTAATTTTGATGTTACTCCGTTGGCAAATAACGACGTTATGATCTAAAACATTCGCCATTAGTGACTGCACCTGGGACCACGTGACCACCGGAACTCGACGCCGATTGGTCGAGGATATGACATCACAGGAAACTGTGATTAACTGTCAACTAAATGGAACTATGCATTATCACATGGCGTATAATGAAAGATATTTAAGAATCAAATCAATTATTATAATGGCGAAATGTATGTATAGTTAAATGCGATTAAGATAAAAATAGGAAAGTCAACGCCTTCAACCTATCAACTGTCACTAGAAAAAAAAAAGGTTAAAAAAAAATATCTAGTGAAGTTTTGAATTAATTTTACCAATATTGTTGAATAATAATATATTGTGTTGTGAATAAATATTTGTTAATCAATCAATTTAATTGTAAGACCTTATAATGTACCATATTTTATGCAAAAGACAAAAGGCAATGGGCTCGCTCCCTATTACAAAGGACTCAATAACGGTATCGGCGAAATGTGGTTGCACATCTGCCTAATCCTTGATGATACAGGCGTGATGCTGTCATGTTATGTTTTTATGCAAATAAATATTATTCAGTACTATCTCTAATAGGGATTTCTGTCCAACCGCGCGAGAATTGCAACTCTAATCTATATAAATAAAAACCAATTGCCACATGTTTGTAAGATTATCACTTGCGAACGGCTCGACCGATTTGGCTGATTTTGATTTTTTTTATTGTATTATTTGTATGAAGGAAAACGTATGGAAAATCCGCCGAAAAAGTCGAAAACTTGGATGGTATTCGCGTGCGAAGCCGAGGCGGGTCGCTAGTTTTTAATAAAAGCAATGTGTCACTCACCCGTCCTTGCAGCAGTACTTGATATGGTTGGCGGTGGTGTAAATGAAAACGGGCTGCGGCGTGGAGTCGTCGAAGGCGCCCGACTTGACCCTGGCGCCCTCGGTGATGGTGCACAGCTGCTCCAGCTTCTTGGTGCACAGCATCACGTTGTGTTTGCCCAGCAGAGCCACCAGGGACATGTCCGAGTTCCAAATTGCGTATCGGCATTTTGCGATTTTTACCTGGGGTAATGAAATATGGTAATCTGGTTAATACAAAGTAGTGTACGGTGGATGCAATATGTCGCAAAAATGATACTTATGTTGGTCCTGCGGCCGGTAGTCCGTATTTTGCTGACAGGCTTATCTTCCGCTTTCACATAAGAATTTCTCACAACGTAACGAAAACCTGAATATGTATCAAAACAAACCATTCCGTTTTTGCACGCGAGTGTTTTATTGGTAATGGTAATAGAAGGATCGGTATGTTTACATTCATATTAGTGTTTAGTGTAATAAAGTGTCTTATATCGAAATGTCCGCGTAATCAACCGATGCAACGCATGTATATCGTACGTTGTCCCGCATTAGGAATAATTCCTTGGTTCCTGAGTGTCCGGAAAACTATCTGTATATCATACAAATAATTGTTGGGACTTGAATCCGCAAAATGTGGTGCCGTCAATAATAATCATAATGCCAGTATTTAAATGGCCAGAGCCTAAGGTTATCAGGAGTGGAACAAAGTACTGGACTACAAATCTTTGCTTCGAATTCCTCCATCAGCTATAACGTCAGCGTATACTCACGGAGGCGATGGTCCTCTTCTGCTGCACATCTAACAGCTGCACCGCGTCTGGCTCTCGCAGCAGCAACATCCCGGTGCCCGCGTACATTATCTCCTCGCAAGTTGGTGTCGATATCTTCTTTGATACTTCGTTTTTCAGATTCTTGATGACTAACTGTTAAAATAATTAATTTCGTGAATGAATTAATGCATCAGATTTTATTTTTGGACGTTAATTGGTTCGAAAATTTATTAGTTGTATGTTTTTCTGTTTTAGTAATGAATAAATGATTTACTTTGGGGTTGTTTAGATATGACGAGTGAAGACTTTGAAAAAAATTGAAATTTTACTTGTGCAGGTTTCCTCCCATTGTTCCTCCCATTAACACAAATAATAATCAAATCCTGATCTGCAAAAGATTTCAAAAAATCGATTTGTTCTCCGACCTTACGTAGAACAAGTACACCTTCTATCAAGATTTCCTAGCGTGTTTCTAGTTGTGGCTAGCGTCTTCCCAACTCTATTGGGGTCAGGTTCCAGTCTAATCGGTTGCGGCTAAATATCAGCATTTTACATACACAGAGTGACTGCCACCTGACCTCCCGACCGCTTGTAGGTCGTGGGCTTACAATATAATGAAACTAGTGAGTAGGACCTGGTTGTTCTTCTCGAGCGCAGCGAACCTGTTCCGCGCGACCCAGACGGCCGAGCTGGCCTGTCCGCGCGCGGGCTCCCCGGGCGGCGCCTCCCCGCCGTCGCGCGGCGCCGCGTACAGCTCGTACGAGCTGCTGTCGCCCACGCGCCAGTTCACCAGCACGCACCACTCCGCGTGGTTCAGCGACATGCTGGACGAACGAACAAAGACAATACATAACAATAGCAATATCAATGACCATGGCTGTATGGGATCAGCTTCCCTTGCCTGTCCTAAAGTGGGAGGAATAAGTGTCATAGACCTCTACCTGTCAACTGTCACTTGAAAAATATTTTCATGCATAATATTTGTTTCTATTTTATCTCAGTTTTTGTACTAAAAAATCTATACATACATACATAAAGTCACGCCTTTTTCCCATGGGGGTAGGCAGAAACTACAGAACGCCACGTGCTACGATCTTTACATAACCCTTTTGCTTCATCTACATTCATGCATCGTTTCATACATGAACGCCGGTTGTGGGTACTGCGCACCTGACCTTTTTGAAGGACATCACCAATAAGGTCCGTATATGTCCTTCTAGGGCGTTTCCACTAACAATCGCGTTATAAATCTTTTTCGTTAATCGCCTTTCATCCATCCTCTCTACATGACCAAACCAACGAAGCATACTTTCCTCTATCCTTGTCACTAGATATATATATACGCAACGATCTCTTATCACGCTATTTCTTAATCTGTCATTCAAAGTTACACCGCACATACTTCGTAAGGAACGCATTTCCACTGCATTAATTCTACTTTCATGCCTCTTTTGCCACACCCAACATTCACTTCCATACATAAGCGTTGGTACCAGCACCCCATTGTGGACAGCCAGCCGTCCGTTTTTTGACATAGACTCGTTGGCCACAACGGCATGCAGGGCGCCGTTCACTTTATTTCCCGCATTCACTCTCCTTTCCACATCTTTATCAATTTTCCCGTCTTTCGTAAACATACTTCCCAAATAAACAAACTCATTCACCATCGCCTTCATCTATTAAAGTTTTAATTGATTTAAAAACTACTATAAACTGTTGTTCTGACGTCACAATATGGCGGAAAATCATTCCTATTCTTATTTTGATAGATTTTTATAAACTTTGTGAATATTCAGAATGGCGTAAAAAATTCATTTAACGCATCACATCTGTGTTCTACGGAGGTTACGGCAAAGATTTGTAAACACATTCGCTGTTATGCATTTCCATTTGATAAGAGCCGAACCTAATGCTATTTACCGGACTCGCTCGATTGCCAAACTCGGAAATCAAACGCAGCACCACACTCACCTCTGCCTAACCCCGTTATGACGATCTTGATATTTTATTACACATTATTACCTGTAAGGCTGATTTCTTCCACCACCCTTGATCTGCATGACGGGAGCGTCGCGATTGGTAGCCATATCCAATTTACGTAGTTGCCTGTAAAGATACAATATTTTAATGACAATACTAATTTAGCCCATTATTTTTCTGTAGATCATACAAATATTTGTTACATGCGGGAATCGAACCCGCGACACAAAGCACTGCGACAACTGAGCTGTTAAATTACTATCCTATTGTTGGTCATGGGCTTATAAATGTTGAAATAGCACACGATTATTATTCAAAAAGAGCAATCTGCAAGGTAATGCGCACACGCACGTTAATGTACATTCACTTTAAGGGCTAAATTTCCCCGACTAGCAAATCGCAATAATAATATCGACATAGTACTTAATTCAATAGTAATCGCATACATCTTATATTGAAGATATCTTAGAGTATTCGTCAAAAATCTTGAACATTATCTTATCAACTTTTAAGCAATTTTAGACTTTACACTAAGGTAATAAGGTACGCATATGAACCCGGACGGTTATTTACTATTTAGATACATACCTATCCTTAATATAGAAGAGCATATTGTTATGTACGGCATAGGCGGGTCTCTCTCGCTGCAGCTTGAACAGTATCATGCCGGCGTCGTGTCCTGCCGCGAACAGGTTCAGCGATGGATGGGAGGCCAACACCCAGTACCTAAAATAAAACAGCATCATGAAATACAGATACGTAATATAGAATAACAGATGCAAAAGATCCGTTGGGCAAATATCGAAGTTTTTCTAGCATTTGAAGTCAATCAGAACAGATTGATTCAAACCAGTGTCCAATTCAGAAAAACACTGCTTAGTAACACAAAATGACATCAATATCATAACATGCCTCATTGGTCTAGTGGTCGCTGAGTGTGAGGTCCTAGGTTTGATTCCCGGGTCGAACAGTGTTATTGGGTTTTTCTGTATGGAAGTTCTCGGTAGCAGCCCAGTCTGCAAATGTGCTTGGTATATGGCAATAGACTCGCCCCCTATTACATGGGACTCAGTAACAGCATCGGCGAAATGTGAGTGTACAATAGTACACTTCTGCCTAACCTTTCGGGGAATACAGGTTTGATTTTATGTTATGTTTATTACCATTGTACAAAAGGATTTGTAGGTTGAACCTATATACCTATAATGTGCTTTATAACTCTCACCTCTCATGCTCCCTTCTGAACGAGTGCAAACAAGTCCGCTTGGTCATGTCCCATACTCGGATGAACTTGTCCTCGCTGTTGGACAGGATGAGCTCGTGTCTCGCGTGGAACAGGACACAGGACACGTTGTTGTAGTGCCCACGGCATGTGTCCACCTCCCAAGCCTGCGAAATGGTGATAGTAAACACATGGACTTAAAGAATTGCATTTTCTTGTTGATATCTTCTCTCTTCTTTTTTCTCATTCTCTCTAGACAAGTGTACAATCTACAAAGAATAGAGAATATAATCTCCAACAAAATCTATGGGATTGACATTTACGAATCACGTGATTATTCAACAGCTTATTGTCGCTGCGCGTGCAAAAGCGTGGAAGAGCAGCCTAAAGTAAATACATAAATACCGCGTAATAACAAGGCGAAAAATTTAAATATCCAGATAAGTATAAAGTTACTTTTTGTAGAACTTGTGCATTTACCGTACGAAATTCTGTGTTATATTTTCTTAATGATTCACCTAAAAAATTACGCTGTGGCGGAGGTTTGGATACGCGGGGCCCGTAGCAATTGCTACTCTTTCTACGTTGTTAATCCGGCACTAGAAATATCGCGTCAACAGATCCTTAACCCGGATTCGCTTATACTACTCGTAGATCTCACACTTTTATAAAGTAAGACGCAAAGTAGCTACAAAGTTCAGTCGGTAAAATATAGTTAAATGGCTAAGATATTAAGTTTTTTCTTCTTGCGCGCTAAACACTGATACGCGGTACTTACTAAATGCTTCCGCGGTTTTGCGCGCGCAACGACATTATGTCAATTCTGTACATTTCGATGGCGTTTCTATTCTAACGATCGTAGTTTGTACACCTGTCTAAAAGAACTGATGAAAATGGTGGTAGGTATCTGAGTTTTCAAAAGGACTTCGTAGAAATAGGGAATTTGTATGAGGCATTTGGAGCTTTGAAGGAATTTTAAATTCGTGCTGAATTCTGAGTCCGAGTTTTATTTTATTTCAGACTCTGTAGACATGGATTTAGAAGTTTTATATTTTTTAGGAGTTTAGGAAATAGGAGTGGATATTTATGAGACTAAATAATTTCATAGACAAACAGATTAAAACATTTTAAAACCGTTATCTTTGCACAATTTTGAAAAAATAATTATTTTTAAGATTTAGCTTACCTTTTATTCAAACCTAAATTCAGTTAATGACAAGGATTTTATATACAACTTTGAGTAAAAATACAACACCTGATCGCAGAAATGAACCTGTTGAAACGATAATCATGCAACACAAGTTTTAAATGACCTGTACACAATGAGACACCAACAAGACAGGAAACGAAGTATTATGAGAACACACCAAACACCATAGAAATTTATATAGATATAGTTCTAGGCTTTGACTGGAAGTAGGAATAAATTAGAGCAGATAAATCCAGCCAAAACCAATATACGGCTAGCTCAAAAAAGTTTCATACAGTTCAACAAAATTTCAATATACTACAATCTTTGAAAAGTGCTTGAAATATATGTATGGATATTTTACGTATTTACGTACGCGATATTGAAATTTGCTTAAAATATCAATTCTTGTATCTCCAAGTTTTGTTTGCTGAAAACCTTATTTTAATCGAAGTTGGGTTGATAAAGTAACTCGACACTAATCAGTAAGAAGGGGCGAAACATTAGCTTATTTACAGAAGATGCTTCACACCAAACCGCACTAGCAGGAGCAACATGAGCCGAAACAAAACTGTATATACAGGTTCAGACCAGAGTCCACACCAAAGAGAAGTCTAGGTGAAAATACTTGAATGACGTAAGCATGTTGACCTTTGACAAGACAGACCCATCATTGACTTGCTGCCTGGTACCTTAGCATCATTCATTCTCCACAACTTGACTTGTCGGTCATCTGCCGCAGACACGATGAGGGGCAGGCTAGGGTGGAAGGCTGCCCAGTTCACTCCTCGGTCGTGGCCCTCCAGCACATGCTTCACCACAGCATCCGCCTGCAAGATCAGTTGCTTTCAGCAACATAGGTGATGTGTTATACATCAATATATAATACATACATATTTATAATTGTTTTTTGGTAAAATTATAGTGTGTTGTGGTATGGATATAAATAATAATAATAATTTAGCCTACTGTCTCACTGCTGGGCAAGATGCTTTTCTCAGAAGGAGAAGGGTTAAGGCCTCAGTCCACCACGCTTGCCTATTGCAGGCCATTCTTAGGTGTGCAGGTTTCCCCACAGTGTTTTGTTTACTGTTATCATTTAAATTCCGCTCGGCACATGTGTAATCGAAAAGTCATAAGTGCGAGCCGTGATCGTACTCAAATCCTCCTACATGGAATGCTAAAGATCGATCGCTAGGCTATCACTTTTTCATGGATATATTTGTGGTGTATTTTATACCTAGAGCTAGCCAGCTTATATGTGTAAACAGTGACGCTAATACCGAGTCAAGCACACAGCGCTTACAGCGGCTAGACATGCTCTTCCAAACAAAAGCAGAGCTTCTCGCACCAAACAAATACTATAGTGCGACAAAGACGACTTGTCACTTGGCATTCCACTTCTACGCACACCCGCTCAGATTTGACAGGAGCGTATGCAATGAGTGTGTGTGTGTGTGAGTCCCAACTCTAATATTTTTTGCGGGCGACAGGTTGGCCTATGTGGAACCAGGAAATGTGAAGCGATATTAAGTTATCAATGTTGAATAGTAGTAATAATATACTTATACTTATCGTCATGGTTACAATTCTGGAGTGAACTAGATAGTTTCCCTTGGCTATCTTTACTGATTTATTCTAAAATAATAGTTCTATTTGTTGCAATTGTACAAAAAAATGAGAGGCGAAAAATAAGTGACTGAAAATTGTTTTTACAAATATTTTTTTGCTATGTATAGAGAACTCATTCTAGTCTATTCTTACTATAATTTTTTTTTTCCACAATCTATTGTTCTGTTTGTATGTTAATTCACATAAAATATAGATGGATGTAATATAACACCAACATGTATTTAATTGGGTGTTTGTTAAAACACACACATAATGGGCATAATATATAAAAAATCTACAAGTGCTACTAATATCTGCTACATCATATTCATTTGCTTTCAGATAATTAGGAAGAAGTTCTGCACCAACATATGATATAACACACACAATACCTAACAAATGATTATTATACCTGTCCAAACAGGTCAGTGGCCTGTGGGTTCCTCAAGTGTTCAGCCAGGCCAGTAGGTCCAGGAGCCACACTTTTCTTCCTCAAGCCGGAGAAGTCCCAAACCCTCACAGACTGATCCAAGGAGGCAGACACAAGGAGATCTTCAGTTGGGTGGAATTGTGCACACATTACGTAATGGTTGTGGCCAGTGAGCACACTGATGCATTGTCTGGATTGCCAATTCCATATTCTTATGGTCTGAAAACAATTAATTAGTATGAATTAGTATTAATAGTCCATTAAAAATGTATTTATACTGAAAACTAAGGAAATAGGTTCTGCATAGACTTGTTATCACCCTGAAATGTGACAAAAAATATTTCTTTTAGAGTAGGTAACTCATACTGTTCTACAAGATTATAATCCTATCCTACTAATATTCTAATAATATTATAAATGTGAAAGTTTGTAAGGATGGATATTTGTTACTCGGTCACGCCAAACCAGCGGAATGGATCTGGATGAAATTTGATACATTGGTAGATTCTAGTCTAGAATAGCACATAGGCTACTTTTTATCCCGGAAAATGTACAGGTTCGTAAACAACACGGGCGAAGCCGCGGGCGAAAGCTAGTCTTATGATAAAATGAATAATTAAACAATTAAATTATATATGAAGCAGAAACAGGTTAGAAAAAACAGACTAAAAAGAACTATGCCACATTTGTGTGTACAAACAAATGAAATGTTGTTGGCTATTAACAACAGTATATTGTTTATGCTGTGCACACACACAAAAACAAATTGTATTTTTATCTCTGTTTTAGAAAATCACAATGCATGCAAAGCGGCAGGGCTACTCTGTTTGTGAACAACTGTTTTACACTCATTGAAATAACATAAACATGTATTTACTTTATCCATTTATAAGCAACTGTAACAACACCAGAGAAACAGGGAGAGCTTTATAATTTTTTCACCAAAGCCAATTATTTTCTTGTTTCTTCCCTATTTGTAACTTTATGTGGATTAAAATACTAATAAATTAGGATTAACAAAAGTTACAGGTGGCAAAATTCTAAGCTGGTGAAATAAAGCAATTTAAGTTTACACAGTATAATAAAATATTGTAGAACAGAATGGAACAAAACTAACCTGATCATCTGAAGCACTCAATATCCAGGGGTACTCATGGTGGAAGAATGTGGTGCGGATGTAATCCAAGTGGCCCAACAGTGTAAACAGGCACCGCCTTTGTTTATAGTTCCATACCTATAATATCACAAACATTATCAATCAACTGGACACTATGGCACCATTTGTGAAGGCATATTAAGGGAAGGGAAGATTATTATACTATAATTTGTTATGTATATGCCTCATTGGTCTAGTGGTCGCAAGCATGACTGCTGAGTGTGAGGTCCTGGGTTCGATTCCCAGGTTGGGCAAAGTGTTATTGGGTTTTTCTGTATGGAAATTCTCAGTAGCAGCACGGAGTCTGGAACTGTGCCCGGTAGATGGCAATAGGGTCGCCCCCTATTACATGGGACTTAATAACGGCATCGGCGAAATGTGGATGTACAATAGTACACCTCTGCCTAATCCTTCGGGGAATACAGGCATGATGCTATGTTATGTATTGGTGTGTTAATTTATTACTTGTATTATGATTCTAATGATTAACATCTGATGATTAAATAATGTGTAGTGTCTAAAATAAAGACATCAGATTATTCATAGTGTTTAAGATGATGATGGATTGGACATAGGCAGTGCTAAGCTTCTTGAAAATAAAATGTAGACATAACAATGAAATAATCTAGTTGTATGAGCGTAAAAACACTATTACATGGACTATTCATGGGACAAATTATAATTGATACACCAGCTACATAGTACGTGTCATAAACATGACGAAACATACATGTAAATGTTATAGCTAATACATCATTCTAGGCACAAACCTTAATTTTATAGTCGTCCCCACCGGATACAAAGAGCGGTTGTTGATTGTGGAAACAAATGCCACGAACGGGACCGTCATGCTCATCGAATTTTTCCAGTAATGTACACATACGATAATCCCAAAGCTGTATCACGCCATTGTGCAGACTTGCTAAAACCCATGGCCGCTTCGCATGAAAGGATATGCCTTTCACCCGCGCCGACTTAGTTTCAAACTTTGTAAGCATATCTCTAGTAAAACTTAGAGATATTCAAGAAAAATCCCATAAAACAGAATCGCTCCACACAATCAAACGTCAGACAACCGGCTGACGTGACACGTCCAACAAAACTAGAGGTGCACTGATACACGCTTACTAATAAAAAACTAAGAAAACTTACTAAGACCACTAATTCCCCGTGTACGAGCAAGCAAACGCTAGATAAGGAATCACTGCATTGATAAATACAGGGACCATTTTGGTTACCCATTGAAAGGGTTTTCGATAGGGTTTTTGGTAAGGGTTGTTAGAGAAACCACTTCGTATGTGTTACCCTTTTTAAGGACAACCCACTTCAATGGATAACCTCTTCAAAACCCTTTCGTTTGGGTTACCCGTTCAAAGGATTAACCCTTTCAAAGGGTTACACTATAGAACGGTAACCCATTCCGAACGGGTTACCCCTTCAACTGTTGTAACAGGGTAACACTTTCCGAGTCCGAGCACTGTAATATGATCTCTCGTAGCTTCACATTAAGTGTAAAATAGCATGAATTTTGACAGAACGTGTCTAGTCGCCATTGCGCCATTTAGGCAGAGCTCCGTCACTCGCTCAAGGTCGCGCGTTATATGCCTACCGGCTAGCGTACTCCCGCGAGTAAGAATCAGTGGAGTGCACACGCAAATTTAAAGAAAAATGCCGAAATTACGATTTGATTTCTGTGCAGCGCATGGATGTAAAAACATAACTACGCAAACTTTGATGTCCTGTTACAGGAGAAACCTAATTTTGAAGAAACCGAACTATACAGTCACTTTAAAAAACTTATATTATAATAAAGATTCATCATTTTATGGTGGATCGAAAGTCCCAACAGAGACCTTTAACAATTATATCGAAGAACTAGCTGTGCCCGCGACTTCGTTCGCGTGGATGTCGGAACTTAACAATGTATTTTTTAGTGAGTCCAAATGCACTTAACCCTATTTTTTTTAATATAATATTTTTCTAAAATAAAAGTAGCCTAAGTTACTCCTTATTACATCAGCTACCTACCAATAAAAGTCCCGTCAAAATCGGTCCAGCCATTTCAGAGATTAGCCTATACAAACAGACAGACAGACAAAATTTTAAAAAAATGTTATTTTGGTGTATGTACCGTATATATATTCATATGCATGTAGTAAAAAACGGTTATTTCAATATTACAAACAGACACTCCAATTTTATTTATATGTATAGATTAGAAAAAGCATTCTTAAATAATTTTGACAGTGTTTTGATGAATCGGCCGGGAAGTACGTACAATTAACGATATGTTGAAATTAATTTATTTTCCTTTACTTCGCTCGTGTTTTCCATATGAATATTTATTATTTATTTAATTATTAAAATTATTTACCAGATTCAGAACGATCTTCAGAATGTTGACGAATAAATTAAAATAAAATCTACCTATTTTTGATTTAATTGTTTATACTTTAGGCAGGAATTTAACGATTTGTTTAAAATTTTCGTAAATTGACTATTTTTAGAAGGTTTGTAAATTGACGTGTCGTGTACCCAATAGTACACTATTGGGTACACGATCACGATCCGCCCCTGGGACCGCCACTGAGTGCATGTGCGAATATAAACAAAATGGCGGTCGTAAAAATACAGAGTGTGTTGCACACACCCGAAACGTTTGATCTTTATAAGATCGAATGTTTTGAGGTTTCTCGGGGTGTTGTAGCACGAAATGAAACTTATAAGACATTCATTTTCAAATCCTAGATGGCGGACTAGTATTTTTGTTTTGATAAATATAGATGTGGGTGTCATTTTCGAGGTTTCTTAGGGTGATGATTATTAAAATGACATCCATTTTGAAATCAAAGATGGCGGCCATACATTTTTGATAAATATAGATATGGGTATCGTTTCCAAGGTTTCTTGGGGTGCTGATTATGAAAATGACATCCGTTTTGAAATCCAAGATGGCGGAAAAGCATTTTTTTAATATTGATATGGGTATCCTTTTGAAAATCGACTTTTATGGCTTCCGTGCGTCCTTTCCTTTTTTCCGTACGAATACGTTGAATTGACAACTTTGGTATTATTGGAAATTCATCAATATTATATCCAAGTGTTTCAATAGTAGCTTCAAGAATTGACAAAGAATCTCTCATACTCAGTTGACACCTATCTAACGCTACTACTAATTTTGGCGTAGTAAAATCTTACCGCATAGATGTTTTACTTATTTCGTGTTGTGTATTCTCCATTAAAGTAGACAAACCCTCCTGTAACCCCCATCTTTCTGGTAGCTGTCGGATACCACGTCAGAAGAACTCTTCATCTTTTGAGGCTATCCACGAATCGACCCAATATTTTGTATCTTCGTATGATGTAAAGCGCTGCTCAGACAGATCATGTGCCATCGACCGGAATAAATGAAAATCGGAAGGAGCAATATCTGGTGAATATGTCGGGTGAGGTAGGACTTTCCCACTTAAGTGTTTTTAAATAGGTTTTGACTGGCGTCGCAACATGCGGACAAGCATAATCATGTAAAAGATTAATTTTGTCGTGTCTGGAGTGGTAATGGGTGCGTTTTTCTTTCATTGCTCGACTCAGTCTCATTAATTGTGTTCGGTAGAGAGCTCCAGTAATGGTTTCGCACGGTTTGAGCACCTGATAATATATGACACTAAGTTGATCCCACTAAATGCACAGCATGACTTTTTTTTCATGAATATTTGGTTTGGCTGTTGATGTAGAAGGATTTCCAGGTGGTACCCATGGTTTTCTCTTCTTTGGATTATCGTAATATATCCATTTTTCATCACCAGTGACAATACGACGCAAAAAATGACGAAAGCAACATAGATCCAGTAACTCAGTGTGCTAGTGCAGATCGCAGATGCATGTTTTTACTAGAATCAGATGATCAGTCGTTTTGTAACGGTTTATAAGATGATGACGAAGAAACTGGTGATTAAGTGAAGCACTCTGTCGCTGCAAAAAGATTCTATCTTCATTAACTGAAACGCATTTGATATTGCATAAATATTGATGTATGCAATATCACAAAAATTACCTAAGGTTTCGACAAACTCTTTTTGGCATTGCTTAAATACTTCTTGCGTTTTTTGTGATCTTTTTTGCAAATCCCTTCAAACTTGATGTAGGTTCACAAGTTTGTTCACACAATTAAATAAAGCTTTGGTAGATATTCGTGCCTTTTTCTAATATATAAAGCACTCGATGGCATTATTGAGTCCGATGAAAATGAAATAGGGGCGAGCCATACCATCTACCGGGCACAGGTCTAGACGCCATGCTGCTACTGAGAATTTCCATACAGAAAAACCAATAATACTTTGACCGACCCGAGAATCGAACTCAGAACATCACGCTCAGCAGTCGCGCTTGCAACCACTAGACCAATGAAGCAGACCAAAAACGCGCCATCCATAAATTGCGAAAGCGACGCGACGACGCGGTTTGGTGATACGTATAAAGATTTTGCTACGCCGCGGCCCTTCGCAATATAGGTACGATGTAGGTATTATTGAAACGCAAAGGAATTTGTAATCTTTTCTAGATCATTTGAAAGGACATACAAGCAGGTAGGTATACAAAGCACGTTGTTTCATAAGTTGCATAATGCAACTTAAAAGCAGTGCAATAAGAGCCACTTTACGAGTAAAAGTGTTGAAAAATAATACTTATTATAATGTTTTGGCTTCAAGGTTAGCAACAATGACAGATCTTGTGAACCTGAAGCGTCGGACAATAAGAGTTATTTTTGAATGACGTAATGTGGGAAGCGCGGCCCATCGTCGGCTTACGCTGTACCTATAGGTAGATCGGGTAGATGTCGTATTTCATAAATGCACGTCAATCATTCCAATTTATACCTTATCACGATGATATAAGTGTCAAATGATGCGCCATCTTGAATTGCAAGAATTGTACAAAACACTCGAGTTAAAAAAAAAATTAGTATTTTAAGCATGTTCAAACACATGTATAGTTAGATAACTGTGAGATTATATCCTAACATGACCTATAAGTGATTGAAAAATCCTAATTGCAATAATAAATAATTTAATTTCATGAGTCCATGTCAAACACCCAACCAAACCGTAAACAAAACAAAAGTCTTAAGAATGTACTAGGTTATTCAATTCAAATCCGTCAAAGCCCCGTAGAGTCCGGAATATTACAAACGATTTAGCAAACAAATACCTACGCACGCAAACACTGCACAGTAAAATACACACTAACGTGACCAGTGCCTGCACGCACACACTAGCATTCAAAATGTATGCCTCCTCTATGCGGCCTCTTAAAAGAATAACCATACGGTTACCCTGTAAAACCCCTTCAAGAGAATAACCTCTTCAATTGGGTATCTCAAAAGAAGGGGTAACCCCTTGCAACTGGTTATTCATTGAAAGGGTTACCCTATCACTGGTGTTAGGAAAGGGTTTACACGACCAAGAGGTTACATCATCCATAGGGTAACCGAATGAACGGGTAACCCTTTCGAATGAATTAACCCATAAAGGGGGTTGTACGGTCCCTGGATAAATAACAAATGCTCGCTTCGCTTGCGCTGTTCATGCCAGACAAGGTGAAAACGTGAGAAAAACAACGAAAGTTTTGTTTGTCACAGCTAGGACAAGGGATCCACAAAAAAATATTGTCTATGCAAGTTCTACATGTTATCGTCTTTGTCAAGTGACAAGTCACGTCATAGCAGATGTTATTTTGCGTCTGTGTACCTAGTGTAGAAGAAGAGATTTTGTTTTGTTTACAATTTGAACATTTTGAACCAACAACCTACCGCTTATTGTCATATTTATGCGTTATTAATACATTTAATTATTCATTGGATACTAAAGCCAATGATTACATATTCCTAATATTACCTAGCAAATGTGATTTTTACATACATAACCTCCAAAATTCATCATGTCTTCAGAAAATTTAAAGAAACCGGGAAAGTTATGCATTCCAGGCATGCGGTTAAGTGTGTCGAATAAAGAATACATCGCCGGCCCCGGAACTTATGAACTCAGAGGATATATTTATGCTACTTTATGTGGTTCACTAAAAATGGAAGAAGATGAAAACAAGGTAATACTGCATACAGTGCAACAACTATATTCGTCTTCGGGTTGGGGTGTAGCAAAGGGCGTCTTCGTTACTTGGCGTCCCACTTCTCTGCGTTTGCGCTGTACAAGAGCGTAGACGAATCTTGAGTATTTGTGTGTCCTCACTATGAATTTTGCTGCCAGCAAAAGAAGCAGGGGCTTACACCCAAGTTACGAAAATCAAGTAGTTTGCAAAATAGACTATAGAACTTG
The DNA here is from genome assembly GCA_947562105.1 of Shargacucullia verbasci. Lineage (NCBI taxonomy): Eukaryota > Metazoa > Arthropoda > Insecta > Lepidoptera > Noctuidae > Shargacucullia > Shargacucullia verbasci. The sequence continues at coordinate 3,604,961 of OX387302.1, read as the reverse complement.
GCTTGGCTGTATTCCACTCATAGTTGCATAAGACTATGTGCTTATGGAGAAACATAAACAACACTATTTAACCTCCTTATCTATGATTCCTACTATAACTTGAATTTCCTCACCAAAATACATTTTTACACTTTGTCTGACTGCGGAATTAAACATAGAAATCTAAAGCTGACAGTCCTTTTTCCAGGTGACAGTCATATCAGTAGAAAGCCCAAGGACACCAAGTGTACTGCCTAAAACAGGTGACATTGTAACGGCAAAGGTGACAGTTGTGAACCCTCGGATGGTCCAGTGTGTCATATTGTGTGTTGGTTCAGCAGTACTGGTCAGGCCATACAGAGGCATCCTGAAGAAAGAAGACATAAAGGCAACTGAGAAAGATAGAGTGGACCCTTACAAATGTTATAGGCCTGGCGATGTGATATTAGCAAGAGTTGTATCCTTTTTTGTTCTGATCATTGTTTTGTTATAAGACGAAAATGTATCACCTTGGCCCACAGTGTAATGGTAATTGATGATTGCTTTATGAATCTTCACTCCTTTAAACATACCTATAGTAACATCTATCAATATTTTTCTTAACATTTAAAACAGCTTCCAATGACAGAAATTCATTGGTATCACATATCAACAGCAGAAAATGAGTTAGGAGTTGTTATGGCTACAGCTGAAGGATCTCCGCAGGGCATCAGCATGGTACCCATAAGTTGGTCAGAAATGCAATGTCCTAAAACCTTAGTGAAAGAACCAAGAAAAGTAGCCAGAGTTATACCAGAGAACATCAATCAAGCCTTGTTCCCCGTTAGAGATAATTCTACCATTAATTTAGAAAATGATAAAGAAAATGAATAAAAATTTAAGAATTTCTATTTTATGTAATTATTTTATTTAAGTATTCTATTCTATCCAAAAAAACTCGTTTATTTGTATAGAAAGTTTCAGAACGATTTTTCTACTGTCATATACGAAATTATAGCTGTCAGTGAACGTTAATAATCGACTAAAATATATTACAATAAATCTGCGTTCACAATTCTACATATATTTGACATCATTATCGAGGATTAAAAATATTAATTTTATGGATAAAATTAATATTTAAATTTAACAGAATTATGGACATCAGATTTGTAACGAAAAATATAGAAATTATGGATCAAAATCGACTTAAGTTCTCCAATTGACTTAGCTTATCGAACTGTCACATCACCATCATTTGTGTCAAGCTCTGACGTTCTGTCTTGACTTAAAGGTCTTAGTTACCAGGTCATAAAATTCCAAAAAAAAAAAAATGACGTTCTGTCGGATCTGGCGGGAACTTTAAAAAAGAGCGCTTCAGAAAAATTTTCAAATTCCTTTTTTATTAAATATTTCCTAATTTTTTTGCTTAAAAGTTAATTAAAATAACAGTACTAGGTGTGCAAACCTGTAAAAATGGTAGGAAACGAGGGGGGCGGGGATAACCCGCCCACCTCACATAAACGTCCTCGGCCTGAGGCCGGAGGCGGAGGGACAGACATAAACATGGATGGCGGCGGCGGTGAGCTTGACTATTCTCCATATATTAAACCAGACTATAAGAGACTTTACCCAGAAAATGCCACATATCTAGATTTTAAAGTGTTTATTGAAGCTACCAACAACAAGGATAGAATAGGCAATAAGAGCCCTATCTATCTCAATCATATATTTTCCAGTGAAATAAAAGGGGTGACGGCTATACAACGAATAAACGCAAATAAAATAGCAGTAATATTTAAACAGTATAATACGGCCAATAACTTCATTAACAACACCACTTTTCTCAACAAACATGGCTTGAAAGCCTTTATTCCGGCTGCGCAAATAGAAAAAACAGGTATAATTAGATTTGTACCAGCAAATATTTCCAATAAAGAATTATACACCAAACTTACATCAATATATGAAATTATAGCTATAAGAAGATTCACAAAAAAGGTTGGGCAAGAGCGAGTAGGACTACAAACAGTAAGCATTACTTTTCTATCGAATGTACTTCCAGACAATGTACAATATGATTTGTTTTCATACCGTGTTTTTGATTATATACCCCCATTACAACAATGTTTCCGTTGTTTTAAATTCAACCACTCTGCTAGGATATGCAATGGCAAACAAAGATGTTCCATTTGTGGAGGTGAGCATTTATATAAAGAATGTGATAGACCAACAGAGATCTGCTGTTGTAATTGCAGCGGGCCTCATCTTGCAATTTCTAGATTATGTCCAATTAAGTTAAATAAAATTTTAGAAAAGAAAAATAAGATTACTTATGCAAGTGCTACATTGACGAAACAACACATGAGTGATAATATTGAATTCCCACCTCTGCCACCTCCAAAAATTAAACCAATTGACACTGTTAATAAATCTGTAAATAAGCCTGTATATACATCTGTAAATAAGTCTGTATCTGTAAATAATCCTGTACATAGTGTAAATAAATCTAAAGATGTCCCTCCTAAGGTAGACATCAAAGCCCAAATAGTTGCCAACAACGATGTACTTATGGCCCTGGTACAGACGTTGGTGGAACTGGGTAATAAGGGAGATAATACGCCTACCACCGTAAATAGTATTAAAGAAACACTACTTAAAAATCTCAAGTAATGGATCCAAGTCACACACTGTCTAAGCTACGTATTGCTCAGTATAACATTCAAAGTGCTAATAGTAAAAAACCCTTATTGATTCAGTTCTTACAAAAACAAAATGTTGACATTTGCTTACTTAATGAAACATGGTTTAAAGACAATAGTTTTAGAATACCCGGATATAACATTTATAATAAAAATTCCAATAACACTCATAATGGTGTAGCAATACTGATTAAACCATATTTAAAGTACAAAGTTTTTAACACTAGATTTTATGAAGACATCCAAACTGTTGCTCTGTCCTTAACTACTGTGCATGATAGCTTGACTATTCTTTGTGTATACTGTCCTCCTTCTAGTGGGCATATACGGATTAATAGACTACGTAATATAATTAATGATCTTCCAAAGCCTATATTTGTCAGTGGTGACTTTAATGCGCACCACATTGCATTTGGTTGTCTGTCCACTAAGAGCAGAGGTCAGGATTTATTTAATATCATTGATGACTTGGATTTATGTATTTTAAATGATGGTAGTTTTACAACTGTTAACAACCCGAGGCGAAATCCGTCTGCAATTGATGTTAGCTTTATTAGTGCTAACCTCGCATCAATATGCGAGTGGTCTGTACATGATGATTCCATGGGCAGCTACCACTACCCAACAATAACAGAGATTACACTACATATAGATAAATATCATATTAATCCCCCTGTTGATAGGTATGTATATAAAAAAGCAAATTGGACGGAGTATAAAACTATTTCCAAAACAATATTTAATGATTTAGTCCTAAAATTGTATGATCCTATTTCAACCTATAATGATTTTTGTTCTCGGTTAGATAATTTAAAAGATATGACAATTCCTAAACTCACTAAACCAAATAATTTTAGAAGCAGACCTCCAGCTCCTTGGTGGAATGACATCTGTGAAAAAAGTGTAACTGCCTCTTACAATGCATTGAAATTTTATAGAAGTGAACCCACTATGGAGAACTATCTAGATTACAAAAGAAAAGATGCATTAAAAAAAAGGACTATATCAGAACAAAAAAGAATAGGTTGGGATAGCTTATGTAACACTTTCAATAGAACTACTCCTATAAGTAAGATTTGGAATCTTCTAAAAATGTTCAAAGGTATAAGAGCTGGCAATAAATCATATAAAGATGAGTTTATTTCTCCATTTCTAGATAAATTATCCGACAATTGCAATTTAAAAGATGCTGATAGTTTAGGCAATATTTTCGAACTAAATAATGATAATCTAAATTCCAAATTTTTGCTAGATGCTTTTACATGGTCTGAATTTAAAATGAGTTTGTTATCTCGGAAAGACACTACACCTGGTTTAGATGATTTCCCCTACTGTATTATTAAAAATTTAGATGAGTCTGCACAAAAAATGTTTCTAAATATTCTTAATTTACTTTGGCATTGTAAATGTATTCCACAATCATGGAAAACACAATGTGTGATTCCGATACTCAAACCAGATAAACCTTCGGAGCTTGCCAGCTCTTATAGACCAATATCACTGTCTTCATGTCTTGGTAAAATATTTGAAAACATGATTAAGAGCGTTTACGCCGCGCGGTGGCGAACGAAATTAGGTATTTACAGCGCTCGACCGCTCATCCGCTTGTGTGTGTGCGTGCGGACTGTGAGCAGGCAATGCTTAGAGCGCGCGCTGGCGATGTTGATCCTTTTTGCCTTTTTGGTATTTTTTAGTTTATTATAATTTATTTTGTATTGTAGTTTATAGTATTTGTTTATTCAGATGAGCTAATAATTATTAGTACCTAGATATTACGATATATTTTCATAATACGATAATATCGTCACCGAAAATATGAATTAATGTAATGGACAAATTGTCAAAAATTTGTTAAATATACAGTTTTACTCAGAAAATTCTGCTCTATCGATTGGTATATTTATTTTTAATTTTTGAGATCTTTAAAAAAAATATAAATAATAAAGCAATTGCATGGCATGATTATAAATACTCATGCAGAGATACAACAAAGTCAAGTCACCCTTAAGTCCAAACAGCAAGCATCAAATTTGTATATTACATACGTTTAGCGTAACTCTAAAACCGAAATAAAATAGTTATACAAAGGTATTATACCCTAAATACAAAACTTAATAGCCTTTATTTACATTTTTAAACATGATTTAAAGATTTTTCTGATAATAAATTGGCTTAATCACTGATGAAAATAATTTTTCCCTTACAGTAATGGCTATATCTGAAACTAAAAGACTTATTGAAATCCTGTTTTATAGGAAAAATAGAGCGCAAAAATATTAGAATAATGGTATATTTACTATTATGATACCATTAAAGTTGAAAGAAATACATTTTTTAAGTTTTTTTGCGATTTCCTAAAACTTGCATTTTGTCCCTTACAGTAATTCATATTTCCGGTGGCGAATTATTATATCAATAATCAAGATACATATTGTGTACATTACTTATTATTTTATTTATTTTCCCGAATAAAAACAAAGCTCTTTGTTTCCCAGACCTGATGAAATTAATACAAATTCCTAAACTCAAACACGGTGGATATAGTTTCTAAGAGCACCTCACAACCTCATCATCAGGTTATCGGCACGGCACTATACTAAATCAAACAAACCTAAAAACCATGGTTCTACTGTAAACAATAACCGAGATCCTGTAATCACCTTCCATCATTATCAGGTCATCAGCATTAGTTAGGATAAAAGGACCTATCGAGACAAATGAAATAAGCCTAAACACGATGGTTCTACTATAAACAGTAACCGAGTTCTTGTAAACACCTCCCATCATCATCATCATCATCAGGTCATCGGTACTAGTTAGGATAAAAGTACCTACCCAGACAAATTAAACAAGTCTAAACACGGTGGTTCTACTATAAACAGTAACCGAGTTCCTGTAATCACCTTTCATCATCATCATCATTATCATCAGGTCATTAGGAATAGGATTAAAGTACCTATGGAGACAAATAAAACAAGCCTAAACACGATGGTTCTATTATAAACAGTAACCGAGTTCCTGTAAACACTTCTCATCATCATCAGCATCATCAAGGCATCAGCACTACTTAGGTCAAAAGTACCGATCGAGACAAATGAAACAAGCCTAAACACGGTGGTTCTACTATAAACAGTTACCCAGTTCCTGTAACCTTCAGGATCCATCATCAGGTCTTCGATGCCATCGGCTCCACCACCATGGCTCACCTCACCAAGAAGTATAAGAGGACTATGAAAAATTATTGTACAAATTTTCATAAAAAGTCGTCAAAAATAATTCAACTGTTTACTTCTACCCAAAGTATCAATATGTTTTGGACTAGATTTATTCCAATTTATTGATTCAGAATCGTAATATTTTCTTCGAAAAACGGAGCGCAGAGCGACACGTCCCTACCCTAGAAAGCCTCGGCGGGCACTGATCTCGCGCCGAGTTGCGGGTCAGTTTATATGGTACTTTTAAAAAATCTTTTAAAAATAGTTTATTACATTTTTGAATAAATTTTTTTTTGCCTTATTGTTAAGGACATATTCTAGTAATGTAAAAAAAATATAATATGTAATTTAGCCATCATTAAGTTTGTCAAAATTTGCTTTGAAAATGCCTAAAAATATATAATTTACGCTATGTTGTTTCGTAATTTACTTTAGAATAATAATAATTATTTAAAATTTTGTCTACTAGATTTGGACAAGAGTATATATGTATTCTAAAAACCTTTATTTTTTGCTTTTATTTCATATACTTTGCCAGGTATCGAAGGATGAAGTAGTCACGTTTCGTAAATTTTACGAAACATGGTGTCAAATAATAGCCCTAGTATACATAATTACTAAAAAAATTTAAAATGTTTTGTATTAGATTTGTTCTTTACAAAATTTCCTATTAAATGGACAGCAATTTTGATATATGATCTATACAATTTAACGAAGTAATTTCAGGATGAAAAATGCCAATAACGGACCGTACGGCGTAAAGGCTCTTAAGAATCGTTTGGATTGGTATATGGAATCTAACGGCATCATTCCACATGTTCAATATGGATTTCGTCGAGGGCGAAGTTGTGCAGACAGCTTCACTTCCTTAATTTTAGACCTGAAACATGCAAAGGATAAAAAATTACACACTGTTTGTGTATTTCTAGATGTTCAAGGTGCATTCGACAGTCTAGATCCAGCTATACTTGTACAAGTTATGTCTAGGTTAGGCGTACCTGGTCAGCTATGTAAATGGATATATAACTTTTTGAATAATAGAACACTCTATGTAAAACATAATAATACATTGTATGGTCCAAAAGGTGCATCTAAGGGTACAATGCAGGGTGCTACACTATCTCCTTTGCTATATAATATATACACAAGTGAAATCTGTAAATTTGTAAACAGTAATGTAGATATTTTGCAGTTTGCTGATGATATTGTTTTTTACAGTAGTAATTATAATGTAGAAATTGCAATTGACAATATTAACAGAGCCTTGTCCCAACTATTTCACTATTATAATGATGAGCTACATTTAAAAATTAACCCCTCCAAAAGCAGTGTTATGATATTTGGCAATGAGAACACAAATTCAAAAGTTATTTATAATGGAGAATTTATAAATCCAGTAAATTCAAAGAAATTTTTAGGCATAGTAATAGATAGGAATTTAATTTTTAAGGAACATATTAAATATATATCAAAGAATGCTCTTAAAGGTTTAAATATAATTAAATGTCTTGCAGGTGTCTCATGGGGAGCAGACCCGAAAATATTGTCAATTTTGTATAAAAGTATAGTTAGAAGTCATTTTGATTATAGTTCACTAGTGTATATAAATAGTACTCATGTAAATAAACTAGATCTATTGCAGAACAGGGCTTTGAGAACAATTTCTGGTGCAATGTGCTCTACTCCCATAAGGGCCATGGAAGTGGAGACTAAAATTATGCCCTTAATTTTGAGACGTATCCTACTTGCAGAGAGATTCTGTCTTAAATTAATTGCTGCAAATAACAGAAAAATAATAAACAAAATTGTACCTTCTGTAAGTAGAACTCCTGGGCCTCTAACAACAGGAGAAGATCTCTTGAATGGCAAATCTCCAACATTGTCCAAAATATTGCTGGAAACAGAAAATAGTTTTACTGGTATTAGAAAACAGTGCCCATGGCCATGTTACTCTTTCTCTTATCAGTGTATTTCACATCCCATCAAAGAATTGCAAAATCCCATTAATAATAATTTAGATATGTTGCAATTTTTGGCAGAAAATAAGAATTATTATGTTATTTACACTGATGGCAGTAGGGGGAGTGATTATGTGCGTGCTGCTATATATGATCCACATGCTAAACTCTCTCAAAGCTTTGTTCTGCACAATACATGTACTATATTCACTGCAGAGGCATATGCAGTTTATCAGGCTTTAATACATATTCGCCAAAATAACAATTGTAAATACTTTTTGATTGTCTCTGATTCACTGAGTTTGATAAAAGCCTTATCTAACCTTACAGTTTCGTTTAAGTCAAATTATATTCTGTATTTTATCAAAGAAATAATTCATCAATATTATCTTAAGCACATCAAAATTGCCTTCCTGTGGGTACCTTCTCACCGAGGTATCTCTGGCAATGAGATAGTTGATAAAACTGCTTATGAAGGTTATAATGCTGTTGATGTTAGAAACGCAATGGAAATTCCTATGACTGATTTCCTGCAATGTATTAATGAAAATATATATAAGTTATGGATAGAAATGTGGAAGAAAGACCAAGACATCAAAGGAAAGTGGTATGGAAGTATTCAAGAAAGATTACCTGTTAGACCCTGGTACAATAAATTGAAAGAAGCCAGCCGAGAATTTGGTTGGGGTGTAGCAAAGGGTGTGCAAGGATTTTAGGACTTAGAAAATTTTTCACAAAAAGTCAAAATTTCTTTTTTTCCTTGTTTCTTTTTTCTATCATATAGACCGATCAAAATGAAGAAGAAAACCTCAGAATACTTTTCGTCTACGACCCACGGTTTGCCCGAAAATTCGCACCGAAGGGGTGTCGTTTATGAAGGCGAAAAACACTTAGAAAATTTTTCACCAAAAATTATAACATATGTAAATTTCGTTCTTTTTTATAGTCTATCGTTTAGAGAAGTAAAAAATAAAGACTTTTCTCTCTTATAACTTTTTCTCTAGCATCAGCCGTTCTACAGGAATGGTGTCTCAACGAAGTGAATGGGACTTAGAAATTTTTTCAAAAAAAATCTAAATTTCTTTTTTTCGTTATTTCTTTTTTCCATCGTATAGATCGACCAAAAATAAGACGAAAATATCAGATTCACTTTTCGTCTGCGACCAACGGTTCGTCAGAAAAACTGAACCTAGAAATAAGAAACTGCATGTGCAGTGACTGTCGTCGACGCCGCAACTAGACAGACGCATATCCGACTCAGAGCACCCCGACTCCACGTGGTCAGACTTGCTCCTACCCCTAGAGTGTAATTCAAAATCGCGGAGCCAGAAGCTCGCGAGGAGGTCCTGAGTGGTACGAGTACACGAGGCCGGGACATAGCGAGTGGGGGGAGGTAGCGAGCGAAGCGAGCTGGCGACCTCCCGAGCGGAGTGCCGGTCGAGGGTGCGAGTAAAGCGAAGGGCTGACAAGCGTGTCTTCTGGCGGAGCACACCTAGAAATACTTGTATGTATTATATATAGGTATATTTGGGGAAAAAATTTCACAACATCCTTTGGAGCGGTTTTTCCCAATCCCAATCACTTCGTTGAGCCACCATTCCTGTAGAACGGCTGATGCTAGCGATAAAGTTATAAGAGAGAAAAGTCTTTATTTTTTACCTCTCTAAACGATAGACCATAAAAAAGAACAAAATTTACATGTTATGATTTTTGGTGAAAAAATTTCTAAGTGTTTTTCGCCTTCATAAACGACATCCCTTCGGCGCGGATTTTCGGGCAAACCGTGGGTCGTAGACGAAAAGTATCCTGAGGTTTTCGTCTTTATTTTGGTCGATCTATATGACAGAAAAAAGAAACGGGGGAAAAAAAGAAATTTTGACTTTTTGTGAAAAAAATTCTAAGTCCTAAAAAAAATATATATATAAAAAAATGTTTTTTTGTCAAAATATTTCTAAGTTATCGGCGTCCTATAGAAATTATGACTATTTGACAAAAAAAACTAAGTCCTAAAATCCTTGCACACCCTTTGCTACACTCTGACCGAGAATTTATCACTACGATAAATAGATTACGCTTTGGCCATAATACTGCACCGTCACACCTTTTTAGACTTGGCATTAATATAAACAATACATGCCCACATTGTGAATCCCAAGAAGGAACCATGGAGCATCTTATTTTTGACTGTCAAAACTTCTTGCTTGACAGATTAGTGTTGGCTAGTGAACTTAGTGATGTAAACTTTAAGTGCGATTCTTCATCCCGCCCGCCGCCACTTGAATTGTTATTAAAAGACAAAAACACTTACAAACCGATATATAAATATATTAAAAACACTATTCAAACAATATAAAAGTGAAGTGATAAGTACATAGTGCAGTGTTTCATAAAATAAAATAAGACTTGACTTAAAGGTCTTAGTTACCAGGTCATAAAATTCCAAAAAAAAAAAAAAAAAAAAAATGACGTTCTGTCATTCTTATTTCATTCAGGTGATCAGAATCAGCAGAAGCAGTCCATCATTTTTATGTAAAAAATAAAACACAAAAAGATAAAATTTGCTCATAAGTAATACCGTATCATTCCAGTGTTTACTCAAATAAATATAGTCAGTGCAATGAGGTCACCATTTCCAGTTATCTCAAAGTAAACTTTGTGTGTCCGTGACAAATAATTTATGTTGGTTTATATTGTGAACTATCGTTACTCGTTAGTGTTTAAGAGTTGTTCTAGCGACATAGTCGTGTTTAAAAGGTCCTAAGATGAAGTTTGCAGAGCACTTGAGTGCGCACATAACGCCCGAGTGGCGGAAACAATATATTAACTATGAGGCAAGTATTACACTTCATAAAATTGAGATAAGGACATGGTAATGAGCCTTCTCATTGTATGCTACCCGCATTTTAGTTGTACGTCTATTATTTTCTATGAATAACTGGTTAAAACTACAGGAAAGTGACTTTAATTTAAAATTTAGGTATTTTGTTTACATTAACTATTATTCAAAATAATAAAAAAAAAAATTACTTAACTTATTTTTACATATCCAATTGTTTTATCTATTCTTGTATAATTAAAAAAGTATAAGAATTTGATTCCTACTCACAGTTTCATCAAAGAAGGTCAAGGAGAATATAAAAATAAATACAATGTACCTTGATCAATATTGAAAACTGCTTGTTTTCCATTCATTGGTGAAACTGAATATTGCATGTTTATAAATAGTACTATTAAAGAAAAAAAACAGTCTCTTATACTTAATTTGACTAGACATGACACGGTATGACAATGTAAATGTTAGTGTTTTGGTGTTAGTACAGTAGACTTATGTTTTTAAATAAATAAATGATAGTGCCCAGACCCAACACATTTTCTAATTTGCATCACTTAATCATTTATAACATACTAGCTTCTGCTCACGGCTTCGCCTGATAAATCAGTAAAACAATAAAAAATGGTATTATGTATATGTATAAAAAGACTACTATTCTGCATATTTCCTAAGATTCCACAGGTAAAACACTACATGCTAGTATAATACATTTTTATATAATTAATTCTTATCAGGAAATGAAAGCAATGTTGTACACAGCAGTGGAGGAAGCCCCATCAGCTGAGAATGTAGAACCTGAGGTTCTGTCACGCCACTTTGCAAACTTTGATGAAACATTCTTCCATTACTGTGATCAGGAACTTAAGAAAATCAACACATTTTATTCAGGTATTCTATACACATTTGTTATAATTTCATTCTTGTATTCAGTATACCCCACCAGCCACATTCCATAAACCAGAAAATTTATATCTAACTGAAGGAACACTTCTCCTCAATATTGATTCATATTGGTGCTTTTCTTTGAGTGAGGACTTGGTGATAATCCACAACAAAGTAATTTATTTCATACAAAATGTAATTTGCACACCCGTGTAGGTAAACAATGAAGAAACTATACTTCAATTCTGTATAACATCACAATGTTAAAGAATTTCAATTTCTGAAGCCCAATAAAGTGGATTTGTTTTGTAATGTTCTTACATACATATACCTATTTCATGCACGTCACTTGGCTAAACAGCACTAATATCATTCTCCCATTTCAGAAAAACTTGCCGAGGCGACTCGTAAATTCGCAACGCTGCAAAGCGAATTGAAATCACATTTTGAAACCATAAAGCCTAAAGGAAGTGGTGATGGCAAGAAAGTGATACCACGACGGAAAATCCAAGAATTAAAACTGGCCTTTAGTGAATTCTACTTGAGTCTCATACTCCTGCAGAATTATCAAAATTTAAATTATACAGGCTTCAGAAAAATATTAAAAAAACACGATAAGGTATGTTTTGCTAGATAAGATTTGATATCTTTATAATAATTTATCGATGACATTCCCAAATTAGACAATAGTCGGATTATATCGTCATCACTTCCTAATTTTTTCATTTTTTTATGACGGCTTGAATTGATTCACTTTTGAAATAGCTCTCTATCATCATCGGCTATGTTTCGAGGAAATGTCGCTATAATTTCCGCGCTTAGCAACAAATTGGTGATTGCAGCATGTCAGTATCAGTAAGAAAACACAGTTGCCAATGGTTTTTTCAAAATCCCACGGGCAAAAAAAGAGCGATCTAACCCTTAAAATCCACCATCCAAAACCACAAGGCAGCATGTGAATAGCTTCTAATTAAATCGACCACACGATACTTATTAGTGGTAAATTACCCACCTAAGGTACAAAACAGACGCGCGGCATTCCCCATGATATTGTTTCCTCTATTGGAATCTAATTCTAATGACGTCAAACATTTTTTCCTCTAAGGGTTTCAATCTAAGAAACGTTGATCATAAGCAATCAAAGTTTTGTTTTATAATTAAAGTATCCACCACTATTTCAAACAGAAATGTATGAATAAATTGATCATTCGAAAAGTTTACAATTATTCGTCAAAGTTAATTTAATAGTATGATTTTCCTCAAAATGTTTGCCATCAACAACTGAAGCAACGATAGTTGTTTAATAAACACGCGGAGCTTGCAATTATGACGTTTTCGTTACCATCGTAGGGTTGTTATGCTACATTTATTTTATTACATGTTTGAAAAGCCAGTATGGCTGTAAAGCAAAATATAATTAATCACCAGTTAAAGGCATTCTAAAAGAACGAAATGTTTGTTTTCTTTCTTCTTTCATTTTTATGAAATTGCACAAATTTTCATTTCCTTACATTTCTAGTAATTTCTAATATTTGTAGAGAGAAAAAAACGAGGAAACTCATTCACTCAATAAGAGTATCGTTTGAAAATGCGAATTACAGGTAAAATCTTTACTTGTTTTCAAAAGTTGTATGTGCCAACATATACCGGACTAACAAACAGTGTTCCACAGTTACTAAACCTAAGCAACGGGGCACAATGGCGGGCAGAACACGTGGAAACCTCACACTTCTACACAAACAAGGATATAGACAGACTAATAAGCGATACAGAGGCGACAGTCACAAACGATCTAGAAGGCGGGGACCGACAGAAGGCGATGAAGAAGCTCAGAGTACCGCCGCTGGGTGAACAGCAGAGTCCCTGGACTACTTTCAAAGTGGGCTTATTCTCTGGATCTTTCATTGTCCTTTTCATCACTGTTGTTATATCTGGTAAGTGATCTTGCTTTTATTACTCTTTTATTCATTCATCTGTGACACCCCTATTGGGTTTATTACTAAATATGGTACGTCGGTTCCGACCGAAATAATCAACAGTCGTTCTCGTGGTATAATATGTTTCTTAATTAAAAGAATATTCATTATGATCCTCTGAAGCTGGCAATAGGCCAAAACTAAATAGACTCGGAAAAAATACTCGACATTCCCGATTACGAACAGAGGGTAGAATCGGGCAGATTGTAATCGCTCTGCGCCGACCCTACATAAAATCGGATAAGGCTAGAGAAATTATGATCTAACCTAATATTTAATCATATTATATCTAATACATAGATAGATAGATCTATCACAATATCTAGATCTGACCTGCTCTATGTAACAATAGACAAAAGTTTATTATAAAACATGTTATAGGCTCTCTCGTCGGTGTCCGTTCGGAGCGAACGTGTTTTTGGTTGCGTACATGTAGAAATTATTTTCAAATTAAATTAAATCACTAAATTGTGTTAAAACTCGGACCCTCCTTTTTCTTCTTGAGGAAGATCCCATAAGGCGCGGCGGACATATTTGTTGGTGTCGGACCTCCTGCTCGCACTCTGACTGGTGACGGTGGGGGCCTAAACATTTGTTTTGTGGAGTGTGAGATCAACCTCGAAAAGTCACCGCGGTCATAACTGGGATTCGAAGCACAGACTTGCAGACGGCGGGACGCAGGTCTGCGCAGTTATCGGCTACGCCAAATCAGCCTTGACGTCACCGCAGCTAATTAGTAACCTGTTTCTGCTACGAGTCTACGCGGCGTGCAATACGTCACCGCGACGGCTACGGCTACGAGATTGCAAGGTGTGCTACGGATCCTTTAACTGCTACGCGCTAATAGTGAACTCACTTCTAAGTGCGCTACGCTATTTTATAGTGTCGCGTAAAACTACCACGATATAGTTAGCTGGAATTATTAATTAAATAATATTTAATGCCATTGAAAATGAAGACGCACAGAACGCCTCCCTCTACTCCATCTATAGAGGTTCAGCGCGCCTCGTCCAATCCCAATATTACCGCTACTCCGACTGAAAGCGAGTTCGTGAATGTGATACAAAGAAACAAACGTTCCCGGTTAGAGCTCAGCCCCACGAACCAACTTGAGGATTTTAAGGAGGAAATAAGAGAAATGCTCTCAAAATGGAATGCAAATCAGGAAACTACTTTACAAAAATTTATGTCGAAAATAACACTAGAGTTGACAGAATTAAAAACGCAGTATGAAAAATTGCAAAACATTAGGACAGAAATTGAGGATTCGGCAAACCTCATTAATGCAAAATACGAAGAAATTAAAACTAAAATGGAAGGGCTGGAAAACGAACGCTCGGAGCAACGAAAGCATATACTTCACTTGGAAAAATTAATTCAAGATTCCCGAGAAAATCATCGGTCTGCCGTAATCGAACTGCGTAATATTTCACCAAAAGAAAAAGAGGACGACAGCGACCTATCGAACTTAGTTGTGGGTGCGTGCAAATCCTTACAGATACCAGTGAAACCTGAAGAGATACGGGATATATACCGAGTGAGTAGAAACCAAGGGCCGTCAAAACTAATTGTTGTAGAATTTCAATCAGTCACACTAAAAAACAACGTACTTCGAGCCGTGCGTAATTTTAACAAAGGAAAACCACCCACTGAAAAGTTAAATAGTGAGCACATTGGATTGACTGGTGAACGTGTTCCTATATATATCGCTGATCGCCTTCCGGCTACTTCAAGGAAACTTTTTTATGAAGCTCGGAAGTTTGCATATACCAACGGATTTCAATACTGCTGGATCTCTAACGGCAGAATTTTTCTACGGAAAAAAGAAGGTGAAAAACCGGTACTCATATATTCTGAATCCAGCTTTCAAAATTTACTGCATGCTACAGATTAATTTAAATGGTTTAATATTATTTTTTACACTTTGTGAACAACCAGGACGGTTTTGCTCAACTTACTTATACAGTTTATCTAACAAACCTCTCTCACACTCTCACATAGATATAATACAAAATACAACTCACAAATACAATACACAAAAATTACACAAAATACTGTACAATAAAAAAAAACACTATTTACGGAGTTCAACACAAACTAACAATGGCTATAACTCTATTACACCACATACTTTGCAACAACAACACAGATATAACGGCGTGTTACAAGTTTTACATAAATATTATTGCAACTGGCTCTATATTAATCTACATAAAAGTTATAATGACTTAACTATGACATATAATTGTGCATATACTAAATCTACTAAAAATGAACAATGTAAGTGAAATTATCAGAAGCCTAGATTCGTATGGGTCCCACGAAAGTTTCAGTTGCCCCCCTAATGAATGCATTCAACTATTGGGAAACCGTACCAAAACAATTAATTTGCTACATCTAAATATACGCAGTCTAAATAAAAACTTTGACAGTGTATTAGTATTACTATCTTCTTTGCAAATCAGGTGCGATGTGCTGATTTTTTCAGAATGTTGGCTTAACCAAAACACAAATATTCCTCGCCTGCAAGGATACTTGGCCTATTCCACAACTAAGAACCTTAATAAAAACGATGGCGTTGTCATGTACATTCTTTCAGATTTTCATCATAATGTCACAGAGCCGCTATTTATGGAAGCAAACTGCCTCATCTGCAAAATGACGGATTTGGTCATTATTGCGGTATATAGGCCGCCATCGTTTCGTCAAATAGATAAATTCTTAAATAGTCTCAACACTGTATTGAACTCGTTATCTTGTTGTAGAAACATACTACTGGTCGGTGACATGAACATAAATATTTGCATTAATAATAAGGATCCACACTATAATGATTATATGAACCTGACTGCAACGTATGGACTTCTACCGGCTTATACTCGTCCCACCAGGGAAAAAAACTGTCTGGATCATGCAATGGTCAAAGTTACAAAATCAGTAATATCTTTTATTCTAGATAGTCACATTACCGACCATGCACCCGTACTTGTTTGTCTCAAAAATATAACAAACTTACGACAAACAACTAAAATAGTCTCAAAAACAGATTGGTTTAAAATAATCTCAGAAATTGCAAATACGAATTTCAGTGCTATCATGTTATCCTGCAGTTCAAATTGGGCTACTGAATATTTAATTAATACATTTACCTCCATTATACATAAACACACTTTAACTAGGTCAATTCCTACTAGACTGAGAATAATTAAACCCTGGATTACTCCAGGGCTACTAAGGTGTATTAGAAATAGAGATAACATGCACAGAAAACTTAATAAGTCACCGGATAATTACACCCTAAAAATAACATACATACGCTACCGCAATTTCTGTAATAAACTACTACACAGACTTAAAACTAGCTATGAAAAAAACGAATTCATGAAAGCAAAAAATAACCCAAAAAGGACTTGGAAGGTAATAAATAGTATAATTAATAAACAGATCACTAAATCCCCTCCTACAGAGTTATTATCTATCTGTGATCTTGACTGCAAGTCTTCGATAAATCTGGTCAACGAATTTTTTGCTAATATTGGTACGAAACTTGCGACTAATCTCGTTAACACTGGCACAAACCATGAATCATTTGTTAAAGATGATTCTATGGTTAACTCGATGGCACTTCTCGCTCCTGATCATGCTGAAGTAGAGGGTATTATAATGGGTCTCCGTAGTGATTCTGCAGCGGGTTGGGATGGAATCACTTCAAAGCTAATGAAAACGTGCAGACAGACACTTGTTCCCCTTATCACTCACATATGTGATCTGTGTATCACTGAGGGTGTCTTTCCGAGGGTATTAAAAAAGGCAGTGGTTTACCCTATACATAAAGGAGGAGACAGAGAGAGTGTCAACAATTATAGACCGATATCGGTTCTTCCTGCTTTATCAAAGATTCTTGAAAGGATCCTGAACAATCGTCTTGTATCGTTCTTGGAAAGTCATAACGCTTTATCCAATAATCAATTCGGTTTTCGTAAAGGAAAGTGTTGTGAAGATGCGTTTGGGGCCCTTATTGACGATGCTGTAGGGACACTTGATAAGAGATCTAAGTGCTTGGGTATATTTCTAGACTTATCTAAGGCATTTGACACTGTCTCTGTCCCTACTTTACTTAATAAACTAGAAAGAATTGGAGTTAGAGGATCAGCACATGCAATCTTTAAAAGCTACCTTTCGGAGCGAACGCAATGTGTTAAAATCGGTTCATATGTGAGTGATGAATGTGAGCTGTCTTTTGGGGTACCTCAAGGTTCCATCTTGGGGCCAACTCTATTTTTAATTTATGTTAACAGTTTATGTGATCTTGCACTTCCCTACTGCACCATATACACATATGCGGATGATACCGCCCTTCTCATACATGCCGAGAGCTGGAAAGAAGCACGCATGAGAGCGGAATCTGTACTTAGCATTGTGATATCTTGGCTGTCTGCCAATAGCTTAACTTTAAATGTGGAGAAAACCAAATATATCACCTTTTCACTCAAATCATCCTCGCAGCCGGATAATACCTTTGCTATCAGAGCCCATGTTTGTCATACACAATCTGACCAATGCTCTTGCCTTCCCCTAATAAGAACCACCACTGTTAAATATCTTGGCATACAAATAGATAATCTATTATCTTGGAACGCTCAAATCAAGGAGCTGTCTGGCAGAGTCAGAAAACTAATAACTATATTTAAAAACCTACGGTATAGTGCGGATGCCGATACTTTGCGAACCGTATATTTTTCACTTTGCCAGTCAGTTCTCTCTTTTGGCATTACAGTTTGGGGTGGAGCTCCAAAGACAAACATGATACAACTAGAAAGAGCACAAAGGGCTGTTCTCAAGGTCATGACTTTTAAACATTATCGATACAGCACTGCACAACTATATCTAGACTGCCAAGTGATGACCGTGAGACAGCTCTTTGTGCTAAATACTACCTTGCGAAAACATGCATCTCTACAGCTAAACCGTGACCACCTTGCAAAACGTAGATTTAAGAAGGTGTGTCCCACAGAGACCCATAGAACAAAATTTGCTGAACGACATTTTCTGATCCTCGCAAGTCGGATTTATAACTGTGTAAATGAACAATGCAATATCTACACCACGAGTGGTTTTGAATGTAAAAGGAAAGTTAGTAAGTGGATCATGACACTCAGCTATGAGGAGGTGGAGCAATTATTGAATGCATAGGAAAATATATTATACACACACACACACACACACACACACGCGCGCGCGCGCGCACGCACACGCACACGCACACGCAAACGCACACACACACACACACACACCATATTTCATTATTTCAGAGGTTATTCTAGCTTACTTAATTTCTATCTCTGTAATATAAATCTTTAAAGCATTGTAAACAGCGACCAAGTATTATTCACTATGAAACTGAGAACGTATTGCATCATCTTATTTAGTTCCACATTGGAGAGCCCTGACACCCATAACACAAGTTTAATCTTAGCTTGGGTGTCAGAGGTATATAAATCTGTGTAAAAATACAATTTATAGGATGAAACGTACTGTAAACCACGTAGTGACTATAGTCATCTAAAAATTGTAAAACTGGAAATAAAGATTATTATTATTATTATTATTATTATATAGTGCAAATGTGCCTAATCGTCGCATTTTTTCCGTGTGTTATACACGCGACGATTGGTCCATTGTTTTTTATTTGAATATTAAGACGTTATTAACTAAAGTTTTTACCATGTTAAATGTTTTACATAGGCGCCACAGCCTGCCGTCAATACTGTGTTAAATGATTTAAAAAGGGATCTAATAGGTCATTTGTATGTTCTGTTTATTTTTTAATAAAGTAATTTCCTAATTGACTGCCTCGTTGGTCTAGTGGTTGCAAGCGCCACTGATCAGCGTGAGGTCCTGGGTTCGATTCCCGGATCGGGCAAAGTTTGTCGGGTTTTTCTGTATTGAAACTCTCAGTAGCAGCACGGAGTCTCGAACTGTGCCCGGTAGATGGCAATAGGCTCGCCCCCTATTACATGGGACTCAATAACAGCATCGGCGAAAAGTGGGTATACAATAGTACACCTCTGCCTAACCCTTCGGGGAATACAGACGTGATGCTATGTTGTTCAGTAGTAATTTCAAAATAAAAATAGACAAAAAAGTGGACCCACTAAGTCATAAACCTCTTTCGAACCCTTTCTTCATGTAGACTTTCAGCTCATCTTGAATCCTGGTAACTAAAACAGTGTATTTTTCTATACACTCCCTTTCAGTTATATTAAATGCAGTATAATAGGTTTGACTGCAACCAACCTTGGTTAGTCCACCAACCACTACTTCGGAAAGGGTAGACGGTTTATGACTATTGGCGTAATAATTGATAGAAGATTAATTTTATTAAACCGTTTCAAATTCTATTAAAGCGGTAAGTTTTTGATGATTCACCTTCAAACTTGTCAGAAATTCATGACATGACAGGAAAACGATAAATATTTTCGATGTTTATGATTATAGCTGTATAGTACTATGTATAAACGTCGTACTTATATATTTAAATTATTAAATTGGGTTTCAGACAAAATACTTACTATTTCCTTTTGGGGGAAAAAATTACAAAATGTCTTTTTACTAACTTTTGCATTTGACAGTATCACTTTAGCGTAAGCGAAATTCTAAGTCTATGGTATCACTAATTCGTTTTTTGTTTTTATCTTTAATTATGGTGGTTTATGAAGAGTTAATCTACATGTTTTGCTGATGAGTCCGTTGTTGATAACCCGTTTCTCTCATAATATAGGGCCTTATTCCTATCACGCTGATTTGTGCCCGCGTGCGTGTAGGTATAAGCCCGCAGGCCCGAATACGTTCTTTTCATACAAACTTTTTCTGTCACGTATGCTAATCGCTCGACACTGCTGGGTGGCGAATGTTTTTGCTGTATGTGTCACTCAGCATGGTAACTCCTGCATGTGTGTAAGGCACGAATCCGCGTGATAGGCAAGTCAAGTAAATCAAATACTCTATTTTATTACTCACTTAACCTTAACTACTAAACCGCGTACTAATATACTAGACATCAGCAATAAATCTAGAAAATCTCCGCCTTACATGCGATTTATTACACAATACCATAATATAATCTTTTGTTATCACAAGATACTGTAATATTTACTAAGAGATACATCGAAATCCCAACCACAAATATTGTGTAAAATTAGCTTATCGTTTACTGACCACAGGTAAGGAGTATCTTATGCAAATGTGAGTTTAAAAGATTATGTTATCGCGCCCCCTACGACCTTCGGCTAAAAGATTTACTGCTTGTCCTCTTAAGAATTAGCGTCGTATCTAAGGGATTAAGGAGTGCAGTAAAAATTTCCTAAGGTGCCCAGAATGTTATTTATGGGTTAATAAAATTGTCAGATACTTTAAACGTTGAAGTTTAAATGTATAAAAAAACTAACCCGCGATTCGGTCCGCGTTAAAATATTTTTATACAAACTGTGAATCCATTTCATCCTCTTAGGGATTTTAGAATCCTTTCTTAGTTGGTCCTTCTACCCTAATGAACGTACGTGCTAAATTTCAATGACACTGTTGGCTTTATAGTTTATAAAATTTCGTAATTAATCGGTTATTAAGTGGCATTTGCTTTGGGTCAGTCTATCTATCATAATCCATTATGTGAGGTGCCGACAAAATACCTTATTTCTTTATCAAACACTAATTAAAATACATCGATATTTTGGTGAATTCAGCCTGAAAGTTAGTGATCTTAGCTTAAGTAAAATATCCTATCAAAGTAGTTTAATCTAATTTCACGGTTATTATTGGTCTTTTTAGGTACGGTATAGGCATGACCAAACTTTTATACTGGTCCTTTTGAATTGGAGTTTATTATCAAAATGAAACTAAGTTAAGAATACGTTTTAAATAGAAAATTATATGTAACATTGCACCTTTCTCCCATTGAGGTATTCAGAAATTACAGAGCGCCACGTGCTATGAATATTATGCTGTTTACCCCAAATTCGTAAGGTGCTATACCAAGTTAACAACACTGATGATGTCACACTGCAATCCACTTGCGGTTGACCTTTCAACGTAACAGATCCATAAATAAAGCTGTGAATTGCCAAAATATAAAATAAAATTAATAGATTAATAATAAATAAATCAGAGTTCATCGTCCCCGCATTTGGGTGGCTTATCATTTGTCCAAGATTTCCTGTCAACTAAAGATTTGTTTGAAAGGCAATAAATTAGTCATTCACAAACTTAATTTTGCTGGTGGAACAAGGTCTTTTTACATTCATTCAGAGGGAAACCCCTGTTTGTAGGCCGCCCGAATGGTTAGAACTTATATTCGGCCGGTCCATATATGGTTTTTAACATTCGACCGGATGGTATAGGATATCGAGCTTTTACCAATGCTTCATTGTCTTTTTGGCACTAGGAAAATTGCAGATACCTAGATTGCAGGTATTATATGGGTGACTAGAATCCGCCCGCGGCTTCGTCCGCGTGGATTACAAAACCGCGCATATTTTTGCGCGGTATCATAATTCTTTTCCTAAAATAAAAGTAGCCTATGTTACTCCTTATAATATCAGTTACCTGCCAGTGAAAGTCAGTCAGCCAGCCAATCGGTACACCCGTTTCGGAGATTAGCTCGAACAAACAGACAATTTTTTTTATAATTGATTTTTGTAAAAAGCGTTTCTATTTTGACGTTACAAATAGACAATTGAATTTTATTTATTTGTATAGATATAAATAAAGATATTGGTTTTACTCCAATGTTGAGAGATTGACTGCAATTTATTAAGGTTTCAATGACTTTATCGCTTTAACACATTGTCACAGACATGTTTTCTTTCGAAAATAGTTGTTAATCCACTCATAACTCTCCCAACACAACTTATTATGTGAAAAGACGAACCTACTTTATTTAGAACTTCATTTGTTCCAGCATTATTCCACGAAGGCGGCGCAGAGAACTTCAAAACTGCCTTCAGATTGTACCGCGGCCCATTCCTATTAGTCGAATTCATATTCTTAATCGGCATCAATGTCTACGGTTGGAGATCATCGGGGGTCAACCACGTGCTGATCTTCGAGCTGGATCCTCGAAATCACCTGTCAGAGCAGCATTTGATGGAACTGGCGGCGATTTTCGGCGTGATATGGGCGCTCAGCATACTAAGTTTTATATACAGTGCCAGTTTAAGTATACCACCGTTTGTGAACCCGCTGGCTCTCGTGATAATTATGCTGGCGTTTCTGATGAATCCGCTGAAGGTGTTCCGGCATGAAGCTCGGTTCTGGTTTTTAAGGATATGTGTAAGTATTTCTGTTATTACGACTCTTCACTTCGTTTTTTGATCAGGTTTTTTACTGGTACTGGGTTTGGCTGCCGTCTGACCTTATGAAGCACGCAGACCGAGAAGATATCTGATCACTCTATTCACCATCTGTAATTATAGGGGATTGAGATGGCTGCCAATATATCCCTTGATTGTACGTATGATAAATGTGGAACAAAAATGTTTTGTACGAATCGAACCGATCTACTACGTGTTCTGTGGTGAGAAAGGCAGGGGGTTAAGTTGTCCAATTCCTATGAACAAGTTTAAAGATGCGGTTACTGCATCTTAACTGAGAGTTCTTACTTTCACAAACTGGCAAGAGTTGGTCATATTTTACAGACACCATACATGCTATGTTGGTATGTCTTACTTTAAGGAATATTTCCCGAAGGGTATTATGGTACACCCACTTTTCACCGATGCCGTTATTGTGTCCCGTAGAATACGACGCGAGCCTATTGCCATCTACCCGGCACAATTCCGGACTCTGGACTTCTACTGAGCAGTTCCATACAGAAAACCATATAACACTGCCCGAGAACCCAGAACCTCACGCTCCGCTAAGCCAATGGGAACAAACCGTTGAACAGTATATTTTATTAGAATACGCGCAATTAATTGATCGTTGTTCACGAAATAAATCCTTTGTTTTCCTTATTCCATTTTGTTGGTAGCTGAAGTTTCTTATTGTTTATTTGTAAATTCATTTATATTGTTAATGATTTATATTATAACTAGCTTTTGCCCGCGACATCGTCCGCTTAACCTATATCCAAATTATAATTTATAGTCTATAGCACTCAGGAATAATGTAGCTTTCTACTAGTGAAAGATTTTTTGGAATCGAATCATTAGTTTCGGAGATTACCCCCTACATACAAACTTACAAACAAATTTTACCTCTTTATGGTATAGACTATGCAAACGTAATCGTTGTGTATTTAGTATTAAATAACAACTGAAATCGTTACGACATAACGACGTTATTCGACCTTCATCGTTTAAATATGTACACACACCTAATCACATACAATGTATCCTATAAAATAGTACCTATTAATTGGTACCGACTTCTGGTTTCTTGCAATTAAGGATAAACGCGCAGTATTGTTGTTAGAGCTACTTTGATTGATGACATTTTGCTTGCTAGGCTAAGAGTTAGCAGCCATTTTTAATATGAAATACGCATATCTATAACGACGATATTGATAATATAATGTGCATTTTTGTAAATTGTACCTACAATACTGAAGAAATCCAAGATAAAGGCAAAGATTTTTTGAAAAATTTATACTACAGCTATGTTCTACAGAATTGTTTTAGTATTTTCGGGTATTTGTAAAATCGCAAATCCGTAAAATTGAACTATTTTACACACCGTACACAAAGAAACTTTTATATTTGTGTCACATAAAACAAATTATCATCTGAACCGCGTTTTCCTAATCACATGATTGGAATCATATTATAAAAACTATATTTAATGTAATGTGTGTGTGTCAATAGTCGCGTCGGTTTCATTCAAAATCCGAACGCGTCAGATGAACAATCCCGAGAAACAAAAAGCCGAAAAGGCCCGAACTATAATATGCCAGTTCGGGACATTGCTTTGAGTGGCTATAAACTTAAATATAAATAAACTGCGGTAATAAATACTGTGAAATAACATTTGTGGAATAAGCCAATACCAAAAAACTACTCTCCATTAACGTGGTAAACGAACTCAATAACTCAAAATCTGCAGCCAAGATAATCCATTTATGAAAAAGAGATAATCTATTTACCAAAAACAAAGAGAACTAATTGACTCAACCTTTTGTTGATAAATAAAATATTTCAATGCATTATTATAACATGCCCATATTCTTTGCAATAACTGTTCATTGGATGGCGTCATGATGGTTAGGTTTGACGTAGCTAATGCGTTATGACTGCCAAAGTCGGGAATTTTTGTTTACGATCTCATACGACAGAAATGGTAACTGTTTAGCCGTAGTACGACATTAACGGTGAAGTCTATAGCGTGTTAATTTGTGGTTGTCGACCCGCGGTGTAGTGACTCCATTTTAGTAGCTCGTCAAGCTGAAGGTCAAAATGGCACATTTTAAATTAATCATATCATTCACATTAAAAAAAGAAGACATTTTTTTTAAGCCCGACCAATATTATAGAACGATAACCATTAATTTAATTATTCGGGATTAATTAAAGTGATAAAATTCCTCGCGGCGTCTGTATTTCCAGAACATCATATGGGTGTCTAACTGAACAAGCTTCTTAAGTGAAAGCGGACACCGTCTCCCTTTCTCTTGAAATTATTTCGATTGATCGGTTATTAAAATGATGTCAGTTTGAATTTGTGCGGGCCACATTAATTTAACATTAAATGGATCAGCAGATACTGGCTGAATCCCAACAGCTTTCGTCCATCACGGGAAAATATGACATGAGATAATTATCGCATGATTTCTTATTAAAAATACAAATGTGGTCACGAGTTCCATAACGCAGATAGATCACGTTCTTTATAACGTTTTGTCAATGGCCTTATGGGTTTCATCAAGGGAACTTTCTGTCGGTTATGGCGAGTCCCGCATCATGGAAAGATTAAATAAACAGGCGATGGTAAACGTTCGGTGTCGATAGATGTGTCCCGCATGTTTAATTAGAGCGTTGGCTAATCGCTTGGCTTCCAAACCGTATCCTATTGCTGAACGGAAAAAATATTTGTATTTATCATTTTGCCTAGCCTTTTATCAAGTACATTAGGGTCGGCTCCTAGTCGCAATTACTGGGAGACACTGATATTCTAAGGTTAAACGGTTGTCAGATTTTTGGGCTGCTGACACCCGTAACGACTGTCATACGTCTGTCTTGTGACGCCCGGGACCAACTTCTTAACGTGCTTTCCGAAGCACGGAGGGGTCTTGATGTGTAAAAAACGGTCACCCATCCAAGGACTGACCGCAGCAAGCGCTGCTTAAACTCGCTGATCGACCGCTAAGCTATGTAGTTACGAGCCCCTATGGAACGAATTATTTGTATTGTGTAGCCATAATTGTTTTTTTTTTTGTACGGTAAACGGTTTTACTAGGTCAGACGGCTATAAATAATTATATTATCTCGTACGTACTGCATCGTTTGTCTGATAGAAGCAAGCGCGGCAGCAGAGTGTAAGGTCCTGGGAAATTATGTAGCAACTCGATGTTTGGAGTTTTGACTCGAAGTTCTACTCTTATTTCTAGAATTTGAGTGCATAATGTAATCCTCTACCTCACCCTGAAATTATACGTACGCATTACATATTATATTTGGTTGTGATGGACGTTCCAGGGTCGAATCCTGGCGGCTCCGTTCATGCCGGTCCTGTTTGCGGACTTCTGGCTGGCTGACCAGTGGAACTCTTTCGCGGCAGCCTTCCTGGACTTCCATTATCTCATCGCGTACTACGTGACGGGAACCGACTTCTACAAAGCTAACGGTAGGTGCAAAAGATAACAGCTGTGAAGCATCCATACTTTGTGATCCATTGAGATATTTGTCCAACAAGTAATATCAAGATAAAGGGTACTTCTCATAAGAACATTTAACAGTTCAGCTAATCATATTCCAGTATGGTTTCTAAAACGAATTTCCATTTCTGTTTATTTAAACTAAAAATAAAATAAAAAATTTTGTGCATACCTCTTTCAATTGAAACACACACTTCAAACTAAATGACTATACTGGGCCACTGACGTATACCTACGTAAGTGGATAATGAAATTGTTGATTTTATAAAATTAAAAGCATTTTATAGAAGAGTTTTTTTTGTGTGAAAATACAAAATGTATTTATCCATTTGCTAAGATTAGTAAATTAAATCCTTAAACAAAGCATAAAGACACAATCGCTTCGTTCGCTTCCCAGTGGCATTCGAGGCGACCCAGTGGTTCATAATATCCCGCGCGCTGGTGAACGTGGTGCCGGCGTGGACGCGTTTCTTCCAGTGCCTGCGCCGGTACAGGGACAGTCGCGAGGCGTTCCCGCATCTCGTCAACGCCGGGAAGTATTCCACCACCTTCTTTGTGGTGATGTTCGCGACGCTCAGGACGTTATACAACGGTTAGTACATTGTACATATTATTGGTTGATCTGTGATTACTTTGAAACATATCAGAGCAATTCTTGAGTCATTAGAGCCATCGCGGATATGTGTGTGTGTGTACCTTTTAACGCTTTTCATGCAACGAATGGTCAGACGCAGTCGTGATTTTAGGGAATATTTCTAATACAAATATATATAGATGTACGCAATAATTAATTATTCAATATGCCTCTACAAAATCTTTCGTCGCACATGCACAAAAAAATATCTAATAAGCTTTAAAACAACGCCTTATCACGTTATCTTCTGTACACTCCAGACAGATACACGGACCCGTACGACAATCCGTTCCTATACGCGTGGTTCGCGTGCCAACTGGTGTCCTCTCTGTACACCTACACGTGGGACGTCAAGATGGACTGGGGACTGTTCAGCTGCGGACCCAACGCAGAGAACAAGTTCCTCAGAGAGGAGATCGTGTATAGTCCTGGGGTGAGTATCAACACTGTTTAGAGCCTCCAACCCTACTTTCCCAGAGCGCACCCGATGAACCCAGATATCTTCATATCTGGAGCTCTCTGGCGCGCTCTGTGTATTCAGCCTCACTATACCGAATGGATTATCATTCCACTGCGGCATGGATGATTCCAATGTGATAGCTTATGTACACACGATAAAAGAACAGGACTATCGAACTTAGCCATTTCTTAACGAAGTGTTTTTTGGTGGGCACAAAAGTGCCACGCAGATTAATTAAATGGTGGTAGTATAGTAAAACATTGTTTCTGTTCCAGTTCTACTATTTCGCGATAGTGGAGGACTTCGTGCTGCGCTTCGTGTGGACGGTGTCGTTCGTGTTGACGGAGAACAACATCGTCGGCGCTGAGACAATGACCTCCATACTGGCGCCGCTTGAAGTGTTCAGGTAAGATAATCAATCCTCAATGAAGGGGTTTTGTTAGGAACTTGAAATTGTTTAAAAATGATACTTGAGCCCTTATGAAGTTAGGCGCAACTCAGAAGTTGCACACGTTTTGAAATTTATTTAAAAAATCATGGCGACGTTTATGTATGATCGGATAACACCATTCAAAAATTGTGTCGTCCTTACACACTGTTGGATGTTGCTGGAATCCACACAGAAGTCATGGGTTTTTAATTTAACATTTTTCTCATATTATTTTTAGACAGCTGAAAATGTAAAAAATATACCCCTTTCCTTATTTATATAAAAATCGCTGTATTTCAGACGTTTCATTTGGAACTTCTTCCGCCTGGAGAACGAGCACCTGAACAACTGCGGCAAGTTCAGAGCGGTGAGAGACATCTCCGTGGCGCCACTGGACTCCTCCGACCAGGCAGACATCATTCGCATGATGGACCACGCCGATGGAGTTATTAATAGGTCAGTTATAATTCACCTAAATAAATAGTCAGTGAGTTGCCCTACTGTTTCGGCTGTGTGCCTATTTTCTGGTCTGGTCTCGAGGCTGTGCGACCGTGTGAGCGGCACGGAGGTGCAGCGGCGACTGTTCGGGCGAGCGCGGGTCTGTTGCGGCTTCTTCCGGGCGTGCCGGGGGCCGCTGCGGGGCGCGCGGGCAGGGGCGCGCAGGACGGGGTCGCGGGGTTGCGCTCTGCGGCACGTGTAGGTGCGCGCGCGCCCTCTAGTGTTTTTAAAGCCGGAACACCTACAACTCAAATTATCACAGACTGTGTATCTCTGTCTCTCTTCTCTGTCTTATATAAACGCTGCCCATTACCATATTTGTGCCTTTTAGGCGATAAATTACGCCCAAATAATATAACTTCCTATTTCGTGTCCATAAATGCACCGACAGCGGAAATACAAGAAACAGGAGTATAAAGGATTTCATAAAATATATGTTTCTGTCTCAGTCTTATCACACAAAGACATTTTCAAGCGTAACCTACGCCCGTCAACAGCGTTGCAAACGGCGATTAAAAAGTAAACGGCGTGACTAATTCGCGTTTCCAATGCATTTCAATTGGGTCTAAATAACCAATTTTCACCATGAACGTGAAAGTTAATTGTTGTTATATATTTTTTGTTACAGATTAGCGAAAAACAAGAAAAACGCAAAAAAGACAAAAGAGATTGATCGTAAGCCTTTGCTGAAGAAGGAGTCGATTCAAGACATGCAACTAGAATTAGACTTATCCTCCAAGATGCTGTAACTAACTGTGATACCCGTACTTATACTTAGATATTATTGTTATAGTATTATACGAAATATATTTATAGCCAATTCTTAAAATTTGGAGTTTTGTTCACTGTTTTGTTAATTATATTTGACCCCAGCAGATGGCGGTACTATGCAAGCTATTGAAAGGATTGCCCGCAGATGTCTGAGACATGAGGAATGTAAGGATAGAGAGATCTTTGCACTGCAGTGGGACTATTACGGCTAATCATTTTTAGTACGGCAGCTGTTATTTCTGATAATAGATACCGCCTTTGTATCCTGTGCTAATCGTAAACTAATGGTATATATCAAATTCGGGCAGTAAAATTATCCTGTTTTCATATCGGAATATTATAGTGTTTCAATTATTACGTAAAATTTTACCCGAATTCCGCGAAGGGTGCAGATATTCTACACTTGTTTCGCCGATGCCGTTATTTCCATCATACGATACACCAGTTCATTTTGAACCAGTTCATTGAATTACGATTGTCAATTACTGATTCACCATTTACGTCTTGTCTAATCCGTTCCTTACTTTGAAGATATAATACTATATTCAAATGCGGAAATTATCAGATTTTAGATTCAAAATACCACCACCTAATTCGTTTCTGACAATACTTGTACATGTGTCTTACACAAGTATAAACTTGTGCAAGCCGCAAGTATAGCCGCACCATTTACGGCAGCTAGAAGAATATAGACACAAACCTAGTAGACTTAATAAAAAGAACACAAATAGTTAGTGCATTTTAATAATTAACTGAAGTAGACATAACATTTCGATGCAAGCCACAAGGCTCACTTTAAAATACTCTAGCATTTAGAAAAGCTATCAAATTAAATCTATCACAACAATCCTGATCTTACAAATGTTAACAAAGCACGCATTATAATTAGCTTCCTTTCCACGCATACAGGCAACAACAAAAGTAGCTGATCATTGCACAAAGTTACTTTTTATAATTAATTAACCCGTCAAATGATGCACGTAAATCACAATAGTTTTATTGAGTCACAGTACCGGGGGTCGCTTGTGTCTTATAGAAAACCCGATTCTCAAAGTTAAGAAAAGTTATCTACTTATGTCGCTGACTGTACTCATTTCAGCTCATAATTTAAAACATTTAAAAAAATCTATTGCTCACATTATTTTTTAAGGCAAGAGCAATTGCCAACACGACAGAAAATTGTTCTATGGGTTCTCGCGCATCAATAGGCCAAGCCAACCGATCAACGAACAAGTGCACGATAGAACGAACAGTAACGTCAGCATTCCAGACTATTCTGCCCATGTTCTTGGTCTACGAGTGGGCGAAATCCCGAATTATTTATTGGTGTTTATACTGTTTATTTACTGCAGTGAATAATAAATCAAAATTGCTAATTAAATAGACATATAGTCTAAGCCTTAGACTATATGTCTATTTAATTAGCAATGACTCGAGCCTTGGAGTCTAAGGCCTTTGTAAATATTCTAGACAGATAGACAGTAGCAATCGGTGGAATATACTTTATATAAATAATTGATCCCGCAAAGCTGGTCGGTCGAGACCAAACAATATTGGAAATGGGAAAATGCGGAGAAACGAAAGCCTTGGAACATTTAAAAAAGTTTAAATGATGCTATTTCTTCCAAATATCCGGCTACAAATACATAGATAACTCGTGGACGGACATCGGACGAACACGTGTACATTAACACTCCATTTGTTAACTGCTCTGTGCTTGGTGTTTGGTGCAACAATCATCCGAGTCATATCGCAATTATAAAAAAGCGGCTGAATTACGATTATTGTACAATTATTTCGTCACATCGTGTCGAGTTATCAAAAAGGTACTACAAACATACATTGTATGGCTAGAAAACACTAGAGCCTATACATAAAACGATTATTTATTATCCACGGATAAGCAGTCTCAAGATTTCAAAAAATCTCAGCAAAATGCTCACTAATTGTAAATATAATTATTTTTCTTGAAACAAATAATACTCTCGTATTTCCATACAAACCTAATTACATACATACAACAACAATTATTTACATTGTTCTTAAGGCATTGTCGAACTTCATGACAACATGAAATCGCCTTCTCGAATCTTGTTTCCAGCACGAAGTTTCTACAACAAAAAAACTATTTATAGTAATAAGCAGCAGCGCGCACAGAGTTTTTAGATAGGGTAGGCAGATCGTTTTTAAAGCTTATTTACCCATACCCAATAATACCTACTGCTTGTTGGTATTGGTATGTGTAAATAATGATGTATGTGATTTGCCACCTCAAATATCTTCTAATAAATATTTATCTGAGTTATGTAGGGTCGGCAGTGTTTTTTTGTATTTATGCACCGCACGCCACTGGTAATAAGGGGCTGTACAAGTTTCGGAAGAGTCGTCAGTGAGTTGTCTACCTGTTTTGACCATTTACGTACACAAGTACTGACTACACCTTAGCTCTATCTACCACATGAAAAATGTACAATCCCCAAGAATTTTGAAATACCAAGGTCAAATAATAAGGTCAGAGAATAATAATCAACAATAAATGGCAATGACAACTGAAAAACATTTATCTGTCACGGTCTTATTCGTGTCGAAAGTCATTTGGATCATGTAATGATAGGTAGGACCAATAATAATACTGTTAAAGTTATCGCAAGCACATAATAAATTAATGTGACTCACATACAATGCACTAATATAATTAACCTTATGATCTGTCAATTGTAGTATGATTTTTTTAATTAGAGCTGTTTGCACAATTGCTCTTTTAGCTAAAGTCACTAGAGATATTTATAATAATAATAATTTTATTTCAGATCAAATCTGTTCAGTTCCATACGTTGTTAGTAAGTCTTAACCTAATGTTAGTAAAACTCTATATGTATACAAAATTGATACGACTGACACCTACATGTGCAGCCGTATCCAGTGAGCCAGCATGGGGCTGTTCCACCTATCATAAAATCTTTATAATAATTTAAAATTAAAGGTTAGTTAGACCGGACCTACCTTTTTCTTGATGATCACATTCTTTCTGGAACTATATATGTATTATCAAGAAAAAATTTAGCTGGTAGCTCTAAATTAAGGCTGTTAATTTCGCCTTTAATTTATTGTTGTGACACACGAGAGACCCGCTGACTGCTTTATCGTTTAGATTTTCATTAATACTGCAGTACTAGCCCTTATCAAGTAATTGTATTTTTAATATAGGTTTTTTTGTCACTTATAATGGTTTTATTTATTATTATTTTTAATGGTTGAGACTCACCTTCCACAAGCCATATAACCACTAAGATCTTAGGGCCTGCAGTCGCGACTGCATCTCATCCAATTCACTCTCATCCGGTTCCGCTACTTCCTCTTCCTCCTTACTGGTCGAGGGTGCTGCGACGGCGGTTGGTGGTGCGGGGGCGTCACCCAGCTTGCCTTGTGTGAGCTCCCATAGAACCTGGTTTGATGACAAAAAAAATATATCTTTATTGTATAAGTATCCTATATAATCTTCTGAACTACTCCATTGTCGTTTATAAAAGTACCAACAATTCTACCACTTCTTCTTGTTCATGTCGCTAGCTAATTAAATAACATTGTCGTTTTTATTACCTTGTCCACTTCACTCTGCGCTGCCTCTTCCATTTCCTCTTCATCCTCCATACTGGACATGGTTTCGTCTAGCATCTCCTCAATGATGCCCGCGCGCATCATCTCTTTGCTAAGCTCCTGCATCGTCGCCGCCACCTCTGGAAGACGGACTAGTGCTTGCATTGCTTGCATCACCTGTATATGTTCAAATATAATATATAGTACAGGGATAAACGGGCACAGAGTGAGGATAAAATAGTGGTCATGATTAACTGAAATGGTAGCAATGAAAGGGTTAAATGACAACAAACCTCAGTTGATCTCTGTAGGGATCCAGCAACTCTTAAAGTAGCTATAAACAAACAATAAACATATTAACAACATTCTTCAAGAACATAATTTCTTATCTAAGTATCTCATTAGGATTTCCTGTGATTCTGTTGGATATAAATGTAGGTCTGTAATAAAGCTTTTCAGTACAATTTGCAGCCATGCAGTCTGTTTGTCCTGAGACATTTAAAAAACTGGTAAACAGAGAGTAAAAGCAAAAAAAAAAAAGTGTACTGTAATATGGATTTAAGATTCAGAAATCAAAATAAATATCAAGAGCTTTATTACGAAACAAGGTTTATCTTTCAACCAGTTTTTAATCTCTGAGCCAGTATTTGTATTTAAACTTTATTCTGACTATCATAGAGATTATAATTAACTGTATTTCGGCCACCATAAAGTTCTTACAAACACTTTATAAGACAAAGCTAGTTTTAAGATAAAGATAAACTTTGTTTTGTAATAAGGGGACAGATGTTTTGTTTTGTTTCTTACAGAATATGTACAGGAAAGTTTACCTAATTGATTCTTCATTTGCAACTGTACTGAGTTTAGGTGTGCTTTGCTGGTGTATATTTTACTAATAGCCTTCCGTGACCTTATGATCTCTTTAGCTAATATTGTACAAACTTGTTTGTCACTCTTAGAGGCGGCTTCTTTGAGCGACCGTTTGATTTTCTCCTCTTCT
The DNA here is from genome assembly GCA_947562105.1 of Shargacucullia verbasci. NCBI lineage: Eukaryota > Metazoa > Arthropoda > Insecta > Lepidoptera > Noctuidae > Shargacucullia > Shargacucullia verbasci. Next base: position 3,571,182 of record OX387302.1, on the reverse strand, counting down.
CTTTGTATACCTGAAAAATATTTTTAAATAGCAACTAGAATTATAATGTAGTAAACCAAATATATTTATTGATTAGTAAATAACACATGAATGACTAATAATGATTTTACTAGCTATCTCCTATACAGAAAAATCACTAATGTGGATAATTCACACTATTAAAAATACAAAAGGAACTCTTATCTATCGGTTTTTTACCTAATAAATAAACCACTGAAGCAATTTTTTTTTTATGCGATAGGCGGCAAGCGAGCAGACGGATCACCTGATGGTAAGCGATTAACGTCGCCCATGGACACCCGCAACACCGGAGGAGTTACAAGTGCGTTGCCGGCCTTATGTTGTAATTGTTATGCAATTTTACAAAAAGGTAATCTAAGGCCTGGAGACGGTCATAACCTTTTTGTACTATTACATTTAAACACTAATTAGATAATAAATACAAAAAACCTTCCCAATAATGGTGCAGCTAACAGCTAGTATTTATAATAAAACTGTGCTCTATACTCGGTTTGTTTAGGTACTTAAATAAAGGTAAACAATCTTGATGTGTCTTTTTAATATTTTTTGTTTAAAAACTCAGTTTAAAAATAAAACGCGACTAAAAACCACAGTAACATAACACAATAATGTAAAACAACAATAACGATTACCAAATCAATTGAACCACTAGTTTAAGCAGTAGTTTGTTTAATATGTGTTTGTGTAAAAAGTCACATCAAGATTGTTTACCTTTATTTAAGTACCTAAACTAACCGAGTATAGGCCTCCAGGAATTTATTCAATAGCTGCTATTTCATCTAATATTTGTTGTTCTATACTAGATGTATGACTAAGGTTGTACTGTTGACCTTGACTTCATAAACTTTATTTCAGGAATGCAAGTGAGGATGTGGGTTTATCACAAAATTTCATAAAGGACTTACTTCTTATTTGCCTATCTAAGTTATATCCTTCTTTCCGTAGTTTATGAGACCATTCGTTTACCTAAAATAAATACAGTTTTGGTAATTACTGTTACTATCAAAAATCTTGGCATTTTTATTTTGGTATTCATATAAACCTACCATTTCCTTGGGATTCCTCTCCGGAGATTTCCCAAAAAGACCCATTTTGAATAATTAAATTGACAAATATAAATAAATTCTATGATTTCGAAAGACAAATGAATTTTGTTTTGACAAAATATTTGATAATTTTGACAAGCGATGACTTCATCACCCATCACATTCCGTTATGCGGGTGTGTCCGTATGTAGGTATTCATTTGTGTGCCAGTTTAATGTTTTTTATTATTTTGTAGTAGATACCATAGGCTTAGAATTTTGGTGCATTATTCCCAAACTTAAAAAAACATATATTTTAATTTTAAATCTGCTTGAAATGGAACATCCACTGCCATTTTTCTGTTTTACCCAGAAAATATAAAATAATTGTCAATTTTATATCTGTAAAGTAATGTATAATGAGGATAAGAAAAGAGTACGCACTTTAAAATTCAATTCATCATATAACTTTTTAGAGTAGAAGGGCCGAATTATTTCCTATAGTTTCCTCAATACTTTTATTTTTATACGTTAAAACGGAATGGAATTACGCTTCATTTGTTTTTGAAATTTTGACATTTTAATAATGATACTACAATACAAATTTTAATTGCTGTGGTGGAAAATAAACTTATATGACTCTTATTATTTCGTATTATTTCAATTTTTTATATGATTTTTACAAAATTATATTTTAGAATGCATTGTTTTTTATTGAATCATTATCGCTGTCATCAGTCAGACTATCGACAACATTTTTTTTTAAACAAGGTTATTCATTAGCGTAATCTTGCAATACTGAATATTTTCCTTTCAGTTTCTCAAAATATTTGTTGTCGGTGCGAAATTTGAAACTATTTTCTAATTTCTTATTATTGCAAACGATAAACATTTGCTGACTTCATGTGAGTGTTTTGAAATAAAATCGAGTTGCGGAAAATATTTTCTGGCAGATAAAAAAAATAATGTAAGTAATTTTTCTATCACAAACATCCCGGCAGTTTTCATGTCGTCTTTTTTTAGATGTTCTATATTTGTGTAAACCTTTCAGATGCAACTGAGGCTGACCTTAGCCAGCGTATTTTAGTTACAGTTACCTTGTAACGTTACAAATCGCCTACAATTTTTTGTACTCATATCTTTGAGGTTATTTCATTTGATTGAATTTGAATTTATTTTCCGCGAAAGTGTGTTGATATGTGTTTTTGCCTACATTTCATTAAATTCTCTCATATTTTTGCCTCAAATATGATCTCTAGGTGTACAAGGACAAGAAATGTTTGTTTTAAATTTATAAATTAGTGACATCATGTAGATTGTATGTAAATCAGGAAAAAAAACCATACAATTGTCGACCCATCTTGCACAAGATCGTCGTCCAGTGTAAGCAGTACTCCATACATTTGTTGAGCTACCTACATACACCATAATAACAATTTTCCTGTCACAACTTCAACTTGTTGCAATCTTTATGTATTGTTGTTTGAAAATCTGTGTTATTCACATAAAATAAGTTAAATATTGAAATTTCAACTGTTTAAATTCAATTAATAAAAACAATTCAACTGTTAAAATGAAGAGCTGTGGGTGTGTGTGAGGATAGTAGATATAAACATAGAGATCCAACTTTGCTTAAAACTTAAACTTAAAACTACCTTTATGACAATTCAGAATTAAACTAAAACTATGGCTGACTGAAATGTGTTTCTATAATATTAAAGACTGGGTCATAAATTTATAGAGAAATTCAATTTTTACTCGCTTTGTATTATCATGTTTAACAAAACTAATATTTACAAAGGCAGGACACACTGTACTGCATATTATTATTTTATATGAACTTTTTATCACATGTTCCTGTGAATAAATTTCTATTTCTATTTGTATTTCTAATCAGAAAGTTTAGATAATATATAAATATTAATTTTTTTTTTTTAATTATATTTATTTTAATTATATTTATTTTAATTTATTTATACACAATTCCATCATCTTAAAAAATAAAATTAAAGGATATTATTGGTACATTGCCTAGAATTAAACAGATTTGCAACACAATGCCAATATTTACAAATGCTTTTTTTTATACCACAAAAAAGTCTAAATGCAATTTCATTTTAAAATTCTTTCTTTATACCATAGATGGCATTATACCACACCTTGCAACCTACGTTAAATTCTTTCAGTAGTACAACAAAATATGTTTGTGAGGGAGTTTTGGAAAACAGCCTGCTATATATTTTCTAAAACCAACCCTGTGGAGTATAAAGGGGTATTAAAGTTTGTCAATTAAAGCCCGATTTTGAATGCTCACATCAAAGTTACCTGCCTCTTAATTTCACATTATTCGTTTTTCTATGGACTTATGATAAGAATAACATATGTAAGTTTTATCTAGCTATTGAAAAACCAGCCTAATATGTGCATAAATATTGCATAATACAAATATTCCATACAATCTCTCCTTAGCTGTCAATAGTGTAAATCATTCGGCATACAAACCCTTGCAGTACAAAGTTAAACCATTTTAATTTCATAAATACTGTATGAGCACAGGAAGTATTTGGTGTAAGTGGCATTATGGACAGTAATTGAAGATCACGCGAACTTGATTGTCAGTCATCAAGTCATCTGCCATCAAGGACTGGCTGGAAGCTAATAATAATTACGATACATGATAAACTCCAATTAACGCAATTTGCTTTGATTATTGCATCATTAATTCCTAATTTCATTTTGTAATTATTAGAATAAATAATCTGCAAGGTAGTTAATTATATATTTTGGTCTCCTAAACCAAGTACTTACATGCTTTATTATATTATTATATGTAATACCACAAAAGTATTATAATTAATAATAGTGCGTTTATTTACAATCTTGTGTAATGGTTAAAAAATGGTAAATAGCAATAATTATCTATATCATATAATTATAATACTGGTAGGGTACCACTGGTAAGCAAACGTAAATTTTAATTAGATGCCTACTTTGATCATAACAACACAATAATTTTATCATAAATTATAATTATCATAATGCCTGCACATTGTACCCTAAGGTTAAGGTACTTATTTGTTGTAAAACATTCACTGTGCGAAAGTAGATACTTTATCTTGTGTCAAGCATGCAGCTAGTGTCAATTACTTAATTAATCATTTATGATTACTCTACAATGACGCAAATTATATGTATGAGATCTACATGAATTATGTCGCAACTGTGAAGTCTACGATGCTATCAGAATAAGAATAGGAATGATTTTCCCCCATATTGTAGCGTTTTAGCTAAAAAAAAATTGAAATTATTTTTAGAACCTTGTAATTTTCCTTGCAAATTGAACTTTTCAGGTGACAGGGATCACATTATATTTCTGTTTCAATTATTATATTTTCAGTATGTACTCAGCTTATTACTATGATTTATTTGAAACTTTTGATGCTTGTTCCCCTAACGCCATTTTCATAATCATGGTTTCTTGCGTAAGCTATCCTCCCTGCAATTATTGTAAAGTTTAGACAGCGATCGCTCTGTGTTACTGAAAATTACCTCTTTCTATAGAAAAAATATTTCAATTCCGTAAATCAGCCCCAAGTGGGCGAGAATGCGAGGCAAATTCAAATGACTACTTAGTGCTCAATAATCTAAAGCCTCTATATCCAGTGGAAAAGCTTGACAAACGCGTTACTCGATTCGATCTTTAGTCCAAAACTGCTGACAAGTTTGCTACATTTTAAAGTTATCCTGACCAGAAAAGAATACACCGTTATGAGAATATTTTAGCTAAACAAAAGCCTCCAATTCCCCCATTTCTGGCCGACACGTGCCACATAAAACATGAGTAAACGACTACCCGAAGTGCCATTGCTTAGCCATTGACTCATTCACTGTACGTTTACCACAGATGAAACAATAAGCTGTGGCTTTAAGTGTGAATGTTGTGAAAACGCAACTGATTTATAATGGATATTAAGAAAAGGATGACTAATATACAGTATGGGCATTACTTTTACCATGAATTAATATGTCGCCTATATCACCATAATATACTCGCACTTAAGTCACCTGCGTCTGTGTATGCCATATTTGTATCATACTACAGTACAGACCCATCCGGATTCCTGTCTTCCTTTCCAGCGAGACCACCGCGTAACTCCGGTGGTAATGCATAAGAATTCTGACAATGGATTTCATGATGAAATTAAAAGCATTAAATTTGAGCTATCGAGGACCGTCTAAAATGTTTCCTGATCATGACGATCATTCCCGAAAGTAAATCTGTCTTCTTCTTATATCTTCTGTCCTTGGGAAGATGACTCGATACTAGTATGTCCTTCTTCTTTCGAGTCAGTACAAGCTATAGCTAGGGAATCGTTCATGCCGAAGTGGAAAGATTAGCCGGTCGGCTATGGTGGTGACGAGGCTGACTTCCCAGGGTGCGCCAGATGAACTTATGTTTCGCCACTCGTGAAGGCTCTTTCCTTGCACCATTATATTAACACACTCATATATTGAGACTTTAAAACAATTTTTCCGGTTTAAAGTATATTCGTTATCATGATTTATGAGATTCTATTATGTACTTTATGGTACTTAAATTATGTACTTTGTACTCCTTTTATCCAAGAATCGATTGTTATTCAATAACCTACGAAAACGATACCTAAAGTACATCGATTAACAATAAATGTGAAGTACATTTCCTATTGTTTTGTCAACTGACATTATTCATAGCGCTTGCTTATGAATTTACACAATCTGCATTACAATAGATAGGGTTGTCAACCGGGCTTTTGATGGCGACTAAAATTGTTGGAGTGCTTTAAAATCCTTTCACAATCTGGCAGTGAGTGTTGTTTTGATAACATATGGTAAAACAATTTCTTGTGGAAAATATGTGCAGATAATAGTAGGTGCATTATTTTTCTCTTGAGGTGCTTAATGTTTGGGAGCTTATACACATAAGTCCTAACAAATCTATCCATCAAACAACCCTACCTTGTTTTTTTAGAGTATATCGTTCAGCAAAACAATCATCATTTTCACAGCTCGTTCTGAAGAAAAACCAGTAACATAGACAAGCACTTAATCTTCTTGATGCTCTATGATTTCGGAGAACGGCAGGCACCCCTAACGCACTACGACATACAAATCACGCGACATATGAGCATATCGTTTCGCAATGCGTCGGCGCAGGGCGGAAGATTGCGGCGTACGCGTACCGCGATCATTTGCGAAACTTTCGCTAATGTCGCCGTTATAGTCTTGCATGTGTGTGACATCATCAATCAGTTTCCATCATCATGATCCGTGGTATCTTTTCTCTCTTGACTAAAATTTTTACTAGGTGAGCTTGTCAGTTAGGCTAATGGGTGAATTCAAGTATTTTCATGGAGTGACTGTTGTTAGATCTCCGCATCCTTTGATTAACGAGGCAGCGGTGGTTGTATTATTCTAAGTCTGCAACACATAATATATTATAGGTAGGGTTACCGCCCTACTATCCAAAGGGATTTTTTACGTCAGGCATAAGTTCTTGCGGAAACTGACAGATAATAATTTAGATGTTAGTTTATTTTAATTTGTAAGTGATTGTACTGTTGGTGTGCTTATTCTAAATAAATAAATAACAGACGAGAGCTCACCTGTTTAACATGTTCCCGGGGATCACATTAAATTAATGATATTTTATAGTCAATCACAACTTATTATTCCTTAAGATTATGATACATAACCTGTTAAACGGACAGTTTGGTTTGTTGACAGATTCGAGCCAAACGGCTTTTTCAATCGGTATGAAAACTTCATTAGTCCTGATGCGTCGTGCCCGGATTCAAAACCGGTATATTCTCAGTGTTATAATGAACTGTGGAAAATAAATACTACAGAAAACAAATTCTGTCATATCCATTCTCATCTTATGATGTCTAGCTTGTAGTAAAAGTGGTTTCAGCAAGTTCCGTTCTTACGACGGCTCGTAGGAACAGTAAAATCGATCAAGGCCTTTTGTCAGGAGATGATAAGCAAGACCACCCCCCTTTCCCTTCGTAACTACTTATAACATACTGAGACCATCAGCCTTCTCAAAAGAGGACTTTTATTGGCCGTAACACCCGCAAACAGAATCATTTTAATTTTTCGGGTTGAACAGTGAACATTTTGTCTTTTAAATCTTTACGACTAATCAACCCAAACTAAAAAAAAACGCAATGTTTTCATTAGCGCCGTTTTTGACATTATTTGTGAAAAGGTAAACAATACGACTGAATTGTACCGAAGACCCAATGTTATCTATGTCACCTATATTCAAATTAATTCGTTACTCAATGACTTAAACAATGCCCAATTACGTATGGAAATTAAGTCTTGATTATATAGATGTTACTTGCATTTAGACCAAAACATAAATAATTCTTATAATAAATATAGTGAAACGTAGTTTATTTCATTGCCAAGATGGCAAAAATGTAAATGCATGAAAGTTTGCTTGTATGTAATATTTAAAGCGTTACGAAAAAAAGTTCAGTAGGTACCCTTAGTGTAAGTTTATACAAAATTGTTTGCGAAAACGTGTTTCGTTGCGTATTTTGTTGGTTAAAAGTTGTGCCCTCTTTCGTCGCGTGTAGTGTATTTGGCGCTGCGATTGGTGAAGAGTTCGGAGGTGTCCAATTGGCACTATGAGCACGGTAAACATGACGAAAGGCGTCTTTGTTTCGTTTTCAATAAAAACTTACACTAGAGCCTCAGAGCGAAGCAACCGATTTGTTCACAACGTACCTAGATAATTACATGTACATATTTGTAATTGTAGTGCACTTACCTTATGTTCTCATTGACCGCTGGCAGAATATTTGCCCCGTGTATTGTTTCTAGAACAGTGGTATTTATAAATTATAAAGTGAAAAGTGTAAGGCTCTGTGAGCCTGAATGAAGAGTACTTGACATCTTCTTGCACGGGATTTGACCTGTCACTATAACTGTCTTATTGGATCAGTGGTCGCAAGCGCGGCTGCTAAGCATGAGGTCCTCAGTCCGATTATTGGGTCGGAAACAGTGTTATTGGGGTCTTCTGTAAGAAAATTCTTAGTAACAACCGTGAGTTTGGAATAGTTCCTGGTAGATGGGAATAGGCTCGCCCCCTTTTACATACATGGGCCTTTCCACTCTCTCGACGACAGTACTTTTGGTGGCGTCTATTCTTTAGCGATTGAAAACTGTAAGTGTACAGTGTACAGTTGTCAGATCGATCAAGCCAAACGTTAGAACTCAATTTGTCACTCTAAGAAAAAACTAGCACAATAATCTTGAGTGCGTTCGGTGCGCGCGCACTCGGTGTAAATATAAACACAATATTTGGTGTGATTTGTTACGTACGCACACACTGATAACGCTGTTGTCATGTGCTTAATGATGTGTGGGTGTGTTTCACGTGACGAACGTACGATTTCATTTTTTCTAATTATGAAAAACAATTTTGTATGAAAAATTGTTTACGAGAAATATTTCCCTGAACTCGAACTTGTCTGTCTTACAACTTAATTCGGCTGTTTACAGGTTGCTCAGGTCTTTCTGGACCTCATCACTCCAGAGGCACTTAAGATGTGGAAAGCCGAACCTTTTCCACGAGTCGTTATGAATCTATCCCTATTCTAAGCATGATGGGGTCGGTTTCCAGTCTATTAAGAATTTAGATCCAGTGCGAATGAAAATCGACCAAAGCATTTATTTACTGAAATAATATTACAAATGCGTACATTATAGTAAAAAATATTGAAGTCAGAGACAAAATTCCGCAGGAAAAAGCTAAAAATACCGTTTGGAACGTCACTGCATAGGTATGACGAAGAATCGATGTAGACATTTATTTTTAATTTCGTAGACTGGCTATATCTGTTTGTTTTCTTCGGTCTTTTATCGCGGCATAGAAATTGCTAAAGGGATCTCGGAAAAAAGATTAGTCAGTCAGTAAGCTTCGTAACGAGGCTGGTTGCTCAGGGTGCGCCTACGTTCCGGTGGTTTCTCTAGCAGTATGATTAGTATGTTAACCTATTAACCTAATTCAATGTATAAACTAAATATTTGTCAACATTATTGCACATTTATTTCTTAAAAGCGAAGGAATATAATATTGTTATTTACAATTTAATATATTTATTTAAACGATTGGGGTTTCCATTGTATACAGGATAGATTAAAAATAAACTTGCTCTTTGTCACGATTATCGTGACACGATGATCATGTCGGTCGGTCGACACACCTGTCGATTTATCGTCAAATATTTTTGTAGAATTAGTCACCTGAAAAAATTAACAATTATGTAAGTACATACATCGACTTTAGTTCGAGCCAATAAAAAATATGTAAATATATCATCTCTTGAAATTAAATGGATAATTGTCCATGTCATCAGGAGTCAAAATTTATGTAGGTTAAACCCTTCGTGTCCTTCGTTTTCCAATTATAACTATAGGCATGGCCATTATCAAAAAATAATGTTTTAATCCTGTAGTACTTTAGATTAGAACTAATACGCATTGAAATATTTCTTCGACCCGTGTATTAAGATAATATTAATTGCGCATTCGTACGATACGATCAATATAGCTTTTCACCTAAGTATTTATGGATCGTGTAAAAAAGAATTAGTAATTAATATTATTCGCGCCTAACCATAACAGCAACATGTCACATACAGACAATTAGCTGAATTTTTGGAATGGATTTATCTTCAATAAATCCATTCCAATAATCCTAATTATTATAACTTTCGTTTTACTAGGTCTCCACATGCCATTTACTTTGATAACTTGACTAACTTGAATACGTCGAAGTTCATAAGAGCGCGTGCGTACAGTACGACTAATTAGTACGCAGAGTGCGAGCTCATATTATTTTGGAGGTTGGGAATGTACGACCGGATTTGTGCGTTCGGTCATATCAATGTCGAACGCAATCGGGTCTAAAGTTCGTTCAGTCTTATCGATTTATCTCGAAAAAAACATGTTCTTCATATTCATTAATCTAATCGAATATTTTATAACTAACCGGGGACAAAAAGGTAGGTCGCATGCACCCCCCACGTGATGGTTCCGAAAGAAAACGGTCGTATGACGTCAAGTAACCTAGGCACGTTGCTAATCTAGTAATTGTTTATGTTATGATTATCCGATAATACCATTTATCCACTTGATCCATTGCAGGATTATTTATTAAGATTAAAACAATAAAAGAAAGTAAGTCTTTGTTCGATTTGGACTGATCCGCTCATCAATTTTAAAGTCATACTAACTAAATTCATATTTTATTTATCAAATTCATTTAGATTATCTCGTTTTTCAAAAATTATATGACCTACAAATAGGTATTCTTGGACTGGTCTAGGTGTGTGTGCATGAGAGATTCATGTTTGTAAACTGTACGCACGCAGTATGAATATTAGAGTACCTATATAGTTCACAAAAATAAAAACACAATTACAATCTCCAGTACATTATTATCACCTATCATTATATAGAAGATCTATATTCACAGTCTCCAAGGGCATAATTAGCGGCCATCTACTGGCCGCCCAGAACTGATAGGCTCGATGATGGTGTAAAACCAGTCCTCTTTAGATTTACAGGTTTAGCTTATCATCCACCTGTGGTTTTTAATTGTACGTTGTGTTATAACAAAGTGAAGTTAGAAACGATTATTATGTATGGGGTTCCGGACAAGTTTCCGGCGCTTTTATTACATAAGAAAAATCTGACAGCCACAACGACCAAGAAAGAACGCATCCCTTTCTAGCTCATATATATATATTCATAAGAGGATACGGAATAGCATGATTGTGAGCGACGGCAATTACTGTCACATTGTTTTTATATAATACGGGTGCCGTTCATTTATAGAATTGCATTCGATATAATTTTTGGAATGTTCTTATTTTAAATATTATAAAAAAGCAATATCGTTCGAAACTCAGAACAATAATTGTTCTGAGGTTCGAAATCTAGCGTGTTTAAATTTTGGTCTGTCATCCATTACCAAACGTTGTGTTTATGGCCATATTCCCTCATCGCCGCTCATTGTATCATTTTGCATTTGATAGGACGTTTATGGAATTGTACAATTACATGCTGATTCTCGGAGTTCAATCGAAATTCAAGGACCAAAAGAGTATTTTTCGATAACTCCAGTACACAAACTGAATGTTATTTCTTAACCGGGGAACCCTGAAAAGTCCTCTAGGTGCCAATTTAACATTATTACACACAGTGGCTCTGTTACACCACATCCCAACAATTATATGTTTCGCAAAACCGCACACACCATTCTGGTACTTAATGCATAAGTAGTAAAGTCTACGAAGCTGTGTAAGTACCTATCGAGGCCCAGGTGATGTAGAAATTACAGTATCATTAGGCGTTTATTTATTTTCTTTTAGTAATACGTGGGAAAATGGTCAAGGTGCATGTTATATAGGAGATTGATGTATATCTAAAAGAACAGGTAATGGATAAGTTATACTTTGGAGAGTTTTTGGACCTTTCGTATGCGTTATAGGATCCTCTTTGGTCTATTACAGGGTTTCCTAAGATGATTTGCCAGTGGGGGTCATGTTCAATCTCGACGAATAGAAACTTCTGAATCGCCTGTTTCATTCATTAGTCGTAAGGTGCAACCTTAATGAATGTTATTGATAGCACCTCCCTTTAATATTACCTATTGTCTGAGTGACGACTTTCTTTGTCTTAATTCCTGCGATCCTTTAATACATTTTATATGCGATTGTCGTTGTATCTTTATTGGATAGGATAAGAATAATTTATTAACTGATATGAATGCGAAGGCAACTGAACATTCTGGTTTCGCTTCTTCACCTAAGTATTTGTAACTCTTGTCTTGTATGGGAAAATGGGAAATTAACTGCTCAATTCGTTAATCTCGTTGCTGGTTTGCCGACAGTTTTATTAGACGCACAACTAACTGTTTCATTGGTCTAATGGTTGCAAGCGCGCCTATTGAGCGTGAGGTCTAGGGAGGAAACGCCCGGTAGATGGCGATAGGCTCGCCCGCTATTGAATGAAACTAAATAAAAGCTAATGCGATGTTGCTATGACACAGTCTTCAATCGGTGATTTCGCTTACGCCCTTTCTAGATCCTAGTTCATAGAAAGCACAGTTTTCACAAGCATGATTGCTAGCATCATACGTGAACCAGGATAGTCTAACAAGAGCCTCAAGATATCTGTTGACGTCGTGTTGTCCTTATTCATCTCATATTCGTAAGCTTCACAATGTAATGTGTTTAATATCGGCCATCCCTCGATGTTGCATGACGAGAACGTTCGAGACCTCCAATTACAGCAGTGTGAGGCAATTGTCGGCCCATTGGAAGATGAGATGACAATTGTGTGCCGTTTATGACCACTTGCACGCATCCCTGGAAATTGAAAGGATCTTTATGATGTTGCTAATTTTGCCGGTTGGCATTGTCAGTTTCAGACGAGTGAGTAAGTTAATATGTTCAGATCATGTGCCAGAATGGCTAGTTGACCTCGAAGAGTTTTCTAACGATCCGTATTCTCGACATAGGGTAGGCCATACTTCACCCGGTTTTCAGCATATCGGTAGATATGCCCATTTTTACATAGCCGTGAACTTGTACGAGCTAAAGTGATTCACCAATCACCACCAAGACTACTAGTTTATTAATTTACTAGCTTTTGCTCGCGACTGCGACTGTGATGGTACAGGAACTGTGCATTTTATAGACTATAGCACAGTAAATTTTCAGAATCGGATCATTCGTTCCGGATGTTACATCTTACATACAAAGTAACAAACTTTCCCTCTTTATAATATTAGTATAGATTGTAATATAATGTTTATATATAATTTTCTTGTATTTAAGGTTTATAATTTGACTACGAGTACGAGTATGATTGCTGTTAAGAGTATCGTTTAGCTGCCGGCTTCTGACAAAATTGTCTTGAGATTGAATGAAATACGCGAAAAATAGGTGTTTGGACGTTAAAGTTTCTTACATCTAAATCTTAACGAATTAATTTGATGTTGGTCTCTATCATTTTGTGAGATTATAAACTAGGTCGACACGTTGTTTTTTTTTGTTCAAAATTTTGCTTAATTTAATAATTATCAGGAGATAAGTATAAGGAAGATTTTTAGTTTAAAAAAGCATTTGAGGGTTAATTATTTCTCAATGTATAAAAAATATAAAAAAACGCGACTACATGTTTTTACTTGTGTCTATAACATATAAAAAAATCTGCAAAATTAGCTCATGTTTAGTGGGGTAAAAACGTTAACGCATTTTGTATGGAAACTTTTAGTTAAACTATAGTCTTCTAAGTGCTGTATTAAGATGTATACTTTTGAATGGTACCTAAGTAGAAATATTCCACCACTTCTTAGTTAGGTGAAGTCCTTGTCATACGGACACAAAGTCCACTGATAAAGCTTACGAATTGAGTTCACCACTATTTAGTTTATGGTCCATCTTTACACAAACAATATACATGTAGGTAGGTACATAGTAAGTATTGTGTTAACCTTGGAGAGATTCATGTGAATTCGAATTGTATGGCTTACATAAAACAAGCTAAAAAAACAACTATGTAGGTACTATAGATTTTTCCATAATACTTTTAAGTTTGATTCAAGATAGCAGACTGATTGAATTTGTTAATACCTGTTATTAGTATTCGTATTAATATTTCCAAACAGTAATTATAAAATCAGTGTCAGGTTTTGGTTGTTGGAATGTGTTTATTCAGATTGTAATCGGGGCACCTAATCTTGGTTTAGTATTTCTTTAGATTGGCCATATTTAATTAAATTTCATCAGGTTCTATATATATACACAGGCTTTGGCACTACCATTTACGCTCAAAACTACATATAATAATAACAATAACAATTTGAGAGGTGGCGCCAGGCTCGTACGGAGTCAATTGTGAATTTTAACATATTATTATATTCATATATTATATATTACATTTCCTTGAAGAAACCAAGTTCTCTCACAAGGATTGTGTTGATGTCTCTAATAGCGCGTATTCACAACTATCACGTTTTATGGATGAAAGAAAGCATGAAACAATTAATTTCATAGACTTATCCACTTCGTACCCTAGAATATTCTATATTACTTATGTCAATTTCATTTCACTAACTGGCCTATCACAACGATATTCCTACTAGAAAAAATCAACAAAATACGTGATTGATGTGGGAATTAAATTAAAAGAGCTTGACAAATGCGCTTGTGACCACTGAACCAATTAGGTGAACATTATTATCATTACCGTTCGCACCGCGCTCTGAGTCGGACGTAGTAATACGTATTTAATAGTAAATATCGCTCAGCGCGGCGCAAGCCGACGCTCGTAATTTTTGTTGCCATGAGTGACAAACTTGTGGCAAATGAGCTGCTGGCGTTCCTGCAACAGAAGCTGGATGTCATGGACGAGGTGTCTGCCATCCAAATCTGTGCAAGCAACTTTAGCGAGGAGGACATTGCTGCTGCAAAGCTGTTGCTGTTTCGGTTGCTAAATAAAACCGATCAGATGGTGTCTCGTAGACGTGACGGGACAAAGAAAAGTCTACAAGACGTTATTACGTTGATGAAGGAGACCGATCCTGACGACGTGCCGACGTTTGTGGCGAAGGAATTGCACAAATTACCTCCCGTCACTTTCGACCACGTCGACGTAACAAGCCTTCTTAAGGACATCATCTCCTTGAAGGCAAGTTTGGCTGATGTGCACAGGAAGTTGGACGCATCCCAGACCACCGTCGCAGATCTGCGCAAAGAACTCGATGAGTTGCGCAACTCTGTGGCGTTAACTGGGTCACCGGCGCGTGTAAGCAACGTAAACACGCGCCGAGGAGCAGCCTGCCTCGACACATCGGTTGCAAGTTTCGCGTCAGCAGTTTTGTCGCCGCCGCCGAATGCTGAGTCTGCATTGCGCGCCGCAAGCGCGCCAAGCTGCTCCGCACCCGTCCCCCCCGCAGCCCCTCCCCGTAGCGCTGCCCGAATGACGCAACCACCTGAGCCAGCGGTCACTGCGACTACCCCTGCTGCTCCCTCTGCAAAGCCCGTGCCTACAAAGGCAACGAATGGGGCTGAAGAAGGCGACGGTTTTGTGACGGTGCAAAGGAGGAAGCGCCGTCAGCAAAACAGTAAGAACCGCTGCGGCGAGGCTCCTGCGGAGCCCAATGTAAAGCTTCGTGCCGCAAAGCCAAATACCCCGGTGTACATCTCTCGTCTGCACTACACAACTGAGACAGAGGACATCGTGGAGTACGTGTGCCGAAAGTTGCAGTACACGCCAAGAGTGCAGCTGCTGGAGTCGCACCGCAACGTCAACTTCAAGGCGTTTGTGGTGCGCATACCGACATGCTACCTTGACTTGGTGTTGAACGAAAGCTTTTGGCCTCAGGACGTGGTGTTCCGTCGCTTCCGCGGACAAGTGCCACTGGAATGCACCAAGACTTAGTGCCAGTGAAGTGTTACTAACATTAGTTTTAATTTTTATTTACTAACACAGATTTTATTTTATAATATGTATACTTAGGTTAAGGTATTTATCTATGGGTCTATGCAACCCGAAATAAATGATTATTATTATTATTATTATTATTATTTCTACATATTTAAAGGGAAGAAATACTGATCACGGGTCAACTTCGTGATTATAATCATAAACATAAAGCATTGTATGCAACTACATTTATCGGCAACAGTCAACAAGGTTGTGACAATAAAACGATTGTAATGTGAATTATATCGGAATATTTCAACTAAAGATTCTGGGCACGGGGCAGAGTACGGTGCTGTCCATCGTCTTGACACGCATTAATTAAATATGGACTTTATATTCTGATAAATGCGCGTTCTGTAATTTGCCTATTATGCTAAAGTAGAAAATCTGTCTTATAGGATGTCATTTGAAAAGATACCACGAAATGGACCTCAAAAAAGTTTCGAGGTCCATTTTTTATCTTGCACCACTGAACGACCAAAATAACGTAAAAGACAGATTCACAGATTCACAGACTCTGCATATCTGATCTGATAAGCAGATTACCTAAATCTGCTTATCAGATCAGATAAGCAGAGTCTGTTGCTAATGGAACTGGATTTTTATCACACAATCTGAAGAATTGGAGATACTGATGCTTCATTTGCATATTCTATTTTACTCTTAATATTCTTTTTTATTATTTTTCTGATACTAGTCAAGCAAAAACAGCAATCATCGTGATGATTTGCTTGTTCCCTCCAAATCAACGGTACAGCAAAAAAATATAGAAACGGGATATCCATTAAACCAAACATTTAATATAACGAAATAGCACGAAATGCAAAAAAAATCGAGGTCCATTTTTTATCTTGCACAACTGAATGCCCAAAATAACGTAAATGGACTTGTTCCACCTTGGCAGTTGGAACTTTTCTTTGAGATTTAATCAAATAATTTCATAAGAAAATTTATTGTTTGAACAAACCGTAAACCAGTTTCATAAAAGACTCCACCTTGCCTTATAAAAAAAAAGTCTAAGTCCGCTGCAAATACGCGGTGCGAAGGCCTGCAAAAAAGTGCAAACATGATTATGGAGGCTTCAGCGTAATCTTCTCATTTCCGGCATCATTCTACAAAAAATCTTATGTGCCGCGTTTCAATTTTAGAGACAGAAAAATGAACGTATCGATAATCTCATGTCACTTAACTGTATTTGATATAGAACACTCGTATTATTTACTTTGAATTGTTCGAATAATAGATTTAAATTATTGATATTCAAGATTTCAAATAGACTAATTTTTGTGTATCCGGGAGAATGGAATATTAAGTAATCCAAATTTTACATACCTATAATATTTCATAGAAGTTGGTTTAAATCATTTAAAGGCATTCATTATATTTATTAAATACATCTTTAAGTTCAGTTCAAGAACAGTAGGCAATACTTCTAACTCTATTTAAATCAAAGAGTCTTTTGATTTGATATTTTTGTGGCGCAATTAGTTGCCTGCCGACAAGTAAGATTTTTTTTAAATTAGGAAGTCATGCCAATTTACGGAATTACTTATAGAGGGCGGAAAGGTATATTCTAAATTTTCAAAACAGCTTAGCAACATATTGCAATGAATTTAATTCTAGATTTACTTATAGATCGAAATATTTCCGTTCGAGTAACTAGCTCGGTGTGCCCGTTATTAACTAACACAGATGTTTCTAAACCGATTAAAAACATTCCTCAGAAACTTTACTCCGTTTATTCAGCACACGTTGGCAAAATACTATATTTCAAGGAAAAAGAATAAGAAAAGAAGAAGCATAAAAATAGGTGATATGAATATAGGTACTTACTGGCGAAATAAAGTAATAAGATATATAAGGTCGAGTGCAACAGGTTATCTACCGAAATGAAACAAATAATGCAATAATTGTTATTGCAATATTACCTAATATGGAAAGATAAGTTGAATAAGACTTGTATGATATTAAATATGACTTCATGTGTATATTTATATATTATGTACCTATATAGGCTGCATTATTAATATTCCAAGCGGCACATTGATCTTCTGCAGATACATTCAACAATCCTGGAAAATGATTTCTGGACCATGGAATATCCATTCTGTCAATTAATTTCAAGATGAAATTAAAACCCTTCAGTTCGACTACTACTACTGCTACCGTGTATTTTTTTCCTGATCATATCGTTTGGGAGTGATCTTCGGGATCATTATTCGTGTCCCATACCGTTACCAAGAATCTTTCAGTGAGGTGTTGTTAGAATGGATTATTTGACCACATAAGACGGCGCGCACCTGCGCCCACGAACATATCTAAGTATTTGGATTGTTGAAGACGATGGTAGTTGCGTCGTTATAAATCGTTAAATTCAACACAAATTTGGATATACTGGAAGCCCATCATTCTAGTGTGGCCTTGTAACGTCATGGTATTGGTTCAACATATGAAAACGATCAATCAATCGACTCGGCATGTAGCAGTCTACTGGTTTGGCTCACGAAGTTATAGGTAAAGGTGGAGCAAGCACTCTTCATACCTTTTTGAAACAGATATCTGTCTATTGCTATCTCATTGTCTGTGGTCCAACCTCTCTTTCTAAGTAGGGCCTCCCTACATTTTTCATCAAAAACAAGACAATTTTTATTAACCTTTAAAAAGGTTAATACTCATTTTTGAGTAGATACCTTATGTCGGTTGTATTTTTCCACAATATAGGGTACGTCATACTACTCTCAAAACTCTGAGGTCTGTGCAGACATAATTACGATTTCTAATTTAAATACAGAGATTGATTTGATATTATCATCAACTAAACCTTATCACGCATTCATTCGTGAATAATGAAAGCGACAGTAGAACTAAGGTAAAATCAAAAAGGTATTAAAGTTTAATAATTTATTGTCTTATATCAATACAATTATTCATTACCATACCATTGAAAAGTTACATTTTGGTGTCGAAAAATTTCATTCAATAGGTTTTTGTAAGAGTGACCACAAATGTTCAACGACTTTTCTTAAAAAGTGGTGTTTTATGCCGAAAAAAACATTTCTGAATTCTTTTTATGAAAGTAAACCTTTAACATTTTTTTATCAGAAATATTTTTATTTTCGGTATAATATACCACTTTTTAACAAACGTCGCTGAACATTTGTTGTTACTCATACCAAAAACCTATCGAATATTTTTTTTCCGACACTAAAATGTAATTTTTCATCGAATGTCCACTATTATTAAAACCGGACCAGTGTGCCACATAATCATTTCTTACTGTTCTTTCTTTATAATATTTCATCATTATATCATTCACATGTACAGATATACATACACACACTACATATACATGATATAATACATATCATAATACTACAAATAGCCAAAAATCTGATAGATAGATAGATATAATTGTTTTTAATTCAAATAAACCTAATACAGGCACTTATGAAACGTTATAGGACTCTAGTTCCACGGTTCCAAAAAGTTGGTCCTATGGAGAAGAACCGACAAGAAACTAAATACCATGAACTGATTTATTATTATGCAGATTATGCTGCAGTAATGGGCCAATCAAAGCCAGCGTTTGTATCTGTATTTGTTTGTTCTGTCTGAAGTGGAAACAAAAATATTATAGAAATATAATTTATTCTATTTATTTTGTAATTTTGTGTTAAACTCACCTTATTTGATAGCGGAACATCATTGAAGAATGGAGTAGCAGTTTGTTTTAAATGTTTCATTGTGAAATCATAATCTGCTTCATTAAAATATAAACTACCTATCCTTGCACTTTCATAAAATTTTGTTTTCGCTGGTACAATAATAGATAACCATAAATTCCTCCGTGCAATGTCTTTGGGAAATCCAAAAGTAAAACAAATATGAATTAACTTATTACAGAGTATGAGATAATGGTCACTGTATCGATCCTTTAACTAAAGTAATCAGTATCAAGTATATATCTGACTCTCAAATTAAAGATCCACCTGTAGTTATATGAATGTAGACAAAAATGTTTGATAGAAAATGTAGTAATAACGTGTAAGCAACTGTCTTAAAAATTTTAATTAAAAATTCAGCGTATTTAACTTAAAAGACTTTAAATGAAAATCGAAAAAGCATGGTCACCCTACTGTATTTTTACGAATAAAATAAAGCTAAATGAATCTCATACTGAATGGTAATTAGTATAGTGAGAATTACTTTATTTGGCACTAAGTAGTTTTTATTTTTTTGTGAATGCTTTCAAAATAGTTTAGATGGGCAAAATGGCAATTTAAGCACTTACGCATGTTATATTATGTGACATCTTGGATACCATGTGCTCCCACAACCACGCACCACACATTTCTGTACTATTTTAATTAGTTACAACAAATATTAATCTGAGGATAAATATGGTCAGTGTTGTTATAATGTCCACTCCCCAGAAATCGATGTTTTTTAAATTTATTAACTTCCTGATTGTGGCAGCTCGACAGTATTTTTTATTTTATTTTATTTATAAATACACCTCACCCATAAAACGAATATTTTAAAATATCTAGATTTTTACTATCTTGTAATATTTAAAACGTGGTTTAGGGATGGGTAGGGTGTTTTTCTACTATACTTTACCCATAAAATGGGATTTTTAAAATTTGAACATATAAATACCATAAACCACACGAGAAAGAGAGGTTAGACCACAGACGATGAGATAGCAATAGTTAGGTATTTGATTCAGTTCCGAATGGGCAGTGTTAACTCCACCTTAACCTGTAACTTCGTGATCTGGCTCGTAGGCTGCTAGGCAGGCCCTGGTGTCTTCCAAATTACCCTCAATACTCGGTCTTCCGTTTCGAGGCCATAAAGCTGTAGACCCACGGTACATTTGCCGATCTGCCGGCTCCATACAAGGACTCGTCTGCTCCAACGGTCATCGGTCCTTCGACAGACGTTGCTAGCGCACTACCAAATTATATTGCCGACTCTGTAAGCTGTCTGTTACTCCCGATGCGAAAATGATGGGGCTATCAATTCGCAACCTGTACCAATAGGTTAATTTCATCACTCGATTAGCAAATCATCACAATATTTATCGGAAACTCGCCAATCGTATGATGTTCTGTTTCGACTGTTTAAATATCACGTGCGATAACGTGCCAAGTCAAATGTCAAGTTTTAAATTTTTTACCGACTAAAGAAGATAATAATCTCTGTCTGGTTCGGTGGCAATTAGATACAAAAAGATAAAATAGTTATCAATCTACTTTTTGAGGTAAAATAAATACTTTAATTTTTAAATTATATATAACAATTATATAGGGACATAAAAAAAATCTGACGTTTGCATCTTTCTGAATTTATTAATGACAACCGTCTAATACGGCCTGTTTCCTAAAAATACGGAGGGTCAAGCCAGCTGAGTTGGGCTGCCATTTCTTTTACGCGTTAACTCATTGTTACTACTGTAATAGACCAGTTGCGCGTTTGTGACGTGCTAGCGCTTGCGCGGTGCGCCACCGATGCTCAGTTTGGCGTCGGCTGTGCGCGTGACCACACGTATCGCGTCCGCGAACTGTTCAGATGTTCGATCACGATTGTGTTACATAAAAATTCGCATTCTTTCGTCACTAGTTACCGGTCGCATCAAAGTGTATCGAAAAATCCCTGTTGTTACCTACATAATATTTTCTTACATTCCAAAGCGTAACGTTATATTTATTGAGGAAAAAAAATCGGTAAAGTATCCAAAAACATTTTTGCATAGAAAACAATAGTATGCAGTTTTTCACAACACTACTATTTGCGAGCATTCATGCTTGCATGTCGATTTCACTTTCTGTGCCAACGTCGGAGCTATAATTTCGAATTGTTAAATGACACCCCTTCAGTCAGCTAGTCAGTATTGTAAACGATAGTGTTACCAGGTTGCCTGTCCAATGCTTGCTAGCTGGAAATGGTTATTGGAGAACTGAATGATAATAGTAACCAGAGCGCTTGTTACTCATACATTAGTTTCGACCTGATTGCTTCATTTTACCTCATTCATAAAGATCCATAGAATTTGAGCATTAGGTATATCGTCCATAAGCAATTGCAATATACAATTTTTTTCTAACGACCATATTTATACACTCCGTTCTCTTATGGTGGAACGTCAGCCCATATAGATACTATAATAATGTTATTCGGATGTCTGAATGAAACCAGTCAAACGATTATGCGGGCCTATTTTATTTTAAGACGTATAGTAGTTGCCAACTGTCCAAATATCCAATTATCACCTGTAACTTATTTACCTAATTCTGCAAATTCCTGTATCGTTTCTTTGAAGGAATCTGGTTTCACATTTTACTCTGATTTTGGATAATTCCTGTGTAAACCATATGCCGTTATGCCCACTATATGAATCCTCTTTATTCCAATTACTGTGAACGCTTCCGCAGAATTTTCGCTTTCTTGATCAACAATTATTTATGCATTCATTACGTGACCGCAGTAGTGGTGCGGTGTGTGAAATTTTAACGATACTGCATACTAAAGTGCGACTAGAAAAACAGTGCATCATATTTTTAATGTTCCGCCATGATGTATGTACATGTACAATCGTAAGAGAATGGAGAATATAAAGATACTAAAAAAGAATATAGGCAACCTAGGGATGCCAGTGTGTCGACTAGTTATAATACTGAGCAAGTTCTGACGGAAAATGCCTTACTAATGTGTGAGTAGATAGTGTAATATAAACCGGATTGTTAAAAGAAGTTGAAGGACCTCATTATTGCCTTCAAAATAAAAAAGAACACAATTCACCTATAAATGCTGCAGTCCTAATACTTTATGCTGGCATAAAAGACAATGATTGATAAATCCATAAATATCTAACCCTGTTTTCATCGTTTTTTAACAATACCAGAATTGCCCTTGCGGTAATCATCCGTATTCAAATCATGTATTTTTAAGCAAGCAAGTCTGCCGACTTGCATCTCCGTAACCTCGGATTACTCACCATGTGCGTTTTTATATTCTTTAGTTATTTTGTTATTTCTATCAGAACATCATTTTTTTTTGTCCATAATAAATATGGTAATCATAGTTGATAGGTAATGAACCCCTTAAGGCCTTGCTTTTTTTGTCAAGAACTAATAACGGAGTCGTCGCTACGTAGTTATTCTTTTCGGCAATTTTACTGCCTCAGAAATACACAGAACTATTTAAGTAACTTTACGTATATTACTGCTGTTTCTAAAATATCAAAAGATTTTCAGTTCGATCTATAAAAAAAAAAACAATTTGACCCAAAAATATGATTGCCTCATATCAGAAGTTGATCTGTACAAATCGAAATTTGCGTACAATGGCTGGATTGGTCTGATTCATTTTATTGCGGTAACACTAAGTGGGCAGCTAATGTATAGATTTCTGTCTACTAATTTAATTTGAATGATATACCTATGATATTCTCAGGAGTCTCACGGAATCTATACAAGAAAGGAAAGCAAATAAATATATTTCTTCTTTGAACAATGTTTTTATTTAAATTAACGATGAGATTTAAATATACTATACCTGTGCTTCAAAGTAAAATTCAGCGCGTCCCTAAGGACCAAATAAAGGAACGGAAAATAATAAATTGTTTCATATTATTGATTCCTTACGTAATGATACTGTCTTTACAAACGTCAGTGTTTATCATTCAGAAAGCAATAAGTATAACGTGATATCATTAATAGATGTGTTAGTCTCGTTTTAAGTCACATTAGCATTAACGGTTTGGGATTGACTTTGGAGTTCAAGGGTGTAAATGGAATGTAACGAGCTTATTGCTTAAGATCATTACACCATTTTTCTTAAGTCAAATCGGTGTATGATTAATATCGTTTAAAATTCGTTTTAATATAATCAAAATGTAATCCACGCATAATAGAGATATGTAATATCTACTTCACCATGCTAAATCGCAGAGTTGGGTTATCATGAGTACTTACCATGCGAAATTGCTGTCATCATATGATTACGAACAAAATTTACATCAACTGGCTAAATTTGTAACCGTTCTAAAATTTTTGTATGTAATTGTGAAAACAGTACTGTAATAATACAGTGATGGTGCAAATGACATTGCCTAACGTTCTAGTAATAACTTGACCAAGTAGTTCAATGCTTTCATTAGTTAAAATCTAAATATAATTATAATCATTATAACTGTACCAATTAATTAAATAAATAGTTCTACTCCTCGAATTCTAGTTACTTTAATTTAAAATAATCTAAAATTCATATTTTTGTATATAATTAATATATATAATTTTCCTATTTCGAAAATCTTTCAAGGAATCGGTTTCTAGAAAATATGTTTCGATGTATTTGGCGATATGTAAAGTTCGCAGTAATCATATTTGACATCTGACACTGAATACGAATATCACACTATGAACATTCATTGTTCACTATCTTCTATGCTTGTAATTTCATGTCTTATAAAAATAATATATTAGTAACCTGATATTTTCACTCATTACGGCCATGACCATTCATTTTTCTTTAACCATTTTATTATCCATGCTTATGTAGTGGTGTCGTGCGCACCTCTGCATCTTATTATTAATTGTGTCTGATGTTATGCAAAATTGCAATCTTGTGTGCAAAAATAAAGTTAAGTCTTGTATTATCAGTGGAAGTGCCCCCTGATTACCTATTACTACTTCTTTATCTAATTTGCAATTAGATTTAGCATGTTTCTGGAATCTTCCGACTATCATTTCTAATCTAACATTATCTCAAATAAAATATGTATCTATCACTAAGCTGTTATACATATAGCAGTTTTGTTAGTTCATTCCCCACTCAATTTGTCCCCCTTCATTGTCCTTATAAGTACCTATTCGCTCCCTATTTGTCACCAGCGTGAAATTGTCATTTATATCAATCGTGATCTCCTTCACGCGCTAACTTTGGTCGTTCACAGTTCATTAGTTTATCACAGAGCAATTAGGTCGTTATTAATTACTGTTTCATATAGATATCGCATGGTGAGCTAGTGTTTCGATATCTATCACGTTTAATGCAAACGCTTCGGGCAAATCAACGGCCATAGGTCAGCCGAGTGCACGTTGTGACATCTGCACAACGACACTGTCAATATCATTCCGACTTTCGAGGCGGTAAGACGTGTTACCTCCGATCGTAAAGAAACTGAAATCGATAAATTATTATTTTTTTAGAACTCGACAAGATTAGTTGCGTAAACTTCTGAGGTTTTTAGTGAAATCTATAATTGAGTAATTAAATTAGTGAAGATTTCGTCCGCTAAAGTGGAATTAAGTGCGTTGTGGAACTGGACGGTTGGTGATGTAGTGGCGGTGCACAACAGCAGCAAGATGGATACGATGATAAGCGTGTGGACGATGGTGGAGCACGTGCGAGTAGCCAGCGGGGCTGCCGAGCTCGCCATCTTCACGGCTATACTCTACTGGTTCTTTACGTCCAGGTGTGTACCCTTCATAAATAGTTGACCAAATACCATGCTTTTTGGGACTTTATGAATTTAATTTTTTATTTTATGCAAAGTTTCTCACTTGATAATATTATAGTTGAATGCCAAGTTTTAATTATGCTGATGGAAAATAAAAAAGAAATTTTTTTTCGTAATAAAAAAACAATGGCTATTGTAAAAAAACAAATGCCTGGTTTCTAAAAAAAAAAAATGCTAGTGTAACTTAAGATTAAACAAAAATTACGGGCATGCTGTATGGAACAAAAGGTGTAATTTAAGTCATTAAAAAAAATTAAGTTTATAAAAAGTTTTTAATGAATAAATACCGGTTTTTGAATGATAATATAGTAGAATTTTGTACTTAAGCCCGGCTAAGAATATCAACTAAAACTATACTTAATTGCAGTTTATTTTAATTTTGCAACTATACTCTTTACATCCTACTTCTCCATTTAGTTGTGCACATGTGTACAATCCCCATTTTAACTACTACATAGGCCAAATTAAATACATGTCTTTTATATACTTGCGTCTAATAATTGAGATTTAATCGAAAGCTGGTCTACTCTCTCTTGGAGCCTACCCACGATCGTTCAACGCGATTTGCTGCGTTACAATTTATTAAGTTATAACGATATATAACTATAATATAAGACCGCACACTGATGTCGTCTTCCTTTGATCTAAAGGTCATTCGTGCCAATCGATTCAAACCCTTACAAAATTTTAATAATCTTAACATTGAGGATATTAACCTTTGTCCTTAATTTTACCTTAATTTGTTCAGCTATTAGACATTAAATGATGATTATGATGGAACAAAACAACGAAAGAATGTATATGTAAGCATGAGTAAGAGAGGATCACTATAGGAATTGGGAGGTATAGGACTAAGCAGTGATGACAAAGACGATGGTGAATGAATGAAATGAATATAAATAATAGAAGATGGTTCGTTTACAAAAAATGGAATCAATTCAGTTTTAATATTATGTAATGAACTATAACGATGACACAAAATTTATATGGATTTGTAAGCTTATTGACATATATTTTAGCAATTCAAAACCACATTAAAATATTTGTTCAATTTTATTGAACTCAGATAAAACCTAATAAATTTTCTTAATAAACTGCTGTAATAAAACTATGTATGACACCTTGTTATTGATAAAATTAGCGAAATTCAGCGTAATTACAAACATGTTTTCGAAATAAATGCGTAGCGCTTTCTACATATATTATACTTAACTTTGTTATCATCAGTATTCTCAATGATCTAATGTAATTGAAGGGCAATAGCACCCTTATCATCAGCTTTTATCGTTATTTTGGGTTTATTAATTATTATGATGTAACTCAGACAAACTACAGAGGATACAGTTATTGCTTACACAAATATTCGGAATATGTCCATAATGCCGGGGCAAATAATATTGCAGTTTGAAATACTCCTGAAAAGTACACAGATTTTTCCATAAATTAACTAGGTTTGATTCGTTAAATAAACTTTTGTTTTCAATTTGCATACATACAGTTTTCTACGCGAACATTATTATGAACAGTGTGTGAATTTATGTTCACTACTTTTGACTTTGTTTTCGTTCGATTCCACTACATAAATAGATAAAATACGGACATAGCAATAGTATATGCGTTTAGCATCATTAAATGTACTATTTATCATTGCTTGTTGCAGTATGTTGGAACTTATCGTGTTATTGATCGTCCTATACCTACTAAGTCTTTGTTTAGATAAGTATATGCGTTGTAGTTGCGAGGAAGGTTATAGCTATCTGCGAGACTTTCATCCCGCTTCCGACAATTTTATATTTACGATTTGACGGTAAAAGTAACGACCTAAATTTGTCATTTGGACATTCCATAATCGTATTGTTGTGAAAGTCCATTAGTCCATTTCCGTGAAACACATTCAGGTTATTCCGTAGAGGCGTCCCAATTTCATTTCTAATTTAGAAGTTTTCCAGTGTGGAGGACCGTCTGTCGGCATTCTAAATCTGTACATAAGTAAAGTTTGGGACTGGTTCTTTCTGGACTGAGATTTTATTGCACCATGGGATGTAACTGATTAAGCTTTATCGTATAGTAAGTAATACGAACCTAAGACTATATTTTTTATTTTACTTTGCTTTCACTTTGGTCTTTTCACCCATTAAAGCGGATCCTAGCTAGACTTTGACTGGAAAATGTTACACGTAGACAATATTTTAAGGTGGTTAACCCACCGCCTACGTAAAGTACTTGTTACCTTCTGTGAGATTGTGATCACAAAAAATCACGTGTTCCAAATGTATTTCAATATTGATTTATCTTTACTGATCATGATAATATAAGGAAACAATTATAAATGAACATTGTATCGATATAATTTACAAATGTTTACGTAATAATCCACAATTAGATCCAGCAAGTCCTCTCTTGTCTGTCCCCCAGCAACGCCCTAAACCGAGGTTCGAGTCCCACTTTGGGACACCCTTAGCAGTGTTGCTTAGTATTATTTAATTTGCTCGGCTGGAGGCCCTTCTGGTCTCGCCATTTGCCCGGTTAAGCAGTAAAAGCTCCCTGAGCTAATTGCGAGAGACAACTAAAAAAAAATTACGGAATAATCTGTGAAGTTGGTGTTTTCTGTATTGACTGACGTAGTAGTGACCTAGGGAAATGTGGCGGATTGCCCTTATTTCGGACTTAAAATTCTATGAATAACAATTTAAATGGTAACTGACCTGTAAAAGTCGTGTAATTAGGTATCACACCAAACAAAATTTAGAGTTTTAGGACACGGGTAATGAGACTGGGCCGATTTTTCTAACCTCCAATTTCAACTTAACAGCTAGATAGCTTTTATCTGGGCATATAAAAATCGGGCCTCTGACGATTATACTGAATAAGGATTATATTAAGCAAAGTAAAGCAGGCTCATACCGAGTAATCATCAACCCAGAGGGAGAAAACGAAAAAAAATCCTAAAAAAACTTTTTACCTACAGCCGCGTTGCCGACATGCTGGAGGTGGTTGGCGAACGAGTCGGTGGGTGGTGCGGGCGGGACACAAGCAGCTCTCTTCGACAAGCGGTGCGCGCACGCAAACGACAACAGGAACACTTTAACAAGACGGACAACGACATCGCTGTAAGTAGCACTTCAAACGTTCAACAGCCGCTTAAATCTAAACCTGATTAGCTATTAGCTGACCAATTATTGTATGTTTGATGAGACGGTAAACCTAGCACATCAAACAAAAGGTTGCGAAAGAAGCCGTTGATCTTGTTATAATGGTTAAAGAAGAGTGGTATAATCAAGCAGTTTATTATGTTAAGCATCGATATTGACGTGGGAAATTATAAAATTAATTATAATACAAAAATGAATGTTTGAGAGTCATTTCAATAGTGATCGTGCAACCGTTTATTTAACCTGTTAAGTTATTATCTCCCGAGAGAGATTTTTTAATAATGAAACAATCCGTTCTATATAACACCTATACTAATACCAAAAAAAAAAGTTGTTCTCCATACTGAACTGTTTGCAGAAAACAAAATTGATCCTCATTAGACACTTTAAGGCCACCACCATGTAGGGTCTATTACAAGATACCTGCAATATCTGACGTGATTTGTCTATAGTCTTCACTGCGGTTACTTATAACCAGATTTACAAATGGTAGTAGGTAATGCCGTTTTTGCATCAGTCCCATTTACTGCCAAAGTAAGTGTGGCAACAACAATCATAAACGACTTTGTCATTGAGTGCACATATCTGTTACGCTAACCGCTGGTTAAGAATGAAGTAACATTGTTATATTCGTTATTATTGTTATATCAACGCCTATTCGTCACGAAACGGTTCAACACCGACGTTTCGGCAACTATTACTCAATATTTTAAAGTAATTTTCTAAATTATACTTATTTTTAACCTACTTTCTGTACCCGACACGTGGTTTTTAACATCGTTTATTTTTCTACCATCTCAACAATCAAAACAAAGATTTTCATACCGGAAATCTTTGTTTTGATTGTGTCTTCTTAGGTACCGAAATCGCTTAGATATAGGATCGGATTGGATCAATCCTCAAAAACAGATCGTATGGCACGCAGAGATTAAGGCTCTGCGTGCCATACGATCTGTTTTTGCACAGCCATAAATAATTTATTCCATTTAGTTCGCTTTTGGTTCTTCTTCGATTGCTTCTGCTGCTTCTTTAACTGCTTTCAATATTTGTCGAAAATGCTTGATAACTTATTGTAATGTTCCTTTTGGCAGTGTCGAACATCCGCGCTATACAGACTGAAAGAAGGCCCTGTCGTACCAGCTCCTGAACCACAAACGAGACCACCGGCAGGATTGGCCTGTGGAAGATGTGCTCCAGTATCTAGGGTGAGTTCATTATACTAAAGATTATTCAATCAGTTTTATATTTAGGGGCAGAAGAATCCTATTTTCTTTAGGACTATTTTGGTGCCGCGAGATCTTTGTTCCTTGGACACTGTTGTAGTTAATGTTTTTCAGGATTTTCGCTTAGAATAGCGTAAACTTATCGTCTTTTTTATTTATTTATTGTCTCTATCTACTCTTTATCTACTTAATTGTTTAATTTAGGCCTTGACCCGGATATCGGATATTTTATATTGCAACTGTTTATTTTGAAATAAAATTCTAGATGTTCTGAATGCATGACGAGTACCGTGAACAGAATATTAAGCAAAATAATTAATCATTCAATTAAAAATATAATATTTTTGTTCGAATGAAATATGTATCGTATGAAATACCTATTTAATATTTATCATTTATGTAATAGTGAAATGGATAGTCCATTGTTTAATGTAAAATGCATAGTCATTACGTAATTAATTATTTATTGTTTGTTTTACATTTAGCGTGTTATGTAGGTCCCAACCGGTACCTTATTACCTCTAATGGCCATAATATCATGAATTTTATTTTTGAGTTGTCTCTCGCAGTTAGCTCAGGGAGCTTTTACTGCTTAACCGGGCAAATGGCGAGACCAGAAGGGCCTCCAGCCGAGCAAGTTAAATAATACTAAGCAACACTGCTAAGGGTGTCCCATAGTGGGACTCGAACCTCGGCTTAGGGCGTTGCTGGGGGGCAGTCAAGAGAGGATTTGCTGGATCTGATTGTGATTATTTAGGGACATTTGATTTATTACTACTGGCTCAGCGCGGGCTGGCTCGAGCAAGGGTCGGGGTGGACATAATATCATGAAGTATTTGCGTGTGTTTATATCTGGATGGTAGATGTCGATGATATCAAGGGACAGTGAATGAAAAACTGCAATTTAGTATTATATATAAATATGCGTGTTTAGTACAACATAATAATATTGTAATGAAGGTTATGTAGCACGTGAGTAAATAGGTTTTGTTTGATAGTTTACCAAGTAAGTCATAACATAACATCACACCTGTATTCCCCGAAGAGTTAGGCAGAAGTGTACTGGTGTAATCCCACATTTTGCCGATGCTGTTATTTAGTCCTTGAAACAAAACAAAACTGCTGCCATATTCTCTAGTTTTTGTAAGGAATTATAATATCTATTTCGCGTGTATGGTATGTTGTTCAATAAATACTAATTTCTTTAACAAGTTAATGAGACGAGTAGCTACTCTTTTGTTTCTACCTACTCTAATCAATTGGAATTTGTTGAACGAATAAGCAAGGCATTGTGCTATCGTGAATTAATTCACGCAATAAACCAAGATACGTAATAATTTCAACTTTTCATGAAACCCTCCATTTAATTGTTAAATTCATGGAATAAAAGAATTATAAATAGTGTAAGACAATGCATTTTAGACAAAGACCGTCCATAAGTCTATGTGCGCTGATTAATGTACTACGCAGTACAAAGTATAAGGTTCGTGTTATCACTACACTTCGTGCAAAGAGCAATGTCTTCCGCACTCGGTCAATTATAAACGTTTTTTGTTCGGTCACACGATATCAGAACTGCGCATACGCATATACAGTAGGTTATGTAAATATATGCTGATAGCTTTTTGTACTAGTGACACATTTTTATTTGGATGAAAGTATGAGTTTGTGTATAAACAGTTGATTTGAACTCATAAGAAATTTTAGTTATCTGGTGGTTAGAGATAGTTGTTGGTAATATTAATAGGATAGTAATAATGATAATATTCGTGGATAATAGACAAAATATATGCCGCGTCCTTGATGTTTTCAGACCGATCTCTTGTATAATGGCTAATCAAAATCATTAATGAGTCACTCCCTTGATTAAATTGATCCTAAATGTATTGACTACTCTGACTATAACGTTTGTAATTGACCTAGTGGTCGCAAAAGCGACTACTGAGCGTGCGGTCCAGGATTCGTTTCCCGGGAAAGCCAGTGTTTTTGGTATTTTTTAGATGGAAATTCTGAATAGCAACGCGGAATTTGTAATTCGCTAAGCTCGCCTCCTATACATGGAATCTACAAAATGTGAGTGTACAGAAGTACACCTCTATCTAAACCTGCAGGGAATACAGGCGTAATGTAATGTTATGCTTTTTTAATAGTTCAATTTAATCAAGGACTTTGTTCTAAGCGCATGACATTATAGCGATGATAATAACTTTATTATTCTTCATAAACAATTGTAATCATATTCATATGTAAGTAAGGACACTGACACATATGCGTAGTGAAGGACTTTTCCTTTGTGGAGTCATTTTAGACCTTAGGTCTCTATCTATTGCTGATCGGGTTTTTCTCAATAACGTACGTGGACTGGACGTAAGACATGCCTGTGACATCATTGAAGTCCTATCGCGGTCCAGTCCTGGCCAAGGACATCAAAAATTTTATTTTGCCCAAGTTTTCTCCACTCCATACCTTTCCCATATTCTTCTTTCCCTGGTATTCGGTATAGTATGTAGAAATATTAGCAATATTCAGTTATTAATAAAAACTACAGTATGTATGCCGGAAATCTCATCACCAAGTCCTCCCTTGGCCGTCGTAAATGTATGTAGGTATCTCAAGATTTCTTCATACTCCGATGACCAATCCATCTGCCAATATATCATCCATATGCCAAGCATGGTCCCATTTCCCCATTTCCTCCAACAGTTCATGAGACGAGTCCGTGTTCAGTAATAGAAGCTTTCAAGCTTAATATAATATGCAATATACTTGTAATAAAGGGAACTCTATTTGTCCCTGTGTTCGTTCGGAACAAATAGACGTTGAGATCTATTTTAGCTAAAGGTTATCCGTCTTGACCTAGAATTTGTTTTATGTGTGACGTTTGACGCTGAATTTAAATGAAACGATTGCGTATTGCGAACATTATACTAGTATCATTAACTATCTTCGTTACATCTTTTTAAGGACTAATCCCCGAATATTCAAACGGATCTTAATTTTAAGAAGCTCTTAAAATTCTTTCTGTAGCTACTGTCCTTACCTTAAAGTCAGTGTCTTCTTGCTTCTTCTTGAATGGTACCGATGGCTTGGTTGAGATCATGTCTTGTTTAGATGGTAAGGCACAATGGACACGTGGTCAAATTAAAACTAGACATGGACTGATTAAAAACTCAATCGCGTTAATTCCAAGAGCAGTCCGGTCGTTGCATGCAAATGGTTGCATATGTTCTGACTGCAGCGGGTAACTAAAATGAATCTGTTTGAGCTCTCTTATGATCATTGCGATGGTGTATATAATGCCCACGGTACATCGTACTTAATCCAATATCGTTCCTTCGAAGGTATCATTCTGTGCGACCCAGTATTGATATTACTTTTGTTTAAGGCTTTAAAGAGAAAGTTGTGGATGGTGTAATACCTACTGAAATTACGTCATGTTGCGTCCATTGCTGAAGATCAGCTTCTTTTATTGCTGTACAACTTTAGACGGTAAATGGATGGTAGAGTTGGAATGTTTTAAGTATAGGCGATCTTACTGCGATACAAACCAATGAATGACGTCACGCGTTCAATATTTTTTCTTGTTACAGTATCTTTGTTTTAGCAAAGCAACGATTGTTTCGTGACACCGTTGTGAAGTTTCTCTTGTGAAAACGGATGTATCACTTTATCAGTTATTTATCTAACGAACTTTGAACAACTGATAATGCCTTTGTTTCGTAAATGTTAATGTACTTGTCATGATAGATTCGTTTTCTTTGTGATAATCTGATAGTATTATAAATAATTATCTTTAAGGTATCTTGTACTTGTTATTTTTATAAGATTATCCTGAATTAAAAGGAAAGATTATATTTATAAATTGATTGATAGTTTTAAAAATATCACCTCATATCATGCCGCTGCTGGGCAAAGGTCTCCTTGGGGGTTGTCTTTGAGTCCAAAGCGAGTGTGGAACGTATATTATTTACTAGCTTCCGCGCGCAGCTTCGCCCGCGTGGTTTACGAATCCGTACATTTTTCCGGGATAAAAAGTAGCCTATGTGCTATTCCAGACTATAATCTATCTCTGTGCCAAATTTCATCCAGATCCGTTCAGCCGTTCTGGCGTGAAAGAGTAACAAAGATCCATCCATACATCCATCCATACATCCATCCATACATCCATCCATACATCCATCCATACATCCATCCATCCATCCATCCATCCATCCATCCATACATCCATTTATAATATTTGTAGGATAGGAAGTAGGATATGCATAAAAACGGTACCATTTTGTTCTTTCGTCCTTTTATTTGTCCACATTGCGCGAATGAATTCTACGAATAGTATCTGCTATTCACTGAATGATTGGCCGCGAAAGGGTCAGTGACTCTAGTTTATGGTCATACAATGCCGACAAGTTTTCTTAGCATACATGATATAATTATAGAGCAACAGCTCTTTGATCAATTATTTGGGGTGAATAATACCATTAATAGGTTACAGAAGAAAAAAAGTTAACTTAAAGTATATTGTGCTTTAATATAAGAGACTGACAAAAATTCTGACTGTGAAAAAATTAATTTGGTGACAATAGTTCTGCTACGAGAAAATACTCGTAAAAATATAATATAATATTCACATAACATGTTTCAATGCTGCATCTTCTTCTTGTGTATAAATTGTTCACACTGCTCTGAAATAAAATTATGCCTCTTCTGCAGCATTGTCTATAGTTTTGTTGAGGTCGGTCCTTGTCCAATGTTGTCTATATCGGCTATTAAAGTATGACACAGGATTAAATGTATATTAGGTACTATAAAAAAAGATCAACGACAAGGAAATGCTATTCAAGTTCATTTAGAATCTACATAATTGAAGAATGATATTGTGTTTACTAAGCGTCTGCAAATTAATCCTCCGTAAAATATTATTAAAAAGATAATAACTATAGTCCCTTTATCTTATATCCTTTTCCTATCGGTATTATCAGTCATTAAGCAAAACTATCTGATAATTTATAGTTTTCTATTTTTCCCGTAATTGTTACTCACAATGGAAATGGAACAAAAAAGAAATAAGTAATAGTTGCATTCCTTAAAACAAATAAGTAATGGTTGAATTCAAAAATAAATATTTTTGCAAATTATTAAATACCTGCTTAGAACGTCTAAAAATTAAATAATTTCAAATTTTTCAACTTCAACAACCCCCTCCCCCCATGATATCACTGTTAATATGACCCCCCCGAAGTGTTTGGCTACGACCGCGCCTGAGTGCATCTAGATAAGTAATAGGTATTCCAAATATTATTACGACATGACAACTATGATTGCTATGTTTTATTTCGATGGCAACGGAAAAAATCGAATGTAATTATGTTATCTGAGGGATTTATCTGTTTTGTAATCTATTTTATTGGTGTTAATAAAATAGATTGTTGTTAATGTGCAAATGATTTATGATAATGAAGTCGCTAAGTAACACGAATCTTTGTTAACATCTTGTGAGCAGAAAATCAAGGCTGTCCTATACCAATCGAAAGCTGGAAAATGGAGCGTTGGGTCCATATTTACTCTTTTTTTTTTCTATGAATTTGATTTTCGTATATTTTTTTATGGCTATGCATATCTATGCTGTAAAGTTGGGTTTATTAATTACACTATCACATTTCTACAATACAATTATATTTGGTGTATACATATAAAGACAAATCAGATGCTAGTCCACGATGCTTCCGTCTCTGGAAAAAATGATCTCTTCCGGCTTTGCGAAACAAATGCCAGTTCTCACTTTCGTATTTTATGGCAGACCGACTATGTTTTGTTTCCTGGGGGTAAGTAGTTTTCGCCAACCCCGATCATCGTTACTGTTTAGCTAAAAATCTATGATAAAATCGTGCGCGCGCAATATCATAGACCCTTTGAAACCATTTATAACTTGTATACTACTTTTATAGGTACATATGTGGAGTACTTATTAAGGATATTGATGATATTATAAAAGTATTGATAAAGATTGCTAATCTGATGATCGTTGCGAATAATGTTTATATTAGACTGCTTTCTTTGTTCTTAAAACAATGCACTCAAATGTTTTGAAGACGACATCTAGTATACTAAGTAACTCTGTACTAATGAATACAAAGGCATAATAGCAGTCCTTAAACAGTCAATGACTGAAATTCCTTGACGAAGATGCAGTTGCACAGGCAGGAAAGTATGATAAACGCCCACATAAAAAAAAAAAACACTTCAAATTAAAAGTACAGAAATCCAAGTAAGTTCCTTTGAAATTAAACAATATAAGTCTTTGTGAGTCTGTCTTTTTTATTTTGGTATTCTTACAAAAATGCTAAAAAACTATTAAAATTAATTTATTATATTAATGTCGAATGTCAAACAAGTGTTAATGTCGTGAAAAATTATAAGAAATTACAAAACCTTCGTAATAAAGGATTTTTTTTTCTCACCGTCACCGCAGAATGTCTGGGCATTGGCCTTTGTTTAGACTATTCGTAGGCAGACATAATTGGCGTAACCATAACAAAGTTCACAATGTTGATGTCGACTGTACTTGTAAAAGTTATTTCTTTGTTGTAAACTTTAAACTCTTTAGCTTTAGTATTAGCGGGTTTAGATTTGCTTAAAATATTTTTTTTATAATAATTCTTGAGAAAGGCAGGACGAATATTACAAAATGTATTTGTTTACGGCGATAATACAGCGATTTTTGTAATAAATATACATTTGTAGGTCCTGTAATTTATATTACATAATTCATTGTAACAGATGAGAGAGAGAGAGAAACGATAGAACACTGTCAAACTAATATATTTACATACCTAAGCTATGAAATAATAATTATCCTTATCAAGATATGCAAATGACACTATTCCGTCGTATATTAGCCTCGCTTTAGATGAAACAAAGGATAATTGTGTGAACCCATATACAGAACTAATTAAGAAACATTCAAATGTAATAACTCATCGATAGCGTAGCTATATCCGCTACCATTATTTAGTTTGTATCTCGTGGTTCGAGGCTATTATTTGCAAAGATCGTATAAGTTTACTTAACGGATTAGGGGCAGTCAGAGGCACGAAAATACAAGTATTTTTAATATTATTTTTTTATCAGTAATTTTATTTATTTTATAAAAGTAACAATACTACATCATTATGTTGTGTTTCAACTTGATTTCACCCAAATTTGAAAAGAAAATATTAATTATACAAAAAGTTATCGTTATATGTATCGGTCCCCTGTTCCACAGTTCACCTGAAATTATTCAAATAAAAAAAAGTATTTTAATAGTTAATCCTGATCGAAGGATTTTTTTTCAAAACTTCGTTTTTTTATAAACAATCTACTGTTGCTTTTGTTTCTGAAAATTCGAGAATAAATTGTCTGAGGCCGCCAATTTGCTTATTTTCAAGAAAAAGAAGACAATTTTGTAGGGCAACATGCTTGTGAGTTTAATTAAAAAAAAAACGAACCGAACGCCAATCTGGTAGAATAGTGGTCATCAACTCTGTTACTAATAAAAAAAGATGAAGGTAACACCAGTAATTTTGACACTTCCACATTTCACGTCAAGTTCCCGTCAAGTATTGTAATTTACACTTATAATTGCATACGGTAGGCTCGAAAAAGCGAGAGCAATCACAACTGCAGTAGTTTGGTTCTGTGTGAACTTACCTAAGCATGTGTGAGTAACTTTGTTATCCATCGCACATCAATACCACTGGTCCTTCTGCACTACTTACGGGTGACATTGCTGTGCGTAATTTACAAATGTAATACCGACCTTACGGTACTCCCCGCGGCCGTGCGTGGCAAGAATATTAGAGAAACGACCTGCTTCGTCTTCGCTCAAGACCACGGTAGATGTGAAGTTACCTACCGTTTGAATCTATAGGTTTGCCAACTTTCCACTGCTACTGGGTTGAATGAAGCGTGGTCAATAAAATAGCTGTAGGGTTTGAAAAAACATGTTTCTGTATCTGCAACGAGTTTTTCTGGAAAACAGCTTCATACCAAGTAACCGAATACTACTGGGTGGTTATTTTTTGTAGTGTTCAATTAGCAGATTAAATTATGGTATCAATAGATATTAAACTTCGGGAACAAAAAGCGACTCGTTTCTTTCCTTCGCGTACTACGTCCAATTTGCACCGAAGCATAATTCAATTGCACCATATTAATCCGTTAAGAATATTCTCGTGTACATTAACATACATATATTATAGCATCGTATTATGAGTTGATCGGCCTTGTAACCGCATACAGTATAGTATTCATTTCAAGAACATTACATTAACAGCTACATAAAGTAATGGCTTATTTTAAAATGAAAGTAATAAAAACGCACAACCTTTCAAAAGTTTACACCATTTTAAATATTAACATCAATTATAAAGGAAGCTGCTGTTCGGAGCACGCGAGTTATTTTTTTTGTTTATGGGTATCAAAGACTGTTAGTCTTTTTTATATATTTTCACACACTTGTTGGCAATTATCGGTTGTTGATCATGAGGCAAATGTTGCACAAAAATTCAGTTCATTATTCCGATTCAACAGGTATTCATAAATGCATTGTTTATGCGATGTTCAGTGCTCAAGTTATAAGAAGTATCCATAGAGCATCTATGAATAATTTGATTACCGTTATGTTTATGCGGTCCCGCCCACTTTGCTGATTCCGTTCATTGACCTCGCACAAGGCACATGCTACGAAGGGATATTTGCACAATTATTGTTTGCGAAAACAAAGACTTTGTATGGAGTTAACACCTTCATTTGAACGTTGCTAGGCGTAAGCGTTCTTTGTAGCTAAAAATCGTACCAATTCCTTTGTTTTATGGAAATAAAAATAATCTTAGTTGCTAGATAAAGAACAAAAGAACATTTACGAAAGGTTATATGTTCAGCTAACGTCCTTGACTCGGTTTATCGAAATGATTGATTGATCAAATGACATCGCAGCTGTCAAAATCAGTCAAGTGGTTGGTGCTATGAGGGGGACCAACGTAACCACAAAGATACATGGTACATACCAACCTAGTTAAAATAACTCCCTTGAACATTGAATTAACTACCGAAATTATTTGTACTGCCAAATGAGTTTAGGCACCCCCTACGCCTATAATTATTAAGATGTAAGTTCTGAAGATAAATTATACATCTCCAGCCAATGAAAATAATTACACCAAACACTGCTACTACTAGCCAATAATAATCCTAGCCTTCTCAAATTTTGGAATCTGCTTTCATGCTGGCACCTACATACATATATATAACACTTGATACTTCAAGTGGATTTTATTAGGCGGCAGAAAGGGGTACAATCCTAAAATCTATTAACAATGAGTTGGCGGAGTTGAAATCCATGAGAACGGAGTTTTCTGCTGTGACATCCTCAATCGCAGATCTAAAATCTTCTGTTGAATTTGTACACGGCTCGGTAAGGGATCTGACAACTAAGGTTTCAGGGTTGGAGCAAGAGATCGAGCATCTCAAGAAGACGAAAGATGATATATCCATATTGCAGGAGCGCTGTAAGAATCTCGAACATCAGTATAGAGAAAGTGAGCAGAGGTCCAGAATGAACAATATAGAAATTAAGGGCGTACCAGAGTCAAAGTCCGAAAACTTGTTCAACATAATTGCTAAAATAGGAAATGTAATCAGTTGTCCGATTTCCAAGGAACAGATTAACTATATCGCTAGAATTCCCATGCGAAATGATAGCAATAACAAGACAATTATATGCTCAGTACACAATTGTTACCTAAAAAATGATTTTGTTGCCGCTGCTAGAAACCGCAAGAACTTAAGTGCCGGTGACTTGGGCCTACAGGGTGACAGTAAGATATATATTAACGATCACTTAACGTTGGATAACAAAACTCTGCTAAATAAAACAAAGCTGTTAGCAAAAGAACGAGGTTTTGAATATGTCTGGGTTAGGGGTTGCAAAATTTTTATTCGAAAAAATCAACCATCACCGAAACACCTCATCAAGACCGAGCTGGATTTAAAAAAGTATTTTTAAGTGATAACTCAGGCCGATTTCCCGATGCACCGTTGTTGACCGTGAATATAAGCTTGAGAAACACAGGTACTTATTTTTTGTACGCATTCCATTCTCGCCTGCCTATTGTTCTCATAACGCACAGTGTCGTAGACTCATTAGAGTTATTAAGCTTTGGTTACTGCTATTTTAAACTTTATTTAAGCTCCGATAGTGACGTGATCTGCTTAGAGATGCTATTTTTTTATTTCCTTTACAAATACGTTTGCACCATTATATTATTTTTTAGCGCTTGTTATAACGAATGTGATTTGTTTATTGCTATTACCGCCTTCTTTTACCAACATTTTTTATTTGAACCGACATATAAATGTTATAATTTATTCATAGTAGAATATATGAGTGTACCTTTTATTATTGTATCCATAATTTCAAGATTAATACTTAGCTATCATGCTACCAATTAGTATATATTATCAAAATGTTCGGGGGCTGCGGACAAAAACATCTACTTTTTATCGTAACGTTAGTATTAATACCTTTGATGTAATTTGCTTGACTGAAACTTGGCTTATTGACGGTATATCTGATTGTGAATTGTTCGATGACAGATATTTTGTCTGGAGACGTGACCGAAACTACTTGCACACCAATCAAACCATGGGTGGTGGGGTATTAATAGCAGTACGCCGTGAGCTTATCGCTGATGTCCGTAATGAATGGTGCTCGCCGGTCGAGGATCTGTGGGTCACCTTAACATTGCATCAAACTAAACCTAGAGTTTCGTATAAAATACATATATGTGTGGTGTATATATGTAATCAACATTCTGGAAACTCTCTGATGACACAATTAAATATCTATTCTAGTAATTTAGCTAACATTGTTCTCAAAAAACCCGCAGACAAGTTTCTCATCCTGGGCGATTTCAACCAGCCTAACATAGACTGGCAAGGTGCGGTTGACGGCGATTATTTGTACCCTAGTAACCTACAGGGTCCTATTCAAATCAGCTTTTGCGATGGTCTTTCTGCCTCTAATTTACAGCAGTACAATTCTCATCGAAATGTTAATGGTAGGATACTTGACCTCGTGTTATCTAACAATGAAGTTAATGTTACTGGTAGCCTAGATCCTTTGGTGAAGGAGGACCCGCACCACAAGGCCCTTTGTATTTCTGCCGAATTCGTTCAAATTCATCAGCTTCATTCTCGCCCACGCGTGAAGTTCCTGTATGCTCATGCTAATTACGATGCCATTTTGAAAGAAATGGCAAAAGTTGATTGGGAATTAGAATTAAACTGTAGGCCAATTGAAGATGCTGTTGAATTCTTTTATAATACAATCAACTTGCTTCAAAATTCATACGTACCAACTAAAACTATTGTTCCAAGATGCAGATATCCCCCTTGGTACAAAAGTCCTCTTATTAAAATTATTAAAGAGAAGGCTACCTATCATTCAAAATTTAAAAAGTATGGGAATATTTCAGATCGTCAATCCTTTATT
Source organism: Shargacucullia verbasci (assembly GCA_947562105.1). Lineage (NCBI taxonomy): Eukaryota > Metazoa > Arthropoda > Insecta > Lepidoptera > Noctuidae > Shargacucullia > Shargacucullia verbasci. The sequence goes on along the minus strand of OX387302.1, from coordinate 3,530,153 downwards.
ACTTTACGTGAAAGGGCCAAAAATATGGAGAGAGAAATGTTTAATAGTTATATTTTTAATATTGAATTAGCTATTTCGAAAAACCCAAGAGCTTTTTGGCAATATGTTAAATCCAAACAACAAACAAACTGCTATCCGGCTGTAATTAAACTGGGTGAAATTTCGTCCGATAATGGGGTTGATATATGTAATATGTTTGGTGACTACTTCTATTCCAACTTTCAGGAGCGTAGTAATAATGATGAGCACCTATCCACGTTAAGATTTGTTGAATCTAATGAACAAACGACTAATCTCGTATCTGACATTTGCTCCATTGATGTGCGAGAGGAGGAAGTATTACGGTTGTTGAAGCAAGTGGACCTTAATAAATCTGCGGGGCCTGATAACATTCCACCTATCTTTATTAGAAACTGTGCCAAGTGTATATCGGTACCGTTAACCATTTTATTCAAGCGGTCAATTCAATTAGGAGTAGTACCTACAATCTGGAAGTCGGCGTATATAACGCCGATTCATAAAAAAGGACCTAAAGATTGCGTAGAAAATTACCGACCAATTTCTAAACTTTGTGTGTTCGCTAAGATTATGGAAAAAATAGTACATCGCCAACTTTCATCGTCACTTAAATTAAGTTTCTCGGAGCACCAACATGGTTTTTTAAAAGGTCGCTCAACCACATCCAATCTTGTTGTTTGTAGTGACTATCTTTCGGAGTGCATGTCCATGAGGTCTCAGGTCGACGTTATATACACTGACTACAGTAAGTGTTTTGATCGAATAAATCATACACTACTACTGCGCAAACTGCTAATGGTTGGTATAAGAGGAGACTTATATAGATGGTTCGCATCTTATGTTGAAAATAGATGCCAGACAGTGGTGCTTAATGGTTACGCGTCAAGAACGATGCGCATCCCTTCTGGGGTCCCTCAGGGATCCTTGTTAGGGCCACTTTTATTTAATATTTTTATAAATGATATCGCCTGCTGCTTTCAAAATTCCAAAGTTATATTGTATGCAGATGATATGAAGATTCTCAGACAAATTGCAAATATTGAAGATGCACATCTTTTACAGGGCGATCTGGATCGGTTTCATGAGTACTGTGTAAGCAATTGGTTAGACTTAAACATCTCCAAGTGTTATGTTTGTTCCTTTACGCGTAAACCAAACCCTGTTAGATTTGATTACTTGATATCACAAACTCCCATAACTAGGGTCAGTGTCATCAAGGATCTTGGCGTAATTTTTGACTCTAAACTTCTCTTTGACTCACATATTAATAATATAGTCAACAAAGCATCTAAGGCATTAGGTTTTATTTTTAGAATTTCATCTGACTTTAAAATGATTAAAACAATGAAAATTTTATACTGTGCGTTTGTCCGTAGCCACCTGGAATATGCTTCACAAGTGTGGAATCCGAATTATAAAGTTTATATTGACCGCCTTGAAAGTATACAAAGGCGATTTTTAAGGTATACTCAATATCGCTCACATATTTATCTGCCCAACTATATAAGTAGGTGTATAAAATTTCACATTCTTCCATTACATGAACGAAGGAAAATAGCAGATCTTACGTTCCTATTTAACATTATGAATGGATCGGTGGACGTACCCGAGCTGGTGGGTAAGATTGGACTTCGCGTGCCGTCTGCATTTCTTAGGAGATCAGATCTCCTTCATCTACCTGTTGTTAACACTACGTACAGACAAAACTCATATCTTGTGAGAGCGTGTCGTATGTTTAACGCGGAGTGTCGGATAATCGAGCTTGATCTTTTTAATACTAGTATTATTAAATTGAAAAACAGCTTAAGCAATGTTTTCTTTGACAAGTGATTGTTTGTCTTTAAATGTTGAGTGTTTCTCTCAAGGTTTTGTTTTGCGTTTTCATATTCATATTTTTTATAATTTTTTTTTGTTTTGCAATCAACTTTGAATTTTGTTACGATGAATGTTACTCAATACGTTCGCTACGCTGCATTGTCAATTTTATTGAAACATATTCTATAAGTGAAAACTTGTAATTGGCCATCTTCTATACAAATGTATTGCACAGTGAATTGTATTAGCTGTAAGTTTTCTTAAAATAATAAAATAAATAAAAAAAATAAACATCGCTATCTTGGGCCCTGTTACCGAAAAGCTACTGCGTGATAAAGATATTTAAAAAATAATAATTAAATAACCGAAATAAAACTTGTGCTCATATAAGGACATACGGGGATGTAGACGGCCTCAATTAATAACATCCCATGACCCAAAGATGGGCGGATGTTGTAATCACACGTCACCCATATTGACAAGGTTAACGTGAATGTCGATGGAATACATGAAAGACTTCGAACACTCGGGAAAATAAATAGTTAATTCTGGTTAATTACCGTGTGAACTTTGACTTTGGTCACTGAGTAAAAAATTAATACTTTTTTCTTCTCGTCGAGATGCTGTTAGATAAAATGCTTATTTAATTTTTGCTTATTTTATATAAAAAATCTGCCTCATTACATTTACGTAGGTAGCAACTATTCAGTATGTAGCCTAGTGATCAAGAGCGATCCTTTCGACATCCAGGTTGGTTGGTTAATTTTTATATTAGGAAATTCTTTGTAACAGTTGAAATTTTTCACGATGGATGCACATATTTTACATGGGACTTAAATAACGCTATCGACAAAATTAACACTTTTTACCCTTGGGGAATTACATTATTATATGGATACTAGCTGTTTCTCGCGTGTATTTATTATCTAATTAGTGTTTTGCTGCAATAGTAAAAATAGGCCCATGTCCTCTAAATCTCTGTAAAATTTCATTACGATCGTCTCAGTGGTTTAATCGTGATATGGTAACATACAGACAGAGTTTCGCATTTATTGTATATTAGTGACGATGTGTATAATTGTACCTACATCCGTTGATCTTATCATGTAAACTGGAAACATTTAAGCAATAAAAATAGTAATTAATTAAACAACAATCGTAATTGGTTGGTTTATTTACACGGAACTACAAAATTAAAGTACTAACCCATATTAATATTATATAATTCATTGTTATCCCAGTAATATAAAAAAGCCCTAGAAGAATACGTTAAACGATGTACTAATACCGAATGTCATCTACTAAATCTTTTAATTCTTAACTTTAATCTTAGTATATCTTTAATCTTTTAATTTAGATGTTTTGTATGATTTGGGATCACAGAGACTGTATCTAATGTTATTATATATTTTCTATACATTTCACAATATGTAAGTGAACCGTAATATTCTTTTTTGTAAAATAAATGTCTTTAAACCGAAATCTCACACTATTTACGCAATTCAGCTAAAAAAAAAACTAATTGCAAACATTTGTCGGTAACAAATATTTATATGCAATTATTATGAAATATTTCTTTGTTGTTTTCGCGAACAAAAACAAACGAAGTACGTGTACACCGAGGATGTGTTTCCGTGTATAACAAAGATATACAATTTACATATAGACCCCGTAACTTAAACAATAAGTTTTCCTAACCAAGTCCTTTGTTACTGTGTTTGTTTACGCTGTTCTCTTGACGAGTACATAACATACATCATTGAAGTGTAAAGGCTACAATTTTTTCTACGGTTCCAACTCGCACCGTCATAAATCCTTACCGTTTTGAGTAGAGCCCGAGTGGTACGATAAAAGACGGATTATTTTATTTTTTTAATTTTTAGGGTTCCGTTCCCAAAGGGTAAAAACGGGACCCTATTACTAAGACTTCGCTGTCTCTCCGTCACCAGGCTGTATCTCGAGAACCGCGATAGCTAGACAGTTGAAATTTTCACAAATTATGTATTTCTGTTGCCGCTATAACAACAATTACTAAAAACAAAATAAAATACATATTTAAGGAGGGCTCCTATACAACAAACGCGATTTTTTTGCCCTTTTTTGCTCGATATCAATAATGGCAACAGGTAGGCACTTGAAATATTGACAAAATACTCAGTTGTATTTTTACTTTAATAATTAATAAATAATAATTTAATAAATACCTGCTGTTGTTTACCTAGTCAATAGAACGGGAACCCTTCGTGCGCGAGTCCGACTCGCACTTGGCCCTTTTTATAGATTGACAGTACGTGTATAGCTTATTGCTGTTTTATTGGTCCTTTTATATTAATGAATTAGGTGAAACCACAAACGCTCTTTTTGCTCATGATCTTAACGTATTATTCTTTTTCGTGCTGGACCTTGTTGATTGGTATTATGACCTCAAATACCTCATATAATTAAGAGGTCCATTAGCATTGTGCAATTGAGTGAGAAATGAAAAAGCTACATTTCTCAATTAATTTTACGTCAATAAGACACATTTTTGTCTAATCTGTAGATTGTATGTGTCAGAGTATTTATTTAAGTCACTAATGAAAAAAAAAAAATGTATCTCTAATAATAATTTTACGTCCAAAATGGCACTTGTGCCCAGACTTACGTATGATTTTTTAAGCAATCCTATGTGCGTGTATGTAGAGGAACTATCCAAGGACCCGCAAATTGGCAGGTCCAAAGTCTGCCTCAATTTATCACATGCGCGATAAGGCGTTATGTAAAGGGCATACTGATTAGCCGCAAATGATAATTAATCAAACGGCATTTAGTTTAACAACAACCTAAGGAGGTTTCTTATTTCTTATATAAAACAGTTACAGATGATATGTCATAGAGAAGTGTTGCTGCATTGCTGGATATGATGAACAGCTTCTAAAGGCAATAAAAAAAAACCGGAAAAATAAAACGGCCGCTTTTGTCTTTTATTTAATCATAATTATTTTTGGAAAAAGAATAGGTCAACAATCTCCAATCGTGGATGTCTCAAAAGGTGACTAAAGCTTATTTTAAAAGGATTGACAGTAGGATTCGCCTGCGCACTTAAAATAATAACAACGTTTGACATTCACCAATTCGTTTGGTGGCTACAACGATGTCCCAAGACCGTTCATTTTGGTGGCCTATATAAGGAGATCGTCGTATACAGGTTGATGTGACACATAACGAAAATATTAAGACGATGGTTTAGTCAGATACATAAGTAGTTGATAACTTTTCGTAATTTTATAATTAATTTATCAAACAAGATAATTATTGTTCTAAACTAACAATTACACTAAATTTAAATAATTAACATAAAGTAATTAATTGTGCAAGTTAATTAAAAATCTTCATAAAACTTTGTACAATGATCAGTTACTTTTGACGCTGACTATGCAACTTATTGCTTGTCGAATACAGCGTGTTGTTATGTAAAAGTTACAAAAAGTATTCATAAGTGTACCGATTGCATAATGCACTCGTTGTTTAGTCTACAGTAGCAATGCATTACACACAATGAGTTATTACTATTTCTTCATAATACCATAGAAATGCACTGCCGAAAAACAGATGGAAAAAGCGCTAATCATATTTGAAATGATGTTAATTGAATTGATGTTATTGGAAATTAATCTTATTGATATCGACACTAAGTTAGTAATTAATCAGTCATCATGATATCGCAGTTCATAAGTGGTGAACTTACTCGTATGTCAGGTTATTTTCCCGCCTACGAAGACCACTCACGTTTCTAAATGACGTCTATCATGATAAGGTACATAAACAGGGTGAAAACAAAATTATTATGGATTATTATGATAATTGATTATGATTAGAATATCTAGGATTAAAGTATTCGACGAATTAGTGTATGTCTAAGCTCGTTTTAGAAGAATTATAATCATGATTCACAATACAGATGTCGAAATATCCACTTAATATTATATGATTCGTGTAGAGTCATCTGTTTGACAGATATTATGGATATTTGTAGAATAAATACTCAATATGGCAGATTTGTTTGGGGAACCATGGCTTCAATTTTGAAAATTCATACACAAAATTAACAGTCACATGAACTCACATGCAACTGTTTCAGAGTAAAACATGGGTAACACGTAATTACGTATATTTCATTTTATAAACTTTTCTAAACACACAGATAGGCTGTTCAGCTTGTAGTTTTATTTAATAAAACCAGGTAAATATAAGTAACGTCAATAAGCACGTTTTCACGCTGAACACGTTTCTTATCCAGTTTGTAGTGGAAATATAAATAAGCCTTTAATTACATCCAGCGCTATCGGGTATTAATACGCAGGTGTAAGTTCAACAGCTATCGACGTACAACTTTAGACACGTTACAGGCGGACAAGGGCAGGTCACGGTCGAAACTAGTCATTCATCATCAGTATGCTGATCAACTCCTACCTTGGCTTCGAGATATCGGGAACTATTGTAGTTAGTTTTCCTTCTCTGTTTCCTCAGTTGATCACTTACTTCGAGGTCGATAGTCTGGTAATGAGTTAGTTTTCCTATGGCTTTGTAAGATAGGTTAAAAGAAATTGTATTGGTGTGACGAAGGTCGATATATCATGTTTTTTTTATCACGGGCTTCCTATTTTTGTACATCTGTAAAATTGTAGCACTGGAATGAGTGGCATTATCGTACTTATTAATGACTTCCAGGCAACTTTGTGAAAATACTGAACTGATCTGGACTATTATGGACTGTGAATTAAAAATAAAATATCGTTATAAATAACAGAATATCGATATAAGTCATGAAAACAAAGCTGTTTTTAATATCCAATATGTATTTAAATTGACGCTGAAATTGAACCTAACCACTATAAAGTGCGTTTTAGAATAAGGAAAGTAAAATATTAAAATTGTAATAAAGACACGGAAATAACTAGAAGCAGTGAAATATTAATCGCTGTTAAGATGACCTACGAGATGGAGACTTGTGTTATAAAATATAGGTTTTGTAGTGCCTGGATACGCTTATTTTATGTTTGTATTGTGTGACTCACTAAATCATGTTATGTTTAAACATGTTTGCTGCGCGTGATTTCAATAGCTTGTATAAAATTCAACTTTGTTGAATCTCCCCCTTGAACCAACCGGGGGTGGCTATATTGGTAATAGCATTGTGTTTATGATGTTCTCGTGTATGGAGCCCATGTTATATGCCCATGGAAATGATAATTTCTTTAGTCGCTTTAGCAGTACCCAGGAAGAGATAGAGAGGCCCACTTAACATACTATACGGCCTTAACATGACTTCATTGGCCTTGTTACCTAGTTTTATATAATAAATACTAGTTATAATTGTATATGTGTTGTCTTAGTAACCCGTACCTACCGTAATAATAAACTCATGATAGTTATTAATATATTTTATGAACAAAAATAAAACAATCACGAATATTAACAGAAATCAATTATTATATAATATTAAATTTTAGTTATAATGTGGTATGTCCGTAAGTTTCAAAAATACTAATAGAAGTCATTTTACTTCGTACGTAGGTATTTGGACTAGATCCAATAGGCATTTTAAAAGGTTTTATAGTAAACCTTGGTTCGGTAGAAATAGTTTTAAGCTATCTGTCCCGAAAAATATTCAACTACCTACCCTTATTCTGGACGACTAAGTTTTGGTTATACGAAAAAATACAGCATATTCAAGAAAATTCGTGTACGAAATATTATAATTTTTTACCTGTAGAAAGATCGAAGTCGACTTATTTTTTTGTGCGCGAAGTGAGATCATTCGTCTCACGAATCGAAAACAAACAAAGTCTGCCAGAGACACGTGCTTTAAAACGTGGTGATTACACATGCTAATCATTTACATTTGAATCTGAAATTGAAACCACAGAGCATTATTGTACCTGTCTATTAGCTTCCTCATAACCTATTTATAATAAGAAAATGACTCATCGCTCGCCACCTTTGCATGGCAAGATACTGAAACAGCTGATAACCTTTTATAATCTTCCACAGATGACCGAATATCATATAAAATGAGTACGCAATAAAAGTACAGTTGCGAGTATCTTTCATGTTGACAATATTCATTCATTCATCGTTAATCGGGTGCCTCTTGAAAATGGCCGCTTTATATTCCAAATTTAAACACAAAGCGGGCGGACGCTCGCTGGTGGCGTGACACCGCGGCGGCCAACCGGCGCGCGGCGCCTGCTCGACTAGTGCGTCGACCTCTCCCCTACGAATGATACGATGAAACAGTCGATGCATTATCGATACTCGATGAAGATGCTTTGTCTTCGATTATTTGAAATTCCGCGGCTTCGAGCATCGGCGTTATCTTTTTATCAGTTAGCTAGGTACAAATGATATGTTTGCTACTTAACGTTGACAATGGACCATCTCTGTGTTTAGTGCAGGAGCACTAGATGAACATAACTTCTTTTATCATTTAATCTATGCAAATTTTATGATAAGTGATTCCTTTCATCAGCTAATCTCAAAAACAGCTTGAGTGACTTTGATATTTAGCTATTATTATATTCAGGAGAGGCAGTTTAATTCTTGAGTACCTACTATTAGAATCAATTGCATAGGGCAAGGGCCTCGACCTCACTAAAGTATATTAGTAAAACGGCTCGTAATTTAACGGGCCCTGTAGCTAACCATTATTTTGTATTCAAAATTGATAGAGACTCATGGTGTGTCAGAGTCTATTTTACGGCGTCATTATAATAAAACAAAAGATAGTGAAATTAGGTATTGTTCTCAATTATTCTCGATTACTAAATACACGTTCTTATCTCCGCGCACGTGTACATTTAACTTGTCTTCCACTTCGTTTATTTATACACGCGTTATACAATTTTGTTGCACGACCACCTGATGTATAACTATAAATGTATTTTTCCTTATTACTCGTGTCACCCCTTTTACGCTTAAGATACGTTTCTTTAACCTAAAACCAAATACTCGTGTCACCCGTTTCACGTCTTTTTAACCTAAAACCAATGTTTGCGTTAGTTACGCTCTTACGATATTCTGCATCATTTCCACGTCTGACTGTTGTCCGTGACATTGAACGCGGAATTATGTAATATAGATATTTTTTTTTAGGTACATAGGTACGGCACACGTTCAAACATAATCTTATCTTTTTTCTAAGTTATCAATAATAATATAAACATAGCTTTCAATTTTTAATAATAATTGCAAGCAGGCACATTTTTTACAGCCACGTGAAACAAACGCGGCGAAACGTGATGATTGGACAATTTGTAATTAATACTCTCTATTATTCAAGGACAGGTCAATAACCCATGGCGTAGGGTTTTTCTAAGCTATTTTATGACATAAAACTAACTTAGAGCTCCTTATGTTTTATTACGCAACAATTATAAATATGTAGATACTATTTATAAACACTAATCATATTGCGCACGTATGATTTAATGGTGTGATTTTGATCGAATCATTCACGAGTATTCACATTAAGATAATAGCAATATGTTTCATTTATAGTAGATTTTTAGAACCATAAACAAATCAACACCCATCTAACCCACTATAGTTTTTTTCCAAACTTTGCCTTATTATAAAATGTTTGTTGTACGCAGCAGCAAGACTTGATCCATTGGCTTAGAATTTTGCGTGTGAATTATTATGATAATTCATGACATTCTGACCTCTAAAATGTAATAACTTTATTACAATATATAACAAGTTTGTTCAACTGTTGAGCATCGTAACGACGACTCATTCAGTCAGTAGAGACTACATTAAATTATAGTTATGTCTGCTGCATTGTATTTGATGTTACTAAAGTTAGGAGTACAAACAGACTGCTTTACGATAATGATTGAAAAACGTAGGAAAATCGAAATTTATTACCGAAAATCAACACTTTAAACTATAAAGAGGAACGTCTATGAGATTGTTTATTTTCCTAATTTTTCCCACTCTGGGAATAATTCCTGTATGCACAAATACCCAGACTCAGAATAACTATCTGTAGGTCATGAAAATGTTTTTTCCGTGTGGGAATTGAAAACACGACACGTAGCGCAGCAGTAGGTCGCACAGCCACCGCACCAACCATCGTAGACACTAATGAACTGATTTAAGCATTTTTTTTTTTCACCTCGTTATTGATGCTTTCTCATGACATAGTAGCTATAATATGGTACCATTTTGGTTGATTCTAAACAGCATCTTTCAACATTAGCTACCAGGAATTCATAACATCAGAGACATTAATTAGGTATTTTCACAAACACACAAACGAAGCCAAACATTTTCATGGTATTTGGCGCCTTATTACATTAAAGTGTTTCGTCAACGGCTCGCCATTTGCCAAATAGCTGCATGTGCAGGCGATTCAAAACCGAAGTAAATGAATGATATATGTATGAGTAAGGAGTATTTGAGAAGTTTCAAGGAAGAAATCACATGTAGAGGAAAAGCGTAGCAGCAGTTGGATATGATTTGTAAAATGGTCCGCGTAAGATTTCCTAACATGACAACCGCTTTTCCTATAAATCACACATTTTATAGGCGTATTTGGCGTTTGGAATGCAATGCTATTGCCAATGCGGCATTTTTGTATCGCTAACAATCAGTTTAGGTAATAATATTAGGTAAGTGTTTAAGCATGTGGAAGGACTTGTTTAGACATTTAACAGCTGACTTTTTCAGTTCTTGACTCAAATATCACGTTTGCAAAGATATGCTTTACGCTTGATAGTAATACTTTACGAAGCTTGAATCGTTTTTAATATGGACTGTATTAGATATAATGTATTTCTGTTATAAAATACAAATGCTTCACTTTTTAATAAATTGATACATCATAGTGAAATTAGCGCGCATATTATGTCCATGGCAAATATTAGTTGAAGTGTTGCCGTGCATTACCATACCATAATAATCGTATTATTATAACGTCAGTCAACCCGTACTAAGCCAGCGTGGTGGACTATAAAATCTAAGCTAAACCGCTGGCTTGACCACCAGTAGCAGCTGTAAAACGCCAAATATTATACTAGGCTTATTATTCACGTTATTGACGTCGGATATTAAAGTTATTTTTCCTTTTTCTTTGTTCACAGGAATCATGGCAGGACCCCAAAGCAAAAGACACGGGTGCCGTGATCAATATATTGGACATCGGCCGTCAAAATTTCGCGAATGGTGGCGTTATATCCCGGTACCTGTGTGACTTGGCTCAGTGCTGCAACCTGACTAACTATGAATACAAAGATGTTGTTCCTAACGTAAGTTTATTTATAGCCAGTATTTTAGTTTAGGGTACCTGACCTGCTGACCCGGGGACACCGTAGAACGGGCAGCAGCGTCCTCTCACTAATCGGTGAGCCAGTGCGATCTCCAAGCCGCCTGCCAAGCGTGGGGATTATGGCAAACCCCCCCTTGAGGGAGGCCTTCGTTCAGCAGTGGACGTCTTCTGGCTGATGATGATGATGATGATGATTTTAGTTTAGAATTTTGATCTATCCAGGGCATGACAAAATGGTGTATAAAACTTACATCTAAAAAAATAATGTCTTCAGTTCATCATCAGTTCGTCTTTACTTTGCCCAAAACTCGGATGTCTTCAACAATGTACTAATGGTTGAATTTTTTTACCAGGTGGTAAAAGACGACAGCGTTCAGCGTGCCATCGAAGAGGCTGCGCAGGAAGAACTGAGGAAAGCCAAAGAGAGTGGTCAGACAGGCGTTCATTACGCGACCTTACGGAAACGAGTGGAGGCGCGGGCGCTCAAGGTCGTGCAGGATATCAGCTCTGCGATGTCCACCAATGTACTCAAGTAAGTTAATTCTAGCTATGCTCCGAACATAGATTTCTCCTCTGTTTATATGTATTCTTGAACTGAGGAGGGTTAAGCTTGGTTTATCCCGAAATCTCTATTAAAGATTACAGGCGACACGATTTTGTAATATTTTTTTAGATATAATCGTGAATAGTTGTTTTATTCTCTTAAATTTTCTTCAGATTCGTCGCCTGGGTGTGCCACAAAGCCGTGCGTAGAGTCGCGGGCGGTGGGTGCGGGACGCGCGTCGCCAGCGTTGAGAGGCTTCGTCGAGCCAACGCCGCCGGTCTACCTCTAGTCTTCGTGCCTCTACACCGATCGCATTTCGACTACATCCTGATGACGTTCACGCTTTACCTGACCGGACTAAGGCCGCCGCTCGTCGCCGCTGGGGATAACATGAGGATACCTTTCTTCGGGTAAGTGCTCATTATCAATCACTCTCGTAGGCATAGTCAAGTAGAGCCAGCTTCTCCAGCTGCCTGTGTCGTCGTCGGTCTTTGGCCGGAAGGAAGACTGCCTCATTGGCCTACTGGTAACAAGTATGACTGTTGAGCGTGTGGTCCTGGTATAGGTTTTTAGGTTGGGCAAACATTTATTAGGTTTTACTGTTAGAAAAATTCTTAGTTGTATTCACACACAGTTGTAACACCATTGATAAAATCATGTGAATCAATCCACCACTCTTAACCCTCTGAGGAATACAAGCGTAATGCTATGTTATGATGTACTATGGATGGCAAGAAGTTAGATTTAAGCCTCTCACTTTCGCGTCCAGTCTATCCTAGTTGTCGTATTCAGGTCTTTTGAATAGGTTGCAGATTATCTTTCATTTTATTATTCTGTTGTATCAGTCTCACATCAACTCTACTGAAAGATTCCCTGTACCGAACGTAGTCGGTATAAATGTGTCTGTTCTATGTTCAGTCATAAATATTTACCATTTGGTACTTGTTATAAAGATAGAAATGATTCATGTATGATATGTTTATATACAAATCTACGTCCATTCCACTGTTCCTAGATTTCAGAGACACAACAAAATATACATACATAACATTACGCCGTTTTCCCACGGGGCGAAAGATTGCGGTGTTATGTATTAAATACACACTTAATATGGCCCACCGATGTACTTGCGGAGTTGACATAATTTAAATACGTGGGAATTGGTCAACCAATCAGTAAGCGCCATAAGTTCTACCGCCATCGACACGAATGTGTAAGTGAAATAGAAAAAGAAGGGACGGCAATCAATTTTTAACTCTTAAATGCATAGCATAAGGTTGATTATCTAATGTTTCGGGTGTTGTCGTCAAAACATACCAGCGCAACGTGGAGGACTAAGCCACCCTTCTGCATCTGAATAGAGGCTCATACCCTGATGTGGTACAGTCATAGGACAATAGACTTAGGACCGTTTTTTCAATCATCAGATACATATCTTTTTATTATTCGTTATCGTTATCTTATTTATCGTTTGTCATATTTTCTAAAAGTATGTGCGGTGTAACTTTGAATGACAGATTGAAAAATAGCGTGATAAGAGATCGTTGCGGTCTGAAAGAAGATGTAGTGACAATGATATAGAAAAGTATGCTTCGTTGGTTTGGTCATGTAGAGAGGATGGATGAAAGGCGATTAACGAAAGGGATTTATAACGCGGTTGTTAGTGGAAACGCCAGGAGGGGACGCCCTAGAAGGACATATACGGACCTTATTGGTGAAGTCCTTTAAAAAAGATCAGGTGCGCAGTACCCACAACCGGCAAGGGGCGTAAAAGGGTCATGTAAGGATCGTAGCATGTGGCGTTCATTAGTTTCTGCCTACCCCCATGGGAAAATGGCGTGACTATGTATGTATGTATGTATAAAAATAAATGTGTATATATGTTCCCTATAAACTTCAAAACGGCTGGAGCGATTTTAATTAAATTTTTAGGTAATCTTCAGATTAGCCCAGCGGGTGATCCTGAGAAGTTTGGTATTGATTGGATCAACATTTTTTGTTTCTTTTTGGGCAATTTTGTGTCGATATGTTTCCTACAAATTATCTGGCTATAGATAATAAGTGCTACTCGTGACAAGCCTGGGCGGATCGCTAGTTTTCCATATTATACTCAAAACACAAAATTATTGCTCGTATAAAATTATATACATATAATGCATTATTATGCGTACATAAAACTTAACATCCCTTATAATCTAATGGTGTGATTGTAATGCAGGTGGTTCTTGCGAGGCTGCGGCGCGTTCTACATCAGGCGGAGAGTAGAAGGGTCTGAATACCACAGCGATAACACCTATAAGTCAGCACTCAGGTAAGGATATTTCGTAGTAATCTATACATCTATACATATAAATAAAATCGGAGTGTCTGTATGTAATATTGAAATAACCGTTTTTTACTACATGCATATGAATATATATACGGATCATACACCAAAATAACTTTTTTTACAATTTTTGTCTGTCTGTCTATCTGTCTGTCTGTCTGTCTGTTTGTATAGGCTAATCTCTGAAATGGCTGGACCAATTTTGACGGGACTTTTATTGGCAGGTAGCTGATGTAATAAGGAGTAACTTAGGCTACTTTTATTTTAGAAAAAAAATAGGGTTAAGTGCATTTAGTCTCACTAAAAAATACATTGTTAAGTTCCGACATCCACGCGAACGAAGTCGCGGGCACAGCTAGTTAAACATAAACGTCCCGGTAAATTAATAACCGGTTTTACACGTTAATATATTTTAGAAATTTGGAACCAATGAGTAATGTCACCGTGTGATACACTCGTTTAATAAGTCCCCTTCGTTCCATAAGAAGGTCCAATGCCATCTCCGTTAATACGATCTCAAATTGCCAGTCAGTTGCCGGGCGCAAGTAGTTTTTCATGCAAATTGGAGAAATGGCACTATTCACCAGAGGCCTCAAACCTCAAATCTTGTAGCGTGTGGGTTTCTTTCTGGTCTATTTTCTTTGGGATCAACCCAATCCAAACCCAGTTTTATAACTGTTGTTCGAAACTACCTATTAACGTCCGTTTAAATATTGCAGAGCATACATCTTGAATAGTTTATCAGCCGGCAACAACTTGGAGTTCTTCATCGAAGGAGGACGCACCAGGACAGGGAAACCACAAACACCCAAAGGTAAAGACACTTTAAATATGAATAATTATTTATGTATTAGTACACGCGATTGGTTGCGTCTTTTAATGTGTAATTTTTACGTTTGTAATATAAATAATGTAAGTTTTAATATTTTTGCATACTTGGAAGTAGAAGATTTGGGTATGTTACTTGTAATCAAAATATTTTATGTAGACTTTATGTTAATATCCAGTACATGTTGAATTAGACTTATATGCATCTGCTATGTTATTTTTAGTTAGCAAGGCTCGTTTAGTAATATATTTATATACAGGATCGAGATCTAGTTACTGTTAAAAGAGGTCAATCTGACCATGATATTCTAAAGAAACGAAAAAAAAATTACCTTACTTTTTCACCCATATATCTCAACAGTCCATTAAAAGTGCATTACATATCAAATTCCAAGAATGAAAATATTTTTATTATAAGAAAATATTTTAGAATTGTTAATAGTATATGTCCGTCACATTAATTCCTTGAAATTACGTGCATAATAAGCAAATGGACTAATTTGACAAGACATTCTTACATCTTATTGTATAATCCATTATCTTCCATCCTTTTATAATGTTTTTTTTTTTGTTAGAAAGAGACAGTGAGAAAGCTCATGTGGACACGATAGAAAAATATGACTTCATAATAATTGTTCTTTTCCTTCTCCAGCGGGTATCCTTTCTGTAATCATGGACGCGTATCTCGACGGTACTATCGACGACGCCCTCTTGGTACCAGCCACCCTCAACTACGACAAGCTGGTGGACGGGAACTTCGTGAGGGAACAGCTCGGCATGCCCAAACAGATGGAGACGTTCTGGTCAGCGCTCAGAGGGATATGGAGGACGCTTAATACCAATCATGGCAGTATTAGAGTGGATTTCAATCAGCCGATATCTTTGAAGGTTGGTTTCAGGATATGACAACTGTTTATTATGACCGTTAACTTTAAATATTCTCGGGCCCTATTATTTGAATGTCGAACATATTCCAGGCAGTTTCGTTTGTTTTAAACTGGCTTCCAACGTCATAGTATGAATTAGTGGGGCGATTTTGAAATCTTTCCGATAAATTTGTCAGCATATCCCTCTTTTATGGACCTCGGCAGTTAGATTGTTGACTTTAATTTCACTCAGATGACGTCATTACACACATCATACAGGACAAATGTGGATTGTTAAGAAGAATACATTTCTGTAGTACTTTCTGAATCGAGGCATAAATTATTGTATAATAATCGAGTAATTTCTTTGTTCCGTATTCAGAAACATGCATCTTTTTTCTAATATTTATATCGTACGGTATTTTTGTTTTCCAGGAACTAGTAACGTCGTTCCAAAAGTACCAGCACTACAAGGCACCCGTGGAGACCTCGCTGACGCCGCCTAACAACAACCTAGCCGTGAATCTAGACAGACAGATCCTGTACAACCACAGTCACTCCAGCCTGTACGGAGCTGACGTCAGCACCGACCACAAGATGATGGTCGAGGCGATCGGCAGACATCTTGTATACGGTACGTTCAAATACCATCAATGGCTGACATGCCAGTACTATTAGAATTCTGGCGTCTTTTGTTTCTTTGCTGCCTTCGGAGCTCCGATTGGTCAAGAGAACGGGACGGGCAAATAGGCTTAGCGCGGTAAACGTCACGCAACATGTTCTCGTTTATTTTTTTTTAATAATCTTACAGCCTCTCTCCGGATATGAACATAATTTTTTTATGTTTGCCATATACGAAAAAAAAAACATATAAATAATGACATCGTTCGGAACGGAGCTGAGTGGTTTTAACGCTTTTTTGCGTAACTAACATTCATTAATTTTATAAATATTGTTATTTATATACTGCGAAACAATAATATGTTTCACAAAATTGTACTTAATGAATAGTTTTTGAGCAATCAAACGCACCACTGTTCGTACGCGAGCAATTAATTATATTTTTTTTTAACCAATCCCTTGTATGATCAGACGCGTCACAAGCCACGGCACTGATGTGCACCAACGTGGTGTCGTACGTGCTGCTGACGGAGGCGCGCGGCGGCGCCAGCGTGGCCAGCCTCACGCGCAGTGTGGCGCGCCGACACGCCGCGCTCGCCGCCGACGGACGCGACCTCGGCTACACCGGCGAGCCGCAGCGGGCGCTCCGGCACGCCGTGAGTCGACACACCCACGCTATGGGGAGGAGATAATCGGCACACGCACATAGACGCTTATTTACGGCGATCTTCAACTATGTCGAATGAATGCCAGCGCATATGCGCCCACGCATAAGCGTACGCGTTCGCGTCTGTGTGCGTGCGTTTTCGCTCGTTATGGGAGGGAGTTGGCCTTCTATACTTTTTTTTTGTGTGTATATGGCGACACTATTTCAAGTTCCACTGGGAGAAGAACCTATAGGCATTCACCGAACAATTCCAAACTGCTTCTGAGAATTATTTAATTTAAACCTATCTGGAAATGAAATCCTGGGCCTTTCAATAGATACTAGCACCCAATACAATAATATTACGTACATGCGTAACCTCCATTCCGTTTCCAGTTGGACATGCTGGGTCGCGGCCTCATCCGTCGCGAGGGTAGCGGTGAGCGCGCATGCGTGCGGCCTCACACGTCGATAGCCGCGTCGCTGGAGCTGGCGTACTACGCCAACGCCGTCGTCGCTCACTACGCCGCGCCCGCTATCGTCGGTGAGTTGCTCACACAGTCTCTACACACTACATGCTCCTACGAAATATAAAATATTTCTTTATTCAGTTTTTTAACTGACAAATTTTTGGCGTTACTAAGTCTGAGCAAAGAAAAGGCGTAGTATTCTTTTCTGAAAAAATTAAAATAAACCTTATTGAATGGGCTTAGAACCTAATTATATGCCGTAACGGTCTTAATAAGCCTACCACGCCATGTCATATGATCCTACAGAATTTAAGTTCTAAGTACGTTTCATAAGCTCTATATTCAGTTTTTGTTTTTAGTGAATGGGAGCTAGTATTCTTTAGATTTATTAGCAAGGTTCGCCACGGTGGTTAATATTTGAACTTGAATGTCAAACACTTTCCGTTAAAACAATAATATAGCCACATAAAACTAAGATTCAACAAAACATTGAAATAAAACAATGTTGTTATTAATATATAACGTTACCGTTTTCGATTACACTCATGCGCAGGAAATCCCGTCATGCAGTGCGACTGTTCTTTTACGATTTAAGAATTTTTCTTCTGTCTAACACTAAATATTTGTGGCTACAGCAACCGCCCTGGAAAGCCTAGTATGCAACGACCCAGACACAGAAGTCCGTCAGTCAACACTTCTAGAAGCATCCCTGCAACTGTGTGAGGTGTTGAGTCACGAGTTCATAGTGTGCGCACCCTGCCAGCGCATTCAGGATCGCATGCTAGACGCCATCGACACGCTTGAAGCTAACGACGTCATCGTACGGAATAAGGTAGTGTAGAGGTTTCATGTAAGGGGTTATTGTCTTTGGTACACAAATCATGGGGCAAAGATTTTTAAGAAAATTAAAAATAATATTGTACCCACGATGCAGGAGAATTTTTTTACTGTTAATACCCTAGTATAAAAAGGAAAAAAAAAAAAACTATCTTTACAAGAAATCCCATGCATTTGTAGTCGACATCTATTTATAAACGAACAATAAAATTGCTCAAGGCTATTTCTTATGTTATGTTTCAAAATTGTATTTCTCTAAAATTACTTTACAATGTTTACTTAAAGAAAATACAACCAATGAGTGAATGCACTCTACGTTTTAGTCGTGTGTGTTTTCTCTCAGATCAGACACAGTTTCAAAATGTGTAATAACCAGAAGTTATACAATACAATACAAATCCATTTTATTGTACGTCAAATAATTATAATTATTTACCTTGCGATTCCAGAAATAACTTTATGAATTGTATGTTTCAGACAACAGTTGGTTTAGAAGAAGAGGAGTGGTCCCGTCGCATGGCGAGGAGGCTAGAAGAGGAAGATGAGTGCGAGCGGCCAGACCCCGCCTCGCGCGTCAAGTACACGCTCAGCCAGAAACCTGACGCCATCGCCGAGAGGTGAGATTGTCATGAAATATACTTTACGGTACCCTCGGCTACACTGGCGTTCAGGGGAACTACTTAATGTACTCGAATAATAAGTAGCCTATATGTTAAACCAGAAAATTATTATGTGATCTATTTAATCCAAATCTTTTCTGCCGTTCATAATCTTACTTAAATATTTCGAATTTCATTTATTGAACTTACATCCTGGTCACCAAGTGTTTTTTGTTATTGAAAAACCTGGTTTCTTTTATAATAATTAATATGGTACTCATCCGAGAATATTTATGTCGGATGTTGATGTGAGTTCACTACTTATTCCACTTCTCATTTTCTTATAATTCTATGTACTTGTTGCGTTTTTTTATAAATGTATTTTGTTTGTTTTACAGACGACGACTGCTGCTAACGCTGCGGCCGCTGCTGGAGGCGTATGGGGCCACGTGCCAGAGGCTGCAGGACGGCTCCATGAACGACGTCGTCAAGAACACGCTCGACCATCTCACCGACGACTTCACGCACAACAAGATGGTATATGGTATGTACACACCAAACGTTATGCACTTATATAAACAAATGACGCCAGTGATCCATAGTATTATTAATCCCAGTATCAATAACTACAAGGACTGGCGAAGAGCATGCGTGGCGCAGATAATTAAAACCTATTTACTGCACAAATTTCAGAATTTCAGCTTCAATCATTACATATTTAAATTATTATAGTCAATTAGCTTGCTCTGCTTTTCATCTACCCATCACTTATAATTATGTGACCATTCCAGGTGAGGCAGTGTCAACAGACGCTATCCGGAACTGCTTACGACTCCTCCGCCAGTGGGGCGTCATAGAGTTGTACACGGAGGGGCGCGCGCGCAGCTTGCGGATAAGTGCGCCCTACGACACGCCACAGGCGCTCCATAACGTGTGCAACAACGTACTCAAGTTCAATATGAACACGCCGCTGTTGAGCACTAAGTGATATGGACAAAGTGATGTGAAAGTGAAAGTGATTACAGCCAGGGTTTATGACTGGCATGTGTAGTGTGTTCGTAAATCACGGATGGTTCTGACTATAGGTTTTGGAAAGGATAATCAGCGCAGTAAAAATACAGTTTTTTTTAACACAGGCCAGGGTTAACGTGATGCTCAGTCGTGATCACTACTTGACTAGTATTTGAGTGACGTATTTTTTATGACATAAAAGACTCAAATCTGCATTCAAGTAGAGATTATCAGATAGCCCTGAGCGTCATTCTAAATACGCGACCTAGTGTAGAACGCCAAAGGAACTTTTATGGCAGCTATCAGACTTTAACCGCGCGTCAGGTAGTATGGTCAAGCATAATTTATACTCTATTTCATTTAATAGCTACTGAGATTTGGCAAATTTTAAAAAATGTAGCTTCATTCATCCAAGACTTTGTAGAGGTCTTATATTTGACGCGTGGTATAAGTGTTATAATACTCCCAATGTAGTTGTCAAGAAAGTTATTCACTCCGTTAAGAAAAAAAACACAGAGTTACGCCCACACATGTGCGATACGATATCGCGATACATTTTACATGAAATGTAAAGATTATTACAGAATGATACAAGTAGATCACATCTGCAGTATTTAGTCCCTCTTCATTTTGTATGTTATTGCATGATACCAAATTCA
The DNA here is from genome assembly GCA_947562105.1 of Shargacucullia verbasci. Lineage (NCBI taxonomy): Eukaryota > Metazoa > Arthropoda > Insecta > Lepidoptera > Noctuidae > Shargacucullia > Shargacucullia verbasci. Next base: position 3,509,603 of record OX387302.1, on the reverse strand, counting down.
AATTCAAATATGCCATTATGGTACCTCCACTGCTGGACATGGGGAATAAATTAAACAGACGGTTGTATAAGGATGCCCACATCAAATAATATCTCACATTAATGTGGAGGATTGCACGTCAAATGATAGCAAAATCGTTGTATTATTATCGCATGTGTGAGAGCTTCAATTAACCAAATGTTGAAGATATCCAGTGACTAAATATCAACTTGTGATGTTAATGTTCACCATATTGATTGTTTAATGGAAATCTTGAATCCTAACCAAAGAGACAAATTTGTAGTGGAAAACTTACTCAGTTGGGTAACACTGCAATATACACAAGCATAGGTTTCAAGGGAGTACAATAGTTATTGGAGTATGTTTTCATTGTAATAAAATGTTGTAGCTATGACATCCTGTGTTAATACTCGGGTAAAGTTGGAGATGCCCACTTGTCCCTGCCACATATACCTACCCATAGGAGTAGACTTACCAAAACATACTAGCTAGTTGTATCGTTTAGGTAGCGGGGTCACTGCTAAGTCGAGGACTTTTCCTTCTTTGACTCATGCGTTCAAATATGTCTGATACAAAATCACTTATCGTCATCAGAGTAAGCAGCGCCGCCGCTTTGACTTCGCCGACCCTCGTATTATTAATAAAAGCTAGAGGATGCGCGAAAACGGCCGTCCCTCGACCGTACTGAGGCTCTTTAATTTGATAAGCATCAAAGCTGAATCTCCTACACTCAAAGTTTCAGCAAGAATAAAATATAACTGCTGGTCATTTTATGAATTAATATTATCTCGGATACTATATTTTATACCAATTTCACGAGTTAACTACACTGTTCATTATAAGATAGTTTATTCTACCTGTGGGTACGGTTGATAAGGGCAAGTGGACACCCAATATAGTATAAGGTTAACAGTTGCCAGGGTAACAATGACATACGTTAATTTAACGTAATATTATTATGTTTAATACCATTTGGTTAAGCGTTAACGTTACATTTTCACGAGTTTTCAACATTATGTGACGTATCTTATTTGTTTTGTATGTTGTTGACAGCTGCTCAAAGACTAGAGCCAAATAAGTCGTATGTTAGTATTTGTACCATGCTTATTGATCTGTGATGACGGCTATTTAAAACGTATATTTTTGTATATATTGTGACTGTAAATTATCATATTTTTCGGGTTAATCTTGAATTATTGTGATCTCATGATTGCAAAGAAAGCCTGTGTGCGCACTTTTTACTTTCGTACTTATTGTATGTTTTGTTTTGGCACAAGTGTCGAATTTGTATCAATAGAAAGCAAGATCTCGTAATATACTTTCGGGTAATAGATGTAGCAATTACGGTCTAATCAGGGGGAAACTTTCATTGAATATAAACTTATGATTATTCGGAATAAAATTAATCCCTATTAATATTGTATTATGAGCGTATTTAGTGCGCATTAGGCTTTCACTTCATAGCATTTGTATCTAAAGTGAAAATAAGTATGGCTGGCCATTACCGACTCTCAGGAGTCTAAATTTATTCCTTTTTGTACTGCGTTAAACTTAAGTTGACAAATAGCATGTAGAGTTTATTTACTTTGTACCCATATAATGATAAAAGGGGGCAAAGCAAAGATTGATTAAAACAATCTTCAAACATTTTGCGTTTAATTAAAGTTCTCCAAGGTTCAGTGCCCTTTGTACATTGAGCTAATACACAAATGAAAAAGAAACACTGCTTCACATAACATCACGCCTGTATTCCGAGAAAGGATAGACAGAGATGGACTGCTTACACTCACATTTCGCCACTATTCCGCATAGAATAAAGGGAAACTTATTGCTGTCTATCAGGCCCAATTCCAAAGTTTTCAATGGCTGAGGGATCGACTGCTACGTGTCGCGGGCTCATTCCCGCACGGAACAAATAATTGTATGTCCTACAGATAGTTGTTTGGGGTCTGGGTGTTTGAGCACGTGAATATTTTTGTTTGGAAACACACTGGTGCACTCCGTTTTATTTTTTGAGAATGACTCGAGACTTCGTGACTAGGAAAATCTGACGGTCACAGCTAGCAGCAAAGACAGTCATACTACTTCAAATAAAACCACTATTTTTATTGATTAATCTTTATTATAAATGAAACGAAATTTCACATTAAAATTGTTAAAGAATGAATAAAACAAAATTATAATATAAAAATAAACCTTTTGATTCAACTTAATTAAAAAATTATCAAAGCAGTTAGGTCACCTACGTAAGTTTTACCTAATATGCCTAATCATCCATGATTTGACAATAATGAGTGAAAATAGGCGAAATTAATTAAACTGTCGGGTATGTTTCTTTTTCTTTTTAAGTAACAACTGAGTACTTTTGAGTACACCACAGAACAAAACACATTGAGAATGCGCTAACTAGTTTGATTATAATATTAATAATCTTTCAGCGAAAGTGTTCATGTACTTAAATATGGCAAAGTTTAGGCATGATAAATCTTATTCCATGAATGAACTAACAGTCGCTAGCCGTTCAAATGTATCTGACGGTTACTTTACAAAATACTATGTAGGTACCTACTCTACTCATTTACCTTAGAACTAAAAGAAACCCTTAGTAAACATAATTATGATTTATGGGAAGTATTCAAATAGAAATATGTAAACTGATTATTTAAACAAACATTGGCTTAAATGTAATGATGATGATATTATAAGCTGTCATAGACAGTGGCACAGGAGTACCGGGCAATGACCATAGGCTTTATAGCTCTCTAACAAGAACTTTGACCAGGACCCTTTTTGGAGTATCTTGACTGGGTTATCAAAATACGTAACATTACATTTAAGCCGACATATGCGCAGTAAAGAAGCCATTAATCAACTACAAAAATTAAAATCGGTGTAGCATCGCGAGCAACCTCATAACACCCATCTCTTGTTGCCTTGTATGTTCCCGTATATCGGGAATGAGGTCCCTTAGGCGGCGCTCGTAATAAACCTTTTTCTCCTTGTGGTCATTACACTTGAGGTGTTGTTTCATATCATTCCAGCTGGACACGACTAGGTTGCAGAATCCGCAGTGGTATACTCCGGACCGAATCTGTAAAATAGTAATTCAACCGTCAATCATCTATCGCAGTGATGTGCAATCGTATAAAATTATTATCTTACACATGCCTCACATATTGGTGAATAACCACAGTGAGCATCACTGTGATCACTATGGGGCTTTCCTGTTGATAATCGATCCAACATGGTTATGAATTCTAACTCATATGCTAGAATCCATAAATGTTAACCATATTTGACCATGGTCAATAGACGTTGGTTCCTTACAGATTTATAAACAAGATTTTATTATAATCTGTTTTATTCGTAGTATGAATTAATTTTCTGTGAGATTTTTTATTTTATTTTACTTCTTCCAATATTACAGGGTTTATAAGACACTATTAAGTAATTGATACAACATACCTCTCTTATTATTTCGGATTTCTCAGATGTTACCACAGGCACGGCTCCCATTTTTATGCCATGTTGTTGATTTCTAACGTGCGATATAGCATCATGATTCGGCGGCAAATTCACATCACATATAACACACCTAATCCTCAAATTATTAGCAGTAATTAACCAAAAGCTGAACTTAGGCAGGCAGTATTCTTCGTTCACAACAGTTTCGCTACTGAAGAGACTTTCTATATCATACGCCGATTTAAGCCAGATTTTCGTCTCCATTGTGGTGAGAGCAGAACTACTAGCTGGTTTGACAGTCTCCTGATTAGCCTGTTTGGTTTGGGATGACTGAACCATCTTTGTGTGAGCTGCTCCTGAAACATGTTCCTTCATAGATCTCAAGGAAGACGGCAGTCTCACATCACAAATGCGACAATACGTATGGCCGCTTTCTTCATTATAAATTAAACGGTTTTCTTTTGCATAGGCACTTGCCTCTGCTGAAGAGGAACTACAGGTGTCAGTAACTTCTTCATCTGATTCGTTTTTAGAATGTGGGAGTGCTTCTGAAATTTTTATGTTTTCATTTGCCGGATCTTTTTTTACGGTCAAGTCTTCAGATATTTTTGATGACTTATCATTTATATTGACTCTATTAAGGTTTTGATCTACAGCTGAAGGATATTTTAAATTGGAATCGACTTTTTCAGTCGAAGAATGACTCTCAATATGGCTTTCAATCTCCTTAAATTCAAATGTTATGACTTTGGAACAAGTTTTACAGAAAGCAGTTTCTGTTTCCAAATTTATGTTGATTCCTTTGCCTTGGTATTTACCGATAGACTCAAGAATTTTTGTGTTTTCTTTAACGGATGATTTTTTATCGTTTTTAATGTCGTTATCTATCGTTGATTTATTTTCCATGGTATTCGCGACTGGAGTTGCAGTGATTCCGATCTGTTCATGATCACCGTTACTTTTGATTCGACGTTTTGCGTAGACTTCCTGATGATCAGAATCATTGAAATGTTTTCTCATCATAAGATCTTTTGGAGTAATCAGCGTGTTACACGTGAGGCACTGTACAGCGTCATCTACCTGAAATTACAGAACAATCCAGTTATCATACCTACCTATCGACCTATTGCTTGTAATTAGAACTTGAGAAGAGACCTATGCACAGCTTTTTGGGACAAAACTCTCTCCTTTTTTCTTAAAACCTACATTTATTTATTATGTACTGATTGCTTTAATTTTATTTTTTTATTTGTTTAGATCTAATATATAAATAAAAATATCACATGCCACTTCATGACGGCATCGGCGAAATATAAGTGACTATGTAGAGTCAGATCCCTCAATAGCAAGCCAGTAAGTACTTACATGGCGATAGATGGCGTTCTCCAAACTAAACTTAACAGGTTTTAGTACTAAATTCAATGAATGAGTGGTTTCACTTTTGTGTTGGGCCTCATCTTCAAACTCTTCATTGCAGATGGTGCAGATATCCTCTATCAGTCCATGCCAAGCCTTCTCGTCTATGTGAATATTGTTAAAAGCAACAACATCACGGCCCATTGGTTTAAGAAGATGTATACCCTTGTTTTGCTTGTGCTCATCCTCAGTTACATGTAAAGTTACTTTAGAAGCAATTGGTAGCAGCACGTTGCAGAACTCACAGAAGTATCCCAATTTAAACTGTAAAAAAAAAAACGTATTCAATGTAATAATAAAATGAGGGTGGATAGTAGCGTAGAAGCGAGGAGACGTACAATCAAAGAGGGGCGTAACCCCAACAGTGGGTAAACTCTAGCTGTGGGTAGTGTTATTTTTTCAGTCATTTTAAGTAGTTAAGTATGTTTTATGCTAAAAATAAGTTAAATTAATGAAATTAGGTACAGACACCCTTTTGTTGAACATTGTATTTTCGTCACCTTTTCGCCGCTGGCCGTTGACTCTGATACTCACAATGACCATAATTTATTTCTTTAATAAACAATTTTATTTTAACTGTATATTCTACTTAATTGGAGTGTTCAAGTATGTGGGTCATTCCTGTTGCATGTTATCATGTTATTATAACGGTATTTAATACACTAGAAAAAAATATTACCTTCCTGATATGTTCGTCTTCAAATTTATCGGAGTATTGAACAGAACTCAGGTTCTTTGTATGCAGTGATGTACCAATATGCTTAATAGCGTCTTCTTCCGATTCCACAAAAGTATTACAAGCCAGACAGAAGGAGTTTAAGGCGCCAGTAACGACACCGTTCGTGTGTAAATTGTAGGCCATGGCGAACTACGACAAAAAAAAATTGTACATAGGAAGCTTCGCTCGACATCATTTCTCAATAAACAATTGGCGGCGGGAAGGCGATTCATACACGTTGAAACTGTAACGACTTAATTACAAAACAAGGTTTATCTTTAGACCAGCTTTAAATCTTCGATACAATTTTTGCATTAAGAACATACTTACCATAATCGAAACACAGTTCATATTCCAATATATGAAACTTAGTACTGGACCAAGTTGTTTGTTTTGTATTAAAAACTCTATTACTGAACTGTACGTTAGATTGAAGTTCTACTATTACAAAGGTGGTAAGAAAAGAACTTTTGCTGATACTCAACCCCCCACCCCCCTCTCCGCCTTAATCTTACATAATACGTAAGACGGAGGAATGTGACAGCTTATCACACTCGTTATGTAGGTGGGCACGATTGGCAGTGGCTAAAATATCTTATTCAACTACATAATGTAGACCAAACATAAGGCGTGCCTAGTTTATAAATATTTTATCAAAAATGGATACATTGCATTATGTAACAATAAGTAGGTACTTTATATGTTGCAATGTTGCTTATCTTTTGAAATAAATAGTTCTTCGAAGTAGCCCATTGTGATTATAAAAATAGAAATATTGTATGAATGAATTCCTCTTGGTTTGCAGTAACCTACTGCAAACTATATCACTAAATATTATAAAACAAAGTCCCCCCGACGGGTCTGACTGAACGGGATAAACTCGAAAAACTACTTAACGGATTTTCATACGGTTTCCACCAATAGACCGAGTGGTTCATGAGGAAAGTTTAGGTGTATATTGCATTAGGTTTTTGTGTAAATTATATATATATATTGTGTGAAAAAATCATGCCGACTGGGAGCTTTTTATTGAAAAAAATCGCAATCTCATATCTCTAGCATTCTAAACTAAACTGAATTACTTTTCTTCTGTTTAAACCTATCACGGTGGTATTTGTGAGATCTCTTTTGTCCGAGACTTAATTAATGTATGACTACAGAATCTATTAATTTTGTTTATTCAGATTTATTCCAGTAAGTTTGTTTACTTTTTTTATTACAGTACAATCTATTCTGTTTGTTTGTATAAATTATGAGATTTTAAATTTTTTATAAGTAACTAGCGACCTGCCCCGGCTTCGCACGGGTGCATATTACTAATGAAGAAAATCAAACATTTCATACAAAAATACCATCCAAATTTCCGAAGTTTCCGTTGGATCCAAAAAAAATCTTATTTACAAACCTTGTCCTCACAATTACAAATACAACAAAAAATAATTAGCTAAATAGGTGTGGCCGTTCTGAAGTTATGCGCTTACATACATTTTTGGCAATTGATTTTTATTTATATAGATTAAAATTCCCTATTAATATCAATCCGGGAATTCAATCCGTTATATTAGTCTATCCGTCCGTCTATTTGTACCTACAGTCAAGTCACCGTCGATAATCTCGGGAGATTTTTGTGAAAAATTCCGATTTGAACGTAGATGAAACTGTCGTTAAACTTAGACGAGTAAAAATTTAAGACTTCGTCAATATGCAGCTGCAAACAATTCACACCCACACAACAGTCATGCATGACTCGTGTTAGTCACAGGTCAGGTCATTCAGTTTAGAAGGGGGCGACAAAATTAAATATAAGAGTAAGAAGTGCCCCGTTTTGACCAACCCCCAGTCCTCTCGGACGAACGGGGCAGAAGCCGTTCAAAGTCGTATGAATCCAATGCACACAATCGTATGAATTTTATTTCATATTTTTGCATATTATTTATTTGCAATTCCACAATGTCGATTAGGTGGTAGCATAAAATTAAAACTTTTCAGTATCACTGCATCATATGTGTACATTGTGCAATAATAAATAATAATGATTCAGTTTTACACAGATAAGAAAAACGGTTAAGTGCTGACTCGCGCTCCGACCACGGTTCCGGTGTAGTTATGTACTGTACTTACCTATAATTAAGTACGTAGTTACGTGTTCTGGTTTTGCAAAAATAATTATGAAGTACACAAGTAGGTTCGCCCCCCTGGGAGACGATCTGCCAGGGGGGCGAACCTATGACCTTTAACTAGAAAAATATCTACCACACACCAAAACATGTACATTAATACGCAATTTCAAGATTAGAGGTTATGGGGAAGTCCCGATTTGTATGATTAGAGAAAAATTCAAGTTATCAAATTTAAAAATTATGCCATTAAAGCCCTGCACTTAAAAAGCCATAGTATAATTATTAACTATCTTTTAATTGCTTTATAAAGTAGTACCTTGATTTATTTTACAGCAGTATGAGGTTTGGTTGGTTAAAGACCTTTATATCCATACTATTAAAAATGCAAAAGTAACTTTGTCTGTTTTTTTTTTCCTCTTCACGAGTAAACCGCTAAACCGATCGTATTGATATTTTAGAGGTACCTTGAGACTGAGATTAGGAGAAAGATATTTTTTACTATTACAGCAAAACACTTATTAATAGCCAGGTCGTTTTAAATTTCAGCTTGATACCTACCTCAAGTCGTTTCTCAGAAAATGGGCCTGGATAGACACAGACAATAACTACAGCTAGGGTTCCCAACTTTTGTACGAGAAATAAAGTATATTAAGGTCAGAGAACTAAAATTAACAGAGGCCCTAGTGTAAGTTTCTTTCGACAATTTCGATTACTACATCGAACGCATTCGCGGCGCTCCGATTGGTGGAGAAAACGAAACGAACCGATTGGAGCGCCGCACAGTGGGCGAAAAAGGTCAAATAGGGTGTTATTTATCAGGTAACAATACTGGACAAACAAATTTAATTAATTATTTGTTTCTTAGTACATTACCCTGTATGACAATATCGTCCAAATATACAATTTAAAATAATTTATATCTTTTGAACGGGATCGTTCGGGGTCAAGGTCAAAGGTCATACGGCTTTGTTAAAGACTCGGTAACAATACCTAAAAGTTTCAGCTTTACAATGCAAGATCGATAAAAGTTATGAGGAAACCAAATTCCATTTTCATACATTTGAAATGTACAAACTCATATTTTATGGTGTTTACTCGAAAAAAAAAAAACATATAACCATTAGATTATTCAATGGTTTGATGTTTTCAATAAGTCTGTATACTGTAAACTCTAAAAAAAGACAATTTTTTTCAAAATTCCTATGAAAGAGGCTTGATTTTTCGCCCACTGTGCGCCGCGCCGAACGCGTTCGACATAGTAAATCGAATATGTCAAAAAAACTAACACTAGGGGTACAGTGTTTTAGAAAAGTATACAGTATTTTATTTTTTGACGTTTTAAAAACATATTTTTTGGAGCTTCTTGGACAATTTAACAATTTATTGTAATTTTAAAATATTTATAATAAAATATTGTTAACATTAAAATAAATGAGGCTCCGAATACCAGCGATCATAAAAACAGTATTTTGTATACTTTTTTTTTATAAAACAGTAAAATGTTTTAACGGGTGAAAAAAAGTACCTATAATACTGTTTTTAACAGTATGGTTGGGAACCCTTCCTACAGCTATCCTATAAGAATTTAATTTTCCATTTATGTGGTACGGATCCCTAAAAATTAATGCCCGATTATGTAGATAACATACATTCTCGCCAGGATTCTGTAAATAAGTATTTACTTATATATATATAAATTAGTTTAGCTTTTCAGACTCGAGGATTATAGGTAAATAAATTTTAGCAGGTACCTATATCTTCCATCGATACAAGTCGGGCCGTTTCCACAAAGTTCTAGAATGAAGGTTTTACTCCGAATATCGTCGCAAGCTTAACTAATGCCTAATAACACAACACACTGATAGGATATTTTAGGAAATAGAAAAGAAATAAAATTATAGGCTTATGGAAAGACATTTCTAGATATTATAATAATGACATGACATGCACGTACTACGTAATTATTAGTTCCACGAAATTATGAAATGCATTTAGTTACTTACAATTATTTTCCAAGGCAGGTAGTTGTTTCGCCGCGACCCGAAGACTTAATACTGTGCGATTCAAATAAATGATTATTTCTATAAAGCCAGCAGATATAGGCAGCAGGCACGTTTATTAGAACATTTCCGGGGATTACAGACCATAGAGTTATGACCGGCCACTCACTCATGTTCGTTCAGTGTTCACAGCCAATGTTGCCACCTCGCGAAAAATAAAGTCACATAGACTCAATATGATCCTTAGATTTTGAGAAGAGAAAATAATCCTTAGAAATAGCTAAGTATACGTGATTATAAGATAGTGTTAAGATTTTATATAAAATAAATATATTTGGTAAAATATTGATTTATTAAGACACAGGAGGCGTCTGGTAACGAAAAACAATGAATTTTCTATTGTCTAGTTTACGTCCAAGCAAAACAACATAATAAACCCAAATAATGTGATTATGTCCAAACACCTGGACCCGGAACAAGGGGACAAATATCTTTTTTAAATATAAGATTAATCAATCCTATTATAATAACTAATCGAACCCATGACACGTGGCGCGGCAATCGATAAATGATGAACTATTGCGACAGTCGTTCGCTAAATTTGGCGACTAATCGTTAAGCTGGCAACACTCCTTGGACTTACAAAGCCATAGAGCTTTAGTCATTTTACAAAGTGTAATGACTAGGGATCATGCATTTATAGAAAACGCCTATTTTGTTGTCTATTCACGATTCACTCGCTATGCTCACTCACGAAGTCTCGGTTTCTTTAACATACCCGAATATAAAAGAGCTCCAGTCCGGACTGGAGCGGCGCTCCATATTGTTGATCCACTTTAGGCTATGAATCCTCTAAGAGCTAAGGTTACTAAAATAAAAAATATATTCCGGTATTATTGCACTAATGCTGCCAGCTCCGGTAGCCGATGTAAAATGCATAAAAATATACTACACTTGCACAGAATTGTAAAAAAAATATAACGGCGAAATCAAGCTACTGCCTTTTTTCAGTTGTATACTTGTATGTAGGTAAAGAAGTGAGGAAGCATTTCAGTTTTTTTCAAAAATATCTACATCCAGAATTCCTTACTTTTATAGAGTCTCACTTAAATTTTATACTAATTTTGCTGTTCCTTCTGACGAAATCCGTATTATGGCGTAGTATCAAGTATACATTTTAACGTAAAAAAAGAATAACCATAAAAGGTTTCTTCTATTTATTTGGCAGCATCGTTTCATTTTGCTGAACGGTAAAAAAGATTGTTGTAGTTGAATCTTAGTTAGAGTATTTATTCCAAGTGGTTGGAACCTTAGTTGAAACTTTGAATTGTATGATGGAATCATGCCTATTTGTTAGAATGTCTGCCTACAATCCTAAAAACCTTTGTTGTACACTGATAGAAAACAGTTTTCTTATCTGTGACTCTGTGACAGACGCCAGTCTGTTGACAGCTGTCATCCCATTTTTTGTTACCTTCTGAATTCTCAATCAAAGCGAGCTCCGCTTGTCGCCGTTTTAGACGAGTGTTTAGTTGAATGATGTGCAGTGCCTTGTTGCTTGGACATAATGAAACTTATATTTTAAGTAATATCTTCGTGTCCTAGCTTTATTTGCTAGTCAAGTGTAAAATGTCACAAATTATAACTTTTAATGTGAAAATGTTAAGTGATAATGTTTGTGTTGTGTGCTTGGTGCATTTATTCATTTTACTGGCACTAACAAAGGACATCGCGGAAGCTCAGGAGCTAAGTAAGTAAATAGAGCTTAAATATACCGAATAATGTATAAGATGGTAATTTCTAACTTTTATTTTCAGTTGATTATTGGTAGATTTGGACTCATCAGTCACCTAGAGGTTTTCTTACCGTGCTTGAATGGGCCATAACAGATTTAGCTGCATTGTGGTGGGTTACCATAATTGCTGACTGGTATTCAGTCCCATCAAACGATGGAATGTGTACATCAGTACTGGGTTTGACCATAGGTGTCTGCCCATTAGTTAATGGTTTAATAGGGGTAACTATCAACTATCTAACCTTTGAACTTGATCAAATTTTACTATTAACTTTATTTCTTGAAGCCAAATCAATTTGAAGGTGTCTGATGGTCACTGTTACTTGATAGGTTATATATTCTTTGAGCGAATGCACCTTTTGATAAAGTGCAATTGAACAAGTTTAAATCTTTATCTTGTAACTATAAATAAACATTGTTATCATCATGTTGTCTTGGAGTTTATGATATTCTTTGAGTAATATAATTAACAAGCTGTTTCCACAAGAATTTTAATATAAAGAAGCAGAATTAAAAAAAATATATATTCTTAAAAAAGTTGCTTTGTTTCTTCAAAAGTTCAGTTTAAGGATTTATAGTTTCTGAAAAGGCCCAATAATAGTTATTGGGTATTTCATATATAGTATAACATAACATAGCATCACACCTAAATCCCTGAAGGGTAACCAACCCACATTTCACCGTAGCTGATGCTGTTAAGTACAATGTTATTAAATAGGGTATTTCAGTATATGAAAATTCTCAGTAACAGCTTCAGTGTTCAATTGTAATTTAATACTAATTAAATATGCTCAATAAATTCATCTGTGATATGTCAGCAATAAACCTCTGCCTATCCTTTTAGGAAAGACAGGTGTGATGCCATGATTTTTTAATGTAAATAAGTAACTTTGGTGAAAGAAGTCATCATCAATAGAGTTTTTTATGTGTACTAGTGTAGTACTGCCTCCTTCAATCCCCGATTGGGTGAACAAAGAGTTACTGTGTTACATCCACAGTCCATGGATGATACTAATGAAAAATATTTTATAAGTCAAGCTTATTGCCATTCTTGGCAATGATCCTGACGCCATCTTAACAGTAAATATATATATATTTATCAGGCATGAGAATCATAGTCAAACCCTTGGGGGTATACCAATAATAGACATTAGCTGTTACTTATATGAAACTCTGGACTGACAACTGATTTTTAAAGACATTGGTTTGGCCAGGATCAAACTCAGAGCCGTACGGAAGGCAAGCATTTAATGTTGACTTAATTATAGTAGATACAAAATTGAAAACCATGAATGAATGAGTGAGATGTTAGTAAAAGCGCAGTATCGCTTAACTTCCGTCGACGGGTTCCGTTGTTGCGAAGTTCTGGATTTATTGAGGGTATGATAAGAAATAAAAAATGTACTCGACAACATCACCAGCTCACCATACGAAAAAACATGGCCAACATCTGATTAAATGTGTAATATCAACAGCCTTTTAATCTCCTCTCACTGTTGAGAAGGGGTTTGGACCTCAATCCAAAAAGCGGGACCCGATCCAGAACCATTAAAACCAATTTCAGAAGCTACGTAATCAAGATATTCTCGTAATCGGAATCGCTTCAATTTTGATAGTTTATGAGTGTTCATTGCGTTCCAATCATAGAGCCATGTGATTTTTAAAGTATAATTGCAATGTAGTTTGTTAAACTGTGATATTAAATCGATTGATCGTGATTACCTAGCGGAGCTGGCTGTTCAGGATGCCATTCACGTAGGGAGGTCTTCTCGTGTGTCGATTTCTGGTCTATCTTCTAGATTGTACATATGCATTTAATGTACCAAAGGATACACAAAAGATTGAACTCGTCTTGATTATTGAAAAAAGCGTATACGTGCCTAAAGTACCTACTTATTGTACTTACTAAATAGTGTCTTAACGATAAACTAAATTTCATTTTTCGGGAATCGACTTGGGCACTATAAACATTATGCTAACACAATGTCTAATAGGTGTTACAGGTTGCATATTCGCAGAGTTGGAAGAACCGGCGCACTTCATTTCCTTCATTACCGTTTTATAGTTTGTTTGATATCATTACTCGGTTCACTTCGTGCTCCATTTTACGCTCCACTGCGTCTAATGTTCAGAATAAATAGAGCTAACGGTGAAAAGTTCTTGGGAAAACTTAAAGAATTTTACTCGTTTGGTTTCAAGTTCAAAAACAATATCGATTGACAGAGCTAAAAAGCAATGACTGAACTCTGAAGACAACAAACCTGTCTACAGTCATTAAAAGAAAATTCAAAAATGTATAATGATTTTTAAACAAAACTAACGCTGGGGCTTTTAGAGGAGCTAATTATTCAGGCACAGAAAAATAACTTTAATGATACAACTAGGGTTGCCAACCGTACTATAATATATAGTATTTTACTGTATTTCGGGTCTGCGTACTATATACTGTTGAAGAAATATAGAGTACGCAAAAATACTATATTTTCAACACTGAAATCTAACAAACAAATCCTTCGTTTTAAAATGCAAGAAGTGTAAAAAAATATTGTTTTTATGAAAATGTATAAGTAAGAAATATTATCTTTGTCTATTTTTTGTCTTTGCCATAAAATACTATATTTTTTGAAGTGTACTATATTTTTTTTTAACTTAGTTTGAAAAATACTATATTTCGCCGAAGAAATGTTGGCAACGCTAGATACAACGGTTCTAGCAATGTATTATACATAGCTTTAATGGGTGAAGTTGGATTTAACAAAATGACGAAATAACGAAAATGAAGCTTAACACATCAACATCACGTTGTATTCACGTTGGCTTAGGCAGAGGTGTACAATTACACTTACATTTTACCGAAGCCGTTACTGGGTCCCGTGTAATAGGGGCAAACCTTCAATATATATATACCGTTACTGTTAAAAACTGAAGAATTGACGAATGAAAGATTGAAATTCAGAAAGGAGAATGAAAATTTAAATTCTATATTTTATATTTATTTTATCCACCCAGAACTTAATAACTAATTCTCCAGCTATCCTATCGCCGCTAACCGGAAAGCATATTTTTGTGCCACAGAAAGTTTATTGACCTTCCGAAACCCTTAACAGTCTGCACGCAAAACTCATAAATAATTCGCTCCCGCCATGGTAATCGTTTGCATACTGCCTATTACAAGGGGAAGCTCATATCTAACCATCTGACGTTTAGCCATAAGGGTCGACACAGCCTAATACAGTCCAGTGTTAAATGCAGTGTCGGAAACGCACATAGTATAATTTTAATGTAAAAGTTTTTTTAATGTAAAAGAATAGGTTTTGGAGAATATGTTGGTGTTTTTAAGTATGTGGACTGAACTAAATCGATAACTGATATATTTTGTTAGTTGTCCCAAATGAAAATTGTTGTTTAATTATTCAAAAGCTCTAGAATCTTTTCAGGATACTGATGAATTTAGGCCTCTTACCGTTCCTTAGGCCACCACTGAACAGAGACATTCTTCCCTGTAATATACTGCAAATATCGGATGCAAAAGTCGTCTCCAAAAACAAAGGAGATTTCGTATCATCATCTTAATGGGCCGCATATCCTCTTGGCCTCAAAATATATTCAATGAGTTCCTCGGAAGCAATCAGTAGTTAGTTCTGTTAAGTAGTATGAAAGTGCGATTTTTAAAGCACAGTTTAGCATTAACAGTAAGTCTTGTGAGTCCTGCGGATGCGTTTATTAGATTTTTATTCTTTATTTCTGCGCTGCCACTGTTTATCTAGTGAATCATGGACGGTTCCCGACTGATTCATTGCCAATACATATGCTAATTGTATTCTGTTGTATGATGTTGCCACTTATTATTCAATGCTAGCTGTCATTTCTTTTTGTTAGTCATTATGACTTTTGAGAATCCTGAAACGTCTGCCATTAGAATCTCATTACTGGCATATAGAGTCGTATGATATTATTTTTAATTATAATCGTTTAGTTTAAAAATAGTGACATCTCCATACAACTTCCGTTCCCTCACCCGAACGCTATTTTTATTTTATAAAAGTTTGAAGTTTGAAAAAAAGAGGAATTACCTAATTTGGATTTTGAATTTAGAACACTACACACACACACTACACACAGCTACGCATCAGTCAGACGCCTTCATTTACGTCAGAACACATGCGCGTGAGTCGGTACATATTGATGCGTTCCCCTGTTTGTTTTTAACTAACTTTTTATAGTTATTGCCCGTCGTAGACTTTTATGAGCGTTGCACGGTGACTGATGCACTTATGTCGTTCTATGAGTCCGTGTGCTAGTAAATAAAGGGACGCATGGAAACAATAAAAACAATAACGGTTATAATGGTATCATATGTTTATAGGGGATCAAACTAGTCGACTATGTAATTTGCTTTATTATATCTAGCTTGTTATATAATTATTAGAATAAAAATAATAACGTTTACGTTTTCGATATTAGTTGCATTTGACTTAGCGGTGTTAAAGACCGCATCCTATACATCAAATTATACTGGACACTACTTAGTTAATCAGAATCATTGACTAGATTGCTTGGACACGCAATTTCTTGAGTTTCCCCGATAATTAGAATCCGGCTCGAAGGACCAGTTTGGTTGGTCCCTGCGCGATAATTATCAACACGGAAATGTACCTACTTTCTTGATAGAGCTGAGTAAATATTATAGTGTATAAACCTTTTATATACAATCATTTATTTTTTTACGTAGTAGTAATCTTTAATGCGTTGCTATATTGTTTATACAATTAAAATAATCTACACGTAGACTTTCACTGGGACGATAGGAAGAAACAAAGAAAAACTTATTTAATATAATATAGTACTTACTCATCGATCTACAGCAGAGCGGGGTTAAATTTACAGAATAAGGGTCCACTAATTCTTGCGAACCCATAAAATAATTATTATTTACAACTCGCGTAATTGTTTATTAACAAACATTACTAAATTATAGTCAACATTTATTCTCAAAACTCTTCAAGCTGCTAATGAAATCCAACCAAAGTTAGTCTTGCAATGAGAAATAAAAACACTCGAAAGGCGATGCTCTTCGTCAACAGCTGTTTTTAGAATCGACAAATTCACGTTGATCCCTCTTTCTCTTACTTGTATGTCTTAAACTGAAGAGATATAGGGTCATACTATACTGGTGATGTGTATTTCTGGATGTAACTGTGTTAGAGATGATATGGGAATGATGACTTCCCCGCCAGGACACGGTGCGTTTCCTCCCAGTGACGTCATGTCCGATAGAATAGAGTTTTATGAAAATTTGTTTGGTATATTGTCAACGCTGGTTTCCAAATTCATACGGTAAAAGTATTTTCTATGGATGACATACGTAGAAATCTCTTGCTTATACATTTTATATATGCATGAGTTGGCCTGATGTTCCTAATTCAATAATTCAATTAACGATTACTTTTCTTGATGAATTGAAGAGACTTTAAAAACTACACAAAATCGAAAGAAAAAAAAATGTACCGTCGATTTCCCTACTTCCATATTCAAAATAATTAATTAACCCTCCCCATAGCACGCCACTGTGCCATACATAACATTTCACACAATACATACAGCGATAAAAGCTAAACTCCCGCCGACCTGAATAGCGCAAACTAGGATAGTGCCAATAAACGAGCTTGGGCGAAAACAATCATAATAAATTATTCGGTCGTTCGCACTTGCATGACCCACTCAGCGTTTTAATAATAACCACACAATGGACCATGTTTAGTTTAATTCATTATAACATACGAGACAACCTCTAGTAATCGAGCTTTTTTAATCTTTCCACTATGACATATTAAATATGACCGCCTCATTGGTTTAGTGATCGCAAGCGCGACTGCTGAGCGTGAGGTCCTGGGTTCGATTCTGGGATCGGTAAAAGTGAAAGTGATCGGAAATTCTGTATGGAAAGAACTTGGTCACTTCTGTAAAGAATTCAGACGCTGTTTTCAAGACTTAATAAAGGAACTGTCCGACTGAATAATAGACTTATATAATATCAATGTAAAACCCAAACCTAGGCCTAGAAAATTTAATTATCACAAAACGAAGATTTTTGAACATTCAACTTTTAAATCACAAAAAACAAACAATAGTTTTTCTATTGTATCTACTATGCGTCATATGACGGGTTTATTTCGTGCAGAAATAAGAATCTTAGTTAGTATAATATGTATAATTATGTTACTTATAATCTTTGTAAAAGTTGAAAGTAAACAAGTAACTCTACTATTTACTCATTTCATGATTCATAAGCGTATGATACGCTTATTTACGATAATCTTTTCTTTGGCAAACGTAACCGTCTCATAGACACGTCTCGTAGACGTACTATGTGTTGTGTAGTAATTACATGCCTGTGGTCATGTGGGCGGCATTTATTAATGAAGTACGTGATAACGTTAAAGACCACACAAGTTTTGTTAGAGGTAATAATGTGGGTATAATAACGGCTTCCTAATTTAAGAGAAGACAAAAACAAAATGTATTACGTACCGCTTGAATTAGATATAATTGTATGGACACGCGACTCATTTAACACCGAGAAGACAACCTGTGGAAGAGAACACTCTAATTTTTTTCTTCTTTTAACATTTCGCATTGATCATTTGCGAAGGAAAACATCTGAATCACTACATATTATAAAACAAAGTCCCCCGCCGCATCTGTCTGTCTGTCTGTCTGTCTGTTCGCGATGAACTCAAAAACTACTAAACGGATTTTCATGCGGTTTTCACCAATAGACAGAGTGATTCATGAGGAAGGTTTAGGTGTATAATTCGTTAAGGTTTTCTGTAAATTGGCTAAAATATGACGATTATAGTTGAAGTTGTCGGAAAAAATCATGCCGACTCGGAGCTTTACTGGCGTGCGTCGAGTAACAGGCTGATACGACACTACGACAAAAAAAATGAAGGCGTATATGCTCTGCTACCCGTGCGAAGCCGGGGCGGGTCGCTAGCTCGCTAGTTACGAACATTTAAGAAATATTGTAAATTTCGTTTTTTGTTTCGAAAAATAATTTGATGAATTATGATCTTTTAAAATACAATTTAATTTTACTTACTTCTAAACACACTAAATAGATTAACGATGTAAAAACATTATATACGCGTCAAAATACTCCTCCGCATCGCTATCAACCGGCAGTATACCCAGAAGACTTGCCGCGCTGTACGGAAATTATAATCTTTTGACAAATCTCACTTGACTAGAAACGAAGCCAATAACCGAAGCTATTTTCATAGTAACCGTGATTTTAATTACGTACACCGAGTAACAGCTGTGTCAATATAACTTGAATGCTTAAGATTCGTAGCATTGTTTTCATAATTCAAACCTACCGGTGTTGTGTGTGATGTCAGAATAGCAGCACTCGCTTTGTTAGATAATCTGGTTAATATTGCTTTAAAACAACTTCGAGTTTCACCTACACATTTATAACGTAGAATAACGAGTCCTATGTCCATGCTGAGAAAGCTACGAAGCCGAGATTTAACAGTTTTCATGTGGGACCCAAATACCCAAGAATATTTAATGTTTTTTTTTTTTGATATGATGTTCTTACTCAGTTAAGCTCCCTACTTCAATGAGCACAATATTTCTTGATAGTTTATTACTGATTAGCACTACGCTTATCAGCCCAGGTTCCGATTCCTCAGGACATGTTATCTATAAAAAAAAATAGACGTTCAAAAATCTGATTATGATATGTATTAGGGTTTTCAGACCTTTTCGCTTCTCTCAGCCTTCTCTGGCCAATTCTCTGAGAAAACGTCTCTGTCGACATACGCCGACATGTTATTTTAAAAATTCATTATTGTGTAATTATAAAGTTACTCAATACATCATACTCAACTCTCATTTTATCAAAAGAAAGTGATACACAGCTCATACTTAGTTATACAATGAGTAACGATATTATTTCCCCATTCACACGTACTGCTGACATTGCCCTATAAACTACGTCATACTCATGTGTTCGCAAAACATATGGCGTGACATTTGCGTACATATGCTTTCGTGTGACCTCGTTGAGAAAGGACTCGAAATGCACTTAAGTGTTTTATACGTGAAAATAATCGAATTCCAGCTGTCTTGGCAGCCGGAGTTACTGCGTACTGCGGTGTAAATATTTATGGCGAATGGTATCATACTTAGGATTAATTTTAGGGTTTTTTTTTCTAATTTTATAGCTATAATTAGTTCTCAATAAGTTTTTAATGCCAAAAGTGGTATTCATCGACATAGTCTCAAAGAAAGATCTAATAGACATTTTCAAATTTCATCTATTTTTCGATAAGACGAATCATGGCACAGATTACTGAATAGTTAATACGTAAATAATGGCCGTGCTCTTGAAAAAGAAGTGTACCGGATGTTAATTGCAAAAAAAATTAAAACAGAAAAATGCGCAACGACCATAGTAAGGTTTTATTAGGTCTCAGTGCCTCGTAATCCGGTTTAATTATTTAGTTGCTTACTTTGGAGGACACCTAGATTAGGTGAGAGGGTGTACCTTGTGGACACATGTTATTAAGTACACTTGTCAAGGTTCTTCGACTTTATGTCCTTAATACGTCACATCAATGTCTTGGAAAATGTTAAACTCATTGGTAGACTAATCGATGCTAATTTTATTTGGCGTTTCTGTGACTTTAATGGCATCTAGTATAACAAAAATTCGCTGAATAGTGATCAATTTCGCACTATTGCGTATTCAGAAGAATCGAAAGATAATAATTCTGAACTAAAAACAAAGGTTACTTTATTAACAAAGTTGAATGATTCCCCGAAAAATGATAACAACGATAAGCGAGATAATTAAAACAATACTAAAGGACGAGACTTCAAACCAATTTGATTAACAGTAAACTGGCGCCCGCGCCATGCTACCATCAATTAGTTACAGAGTGATGTCACTGCGAAGTTATACCTCCAATATTGGTCCTTATGGACTTTTGTCGTAAAGACTAGATATATACATATTTCGCCAATTGTATGAAGATCCACTAAACTTGCGTGCATGCATTTCAAAAATTATTTAAGTATGTATACTAATCAGGTAGTTACAGTAATCATGTAGATTTTACGAAGGCTTAAATAATAAATAATCTTAAATACAATTAATTAATTGTTACTTTATTTAAAACAATGATTTAAGATCCATATACATACATATAATAGTGATATCACTGTGGAAAATTATAAAATAAAATATTATTTATTTATACAGATTAATTAGTATTTTTCCTTTACATATGCCCCACGAATATTCACATCATATTAATGATCTAATATATTTTTCCTGTATATTGTGTTCGTTTTAAAACGTATGGAACAAAATAATGACATTAAATTAGATATTTTGTATCAGATCTCTACACTGTAAAGAGTAACATCCATCGATTTTTACGTCAAGTAAGTGTTATACTGGACGTAAAATTCGATGTGATCGTAACTGAATCCATTCAGTAGGTAAAGCATCTAATCATGGTAATTCAGTTTATTTAATTGCCAGTGAAAGCTAAGTACTTATGTTTTTTATCAGAATAAATACTTTGCACTATGTCATGTCATTGCAAACTTTTTTACACCAACCCAAATAAATGCAAAATAAGGCATTCTAACAATTGCATTATTCAAAATCGAAATTTAGGCCAACGAAGAGAAAACAAAGCTAAAAGTGGTTACAGCAGTAGCAAAGAAAAGAAAACATGAGAACGAATTCGGTAAAATTGGTCCACCGACAGTTTACGGACGCATACAAATCCAATTCTCCATTGTCCGTTTCAAGAGTACGCGAAACTTCGACTCCGCCGCACGTGCAAACCGCATTTGCGAATTGCCATTGCCCAAGAACATTCAACAATGAAGCGTTCAACAATAATATAATCGTAATATTGTATCGGGTTATAATTCATATCGTGGCCATTAGTTCTGTTGTTGCGCTTAGAATTATTGTTATTAGAGCAATGTTCTGCTTCTCTATTCTTCGCGTAACGACAAAATAATTGCCTGTATAGCTTGGATTAAAATTCAAACAATTTTTAAAACCCCAGAATGTAGGACTTGCCAAAAAATAATTATACTATGTTTTAATTTTTTGCTGCCATTCTCAGCTTGCTCTAATATTTTTTATTAACTTAGTTCTGCTAACATCAACCTTGGTAAAACCAATTCACAGTTATATGACTCAAATGTTCTAGAACTAAAATTGGATAGTGTTACCTTAATTAGCACTGGACAACAAAGGACCGAGCCCATAACAGATAGATTCCATTAGTTATATATTTAGGCAAAAAATATGGCTCTAAACGATGGCTTCCAATTAGCCAAATTGATACCTAATGGTGTTAAGTAAAAATGTTTTTACCTCGGGCTGTAAATTACGGCTGGAAAATGAGGACTTAGGACAGGATGGAGCTAATTTGAAACGAAGAGGATCTGTGGTCTACACGCGATGCTTGACTGTTATTTATGGTCTATATTGTTTTTACTGGATTGCTTTGTTTTAGGTACGAGTATGTATAGCTTGCAATGAATCATGGTTATTGGAGATTTTGGTCTTAATCCTAAATTCGTAGCATGAGGCAATATAGATTTACACGCTTCTAAGCCGGAGTGGAAGATTCTGCGTATAATAATAGTGTAGGATTTTGTTGTGATTTTTGTACTTCGTTGCTGTATCAGTAAATATCTGTTGAATATTATGCTGAATAGTGTTCTTGTGCTAATATTTTGACATTTTTAGCATTTGTTCTATTGCTTATTAATTCTTGCTCATCTGCTGTTCTATTGCCTTTATTGGTTATTATTTTAAATTAATACAACATTTTACTAAATGCCTAATTATTTCCTGAAAAAAAAAAAGATTGACGACACCATACTCTTTAAAACTTTAGACCAAACCTTTGAATTCGGCGTTTAATGACTCACAAATTCACAATTAGGCTGATAAAAGAACATGCATCAATGAATTGAAAACAAATTAAACTTGCCTTATCGAACTTCGATCAAATTAATAGCTTCACCGTACACCAAACTGCAGTAAACTGTAAGTACTGGGATAGTAGTAGTAAGAAATAAAAATCCGGAAGTTTGTAAGACTTGCGAAACAGACTTAGATGTTCTTGGCAGTCCGCCAAACTTAGGAAACCCATGTTTAATGAGTAAACAAAGATCCATTACATAGTTACTGAAATAAACAGCGTTCATTGATCTTCGCTAGTGCACTATTATTTAGCATGATTTATTGTATGTTATGGCTTAAACATGGGGTTTGTAGTGAGGTGAGAAACTGGAGATTCGCGTTTCGCGAAGATCGATGAACTAGATTATATTTAAAGGGCAAATTTTTATTAATGTATTCAATAATCAAAATTCGCTTACAAACTTCTTGTGCAGAGACAAAGTGAGAGAGTGACAGAGGGATTTTAGACGGTAACATGCGCAGGTACGCCGAAAATATCTTTTGCCTTTTGGGTGCACAACCTTTGTTACCTAAATTAATTCGAGAAAACAGAAACACCGACATATTGTTGTAGCATAAATATGTTTAACGTGTAGAAATTGATTGGTCCTCTGTTGCTTGAATTCCTGTTAGACCTACTGCTTGAACCAATTGTAGGTCCAAAAGGATTTAAAAGTTCTGTTGTGCCTACCAGTAAATTCAAGAATATAATATATAGTGTTTCACGTTATTGTACGACGTATACTAAATTGTTTATTTTAGTATCACCGCTCCGCAAAAGATCTTTTAAATGTCAACCATTTTAAATTTCGTGCACGTTGTACAATCCGTGCTCTTTTAACGGGTTTGTTTTACTGTTGACTTTGTATACTATTTTTCCAACTCTCGCAGATCTGACCGACCGGTAAGTTCGCTTTTTGTAACCAGAGAATATATAAAAGTATATATACTGTTCGTAGATGAATTGTGGAATCGTTCTCTAGGCATCGTAGAGGTTAAAACTGTTGGACAATTAATATTAATCAACTGCATTTTTTCCCCGTTGGCAGTGTTTTAGCGTTCTTATTAGGCTGTGGTTTGTTTTCCTGTTCGTCATGTATGGTTCAACGCGCCTTTGTTAGCAATAGGTTAGTTTGTGTTCGATTGCGTCCAGATCAGTCAATAATAACGCAGTGTATAAATGAAAGTGAATTATATGACCTTATATTTCTTATAAAGATTATTTAGTATTCCTTAAAGATAATACAGTAAAGTCACAATCTCCTTATGCCTTGGAGACTTATTGTGTATACTGTGAACCAAAATGAGGTTCTTAAGACTTGATAAGCTTATAAGCGCATTTACGCACGCATGACACAATTTAGGAACAATTAAGCTATTAGTAACAGGCGATTTAATACCGAAAGTCACAAATCGAAAGTACCAAGACACTAATTAGTTTTTTTATCTCATGCAGATTCAAAGACAGAGCGACTTGTATCTTAGCAGTCTTTTGTAGACATATGGATAAAGAATAGGATAAAGTAAGACTTTTCAGAATTACCAGCGACAATCACAGGACTGTAACTAAGAATTACCTAACTAATGAGGATCCAATGACATTTTGACCTTTCTAGGAATCGACGTAGACGTCTACGGGTTGGATCAAGCAGAGTAAATTATGAAACGAACGTGACTTGCTTTTAATTACTTCGCTTCTTTCAAGTCCTTATTAAATCCAGTTATTAAAGAAAGGTCAATCGATATCAAAAGGTCAAAAGTATGAGCAGAAATATCAGTTGATACAATAACCGTAAACAAAAATAACACAAAGAAAATTGTGGGTAGATCAAAACATGAAAAGTTAAGTATTTGAGAATATGACTCTTGTTTTAATGTGGGCGTCTGTTTACACTTCAAAATATCAGAGGTGAAACAAATTAGAGTGTAATTACGTGTATGCGAAGTTACGTAGATTTTAGCAAAATGGCGCGTTGTTCGTGCAATAATTAGCGTTCTATATTCATACTTATATGGAAGGTGGTCGCCACGAAGATTTACTCAATAATGAGGTATAGACTTAATACTGTCCTTTCCTTCTTGTAAAATAGAACAGCTTTCACATTGACAACTGCGTGTGATCCTTATTTTGATGTGACACAGCACTTGGCCACAGATGGTCTTAACAGCTCCCTATCACGGGACATTAGAACAGCAACGGGCGCAGATGGCTCTATGTCGTACTGTTCCCCCAATGGCAACAGTCGTACATGATGTGGTAGGATGATGTTATACAACACAGCTGATAGTGATACGATCATATTTGATTTGTTTATGTCCAACGACTTTCTGGATGCATAACTCTTTTAGACAATAGACCCTGTACATGTGAGAAGATTTTTATCTAGAATTACAGTTTAGTGGAATCAAATCACTACACCCTGTAAACTGTCATCAATCAATCATACAAGTTTGAAACCTCACTTCTGAGGCTCTACTGTAAGTTTCTTTTGACAAACTCGATTTAACGCATCGAGCGCATTCGGCGCTCCAATTGGTGGAGAGCACGAAACTGACCGATCGGAGCGCAAAAAATTACACTAGGGCCATTTTTATCGAAATAAAATCATTATAAGCAGTCTTTTTGTATGATAATTTTAAAATAATAATGGCCGTAAAAGTCTTTTAATATCAACGGTCATGAAATTGTCATTCGCTTGGCTTTTGCTGCATGTACTCGTCTTTAAGCTAAAGTGAAGTGCAACTGCAGTTTGTCGTAAACCCGAGATAAGTGTGTGCCCGATGCACGATGTGGCTTCAAAGGTGATAATACTCGCGTTGATACCACATCAAAACATGTACTAATACAATAATCTTGCGCATGTCGCAACATTCAATAAACTGTTACAACGGTACTCTTCTGCGATAAAGTCATAATGCGTTCTGGCTGAGGATTTTTTTATAGGTTATGATGCAAAACTGACACAACCTGTAATTTTGATTGGATAATTCCTTTTAATTACGATAGCTTTAGTGAATGTTAAAGCCCTGGCAACTTAAGATCGTTATCTCTCTTTGGCCTTGTCCGTACCTATGGTAAATAGGAGCAATTTAAAACAAGTGATTTAGTTCAGTTAAAAGTGTTCTCAGTGTTCAGTAACTACCAATAAATATAGTCGGCACGAAGTGTTTTAAGTGGTTGTCTTGTCAGGTTGATATGCAATACTTATGATCATGTAAGGAATGGTTATTAAAATTTATTGCAGCCAGATAAAAAGCGCCTAAACCCGTAAATGTTGCTACATTTAAAATATCACATTAATTCCTGTAATAATCTTTAAAATTAGAACTTAGCTTTCGTATTGGCAATCAAGAAAAGGGACCGTCAAACACTATTCTAATTTCGAAACAGCGAAGATGTCAGATGGAAAGCATTTCTAAATTTAAAACTGCGTAGCACGTCTGAGCATGTTGTGTTGCCATGAACAAGAAGTGCATTCACACGGGAGTTTGCGAAGCTTGTTATAACTTTCCATAAAATATAAATTAATTGGTGCTTTCAATTCTGTATTTAGACACACCTGCCTTTGTTAAGTGTTAACGCAGGTGTGTATTTAAATCAAACAAGACCCAGTTATAATACGTTCAACTTTGTTACAGTTCATAAAGTCAGATTCTGCTGAATGATGGAAATAAACTGTTTATAATGATTAACTTGAAACTTCCGTGCGTCCGGGGTGATATTGACGGCTGTTTATTAAAAATATATAAATTTGTTTTTTTTTTTAGGTAATGTTTGTTTTTATCGCCACTATATCGGAATTTACGTATTTTGTATACGTTATGAGTTTATGATTCACGCAGCTTCAAGTTTAGTTTATAACGCAGTAAAAATAACATTAGTTTGATACGTGTCTTGTCTATCATTTTCGTTGGACGTTTTACGGTTTATAAAAAGTTTTAGAAAAAATAATCCCGCAGATGCTTCGTAAACTTAATATTCAAAGGTGCTCAGATGACACGGGTATCATAAAAAAATAAGCAAACACTTGCGGCCAAAACAGGGCGATCGGCAACGTTCGTGGATATGAAAGGGAAGGAAGAAGTGCAGATGCGAGAGTTGCAACATCGACCCGTTATCTTTCTAAATTGACTGTCGAAATTGGTGCATGATTTTTTAACAGCTGCAGGTTTGAAACGGCTGGTTGAACTGTTCAATCGTGTGACTGTCGTATGGAAGCCAAAACGACGATTAAGAATTCTATCTTATAAAACCATCTTAACACCTTGGGATTATTACCAGGGTGTATATTTAAACAACAATCGGTTGTCTACCTGAGTCCTAAGTTAACACAATTTATTGTTTACTTTGTATTGACTTCCACCAGGTACATTAAAATTAAATCCATACTTAAATGACGTTGTTTTGATATGACACTATATCGTATTACAAGTTTGAAGTGTTTACACGGTAGAGTAGTCATGCAATTAGATACTAGAGACAAGAGACACCCGTTCATTATTAAATTTCATTCAACCTTTTTTTGTAGTGCATTTTTTTGCTATGATAATATTTATTCAACAGTATCTTAAATTAACTGTTCTAGTTTTTGACATTCGATTTAAAAACTAGATCGGCATAATTACGTAACATGAACGCACCGCTCGCACCTAAATTCTACGCATTCCAATAATATTTGATTACATAAACAAGAACCGGTTAATTTCGAGGTTCCTCGCAGAAATTCTGTGTTGACAAAAAGTGACTGAGATGACAGTACAAATGGCTTCTGGAACGAGGAACGGTATTGCGTAGTGTCGCCTGTAAATGAGTGATCCGACTAATGGGAAGACTACTTCAAGACTGGATAAATTTAAGGACATGGCAATCTTTTATTCTGCTAGCAAAATCTGTAGCTATATTTAAAGTCCAAGATGGACAGGTTTTGCTTTAGGGAATTTCTAGCGTGGCACGAGTTATCATATGGAAATCGCTAATGCCGTAAGTAGTGGAAAGATTAGCCAGTCAGCAGTAGTGGTGTCGAGGCGAGGCTGACTGCCCAGGGTGTGCCAAACGATGTCATATTTCGTCACTCGTAGAGCCTTGTTCAGTAGAATCTGTTTTTCAAGTATTGCAATTTTATAGTACATTCTGATGTAATATAACTTAATTATAACAATATTGGCACCCTGTATCATTGCTGGTCAATTCACCAATCCAATTTTCAGACTGTTCGGTTTAGAGCTTGATAGAGTATTCCTATTTGATTTAATAATATGCATCTATATAACGTGACCTATGCAACTGCATTCCGGGATATACGTGTAGACTGGTTGGACTGATAGGATTATAACATATCAGTGCATCCCGGAGTTACTCAATAACCTTGGCAGTGTTTCCCACTCATAGATTGTTCATAGATGTTCCGTACCTAAACGGCTGTGTCATGGAGTAATCAAGAAGAACGTTATGGAAGGAATTCATTTCAGTTTTAAATGAAGAATATTAGCACAATTTTAGTCATCCATTGCTCCCGAACTACAGATTAATAATAAGTTCTAACTTTATAGGTTATAGCCAATAGCACTCGGGGATAATGTAGCTATCTATTGGTGAAAGAATTTTCATCGGATTCGTATTAGTAGTTCCGGAGAATACATACAAACAAATTAACCACTTTATAATATTACAATAGATAGATAGAAAGGAAAAAGGTATCTTATGACGAAAAAAATACTATAAAAGATACATTATCATTAAACAAGTGATTTTACAAAACGTAATTTTCAAACGTTTATATGGTTTATTAGAAATTTGCTGGAGACAGTCATCAAGTAGAAACGGTTTTAAAATTATAAGCACTTGTCACGCAAGTTGACTTGCGCCTGACCGGTTTTTGATAGCATTTGATACTGGCCAATCTGTTGAAGTAAAATACTGTTTATTTATAAGATATAATAACATGTTTGTTGCAGTGCCAAAACTAAAAAAAAAATATTTCCTTAAAATAAAAACCAAGCTTTCGTTTTGTTGTGTGTGTGTTAGTTTCGTCCAATATTTACTAAGATGAAAATCGTTTCACTGCTCACAGCATAATAAAAAAACAGACACTTCACAGACTTTCTGAAAACCCTAACTTCCCAGGTTACTGACTTCTGTACAATAAATTACCATATTTAAACACTGAATTATAAACTTCAATACAATGTTTATACGGATGATAATCGCGTAAACAATTTTAACAGCCTATGATTCACTTGGAATACCTTAGAAATGCTCATTTTCCTTTTCATTTACGATTATTTTAGTACCGAACGCGTGTTTTCATCCCGGTGTGTTAATTAACAGAATACCTGTTTAACTATGCACTAAACCTGCATTTAATTTGGCGTTTGAAATCTTCAGAGCGAAAGAAGCTTTCCAAAGGTATTTTTAGTATGATTTTCGCCAGAAGCTAAGATTAAGTAGGATTTTTCAAGTAATTTTATAAAGTATTCGTAATAAAGTAATAATATACTTTAAAAAGTAAATAGAGTTTGAAGAAACCGGAATGATTAACGTATCACTATACAGTGCCAATTTTGTAGCTAGTGCATAGGATTCAGCCGCATCTGGTTAGACTTGAAGCTAACCACACTCCATAGTATATTAGGAAAAGTCTTTGATCAAGGCATTGACCTCTTACAACACGTTTTTGTGGTTATCATGGAATTCTGTATTATTCCCATAAAATGAAGAGGCTTTTCTGAATGAGGCAGTACTTACAGTGCAGTTTCCTCAACTTTGAACCCAGCATCTTGTCAAATGTTAACCAGAGTTTAACCACTCAGTGACCAATGATTGTATCTCGTCGGTTCACCGACTAATGATCATTAGCGTAACGTGTAAGTGCACAGTCTTCAAGCTAATTGGTACAAGTGGTCTCAGTACTTAGGTAAAAACGTTTCTTAATTTTAAATTGGGCATTTCCCTTGTACTCGTGGTATAGACTTCGGCCCTTGCTAGTCTTTTATCGAGACTCGAGACTAGGACACAGGAAGTGTCAATTTAACGCAAACGACCCGTTCTTCCGTGCCCGTATTCTTTGCAAAGTTTTCACTTGAATCAACTAGTCAATTGGCACAGATTTTGTCCATTGTCTTCGTAGCTCAGTTGGATCATTGTGGATCTCTGCGATTTGTGACTCACGGTAATTTTGTCTACTTTGTGTAGTGGATGTTGTTTGGGCGTGTTCAATCTACCCATTCTCTATATTAAAGGAAAATAAGCTTCTTGGTTATATTACATTTTGTTATTTCCTTACGTTGACTAAGAAAATTCATTGCCCTAGCTCCGAGGTTAATTAAGCTTATGACCATTAAAGCCGACGTAAACTTTAATTAAAGACAGCGGCAACGAAATTGAATCAAAAGAGCTTGGAAGATGAGCTTGAAGATACCAAATACAATAAGCACAAATCTATTCTTAATAAATCATTTTAAAATTAGAAATTCGATTCGTTATGCTTTTCCTAACTCGCGAATTCAGCTCGCAACAACTGCGCTTTCTACAAAATCTTTTCTTTGACGTTATTCAACTGGATCCAATTGGCCGTTAAAGACGATAAAGACGATAAAACCACCTTTAAGTATATCACTTTAATCAATGTGAATTGATTTACACGGCCTCAATGGACGTTGAGTAAGAATCTACCGCTCATGCAACAGTTAGGTAATATGGAATCAAGTTAACAGTTAGTTTACAGCCTTGCCGGCATTACAATTTGTTGGGTTTGAAGGAAGTCACCGAAGAATTGTGTGTTTTATTGATATTTATTGCGGATTTAACTGTGACGTAAATATTATTTTACCTTATTTGGATTTTCTAACATCTCTTACGAGTGACAAAGAGAAATGGAACTGATTCAGAGTTGCTGAACTTGACGTTAAAGACGGTTTTCTAAGAGAGGACATTAGTAAAAATGGTTGGTGATTAGTAAAGTGCTCCAAATCTGTAAAGAATCTTGATCATCTATTAAAACGAAAAATGATCGTGATGGAAACCGCGAAGTTATTTAACATTCAGACTTTTTCGACCAAGATATATGGTTGCGCTTAACCGTAGTTAAAGGTCGACTGGGTGTTGCAATGGACTGCACACTGCACTCTAGATGGTAATACCGCAAGTTGAGGAGAAAGTCAATCTTGTTCTGCCAAGTTTCGGGCTATCGGCCGCATCTGTAATTATCAGATGATATTATTCGTAATTTGGATTCTTTTGAAACTGCTCACAGTATGAAATGTAAGTTATTTGATTTAAATGCATATCATTTCTTATAGGTGGCATGGTTGAATATTTGGTTGGTAAAAAGTTGCGAAAAAGTTTTTCTTAAATGAGCTTATTTAGAATTCTGTATAGATTTCTCTATATACATATATATAACTTAATTTAACGTTACCATTTCACTGGACCCTTTCGAGAATATAATAAAAAAAAAGGATTTTAAGATTTTAATTTTCAAAACTCATGCGCCGTATAAATTGTAAAATCACGATAAATGCAGTGAACTATCGCATTTTATGTTACACTCAGTCAACCGAGGGGTTTTTATTACCATCACAAATTACCATAACGAACTAGAATGTTACAAAAAAAAAAAACAAATTGATTAGGTGACTCATAATCAGTCATGAGGTCGAATAGGGGAGTTCGGATTTCTAATACTACTGTAGATTTATTATCCTACCTTATTGGTCTTGTGGACGCATGCGTAGCTGGGTCGAGTCTTAGGTCAGTTGAAGTGTAATTGGGATTTTCTGAAATTCGGGAATAGGCTCGCCACCTATTATTCAAAGAATACATCACAATCTTTGCGTTGTTATTTATTTTACGTATCTAAAAACATTGATGACCGAACTGGAGGAAAAAAATATTGTCATACCCTGGTGGAAAAATCTGGCGTTCAGCAAGATCCAGAACGGGGCTGGTCGCCCGGGTGCGCCAGATGCACTCAGGTATGTTTCCGTGAAAATACCCGAAATAAATACGAAAAAATTACATAAACTCAGTTTAAGTTTTTTTTTATTTATAACCTACTTTTACCAGACGTATTCACATACGTATAAACACACATCATTTTTTTTTCCACAACAAACAATGTAACCCGTTCGCCAGACGGTTCATTGTCAGAGAAATATTCACAGGTGCTTAATATTATCTATTGTACAGCTAGAATGGTGTAAACATCACGACGACGAAGTCCTCACGAACCACGGTAACGATACTTCGGATCCATTGGTCTTTTTGTATACAACAACATCATCAAAGTAGCCCCAAATCTTCAATGGATACCGAAACTGCGTCATCTTCTTTGAGATTCAAGAGTAGGTTGTTTTCCATTACTTCTTTTCTATACACGAACGTCATCAAAGTATTTACAAATGTTTCAATGTACGCTGAAACTGTCTACTTTAAAAGACGAGAACAGGTTCCCAAATACGGATGTCATACTATTTATATTGAAGATCATTTGGTAGCGTGATTAGATTTTATTGAATGGGCTGACATGATTTGGCCTTTGCGTTGCTATACCGAACTTTAGGCGCCATTAGAACATGTGTCGGCGCATGTGTGTGTCGTGATAAATAATATGATTGAAGGTTGTCGTTATATGCTATTATGGAAGTTAAAGTAGGTGAAATTAATTTACTGTAAAGTGAATGTCCATGGACTTTTTATGAATATGCATTGCAACTTGCAACCTTTGAGTATTAAAATGTCAACACTTGATTTCTTACGATAAGATCGAAACGAGGAGTTCGCTGATGCCGTCACTTCCTATTTAGCGCTACAAAAACGTTGATGATACGGGCAATTGTACAATTGACTATGTAAGTAATTGTTTATTGATATTTATTGTCCTTGTTATGAAAAATATCGAACTGCGCAGTATTAGATTTTAATTAGTATGCATGTTAGGTTTACTTGTTTGGAGTTCATTAAAGAGGGATCAGACAGCTTTAAAGCTATGAACGTGTTTGTAATATTTATTAATGCTTGAGGTTACCTGTTCCGTTTCTTCGGAACAAACGTTAAACATAGACTGCTAATCATAGACGTTTCCGACACGATATCCGGCCATTTAAATTCAAGAATGAATAATCTGAACCGAAAGCGTTTTATAACGTATGTTGCAAGCACGAATCTTTAAGCATCGGCGTCTAACCGCTTTCTATGAGCAGGCTACGGCGACTGGACACTGAACACCGCACATGGTGACAGCCATATTGTAAGGGTTCAACACAGACATCCAGCTCAGACATATCACGCTTTAGCATCGACGCAATTGCGAAAACGCTTGATTTGCGAAGATACGTACTAGGAATCGTCCAATTGCGATACAGACCCGGAAACAAGTTGCGGATATTATATAGAAAATTGTAGGAAAGTGTGTGCATAAGCGTGGTATAGTATAATTATTTAATTATCAGCGAAAGTCTTGTTGACTTGCCTACCGGCCCGTGGCGATTAAAGTTGAGCATAATTTTCTTTGTCCTCTTTCAATGGCGTCTTTTATGATAATCGTGCTCACGAGCCGTTCAGCCAGTCTAAGGTTGTCTGGCAGAAATCGCCAATGAGATGAGAAAGCTTGTGCATCTCTATTTTTATTTTTTGAATCATTTTCTATTTTTGGTGTTCAGCAAAATGCAATGTATTGTATATACATATACACTTACTGTGCTTTTTTGCAGTGTAAGGTTATGAATATTTTGTAACATGTACATACATATGTTGTATGAAGTTGGAAGTATGGATCTTTTCAAACATTAACGGATATTTTAATGCAAATATTATGTGAGACAAGGACATGTTTTTAAACTAACCTTTCTCTTAAGATCTAGTTTTCGTAAAACGTTTTGAGAATACTAATTTCTATGTGCAGCAATGCACACAGTTAAACGGTCACTTACAAAATACTAAGACTATCGTGTGAGGAAAATTATCTTGAAATTATTCTGCAGACGATCGACCTTGTCGGGTTCCGTACTAAAAAGATATGAGAAAGAACCCGATCTGAAAGTTATCTATTTCCATTCGGTTTCGGTGGCCATGCATCATAAAACGAATCCGTAAATGGCGTAACTTTGCGTAGAATATTAACTTGACAATAAGTTAATGTACCTCATTATTGTAACGCTTACGTTCAGAAATATTTTACTAGGAGTTCAGCTGCAGATAAAAAAAAACTTACCAATATAGTCAAAGAGGAGAACGGAATCTGTGAGTAAAATATTATTATTGAGAAATTAGCGAATCCATGTTACGCTTTTATGAATGCAGAGGCTGTCAAACTTGCACTTGACCGGCTTCTTTTGTGTCAATGGCGATGGCGTAACTGTTTTTAAAATTCGAATGCAAGATTTGTTAAGTCAGATTGCGTGCGCTGTTTTTTTTTTTTTCAATCTTTTTACGAGACTGTGATTAAAAAACAATAGTGTGGCCGCATCCTAAGTCTCTACAACCGTGTTTATTAACGCTCGTACAGGAACGTAAAATAAATGTACTGGATAAAATAATTATGGTCTAGCAATTATAAGTTTATAGCCCAAGTTCCACCGGGATCTTCGACTGTTGCAGCTGTCGTGGAAGATCTAATAAATACCTGAATAATAGCAAAGAAGTTTTAAAACATATCAACTAAACCAATCGAGCTGAAGGCTGAAAAAAAAAAAAAACATAAACGAAACTCACTATTATACTATAAGCAGTGCCAAACATTTGGTTACCTTTCGTTACCCAATTTACTCTATAAACTTCTCCAAGAACTACATCGTATTGATTAATAGAAGCATTTACGCCTACATGCTTCTTGATATTGGCCAGTCCAATATCCATTGGTTTATTTTTTTATTCGCAAAAATACTATCGTATATTGGTGGAGTCCTGTAATACGAAGTTAATCTTATCCTGTGGCGATCTTAGTTCATATTTCTTCAGCTGCTCCTCCGGATAAGTTTAAGTGCACGATTTTGCAACACGATCTGTCTACACAATAATCTACATAAAGCTTGGATAATTAAAGT
Source organism: Shargacucullia verbasci (assembly GCA_947562105.1). NCBI lineage: Eukaryota > Metazoa > Arthropoda > Insecta > Lepidoptera > Noctuidae > Shargacucullia > Shargacucullia verbasci. Next base: position 3,475,039 of record OX387302.1, on the reverse strand, counting down.
AAAATTGCCTCAAACAGCTGTTCGTAAGCGAAACCGCAAATTATAACGAGAGGTCAAGAACTGGCGCGTCTAGTCGTATTGAACGCTGACTCACGACTAACTTGAAGTTGACAGAACATCATATCTACCCACATACACAAAGGAATATCTACTGTATTGTGTTTGGACAAGATTGGTTTTGAAATGCCATGGGTAGTGTACTCATGTAGGGCTAACGGCTGGCTACAATTAGTTGCATTCGCGATGTAGTTACAGTTAAAAGTGGCATGTGTTGAATCAAACAGTGTCGAGTATCTTACGGATGAGCTTGTTTTCTTCATAAATACCTAATTAGTAACACTATCGTGGTACCAATAGTGGAACGGTGCATGGGAAAACAACTGTTAAGACCGGCTGGCCGAGAGAATGGGGTTTGTTCCTGTCGTTAAAAATAATTATGTTTGGTTAGGAGGGACCACATTAGGGTATTGTAGGAAATAATTGGTTCTTTTAATGTTGCGTGCCATTTTTAGTTTTGTATTTTTTTTATCTCTATTTACAGCTTAACAAAATAAAGAACAAATCGTTCTAAATTCAGAAAGAAAACGTCGATACACAAAAGCATCGTTAATATTGATTCTAAATTCGAATATGTTGTCTAGATTTTTAGGTTTCATATCGTTCTTTAGAATCCATTTGAACTATACAATAACTTATAGATACGTTTCGATTTCGAAGGCAACTGTTTTTGCAACCAGCTTTCCCTTTAGTAGGCCGCTGATATTGCGAATTTCGCAAGTGTTATCTAGACCAATTCCACAGCCCTAGCATTGAAGTCTGAACGACATGATAAAAGAATATGATTGTACATTTTAGTGGTCTAGGAGCTCATGTTCAACTGTGGGCTATCTAATGATGATGCTGATGATTCATACGTCGCTGCTCGAAAGCTGAGAGGTTTTCTTCTTCTGTCGTGTTTCCACAAGCTATCACACAAGACTCGCTCATGTCATAGTAGAAATATTAGTCAGTCAGCAATGGTAGTATTGAGGCTGACTGCGCAGGGTGTGCCATCGGGTCTCAGGGTTCGTCACTCTCGGCTGATTGGCTCCGGTTCGTTGCTCTTAACAAAATCAACAGGTATTCCTAATGTTCGTAACAAATAATATACAACCGTTTTGACATGCTGCCATGTTTATTAACAACAGCAATATACTTAATTTTCCTTTGTTTGGTATCGAAACATTCTAGAATGTGACTTCGAGCGGAAACTACAATAGCCTTACATTATTCAAGACTCTGCTTATCCGGTAAAAACGGAGCGTAAAGATAATATCGTAAAAGTACTAATTTCGCAAATAGCAGACCTCATTGAAACGTGTGTTTCGAAACGCCACCGCGTTGATTGTAAGCGCCTACGCACATCCTGCGATCTCCATTGATTCATTAATTCAGTGATACTCAACTTGTTGTCCGCTTCTTTTGTTTTAGGATAAATATAATTTATTTATAATGCGTTAATTTCTTCTGGCGTCTAACACCTGCGTACTTATCAATAAATCGTACAATAAATACTCATTTCGCGTTCTGTCACAGCTGTATGCTGAGTGATGGCCGTTATTGCGCGGCTGTGGCGCATATTTTTCTCACTTGTCTTATATTTTTTTTTTTACTTTTATTTTATGCGTCACATCTTGGCGGAAATAAATATATTTTCTTTCTTTCTTTATTTACTCGAACAAATGCAACCTGACACAGAATAAGGTTGATAATCTCTGTAGTAACTCATTGATTCATCCTGCGCACGCGTTTCTAAGGAGACGTGCACCGAATGTTGACAGGTGGATTTGTTTAACGGTGCCGAGGAAATTCATTTGTTGAACTAGGTTATCAGTTATGTTGGCCTAGTCTAGATTACTGAGATAATACCACTGGCTATTCTTTGTTGGACCCGTTTTTATGATTTCACTTTTGTGCTTGACTAAAACGTGAAAAGGTTTACAACTTCTGCACATAAAGAACAAATGAATGAATTAATATCGTCGTGAAAGTTTTTTTTAAAGATGAAGTACTGGAGGCTTAAAATTTTTATGTTTCATTTAGATTGATGTATGTTCTGAGTAATAATAATAATAATGAAAGACAAAGTGTACAAGTACAAAATAAGCTTCAATAAAGTTTAGAATAAAAACTGTGTTGATTATAATAATACCTAAAACGCGATAAAACGAAATTAGTCTGTTTATATTTTTTTTTAATGAAAATAATTAGTTCTTCATACAACTATTATAAATAAAAACATCTCATTGAGAGTGATAACCTTTGATAACGTGAACAATGCCTCTGTTTCATGTTTTGATAATGATATACAATATCGCACAATATTGTTGTTACTATTTACTTAATATGTATGACTCATACAATAGTTATAGAAATTATGCATATTATTTGCACGCAAATTGGCATATTTACATTTTTTTTTAATCGTTGCCCCTGACTATAATTCCTGTATCGTGGTTGCGTTTACAAACACAAATATTCAAATACACAAATACCCAGAACCGAAACAACTATCGCAGCGCAGGAGTCGATCTTTGACCCACTGCGCCAACCGTGCCGTCAAAATTGCTTTGTATATTGCATACGCATTTATATAAATAAAAATCAAATGCCGCATGTATGAAATATTATTAATTGAGAACGAATCGACCGATTTGGCTGAAGAACTTGTGTGCCACCTGCTTTCTTTAGCGACCCATGATTTTAGGGTGATGAAGATGACTATTGCCATCTATCGGGCACAGTTTCAGACTCCGTACTGCTAGTAAGAATTTCCATACAGAAAAACCCAATAACACTTAGCCCGATCGGACCTAGGACCTCACGCTTAGCAGTCGCGCTTACGACAAGTAGTACATGAGGTATTGTTGTTCGGAATAAATATAAGAGATAATTAATTATCTGTAGTGTATTTCCTGCATACCAGGGTCCCATAAAGCGGCAGGTGTTCATAACATATGTGTGTACTTAATTAATGTTAAGTCTAATTAGAGTTATAAATTGAATCACGGCACTTCCTGGTAGCCTGGTATAAAATTTTACCTGTTCTTATCAATTCGGGAGAAGGCAGTGTTTATTCAATTGTGCAACGCTATTAATTAAATCGTACGTAAAACGCTCATGATTTATATGGCTAGAAATAATAGGTCCCAAAATTTAACACGTGAATGTCTTCTAACAGGTGATATTGTCTAAACTTTTAGGTAAAGCTAGATAAGATCAGACCACCGAATCAGAAACGTCCGAATAAAGTTACAGAACAAACTGAACACACATTACGCCAATATTCACTGAAGGTTTGGGCAGAGGTGTCCTATTGTCCAAAGTTCGCCGAAGCCCCGTGAAATAGAGGCCGAGCATAATATAAGCACAATTCCAAAATTGGAGCTGTTACCGAGAATTTAAAATAATTTTAATAACGCTGCCCCACCTGGGAATGGAACGCAGGTCGTAGTGTTCAGCAGCCCCGCTTGCAACTATTAGACCAATAAGGTAGTCAAACTGACATTGACTGCATAATTTTGGACAAAAGCCTTGCAGCCAAATTGCGATCGTTTAGCAAGAAACAAAATAAAATAAAAGAAGGCTGTATGCACGTAATTTACAAACCTCATTTGATTGCATAATGACTAATCTAATCACTGACGCCTTTGTCAACTTAGCACGTTAGAAAAAAAAAACATAATGGCGGGAAAATGAGTCACCCATTCATAAAATCTTCTCAGCATTTGTAGTGTTTATTTATCAGTTTTATCATAAAATAGGTGTTAATCTGTTTGTTTGATAGTCGTATTTGATTGATTTAATGCGTGGATGATTACTTTGACGTAGAATTTGGCGCCAAACGCGATTCTTTTTTTTATTTTGTTGACTACGTAATCGAATTATAGAAATCGGCCAGTATTAAATTGAAATCATTGATTGTAGTGAAACATAAATTACTTGATTACGTTCAATATATTGAAGCAAATACGCAAAGGTGGCAGTCAATAATTAAAAAAAAATAACTGATTTGTTTCCTATTTGATGAATCATTATTTGTTGTAGGCACCGAGAAACGGAACTAATGGATCAGATGACTCATGTGTCACCTTTATTTTCTTAGTTATATGATACATTTGTAGGGTTCAAGACTTCAGCTGACTAAAGGAAACCCGTGTACCTATGAGCTATGTGAGTTAAGTTATTGGTGACAAATATACTAGTTTGTCCTGTTCTGTATGACTGATGAATCAGAAAAGACAAACACAGGTTTTCCCCTAAAAAAAAAAAAAAAAAAAAAAATGGAGCAAGGAAGTCCGTAAGCAAGTTTCCTCCTCCGGAGAAAAATCTTCGAAATTTTCGATCTACATCACAATTAAATAGAAACCGTTCGTATAGCTGTCAATCCGTGACAATAAACAGACACATGTCTGTTTATTCGTAAATGACAAATGTCATTCTGATACAGTTTGACGATCGAAGGCAATCGGTTGTCCATAAATGCATGATGTTCTATGGTATTTTGCATTTTCTATTTATGTCAGAAAAACACTGGCCCAGCTCTAATAACAGGTCGGAAAATCGTTGACAAGTAGGCACAGCATGACTATCCTAACTGATGTTCGTGTCACAATAAATAAAAGTAAACTAATAAATCCCAGCAGGTGGCGACTTTTCAGATACATTCGCGATAAGTGAACGGGAGAAAGTGTTTTCTAATGAAACTATTCAAGGCACTTTTCATTTAATTTAAAATGTAACTAGTTTTCACTTATGCTTAATTTAATTTCTTCTCGTAGTAAACCCGCAGGCATTTCATTGTTAATTAAATAACAGTCAAATGTAATCATCAAATGTTAATGTAAATAATAGATGTATTACCTATAATACATTTAATTAAAGCGAGTACAAAGTAGAAATAAAATCGTAGTTTATCATAATAATGATATTAAACGATTTATTAAACGTGACCAAGACGTTGGATTATACAGCCTCTTTTTAAACAATACTTGCAAAGGCACGATCCTACGAAATCGTGAAGCGTACACATCGAATTTGCATAGAGAATCGATTAAATACGCCCAGTTGTCACACACACGTCGTGATATCCGAACGCAAATTGCATTTTGTTCGTTTGACAGGTGCAATGGACGTTCGGAATCATAATATGTCAAAGTCAATGGCTGAAATACGTTTCGTCAATGTTTTCCTTTGACTATTGTCGTCCTCGTACTTGTTACGTTAAGTAATTTATTTAAACAAAACCTGAAGTAAATGGGCCGAACTTATTGTTAATGGATTATTCGAGATTTTTCCGTGAAAATTTGTCATTGACCGGAATTGTTTTGGGAATATTTCGTCATAAAACTGCGTTGTTTTTCAGTTTGAGGCGTTGGTTTTAGGTTTTGTTGCACCAATATACATATAGTTTGTTTTACAATTCCGTTTAAATTGGCTCTTTTCAACCGACTTCAAAAAAAGGAGGAGGTTCTCAATTCGGCTGTAATTTTTTTTTTTTTTTTTTTTTTTTTTTTTTTATGTTTGTTACTCGATTTCTCGAAGACGCCTGGACCGATTTCAAAAATTCTTTTTTTATTTGAAAGGGTATGCTTGTCATTTGGTCCCATTGTCATCAGGTCAGGACCTGATGGTGGAAACCCTGAGAAATCGAGGGCATCTCTTGAAACTTGTAGGCAAGCATGGGGTAAAAACTTGATATTTATGTGTACATCTGATGAGACTACAATACTATGGAGGTTTAGGGCAGATCTGATGATGGAGACGACAGAGGATCGAGGGAACTCCTCAACGGTACATCTTACTTACCTCGTGTTTGGGCTTATTTTATTCGTGTTGACAAGATCTTTACACCGAGATGGGTAATGACTGCCACTGCAAGGTCCGTGATGTATGTGCAGTACTGTTTAGGGAACTCCTAAATGGTTGATAGCAGCTACATAGTGTTTGGGCGATTATTCCGTCAATTACGGACCGATTTTAAAAATTCTTGTTTTGTTTGAAAGAGTATGCTTCCCATTTGGTCCCATTATCACCAAGTCAGGATCTGATGATGGGATCCTAGGGAAATCGAGGGATACCCTCAAATATTGTAAGACAAATAGCCCGTTTGAGCGTTTTTTCTTAATAAGTTAGGTATTGGCGTCTGAAAATCATCATTTAATGATGCTGAGCTGATGATGGATGTCATAGTATTCCTCAACGGTAAAGAGTTAAGGGAATAAAACTTCCGAGTTTGGGATCACTCGATATATTTTGATGAGTCCTGTATAAAACATTTGGTATAGAGGGTCTGATGATGGAGCCAGGAGATAGATGGTGGAACTCTTCAGTAGCTACTTGGAAACCCCTCGAGTTTGGGCTCATTTTAAACCTCTAAAAGTCAAAACTATCACAGTATTAGTTACAATAGTCGTCTTAATCTTTTCATTTCTCGTAATGCGTTTTCATCATGTGGTCGGCTAAGTAATTTATTTAATTTTAAAATCACATAGTGCAATACCGTCTAAGGTTTTCACTCGACTTGGGGCAACATACATTTGACCTTTGTAAAGTTTTTCAAGAGAATCGTCTTTACTAGGTCTACCCATCACTCAAAATTGTAAAATAATTAAATTTTTTAACAAAAAAAAAAAACCGACTCCAAAAAACTCAAAAACAAAACTAATAACTAAAAAGCAAAAAATAAATCTTTTATTATACAATATAGTAGTTGAAGAATATTGAAGTCGGTGCCAAGTAAAACATGCAATGATAAACCGACACGATTGGCGAAGTGCATTTGTCGTGTCCGACGCATAATCCGCTCCGCACTCGACAATTTCTACGTGAACTCGTTGTTTCAATGTCGCTATTATAGCAGCAAGGTATATTACTTTTATGTTTTACTTGGCACCGATTTCAATATTCTTCAACTACTATATTGTATAATAAAAGATTTATTTTTTGCTTTTTAGTTATTAGTTTTGTTTTTGAGTTTTTTGGAGTCGGTTTTTTTTTTTTGTTAAAAAATTTAATTGTCAAGTTGACACAAAGGATTTTGTCAAATCTAAAACATTTTCTGGAGCATTGTTAGGGTTTACCGTGTGTTTAATATAATGAAAAAATCACAATCATATATATGAGTTGTTACATTATGAAAAAACTTATATAAAATAGTGCTTGTTAAAAATACAATTATAGTTATATTACGATTTTAATTAGTGCAAATTTCTGGTCTGTTTATTTTTATTACATTTAACGATGTTTTTTCCCTATATGTATGTACTTTGTTTTACAATTAAACTTGATTATAGTGCAGAACGGTAATTATATACTACTTTTATTTTTTTCTTCGCTACTTGTTAATATGACAAGGTCGTCCAGTCGGCCAGTTTGCTTTCTCTCGTATTACTTAAATTACGACCTATAGCACTGTACTACTGAACTGATTAAATACAGGATTATAGTGTTTCGTATATATCGCTAAAGATATGTATAATGAGAAGATATAATATTATATAATATAATGTATATGTACATTATGATCTTTTGGACTGGATTAATGCTGCCCATATATTTTGTAACTACAACCCCAAAAATACTTTTCAGGATCTCACTCTCAGTCGCTACGCTTGCGAGTACTAGATCAACGGGGCAATATAAAAGTTAGCGAATAATAAGTTTAACGGGTGTGTGGCCCGCCAACGCGAAATCGTTTCTGTGTAGCGTGGTAGGCCCAGCAGTGTTCCGGCTGCCAAAAGTCTACTTCAAAATACCTCTATCCTTACAAAATAAAAATTACTATGATGTTGTCATCATGGTGGGTGTGCATTAATGATGTATACAAAATTATATAACAAGGCAGAATAACATAATGCAGGAAAATATCGTGGGCAATGTAGCACTCGTTCACAATAAGTTATAAAGCAAAAACATTTGTTGCCAATACCCTGAGAATGGTGACACTCTGTTACGGGTTGCGCTATGTTGTATGAGCAACCGGCTCAGCATGTATGGGTATACCAACTTCTTACATAGCTTCGACCTGCCATCGATTATAGTTATACCATAATCGCTTTACTTATCCCGTTAAACATTTTCATCATGTAAAAAAAAAATGGAACCGACTTCAAAACAAAAGAAATAAAGAGTAACTAAAAACTATAGAATGACATAAAAAAAGTTTTATCTTATACATTTATAAAAAAAAAAGTTTTTTTTTTTTAAGTTTCTGCCAGCTTTGGTCGCATTGATCTTCTGAACCTCTTTGTTTTTTGAATTCGATTGAAAAAAATTGAATACGAATAGAAATGAAACAACATATTTGATTTTATAATTTTATGTTATTGCTAATTCGTCGTCGTTAGAATTTGTGAAATACGCTTTATAAATTTAAAGTAATCTGTAGAATTCAAGTCAATGCTTAGTATTTTCCTCAAGGATACATTAAATGCACAGGACAGGACATAAATAGGTTGTCACTTATTTTTTGACTACCGTATTAGGCCAAGCTTGAACCGGCTTCAGAGACATTCTCACAATGGGAGGAAGTTCACAGACCGTGCGTCATCGCGCGTAAAAAAAGTCAAAAAGGCGCGAACGCATTTGATATTTATATTTTATCTTTTTAGACGCAGGCCGCAGACTTTTTAGACGTGTTGTATTCGAAATTCGAATAGTCCAAACATAGATGTTGTTTGTTTTTAAAGATGGTGTTTTATTTGCGTTGGAATAGCTGTAGCGTCGTTATATTTTGGTTATGGGCGTTCTTCGATGATTAATGTTAGGCTACTACAGTAAAATATGATTGCATTTGAATATATGTATTATCATTATTATGTTCAGTATAGTTCACAAAGATTTCGGTTAGCTCGAAGAATCTGCATTCCACAGATTTAAAGCAAAATCATATCGAACAAATATGTAGTTGTATCTATATATTCGAGAGAGGAGTTTAATCATTCCAGTATGATTTACATCCATAGCAAGGACGAGCCATTTAATCATTACTCATCATTTTCTATATATCACAGTTTCTATGTCAGTCTGTTTACAGAGCAACGTGTATGAATAGAGTTCTAAAAGTCGCATGTCACTGACCTATTGGACGACACCCTAACAGAGTTACATGATCATTTAAGATATCCCTTGTTACAATGTTACAAGGTTCACATTTGTTAGAACCAGGTGTATTCGACAGAGGCTGTTAAGGTTGGCTGGCTGTCAAAAGTCCGGGACAATAGGCGTTTCGCGTCACACAACTGCATTGGAGGGTTACGGACTGGTGCATATAATTATCGTGTAAAATAACACTCGAACGCCTGTGGCAGGTTTGGTATTTCCACCGTAAAATTGGAATTATGTTCTTCGCCGTAAAAGCATCTCGTGGATCTCGTTATACAGGTAGTGGAAATATCTACAAGCCAGTCAGCAAAGTTCGCACACGTATCACAGATGCCGTTGTTGAGTCTTATGCAATAGGGGGCGAGTCTATTTCCATCTACAGGGCACAGTTCCAAACTCCGTGCTGCTACTGAAGAAGGAGAGAATTTCTATAAAGAAAACCCATATAACACTGCCTGACCCGGGGATTGTACTAAGGAACTCACGCTCAACTGTTTCGTTTGCGATCACTAGACTATCAGGCAGTCTATGTACCATTAACACCACAAACATACGGATGGCAGTTCTTTTTCGTCACCTCTGTTCCTGTGGATTTCTTATATAGCAAACGTGTTCATTATAACAATGTCTCTTCAAAACATTCTCTTCTAAGGAAGCCTAACTTCAGCAGTACCTGTACGGCCTGACATAAAGGTACGGGCATTTTATGTCAAGTTTTCTAATAAAGTTCTCCCATAAATATAAGATTATGGCAATTAAATTTGTATAGGTATGTGCCTGCTGCAAAGGAAGTCACACCAATTTTATGGAACCAATGGGTTGTACAGATTTTATGGACTGCGCTCATATTCAACGCCCATACCTGGTGATTCATTGTGTTTTTTAACCGGCCAGCAATTTTTAGTGATACGATTTAAAATTTGCGAATTTGTGATTGCAACTGTGAAAAAAGACTCGTAAAAGCTTAATTTGAGGAATTAATGACCGAGAAAATAGAAAACATTTCTGAGAATGTTCTTTTTTATGAGCAAATATTTATTGACGCCAAACATTTGAACAAAGATGAAGACGGCAATGGAATCATCTCTTACACATAGCGTTTGAATAAACTGCCTTTTAACCCGACTATGGGCCGCGCGGCCCACATTACGTCCATTCATAAATAACTCTCATCGTCTGATGCTTAAGGTCCACAGGATCTGTCACCATCCTTGACCTTGCAGCCAAAATGTTTGGTTCCAGCTTCAATAGAGAACGGTTTAAAAATTCAATGATAGGTATTAATTACTATATTTAGCTGAAATCACCCAATAACAGTCATACTTGCATCCGTTTATGCAAGTTTCGTATTACTCATACTTTGTTTCTTAGAACATTGTATTGTAAAATTACTATGTTATTCGTGAATTAAAATTCTTCTTAAGCTTTAGTTCTTCTTCTTCTTTTGTCGTGTCGGCACAAGCAAGCAGACCCTCAAGTTAATACATTATTAACTGAGTATTTTGTTTATACCCAAACATCTGCCTTCCCCAGTTGTGTTTTCCAAGATTTCCGTTACAAGTATGACTCATCCACAGAACGGAAGTGTGTTGATGTTAATCTTTGATACGCTAGTCGATTTCAAACACACTAATAACTGCTGCACACAGATATAAATTCATGCTATCCTCCCATGTAGGTAGACAGAAACTCCGATCATACGTATATAACTCTCTAATGCGTCTTTCTCTCTCGATCTCTACATGCTGCCAAGCCTCGCTTAGGTACTTACAGACTGGCTGCCAACTGCAACGGCATTAGTCTACTGGATCCAAGTGTGAGCGTGAGGTCTTGAGTTGAATTCCTGGGTCTTGCAGTGTTATTGAGATTTAAGTATAAAAATTCTAAGTAGAGTAAGAGCCCGAAGATTGGATTTAAACCCGGGACCAATAACTTCCCTATTAGCTACATGAGAATTATTAACAGCATCGGCGAAATATGGGAGTACATCAGTACACCTTTACCTGACACTTCGGGGAATACAGGCGTGATGCTGTATTAGGTTTGATCGTTATCTATTCTTTACGTCGATCTATTGAAACTGATAATTTTCTCTCCGAAACTAAAACTTGCACCACGTTTGTTTTGATTTAGTACGTGAAAACTAAACGCACCGGAACAACTGTCATTAATTCTGCGCATTCGAGGAACTAAGCTGTCATTTTGAGAATAAATATAGATTTAGTGTGGAGGGTCGTGGACTCTTCTAAGAATAGGTTACGCCATATCTTCTTGTGTGTTTATGGTGGCTAAGAGGATCTCTCATGAGAGAGGCAGCAATAAAAGAGACGAGAAACACCTCAGCAACTTTTTAAGGAACCATTTTGGCAACTATCCAACATAAGAAAGAATCAGAATTTTAAAATAATGTTTTGAATTGACTTAGACTATCAGATCCAATACGTAGAAACTGTCTAGATTTTGAGTATGTTTTGAGGGCGCTCGTTTCTCACGCCCGTCGTGTTTTTATTTGGTACAACTTCGTCTTTATCAATATCTTAATCTATCTCTTTTTGTTTAAGCTTTTGCTCCGCTTTGCTGCTAATCGGCTTCCACATAAACTATGCTTTGCTCTATTTAGGTACTCTATGTAGCACCGCTCCATCTTTATCTTGCCCAATACAATCCCCCCTTACACCGGCATCAAGAAATTCAATCATGGCAGTGACTGTTACTTAATTTTCAAATTAGTTCTGCCTATTAAAATAAAACGAAGTGATTGTCTACGGTTTTGTCTTTGACATTAATATTTTATTGTTATGTATATATTGCAACTTTATTGCCCTTCACATGTAGCCAGTCACTTGCCAGTAAATATCAGATAAGTGACTGAAACATGGTCAATTAATGTGTAACAATTATATATATATATGTCTACTGCACTTTACAAAAAAACTAGCTATGTTATGTTTATTATAACAAAAAAAGGTCCGTTTTAGCTAGGAAATTTAAAGAAATTACTACGTGTACACTTTGATTGATGGTCAATCAAGGATGAATTGACATTCGTGGTAAAAATGGTTCAAAGAAAATCATGGTGCCATGGTGTGGAACTTTTGTATAATGTTATAATAAATGGAGTATAGAGAGTTGGAAACGTAGCTCAACTGGCCATTACCTGCTCCTAAGATTGCTGACCTCAGTAGGACCACCTTCCACTCTACCAAGATATGACCAAAATCAGTATTTTAGACAAAAAATTCAAGTTTTATCCTAGAAACAGCATAAACTCGCGTAATAAATGTTAAATGAGGTATCGTACCTTATAATTCGTTTTACGCGATTAAGACATACCGATTCAGTATCAAAATATCACGTAATAAAGTCACCAACTAGTTCAAAGCTAAATCAGTTTAATATTATGGCAATCTTGCGCAGAATGTTGATTGCGCTAAGGTGACTACTAACGTAACTATTTCTGTCTTTGTGCACGTTCCTGTTACGGGTATAACCACATTGGTAACTGTTTTCCGTCAACAAATAGTTGTGATTATTTTATTTTATTGCACTATGACACTTTATTAGCCATTTGTGCTGAATTGCACTTAAAGCGCGTCAAATCTACGGATTATTAACCAATCTATGGCTATGTAAGTAGATTCCAAAAAACTGTATGGTGAGTTAATATTTTTATGATGATTATGATTTAAATGACGCAGTGACTAATTGGTAGGCTTTATGCGTTGCGTGTCGCGGGTTTGATTTTGATTCTCGCACGGAATTACATATATTTTTCTGTATTAGGTGTGTGTAAAAAAACTTGGATGCTTATACTTTACTAAATGAAGCATTTAACTTATGATAATAAACAGTTTGTACTAAAAAGCTTTTTATAAAGTGTTTGATTTTTTAACTTCTCATAGGGCTTGTTTGCAAAAGTCTCAGAAGATGCGGGTCTAACACTACACAATACAATAAGGGTTTAAAAGGTTTTTAAAAAGAGAATAAATTTTGATAATATTGAACTTTTTTGTATCTTAGTCGACTCAAAGGGATCGTCTCAAAGGGATCGTCTCAAATTGCCTTTATGTAATATAAACACAGACTAGAATTAATAACTAAAGAAATTAAGCCAGAACTAAGTATAAATAAAATACAACCCTAACGTTATATCAAAACAAAATTATAATATTCACGCCTAAAAAACCCTTAATGCAGTATTTTATATAAACTTATAAATAAAATTATATATGTATAAACTTATTGCGTTATCACTAACTGTAGCGAATCTATTTACCGCAAAATGCTATAGATTATGCAAGCAAGCAACTGTAGTTTTCTCTTCATCGAAGTTATGGCAAGGGTTGGCAAATTCGATTACGAAGCCAGTAGTGACTAGGCCTAACACCTATTAATTTACATAGTATTCTTTTCTATAGTCTTACTCACGTTAGACCAAATTATAGAAAACCAGCTTCCACCCGCGGCTTCGCCCGCATTGATTACCTTCCCACTTGTGCACTTTTTAGGGTCACACGTACCGCCATCTAGCGTCCTATAGCAATTGTGACCGTCGAAAGTTATTTTTCTTTCCCTCGGGAACAGTTCTTTTTCTAGATCGAAGATCCCTTATGTCCTTTTCTGTACCCCTGACAATGTATATGTAAAATTTGATGATGATCGGTTCGGTGGTTTAGGCGTGAAAAAATAACAAAAAACTTACTTTCGCATTTATAATATTATAGTTAGGATGTCATAACCCCATAGTGATTATTTAGATTGCCAATAATTGTTATAAGATATACAATAGCATATATTTGGCAATTAAGGCCAAAATAAGGCCCTTAACAGCAGTTTACAATTATCAACCTTTAAAAACGTGTGCATAAAAATTGTAGTAGGTGCAAAATTCGTATTCCCAACCACAATTTTGAAGTTATAATTTATATCTCTTAGAAAAGTCCTTGTTCTTGAGAAAGGTAGGACTTTTTTCTTCAATTTCACCACATTCTATTATGCTGCATTATATTTCTAATATGCTGCGTGAACGATAAACAGGGTGTTCCGCATCCTGTTAAACATAAATTTGTTGTTATCGCTTGTTGCCGTCACTTAACAGATTTAATAAGATTAATGTCGAGGTAAACGCATCAGCATTGCGCTTAACGCTTTAGCTTTATCTCTGTAACATTAATAAGGAACAAACAGTGGCTTGAATACTGCCTGTGACACTTTCAAAATGGCATCGATAGGACCAAGCGTTCCGAGTTCCAATAATGGTACAGAAAACTGGAATTTGAACATCATTTTGGAATTTGGGTAAAATTTTTGTTAATACAGCTTCTAAAATCTATGTAAGGTAGGAAATATAATGAGAAACCGTCCATCCTGGAAATCTTATACGCCAAAAAAACCGTCGACGAAATACCTGGGCACAGAATACTATATTAACTAGTGTTAAAGTACCAATTGAATCAGTTGCAACGTGAATCTATTTGAAACAAAGCATTTGCCCTCTATATGAATGAGGAATGAAAGTTGTTACATTTACAATAATTGATTGGCTACTATTCCGTCATATTAATGTCATTCGCTTCCTGACTTTGCTCCTCGTTAGTGATAACATTTGTTTACGTCGTACGGGTTCGTAGCAGCATAATTTATACAACACTACTACTGTTCTAAGTTATTATCATCTATGTTACTTTATTCGTCTGTCTGTTCTTTGTAAACGTAAGGCAGAGTACGTACAATATTTTAAAACCATTTAACACTTCGTGGGGTTTCTCGAGAACTATAATATCATCGGAGATAAATAATTTATGCTATAGTGCTAAATATATACGAAAATGTTTGATTATCTCCCAATATATCAAATAAAGTTTGTGTACTTTTTGGTCTATTTAATTGTCAATTTGCATCTTATTTGGCTTCACTATGAACGACAACGAACCTAAGTCGCAAAATTTCTGAGAAATCTTTCTCAGTTATAACAAAACTCGCTTCCGCTCGCGGCTACGCCCGCGTGGTTTACGTACCCGTACATTTTCCCGGGATAAAAAGTAGCCTATGTGCTATTACAGACTATAATCTGTCACTGTGCTAAATTTCATCCAGATCTGTTCAGCCGTTCTGGCGTGAAAGAGTAACAAAGATCCATCCATCCATCCATCCTCACAAACTTTCGCATTTATAATATTAGTAGGATATTTGGTGACTTCCAAATTGGACATTTCCTACGCACTAGCATTTTTGTTACAATTTGTTTGCAATTTCATTGTCATGTCTATCTAGGAAACAATTCTGTTCGCATAACGCTATTTAGTGGTAGACTATAAATAGCTCGTTTTAACTGGGCCATCCCAAAACTGGCGGGAGTGCTATGCGTGTGGCATTTACCCATTTAGGACATTGACTGCAAAGTCTTAATTATACGTGACAAATACTGCCTAAAAATTATGCTGGGTGTTATGTTCATTTGTGTTTCCATGGTACTTTATAGTCCCATTCCCGATCTCTGTGTTAGATTATGCTCGATAATCCTTTCTAAAAAGCTGGTCACAATTCTGGAAGCCAGTTTACGATGGACTCTCACGCACTCGGTGACCTTACAGTAACTATTCAGTAATCTTAAAATAGACCTTGACCTCTGAGTTTGTTTTGGCGTTTCTTCTTAGGGATAGTCATAGGAGACGCCGACGCCATCTAGTTTAAAAAAAGACGTGTAAAACTGATTGAAAAATCTTAATTGCAAAGTAAACAATTTCATTTCATTTCAATATGTGTCATAAATCTGTTCAGTCGTTCGTTCGATCGTTTGTATTCACCAATCTATTTGATATCGGCAATGAATGGTTCCTTCATTACACCGTAGAATGCATTGGTCCATTATTCAACAAAACTTTTGTTATGGGGCAAACTTTGAAAGCGTGAAATAAGCAGCTACATATATACATTATGTAATAAACTCGTCGATATGTTACACATTTTGAAAAGAACATAACATAAACATACATAGCATCACGCCTGTATTCCCCGAAGGGTTAGGCAGAGGTGTACTATTGTACACCCACATTTCGCCGATGCTGTTATTGAGTCCCATGTAATAGGGGGCGAGCCTATTGCCATCTTCCGGGCACAATTCCAGACTCCGTGCTGCTACTGAGAATTTAAATACGGAAAAACCCAATAACATTTTGCCCGACCCGGGAATCGAACCCAGGACCTCACGCTCAGCAGTCGCGCTTACGACCACTAGACCAATGAGGCAGTCAAAAAGTTGAAAAGAACATGCCCCTTATATTCTTCTAGTACTCAATATATTCACGAGTACGCGAACACAACTTCGCCTGCACAGACCTGTTGAGCTTAACATATTCTTATTATGTTCCCAACTTAGCGTGTAATTGTATTATCGCTCAAAGATCTCAAGGTCAATAATTGTTTTAACACTCCCATATCCGTACAGTTTCCATTTAAGATAGAGTTATGCGACTAGTGTTTGTCAGTCCTAAATAATGCACCCAATTAATGTGTCCAAGTCGATTTTGTTTTGTTCTGACGGTGTAACATCCGGTCCAATTAAGCGCTTGATCTTAATTATAATTGAAGTTTTAACGTCGCTAAACTTAAACGTAACGTCCGATCTGTTTGCCCCAAATTATATACTTAACTAGAATTTTCTAGGCTTGTCCGACTTAATATTTGTTTTGGAACTTCTTAAAATACGCAGTTATAATCTTAAAATACCACCAAAGTAATCTAGGTCGTTTTAAACTTCAAAAGTAAAGTTTCAAAAGGGAAGTCGCGATAAAGTACATAAAAGTGTTCAAATTATATCTGACACTATTATAGTGGACAACAATGTGCCTTTGTACAAGGCGGCGAGGTGCGCATGCGACGATTTCGTTTCAACTTTAATTTTGCACAGAAATAATAAGAAATAGTCGTTTTATGTTTTTATTTAAAGTGTTTACAGTTTTCTTAGCTTTCGAAAGATTGGTAAAGGAACAGAATATCTTTTTATCAGGAATCCTTGACTGTCTAATCTTCTCTCCACGGGATGAGCAATTCTCGCTCTCACTCAGGCTAACATGACAAAATAATGGGCTACGATCATATGTAAATTAAATTAGAAACTACTTTTGGTTTTATGCTAGTGAGAGTTATTGCTACTAAAAACCGGATCATAATTGGTTCACTCGAGAAGCTCAAAACCACAAGCTAACAAACAGGCATGATACAACTAATTTTTTGCACCAGAACCAATTAATGAAACGTACCATAAAAATTATATGCCTGTCAGTAAAGTAATTACATTTTTTTCGCGCGTCGTATTAAAATTCTGGTCACATGTTCAATATGTTCATATTTAACACAGTAGTGAACATGGACGGTCGTTGATCTAACATAGGCACAGTTTGACTGTCACATGATTGGTCAACGCGAACTGTGCGCGCGCGGCATTGTGCACTTGATGAGGAAACCTGTCGCGATCTTATAATAGAACGGCTATTGGACCTATTGGTTTTAATTCGAACGATGATGTGTTTGTCTGAAGATAGAGTTGGGTTTTTAGTGTCTCCACTGTTTATTCTCAAGTCTGGAACGCGCTGTCTCGATTGCTTTATACAATAAGTAACGTGCCCAGAAAAAAAGCCCACGATATTTAAACAAACTTTGAACCTGCATTTCATCCCTTTAAAGATTGATTTCTTTTTATTCTTTCATGCCAGATGATAAATACACTCTACCTGCTCTTTTTTAGTATTCTGAACTTCTTAGGTCACCTATCAAGGCAACTAGGGCTTATAATTATGAACCTTCATATTCTTCCATTTTGTATTGAATCAAGATACTATAGTTCATGTTTTTTAACTATGTCTTTCTCATGCTACGTCTATCCCGATTACGTTGCTTCATAAACAGTGCTAGCATTTGTTTATCTGTAGAAAAGAAGTTTGAAAATTCCTTAGTGCTAGAGGAAATTGGTATCAACAAATTGGTGTACACAATGTACACCATTATTAACATATTTTAACCATTCTTTTATCCGTTTGTGCAAGAAAGCCAGAATTGAGTGTCCAAGATCAGGGAAAAGCAGTGTATAACCGGTTCGGTAGGATAGAAGAATATATAATAACCGGATAAACCCGGATACTACTTGTGATGATAAGAAGATATACACTTGGTGATGTTATTTGTTACAGCCTACATATCGACGTACATAGGACCTTATATCCGTATTCATATCGATTGGTAATTAGACCAATTCCTTGAAAGCGTTTAAGGGAGCTAATTTGCAACAAATTCGACCCTATGGACCAGCGGTCCGTTATAGTTATTAAAGGGTTCACACATTCCTTAGATGTTAAAAAAGTGTAAATTTTAAGCTCATATCAGACTAGATTTTTCACAATTACTCTTAAAATAAGAAAGATAATTTGCTCTAGTTTTAACTCTCTTTGAGAAGTGGTCCAATTACCAATCACATATAATATGGAGATGCGTATTTTATAAAATAATAATATGTTGTAAATTTCATACAAATTAGTCTAGCTTATGTTAGGTGGTCTTTAACAAGAGACGAATTTATACATCACATACTAAAAACAAAACCGCACGCATCTGGCTCATTCCTTCACGGCCATAAAACAAAGGCTTCACGGTAACGGTACATCGGTGTATGCAAATTAAAATTCTTCTAATGAATCATTTCATTGGCAGTGAATGTATTTCCTGTGCTTTTTATCTTTAGATCTTACCTTCGTGTGTGTGATGGGGAACGGGACACGTACGGAAGGTCCATGATGATGGACTTTATCATATCAGGAAAAGTCACTATCGGTGCCAAGGAGGCCGTGTCTGGAGATCTTTAAATTTGATAAAATTCTCCTTTGTGTTCTTGGGGTTTTCTTGGTAGCAGCCGAGAGTCTGCAATTATGCCCGGTAGATGGCAATAGGCTTGCCTCCTATTATATCTTCTATATGTATATAAATCAATTGCCGTGCATAAGTCTCGCAAAAACGCGAAAATGGTTAGAACGTTATTAATAATAATAAAAAAAAATTGTTCGCCTCAATACTGGGATGGTTTAGAAAGAAAGAATATTAGATATAAAATCGGTTAGTTTATATGGGTATTGCCACTGCGGATCAATATAATATAATACAATCAAATCAATTTTAGGTGGTACGAAGTTCACCGGGTCATTCAGTGGGACATAATAACGGTCCAAAATGTACATAAGACCTCTACCTTATGAAGGGAATGAAGGGATGATACTGTGTAATGTCATATAATTGACACGACATCACCCCGCTGTGTTATGTTTTTATTTATGGCTTTTTATGAATATTCTGCGTCGTCACGTCTACACATCCAAAGTGGTCAAAAGGTTAATAAAACCTAGGGCCACGGGTAACGGTGGTATTTTATGGCTTGCCTTATTGAAGTTATGGTGTGACAACCATTGGTGGCTGTTGGTAATAAACTATTGTTTTGGTGTTACTTGTTAGCTTCATACTCTGAGAATAATGGAAGTATTGTGTGTTGATTGCTTGTCTCACTGTCAGTCCCTTGTTTGATGTTTAATTTTCAGCTTAAAGTGCAAATTATTGTTGACCGTTCTTACATTGTTGGTCTCGAAGGGGCTAAAAACTCCATGGATACTCTTTCTAAATCTTTTAAAAGACTTTGGTTGAATATACGATAGCTGTCAGGTTTTTTGCGGATCCTCTGTAGTCGAAGCTTAACAGTCCATGCTTCCGCATTATAACGTAATCACGGTAATGAGTATACAAGAAGACGGCCGTCATAATTGAAAGTCGGTAGACAAAGAAGTGAAAGAAAGGTGGTCCCTTATTTTCCTTATCGTAACATTCATCATCCTAAAGGTGAAGTAGCTCAAGATCTTGGACCGTACAATTCACTTGTTATTAACACCATTTTCTTATTGTTTCAGAACCGCCTGCTGTAGACTTCAATAAGCACAGAATAGTCCAACCCGTCGTGCATCATGGTAGAACAAAAAGAGAAATTTCATCAACGCGAGACACGGTAAGTTTTACAATACTAATTATAATTATTAGCACTTAATACTGCCCGACGCACCCTGGGCAATTAACCTCGATACGAACGTTGCTTACTTGCTTATTGTTCCAAAATAGCTTGAATAATTGACATGTCGAACCACTTGCCGACACGATAGAAGATTCAATTGCAAATCTGTCAGCATTCATCGAATGTTTATTTAATAAACAAAGCATAAAAATTGCAATAAAAATCCGTGTCAATGCTGAGGAGAAGCAAGGCATTATGTCTTCTAAATCAGAGTCGTGAACAAGAAACATTTTTTTTTATGAAAAAACATATCTAGTCTTCGCAAATGCTGCTTGCTGAATGAACTGAACAAATATCGTTCCAACCGCGATAGATCATGAGTCATGACTGCAAATGCCGATGTGTATGTAGAATTTGACATTAATTACCAATACATTGATTGATGCGGTTATTATCAATGATTTGGAGCCGTGCCATTATACATTTACTCCATTAGCCAAGGTCAGAATGTTTTGATTTTCTATATTTTTGTGAGTTAGATATCTAAGTAAGTTTAAGTGAATTTTATCCAATGTCGGGATTTCGGCTGGCTTTTGAGATAAGTAGATCGACAGCAACCACCTGTTCTACTGCTTATGTTTAAGCAGTCAACTGCGTACCATAGGCTCTTTTCTAATAAGATCGCGTTAGGTCTACGATTAGATCCCACTTTAGACAGATTCGAGACGAAGACGAAGTCTGCTACCATAATGATTGGTCGCAAATGTTTACAGATTTACCACCGAAGGAGTTTTTATTGCAGTATGGGATTTTCATTATTACCATTACCAAATCTGAGCATCCCAATAGATCGCAACAAAAAATCCGCCAATTCAAGCCGATATTTAATTTTCGAAATTCTACAATACCATATATTCGAACGCATTGAGTTAAAAACTCAATGTTAAATTCATTACCATAAGTGGAAGGGTTTTTTAACATTACCTTCGCTCATAGATCGCGTGCTAACGACATAAAAAAAATATTACAATATAATAAAAGTACAGAATCGCATTCAGAACGGAAGTTTGCGATGCCGCTGACCTCTACCGATGATGGTGGCTGTCAAACAGCTAAAATTGCTGTTTTCTAACGGATATTTACAAATTACATGATTGGAAACCATTATTTTGTGGTGACTCAAGAATCGAGTTTTAGATCTATTTGCTAGTTGGTAGTTATGTCCCGGTATTTCAATACCAGGAAATAAATAAAATAAAAAATAAAATTGAATTAGAGTACCTAATTGGGCAACAAGATTTTTTTTTTGTACGCTGCCCCTCAAGGATTAATTCTTGTATCGTGTATTTACAAACACATAAACTCACATATACAATAACCCAGACCCGAAACTATCTGTAGATCATTCAAATATTTGTTGCGTGCGGGAATCGAGCCCGCGACATGTAACACAGTATCTCTCAACCACTGCGTCAACCGTGCCGTCATAGTTGAATATGTTATGATAACAGTCTCTGGTGGATATTCTAAGATTCTACGGTTAAGTTTCTAAGTACCAAAAGGCCCTGTACGTCCATTGGCACAAAGAGTTCTAGAGTTGAGCCATCAGCCTATGTCCTGCTGGGACACAGACATGCTCTCTTAGAGGTTCTGGCGCTAATCTATCACGTGGACACAGTGCTCATAATTGGATATCCTTTAAAAATCTTTGCCTTGTTATTGCCAAAATTAATTTCGCAATATCTGTTTCAGAGCGGTGCACATCATTCAGAGGTGACGGTGAGGGTTCCCATAGATGGGCAGGAATACGTCCTGGACCTCAGACTGAACCAGGACCTAGTTACAGATAACCATGTACTTAGGTACCAGAAGAACGGCAAGACTGTTACACATAAACCTAAGAAAGAGGTAAGGATTAGAAGACATTTTATCAAAAGTGAATCACAATTAATTCTTCTTCAATCAGTCTTCTTCCAGTCAATTCAAGCGTAGTTCATTATCTTTTCTGATTACTCGAACCATTACGTCGTTTCATGGCAAAAAGAACTTCATTGGTGATCTAATAATTTCCAATCAAATAATCAATCAAAAAATTTGACAATCGTTGTCGTTAATAAACATCCTATTGTATAGCCTTTTGTCAAAAAATATATAATCGATAAAGGGATCTATTGTTTTTTTGTAGTGGCTGTCAGATTTTTCTTACCTAATCTAGTCATCAGAGTATTCGGCGCTGTATTATAGCTGTCGTAAGAACCATTTTTTTTTATTTGCGTGGTGATAACCCATCATGGGCTATCCTCCGCCTGGGGGAGCGGAGGGGTGTGCCGGACTCCTACTGGCTAAACTCACCACGGTAGTCCGCCTCGACACCATATGGCGGGCCTCGGGAACTCTTAGAAGATTGCACCGAAGCCCACCGCGGTGTCGTGCCCATCGGCACTTCCCGGAGGGAGTGACTGTCAAGAGGCCACCCCCTCGTGCACGTCCCGTGGGAGTGTAAAGAGGTCCCCCCGTATCGTAACAACCATATACCAACCCAACAAAGCATTCAGCATGGTAATGGTACAGTTTCCCAAATTAAGAACCGTCAAAAGATCTCCAATTTTATAAAATGTATATTAGATGAGAGAAAATTAACTGATATTTCAGTCTATTATAGCCATCATGCGAAATATTTTATATGAGCCCAAAACCAGTGCTTTTTGGAGTAAAAGGGGTGTTACTCCAGGGTAATGAGGTGCGGCAAACTCTTCGAAATCATTACATGACATTTGACCACTCCACCATAAAATACTACGAACGAAACAGTCAAGAGTTCCACTGCTTGCTCTTTATATACTGTGTTGTATTCCAGGATATAGACTTGTGCCAATACTCAGGCACAGTGAGAGACAAGCCAGGCTCATGGGTGGCTGTGTCCACGTGTCACGGCGTCCGCGGCATCGTGTTCGATGGAGAACAAATGAGATACATTGAGCCTGCTGAAGGTATGTTTATAATTTGACTTCTTTGCTGGTTGCATTATGTGATAGAAAGTAAAGAAGAACATATTTAGCTGAAGAGGATAGCTAGCAGGAAATATAGAGCAGATAGTACTTAAAAATAATCTTGTTACTGTTGTACCGAAATTAAAAAGCAACAGCGGTTTACTGGCAGTCTTTCCATTATAAAAAGTTTTATGGGCTTTTTATGAATGAAACTTGAACATTTTCAATTTTTTGTAATTATCTAGTATAGAACTGCGTAATTTTATTTAGTGTAATGTTAGTTCAGAACAATAATTATCTTTCTTTCTCTAAATTGGTCTTTCCCCAGGATCCGAGATTCAATCCAGGCACTACATCTACGACCATTCAGACTTGAATAACGAGAACCACTGCGGATACGTCGGTGGTGTGACCCACAACGCTAGTTACGATCCGGAGCTCTTCCACAAATACGAAGGCCAGATGGATAGACAGAGAAGCAGGATCAGTCGAGTAAGTAAACATTACATGATGCCCCCCGTGACAGCTATTCAAACTGCAGTATCTTGGATGAAACCTTATGTAGATGAACTAATCTCCCTCAGTGGGAAGCAGCGGTGGCCCAGTCTTTGTGGCCCCAACTTTTGAGTAGTTTGAGTTTTCGTGGGTTTGAATTCAGTCGGGTACCTACCGTCTGTGTCACCTACTATGTCAAATTTCCTTAACATAATTACTGGAAATACCAAAAACCAGAGTATAAATAGAAAGGATATCAGAGTACCTATCAATTTACATGGATATTATTAATTAAATTAAATAATGTGTTATTGTTCCTATAAATTGATTTAATCTAAGTACTTTTTCTTGTGCCCTAAAGGGTCCATGATTGTGCCTAACTCTAAGCCTATTATATAACACCTATTGTACCTACATTGTGGAACACAAATAAATAATATGAATAATATGAACTTGTCCATATTAACTTATGGTTTTCCAATGTCCAAAAGTTTAGTTAACAATACAATAAAATTACATTTCATTACATATTCTTGTTATTATATTCTTATAAGGTTTATCCTCACTGCTTATTGGTGGGACGGATTTTCCCACATTCGTCACATGAAATAAAACAGACACTAATATTATTAATAACTACTTAATTAAGTTTTCCTAAAGCGTATCATCGATTACACATTCGTAAATTTAGACTGCACTCAATCAAATGTTTATTCGAATATGTTCACCTAAAATTACTATACTATTTTATTTCTTTATAAAATAAGCAGACTAAAGTATAAATATCTATAGTATCACCATATTTTTTAAAGTATAAGCTTGATATAACTTTACACCGAGTTTTTGAGAGGCTCATATGTTGTTCAAATTAACCGTACCTTATCAAGTGATGATTGGTTCTTGAATTGACATATTCTGATTTCAATTACAAATTCAGAGCCAAAAGAACCCTTAACTATGTATTTGTCCCACCTAAAAAACGCAAGCGGACGCGTTACATCAACGTCGTCTTGTTATAACTAAAATCGAGCCCGCGGCACGTAGCGCACGAAGCCGATCGCCTAGCCACTGCGCCAACCGTGTCTTCAAATACTGCCGATATAATTGTAATTGTCAATTGGCTAAGTTATTCTTGTATGCAGGTTTATGGTTTCAAATAGCTCCCGGTTGAATCACTCCTGCATGCTAAGGGTCAATTGGACGCATTAAAACTTTAATTAGTAATGATACCTTGTTGTAATCTTGGTTAAGCAATTACTTATTGTTCTTATTTAGCTATCTAAGATAGCTTAATGAACTAGCATTTCGTCGCTTAGATAACAATACCGCGCAAGTAAAATTTGATAAGTTTTCAGAAGGGACAAAGAACTGATTATTTCTCATGAAAAATATTACGTAAATGGTGTGCAATGAAGTGTATTGTATTATATGGTATTATATTCTATTGTATTTTTGTTTATATTATACATTAACGAAATTTTTCATAAGATATAATGTCAATTTTATCTCTTTTCTTGAGCTTTAAGCAAGCGATACCTAAGTGACGATTTGCTAAATATTTGTTTTATCAGATTTACTTTTACTAATAATCGACGCATTTAACGACACGGGTGCTGAGGGAGAGCTTCTGAATTCGGCACCCAGGTCTGTTAAAATGTCATTGGGATGTTCTGAAATTATCAGCAGTAGCCTGAAGTAATTGTAAATGACAATGGGCTCACTGTATAACGGTATTAAAGGGGGGTGGGTTACTTGTTTTTTTTTTTTAAACATCTTTGCCCCACACTTTTATTTCTCCCGTGTCATGGGTACAGTTTGCAAATATACATGTCATATACAGACCCGAAACAACTATTTGTAGATCATACAAAATATTTTTTCCGTGCGGAGATGGAGCCCGCGACACGTAACGCAGTGCCACGTGCCACGTGCCACGTAAGGCAGTACAAGGGGATGTTGGCATAACTATCCACCGCTCTTCATAATGTATCATGTCAACTTACCAACAGTGTTTTCCATAATTTCAGCACAAAAGATACGCGTACGACACAGAAGTCCGCGGTCCTTACAACGCGAACAAGTTGTCTAGATACGTGGAACTGGTGCTGGTCGCGGACAACAGGGAGTTCAAGGCCAACGGCGAGGATATACGGACGGTGTACCGACAGATGAAGGACGTCGCCAATATTATTAACTCGGTATGTTTTTAACAGACTAACAGTGAAGGACTCAGAATATTGGATCTGTAAGGACACCATAAAGTTCTTAACGGTTCTTTTAACATACTGTCTTGGTAGGGTTGCCATAAAAAAACACGGACATATCCTGGATTAACGGACCCCTAACGCCCGAATTTTGGAACATACATTATGGACATTACCATCTATCAGAAAATTATCTTGGAAATTCTTCTAGGTGTACTCCCCTCTGAACATCTTCATAGCGCTGGTCGGCGTGGTGGTCTGGACGGAGACCGACGAGATCCTTCTGGAGGAAAATGGAGACAGAACCCTCAACAATTTCCTAGGGTATCGGAAATCGGTGCTAGTGAAGCAAATACCTAATGATAATGCTCAGCTGTTGACGTGAGTAAATCTTCTGTATAAAAGTACTAATCGCATCATTGGCCTAGTGATCGCAAGCGCGACTGCTGAACGTGAGGTCTTAGGTTCGATTCCCGGGACTGGCAGTGTTATTGGTTTCCTGCAAGGAAATTTTCAGTAGCAGTATGGAGTCTGGAACTGTACCCGGTAGATAGCAATAGGCTTGCCCCCCTATTACATGGATCTCCATAACGACATCGGTGAAATGTGGGTGTAGAATAGTACCTCTGCTTTACCCTTTGGGGTATACAGGCGTGATGCTATGTTAAAAAAGAAATAACTGACTGACACACTATCGTACAATATGCAAAGCCAACCCCCGACTACTGAATTGTGTTCTATGCAGGCCAATAATGATTGTGCTAACAACTGCAATCAATTTTATGCCTTTAAACCCTCAAGGGACCTAAAATGGACGTCATAGTAAATCTATAATTTCTTGTCGCTGTGCCATTCCGGGTTTCGTAATTGAATTAACTAAGATAAAGTCGAGTAAAGTTTTTATTCGCGATTCAATCTGCAAGTTCGATTGCAACGTACAACCAAAACTTATTAGTTGAATGTTTGCCTGATGCCCATTTGCATCGCAAATAGCCTATCCCAATTACATGAGAATAATGACATTTATGAAATATGTGTACACACCAATACTCCTCTACCTAACCTTTTAAGGATGCCGTGATGCTATGTTTTATGTTACTAATATTAAATTTCATTTTCAGGCGCCAAAAATTCCAAGATGGCGTCGTAGGTAAAGCTCTAAAAGGACCAATTTGTACATTCGAGTTCTCTGGCGGCGTGGCGACGAACCACTCAGAGGTGATCGGTTTGGTGGCCACAACTATCGCGCACGAGATGGGACACAACTTCGGCATGGAGCACGACACGGACGAGCTATGCGACTGTCCTGATCAGAAGTGTATCATGAGCCCGTCCAGCACCTCCGTTACACCTATACACTGGTCCTCTTGCAGCTTGAACTCTTTAGCGCTTGCGTTTGAGAGGGGCATGGATTACTGTTTGCGGTAAGTCATTTTGAATGGTTCTGTGGATTAGTGATTGCCTTTCTGCGTGCCTTGGTTTTTATGGCCTACAGATAAGTAAGTCTATGTGTGTGTTCATGTGAGATTTATGTCTGTAAAACTGTTCTCACGACACACGTCTCCTGATGTAATTTACAGTGAAGTTACTTCTAAAAGTTTGATATTTAAAAGCTAGTGTAACTTATCATTAATTTCTTCTTTAATAGCAAGACCTTCACCTAATATTTTACAGTGATCACTGACATCAAACTGTATGTGGAATATTTATACCATCTGCCGGGTTTTTACGTCTTTCGTGGTTAAGGATGGTAAATATGCGACCAATTTCCTGAATATAAATATTCTGAGAATTTAATTAACAGGAAAGCTGTTTCTTCCATACCTACGTCTGACATGTAATAAATATCGAGTTTCAGAATCGCAGTAGTAATGTACTAAGTACTTTAACAGACAATGACTCACTGTGCATCATTGCATCGTAAAACTTATTTGTTGTTCAAAAGCATATATCTTCGATATTTTGATTGAATATAAACTACACCGTAGTTTTATATTTTTCCATGTTATAATAAATAGGAATTACTTTTTTTTTTTTGGCAATTCGATCAACATTTAGTAGAAATTTTTGATCAGCCGGTATAGAAATACGGCCGTTTTCAGCGAGTCCGTGAGATTAATCCGAGCCTTACTGATTTAATCCATCACGATTTTCCATTTCGATAATTGAAAGTAGAAGCTCAGAAATTCTTAGGACAACACGCCGAAATCTAACACGGTGTCACGCTCAATACAAAAGGCACGTTTCGGGAGACACTGTGAGAAAGACCCCCGTTACCCTGACTGTGTTGTGGAGGCTTTACAGAGTGACCTAAGTGTCACAGTGAGTTTAAACAAAATGATATTCCTGCAGGAATAAACCAAAGAGACTATTCGACTCGCCGACCTGCGGTAACGGTTTCGTGGAGCCGGGCGAGCAGTGCGACTGCGGCACGCTGGCCGACCCGCGCGCGCACAACCCGTGCCACGCGTGCTGCCACCCCGACACCTGCATGCTGCGGGGCAACGCCACCTGCGGCGCCGGCATGTGCTGCGACCTGCAGGTACACTCTTCTACCATGGGGATAGCTTCAGTTCTATCTGGATGTGGAGCCGGGCGAGCAGTGCGACTGCGGCACGCTGGCCGACCCGCGCGCGCACAACCCGTGCCACGCGTGCTGCCACCCCGACACCTGCATGCTGCGGGGCAACGCCACCTGCGGCGCCGGCATGTGCTGCGACCTGCAGGTACACTCTTCTACCATGGGGATAGCTTCAGTTCTATCTGGATGTGGAGCCGGGCGAGCAGTGCGACTGCGGCACGCTGGCCGACCCGCGCGCGCACAACCCGTGCCACGCGTGCTGCCACCCCGACACCTGCATGCTGCGGGGCAACGCCACCTGCGGCGCCGGCATGTGCTGCGACCTGCAGGTACACTCTTCTACCATGGGGATAGCTTCAGTTCTATCTGGATGTGGAGCCGGGCGAGCAGTGCGACTGCGGCACGCTGGCCGACCCGCGCGCGCACAACCCGTGCCACGCGTGCTGCCACCCCGACACCTGCATGCTGCGGGGCAACGCCACCTGCGGCGCCGGCATGTGCTGCGACCTGCAGGTACACTCTTCTACCATGGGGATAGCTTCAGTTCTATCTGGATGTGGAGCCGGGCGAGCAGTGCGACTGCGGCACGCTGGCCGACCCGCGCGCGCACAACCCGTGCCACGCGTGCTGCCACCCCGACACCTGCATGCTGCGGGGCAACGCCACCTGCGGCGCCGGCATGTGCTGCGACCTGCAGGTACACTCTTCTACCATGGGGATAGCTTCAGTTCTATCTGGATGTGGAGCCGGGCGAGCAGTGCGACTGCGGCACGCTGGCCGACCCGCGCGCGCACAACCCGTGCCACGCGTGCTGCCACCCCGACACCTGCATGCTGCGGGGCAACGCCACCTGCGGCGCCGGCATGTGCTGCGACCTGCAGGTACACTCTTCTACCATGGGGATAGCTTCAGTTCTATCTGGATGTGGAGCCGGGCGAGCAGTGCGACTGCGGCACGCTGGCCGACCCGCGCGCGCACAACCCGTGCCACGCGTGCTGCCACCCCGACACCTGCATGCTGCGGGGCAACGCCACCTGCGGCGCCGGCATGTGCTGCGACCTGCAGGTACACTCTTCTACCATGGGGATAGCTTCAGTTCTATCTGGATGTGGAGCCGGGCGAGCAGTGCGACTGCGGCACGCTGGCCGACCCGCGCGCGCACAACCCGTGCCACGCGTGCTGCCACCCCGACACCTGCATGCTGCGGGGCAACGCCACCTGCGGCGCCGGCATGTGCTGCGACCTGCAGGTACACTCTTCTACCATGGGGATAGCTTCAGTTCTATCTGGATGTGGAGCCGGGCGAGCAGTGCGACTGCGGCACGCTGGCCGACCCGCGCGCGCACAACCCGTGCCACGCGTGCTGCCACCCCGACACCTGCATGCTGCGGGGCAACGCCACCTGCGGCGCCGGCATGTGCTGCGACCTGCAGGTACACTCTTCTACCATGGGGATAGCTTCAGTTCTATCTGGATGTGGAGCCGGGCGAGCAGTGCGACTGCGGCACGCTGGCCGACCCGCGCGCGCACAACCCGTGCCACGCGTGCTGCCACCCCGACACCTGCATGCTGCGGGGCAACGCCACCTGCGGCGCCGGCATGTGCTGCGACCTGCAGGTACACTCTTCTACCATGGGGATAGCTTCAGTTCTATCTGGATGTGGAGCCGGGCGAGCAGTGCGACTGCGGCACGCTGGCCGACCCGCGCGCGCACAACCCGTGCCACGCGTGCTGCCACCCCGACACCTGCATGCTGCGGGGCAACGCCACCTGCGGCGCCGGCATGTGCTGCGACCTGCAGGTACACTCTTCTACCATGGGGATAGCTTCAGTTCTATCTGGATGTGGAGCCGGGCGAGCAGTGCGACTGCGGCACGCTGGCCGACCCGCGCGCGCACAACCCGTGCCACGCGTGCTGCCACCCCGACACCTGCATGCTGCGGGGCAACGCCACCTGCGGCGCCGGCATGTGCTGCGACCTGCAGGTACACTCTTCTACCATGGGGATAGCTTCAGTTCTATCTGGATGTAGCCGAATTTCACCAAAAAAAGGAGCTATCAATATACGTGTAGCTCACTGGGAAAAGACTCTCGATTAGTAAAAAAAAGATCATCTATGGTATACATTTGCCATTTACCCAAGATCTTATGACATACGATAAAAAATAAATGGTGTAAAAAATCCAATGGTGACTACTCAGTACATTGCTCCTAGCACAAGAGATGTTGACAATCCTCTATTTCCTCTTTCCCATAATTGTTTAGTGACTATATTTGTGAAAACCTTGCTAATTTATTTTAATTCGTTTTTTATAAAACAATGTGTATTATTTTCAGACTTGTCGTCCAAAATCAGCGGGCACTGTGTGTCGGTCTGCGGACCGCGAGTGCGATCTGCCCGAGTACTGCACGGGACACTCGGAGTACTGCCCTGATGATGTGTTCAAGATGGACACCACGCCTTGTGGCAGAGATGGAGAGGTACGTGATCGGTATTAAGCCTTACATAATGACATTTTATTTATTTACGCGTAATACAAAACATTAAAGAATGGACCAAGATGTCGTGTAGCTCAAAACATATTTTATACGATTGCTCATAAAATGAAACACAATTTTTTTTTATTTATAACAATCACAAATACAATAACAATTAGAAAAAAAAAAAACAATTATAAAAATAAAGGAAAACGGTGTTACACATCACATAACCCTCTTATAAATGCATTTCCTCACAATGTTTCTCTTCACCGTTAAGTCACTATTACCGTAAGCCTGTCGATCTTACTGGGCAGGCGTTTAATCACTAGACTATGACCACTAACACTAGTCTCTTTTTGCAGAAGGCGTACTGTGTCCACGGCTCTTGTCGTTCCCACACGGACCAGTGTCGGTTGCTGTGGGGTACTACGGGCGAGAGCTCGCACGAAAAATGCTACACCAGTACCAACGTCAAGGGGAACAAGTAAGTAGCGTAATAAGTACGAGAAAGATGGATATATATCTCTTACTCATTCAAGTTGCTCATCGCGCAATCTCCTATTTTTAGAGAGTAGAAACGCCAGTGAATTGCATGGTATTGACATTTATGAATAACCTGAATGTTTGACAGTTTATGTCAAATATTGTTTATGGCGATCCGAAACAAGGAGTTAAAAGAAAATGTTAAATTCATATGCAATGAAATATTAGAATATAAGTATCTATTACTGGACATTAAAGTCAAAAGTACCTCAAGTCAAAAGTACCTCAAGTACCTAATGTTGGGGACCATCGTATAATCTTTTAATATTAATAAAAATGGCCACGATAGTATAAAAACTATACCCATGGGCACCGCGCCGATAAAAGCTTACGATGGTATGGATCGCATGACTTTGATCACTGGGAAGTTTCAAGTAATAGTGAAATAAATTGTTCTTGTATCGATTTTCTAATTTACTACATATCTATCATTTGAACATTTGATTTTAATGTTTATATCTATTTTCAAACATTTTGATATTGTCAGGAGTGGCAACTGCGGGTACGAGCGGCTGCAGCAGCGCTACCGCGCATGCGCGCCGCGTGACGCAATGTGCGGCACGCTGCAGTGCCGACACCTCAACGAGCGCCTCGAGTTCGGCATGGAGTCCGTCGCACAGCTGTCCGCCGTCTTCATCAATAATAATGGTGAGAACATATACATTTGACTCCACCTGCTCGAAAAGTGTCAGTATCGATCCGCATATGAGGAATAATATATCCTACTAATATTATAAATGTGAAAGTTTGTGAGGATTGATGGATTTGGATTTTATTTGTTACTCAATTACGCCAGAACGGCTGAACGGATCTGGATGAAATTTGGCACAGAGATAGATTATAGTCTGAAATAGTACATATTTTTTATCCCGGAAAATGTACGGGTTCGTAAACCACGCGGGCGAAGCCGCGGGCTAAAGCTAGTCTTTTATGATCCTTATGTAACGTGATTTTTTAAAATGCCCTATGGATATCTGCCGTCCATGGAAAGGCGAAGGGTGATGTCAGAATCATATCAACTAAAACAACACGGTGTTCTCGCGACATAACTTTAACGCCGGAGGCGGAGGGGATTTACTCGCGGATTAACCGCACACCTGAATCTCTTATATATACTATTTCATAGACCAAATAGTACTACTCAATACTAGGGGTCTAAAATATCTGCAAAATAGACCATTTTTCATATAATTTGCATAGGGTTCATAATCTGCAATCATCTGTTTGACAGTTACTATAGAAACTCATAGATAAATTCTTGAATTTAACTTTCTGTGTACAGACTGGACTACAGACTCATAGTTTCAAAAAAGGATTTATTTATAACTATCTTTTGTATTTATTATGTAAAATTAGTAGTTTGCAATAGTAGAAATTAGTCTATATCCTTCTCCAGATTCAAGGCTACCTCTTAGTAAAATTTCATAACGATTGGTACAGCGGTTTAGTCCTAATGAGGTGACAAACAGACAGACACAGTTAAGGGTTTGTCCTACCTGGGGACCTTCTCTATATTGTTTTTGATACACATATTGTTTATGACCTAATGTAATAAATTGTTCCAGGCACAATAATTCCGTGTCGTACCGCCGTCATAGATTTGGGGCTGAGCGATGTGGACCCAGGGCTGGTTCCTGACGGAGCCAAGTGCGGTGACGAAATGGTATGTATTTTACCAATCATATGATATTAATACAGGAACTATTATTACTAATAGGAAGGGGCACGGTTGGCACAGTGGCACAGCGATTAACTTTCTGCGTTACGTGTCGCGGGTTCGATCCCCGCACGGAACAAATATTTGTATGATCTACAGATAATTGTTTCGGGTCTGGTCGTGTGTACATGTGACATGTATGTTTGTAAACTGTACCCACGGTACAGGAGAAAAGCCTAGTGTGTGGCAAAGGTTTTAAAAACAAATCATAAAATTACATGGGGCTCAATAACGGCATCGGCGAAAAAAGATACATTGATTATTGCAATTTCGAAACATTGAGAAGTTATTCCTTTGGTAAATCCTTACAAAAGCTCTCTTAATTTCAAAATAACGTATAAGTCGATTTTACATTTTTTTATTTTATTTAACACTATAACTGCCTCATTGGTCTAGTGGTCACAAGCGCGACTGCCGAGCGTGAGGTCCTAGATTCAA
The DNA here is from genome assembly GCA_947562105.1 of Shargacucullia verbasci. Lineage (NCBI taxonomy): Eukaryota > Metazoa > Arthropoda > Insecta > Lepidoptera > Noctuidae > Shargacucullia > Shargacucullia verbasci. The sequence continues at coordinate 3,441,405 of OX387302.1, read as the reverse complement.
TTCGGAATCGGTCTAATTGTTATTGGGTTTTTCTGTTTAGAAATTCTTATTAGCGGTACGGAGTGTGGAATTGTACCCAGTTGATGGCAATAGGCTCGACTCTATTATATGTCACTCAATAACGGCATCGGCGAAATGTGGGTATATAATAGTACACTTCAGCCTAATCCTTCGGCGATACAGGCGTAATGATATGTTATGTGTTGTAACTTTCATCTGAGTATTGAAAATTCGCGACTACGTTTAAAGAAAATATTTTGATGCTATATTTTTCATACTACAGATGTGTTTGAAGCAAAGATGCGTATCAGTGGCCGCCATCAGAGACAATATCGCCAGAGTAGAGACATCAGTATGTCCGTCCAACTGCTCCGGACACGGCGTCTGTAACTCTATGGGTCAGTATCTTTTTTTTTTAACCTGTGTAAATGTTCATGCGTACATGAACCCTGGTGAAGAGTGATATGGGACTTTTACCGACTAAAACCACACGGTGTTCCCGCGGCATACCTGTAGCACCAGAGACACGGGATTTCACGGTAATGGGTTAATATCTAGTGGTAGAATTCCATATCACAAGGTCCACTGGGACGGAGTTGCGTTCCGGCAGAAAGCTATAAATAGCCAGTGAAATTAAGAGATACACTACACAAGGTCTAGATAGTGCCATCGAAGAAGACGCGCCCCACTATTTTTGGCCGAGGCTTTCCAGCTGACCGTAATGCTCTTTCGTGATCAATTAATATTTCGTAGTGTACGTGTGCACTCTTATGTAATTAGTGTGTATCGACAGAACTAAAACACTAGCGGAAGTTTGCACACTTGTACTGTAAGCAATTAGGAAGAAGAGTGGGGCGCGTCTTCGTGGATGGCACTATCTATACCTTGTGTATTTAGTGCCATAGAGATACAGATAGTGCCGCTATCTGTATTCTAAATTTGACCTTTGGTCGGTAACCCATCCGTAATGATTAGGTTCAGGCTGTAGAATGTCTTCTATCTATTTACCATCTCTTTAAAAAGTGAATAAAAATATAGGTTATTTTTTTTGGCACGTTCGCGCATTTTTTGAGAGATCGACTGATGTGCTACGTGTCGAGGGTCCGATTCCCGCACGGAACAAATATTTGTATGATCTACAGATAGTTTCGGGTTTGGGTGCCCGTGTGAATATTTGTGTTTGTAAACGCACCCGTGACATAGAAATTACTATAGATAATGGGGAAAAGTTTAAAAAAAATTGAACATGGTCACAATTATGAAACAACAGTTAGGTACTCAAAAAAATCCCACTTAGATCTATTTTAATATGATATAACTTGACAATGCTAAAACAGATCTTTAGTCAAGGGAATAAAGTTTATCTTTGGTTAATGTTACTATAATTACGACTCATTTGAGTGCAGTAAGTACGTATGAAGTAATAACATTGTGTTTCGCAGGTCACTGTCACTGTGAGGCAGGCTTCGCTCCTCCTCTGTGTGCACTGCCTGGCCCCGGAGGATCCTTCGAGTCTGGACCTGCTACCGACCCTACTAGTAAGTTTACTGTTCTTTTTACTGTTATAATATCAACACAAAACGGCGCAGGACTCGCTGCGCAGATCGATGAATGGTCGAGGTTAAGCAGCGCTGGTCGCGGTCAGTTCTTAGATGGGGAGCTTTCTCTACACTTTGAGACTTCCTATGGTTCCCATGTCATATAGATATGACATGGGATTTAAGCTATTTGAAATGTCTGAACCGGTCTTGTCTTAAAGTGTCAGTATGTGTTCAAGATATTGGGTGGGGGAAGTCAGAAGAGTCAGGTCACAACATAACTCATGAGTGATAACATCATTGTCGTAGCTATGGCGTGCGATTGATTTTTTGTAATTGGTGGTTGTAAATCACGTATTCTGCATTTTTTTCCTCCTTTTTTATGTACATACATTTCTTTGCATTCTAATTCTGTGTAAATAAATAAATTTTTCTTTATTTTCTTTTAAGATAGGATTTGATGCGCTCCTTGTAGATTACTGATATTCAATCGCATCTGGATAGGATAGGAGCCTATGCCAGATAATAATACTATAAAGTTTATTGTAGCTCACTTTAATAAATAACTTTTTTTTACAGTTCAACGAAACTTCATGTTGGCGATGTACGTGATATTCCTCGGCATCATTCCCTCGATTTTGCTGATCCTCTTCCTCATCTACTACTCACGTCACAACGTGTTGCTGTGGTGGAAGAAACCCAGGAAATCGTACGTAGACCTCTTCTGTTCCTGTAGCAAGCCTAACACCAAACAACTGTTTTCTGACACATTCGCTAAGTTCCAAGGTGGCTCAACTTCGGCAGTTAGAAATTTATTACATTTAAAAAGAAATGATAACGACAACACTAATATTTGTTCTGAAACCGCTTGCCCTGATAGCCCCATTGACGAAACCTTAGATGTAACGAAAACACAAAAAAATAATTACAGTATAAATATGGCTGAAAAAAATCAAATGAAAAAGCCTCTAAAGAAACCGACTAAAAAAATAAATAAAGACGACATTCAAATCGCGAACAGCACTGATGTTAAAGTCAGGCCGCCGGTGAAACCAAAGCCGAATTTGAGTTTAAAGGAAAATAAACCTAATGTCGTTATAATAAAGAAGGGTTTGGAGTCAACCACTAACGAAATGGTCACGAACAGTCAGCATAGAATGTATAATGTGGGGAATAGCGGGTTGTATAGCAATATTTCTGGAGACATTGTTAAGGTGCATGGTTTAAAAAAATAACATTACTAAGGCCCGGGTTTACCGAAAATAAAACAGACATTTTATAGGCAAAATCAGCCCTTTAAAATAATCTGTTATATTGTCAGTGAACCTGGCTCTAATATTATACACGGATACGTTTCGTAACTGTTCAGTTTCGACTAAAATATCTTCTCCGATGTCTTTCGAGCTATTTTTGTCACTTTTCTGTGAATTATTTTTATTATATAGCTCTAATAAGCTTAAACTAAAACGAGAACATTTTATATGGACCGGTGACGAAACGCATCCAGGTTTAAAAATAATTGTATCAATTTCATTACTTTCTATAATATTTAAAAGAATTGTAACTTAAAACACTATATATATATATATCTAAAATATGTCTCTTCTATTGATAGTCAAAATGAAAAAAAAAAGCAATTATATTATGGAATAATATGATATTTTTATTGAAATTGTTACAACTAAAATACGGTGCATATTTGGTGTCTATGCATTTTTGTAGAATACTTACTACCTAAAAATTAAAAAGACTAAGGACCAATTTCACCGGTAATTAAACAGATGTTTATGAAAAAAAACGCACGTTTTACATCTGTTTATTTGTTGGTTAACATGGGTATAAAATACGTAATAAATATTAATTTAATAATTATTTAATCTTTAATTTGGTATAGAACTGATCCTATTTTTTTTGATTCTGGAAAATCCTATTCATTTGAAACAATTCTAAAGATCTTTTTCAATTGCATCTAAAATTCGTACAGTGAATGGGGTTTTGAATTTAATTTTAACTGTGATACTTTTGGTTCTCCAATTATATAATTAATAACAAAATGGGATCCTAAAATTTACTAAACTAACTTCTTAATTAGTTACTTATGTAATGTAGACATAATATTTAATTTTACTTTTCTTATTACTGTTTTTCTTCACCTCTCATTTCTGAAGATCTATTACAAAAGTTATTTTGTCAATTACAAAAGTTATTTTGTCCATTACAAAATTTATTTTGTCCATTCCAAAAGTTATTTTGTCCAATTCAAACGCGCTTGCTATTGTTTTAAAAAAAAATTACAATTTTTAATTGCAATTAGTAGTTTTTACTGGTTGGGATCTATGGTAAATCTCGTTTACGAATTATCAGTATACTTCCTTTCCAATTTAAACTTTCGTAATAGACTTCCCTTCTTGTAATACTCTGTAGATGTTAATTTCATATCACATACTTTTCTGAACCCATTACAAGATATAGACTTTTACACTAGGAAGCGCTAATGTGTGGTATTTGGGGTTGCTTTCTCATGTTGATGTCAAAAAGTGTTAGTTTTGAATTTGGAAAATAACTTTTTAAAGAATGAAAAAAAAAAAAACAAAGCTTTTAAAATATGAATGTAAGACTGCCTTGGGTTGGTTGGTTCATTGGTCCAGTGGCCGCAAGCGCGACTGCCGATTTCCGGGTCGGTCAAAGTGTAATGGGTCATTCTGTATTGAAATTCTCAATAACAGCACGGAGTCTATACAGCATTTGAGAAACTGGGTGCTAGGTGTGTTATACTTACACATAGGTATTTTTGGTGAACTGGAAAGGAACCGTACAAATATAGGGTGTCCCACTAAGTAGTGTCAAGCGGAAGTCCTGAGGTAGAGCAACCTCAGAGGTACCCGACATCACCCCCATGTATGTTCCGGGACACCCTGTATATTCGATTCAGTTGCAACTTGTGCCTGCTTAAAATATGTAGCACGCTTTAGATTCATATTTCTGTATGTTCATGAATTTATTAGTTTGTAGTTAGTGTAACCATAGTTAGTTTTATGCATTATTTAATAAAATACTCAATTTGTATATTATTTTCTTCTTTTCATTGCTTGTTTGTCTTTCCTCATCATATGAAAGTATTGCCAGTAACCTCATTTTAAGTTTTTTTTTGTTTTGGTATCATCACCTTAGTCTTTATTAAAAAGTTTAATTAACTCTGGCAACACTTTGTAACATAATCTCTATACAAGGTTTTCGTTCTGCATTGTCTTGGTGAGTGATTTGCTCTGGTTTTGCTTATAATAACAATGCATGGCGGTTTAGTTTTAAGGTTGCATGTTTGGGATTATCTTGCGCAATAACAGCATGTTAGAACTGGCATGTTTGCCTACCGTATTTTACTTTTTAGTACGTAAATATAATCAAAATCTCTTTCAACTTCCGAGGAATGTTTCTAAAAAAAAAAAAAAATTGGTCTATTACAGTCAGTTTAATAAATATGCATTATGCATACACATGGCGAAATGTGCGTCGTTGCCAAACACTCTGAAATCTGTTAGAACCCGTATTAAGTAATGCAAAGCGTAGCATCTATGAAGATTGGAGATTTCGGGTTCTGACAAGGCACATGTCGTAACGAATAGGATGTGCATACCTTAGCATGATAGCATGATATTCTATAATCTTGATTTATTTAAGCATTTCATATTTCCATTGAAAAATATGAACCGACTTTTATAAAGAAATACGTGCAGACATGAATTCTATTCGAACCATTATCTTAACATGTTTTCTGTTTACAGGGCCCCATCGCCAAAGAAAGCAAGTTTACAACACCGACTCTCGCGCAGCGCAAGCAAATTCGCTGCCAACTTCCAAAACAGCACACAAAATAATGCTCAGCCTGTCAACGTCCACACTCTGTCCAATCCTGACGATATGAGCTCTAGCTTACTACGAAGCGATTCCGACCGAAGTCCACCGGGCAATATCAACCCATCCGTCAACTTCTTTGGCAATTTCAAAGGTTTCTCCCTCACTCCCATAGACAAGAATGGTCCAGCAGAAAAAGATGAGACTGAAGCACCAATAACTCACAAACCAGTGAAGAGTATAGTGGAAAGTTTGAAGAGTGCAAAAATAACCCCCGTACACAGAAGTGGGAGTAACAGCCAGAATATCATCACGCAAGGTGTATTGAAGCCTGTTCTAAGAAGTGCCCCACCACTCCCTGTTGTTCCTACGACCGCGAAGACTAGTCCAAAGGCAAGCCCCTCTGTAAAACGAACTAATAGTACTGTTCAGAACAAAATTAAAGCCCTGATGAGTAATGAGAAAACGGAAGACGTGGCTCCTGCGGTTGTTGCCAACCCACCTCCCCGACCAGTGATATCCAGTCCGATTCTAGAAGCTTCCACTTGCACAGCAAAGGAGCTCATATCGCCATTACAAGGGTCTAAAACTTTGGGGCCTAGTAGAGCTGCTCCAACAGTTCCGACCTCTCCAAACTTCCCAAAAAGACCTCTGAGCATGCATTCCGCTGGTGTTCCACAGAAACCTCTTCCTGAAGAACCGAAAAAGGTCAGAGAAGGGATATCTTTAAACCGCATAGCATCATTCTTAAAGCAAGACAAGCCAAAAGAAAAGGAGAGAAATCCAGTGGAAAGAAGTCACTCTTTACCCAAGAACCCCAATCACCAAGTAAAAGTACCGAAAGTCGATAAAGTAGCGTTTAGAAATATGCAAATATCGAATCCCATACTGCAGAAAGAGATTGAGTTACCAGTCAAGTCTGTGCCAGTAGTCTCGGATTCCGAAGACGGGGAGGACCCTAAAGCCTTTGTGAATAGAGCTCAAAGCATGAGAGCTCCTACAAGCCAAAAGCCGGTGTTACAGAGCTTTGGTTCTATGAGGCAGGCTCCCGCCACACCGAGACCGTTATCCGTTGTAGGAAGACCCACCGCCCCTCCTCCCCCTCTACCGAATCATTCGGATCCCGCACCGCCACCGACTCCTAAACCTCAACCTGAGATCAAGTCAACCGATTACGTGGACTGTATTGAAGAAAAGCAAGCACCCTTAGCACATATCGCTGAAGAATCCATGGACAATATCTACGCGGTTATAGAAGAGAGTCCTGAAAAGCATTCGAAACCATTACCAGGGGTCCCGCCCCCGGTCAAAACTGCCCCTCAGCCTCCTCCCGAAGGGTATATTGCTCCCAAACCTATCGCCTCTGCTTCCGGAAGCACTGAAAGTATGGGTTTACTCGGTGAGATAGTTAACGAGATACAGAATCGTAATTTTGAATCTATATACTCAGCATCGACACTTTCGAGAAAGAAAGAAAAGGAAAGGAAAGCTAAACAAGCGGCGGAGAAGAACAGAGATAGTACATACATGAATTCGGAACATTATAAGACTCCTGAGAGTGTTTACAGCAACTCTGGAGCCAAGTCCAATGTGTCTACTACCAGTAGCGGGTACTTACACCCTTCGGCGGTAAACGTACCTACTTATTTAAAAAAAGATGAACCAAAAGAAGATGACAAAGCCCCACCATTACCGGGACCTAACTCAAAAATCCCCACTTTCAGTAGACAAGTTACTCCGCCCACTCTCAAAAACACTTCCACGTTCAGAAACGTGCCTCCATCGCCTAAATCGGTGAAGAACGGAAACTTGTCGCCGAAAATAATGAACAGCCCGGACGTCGTGTCTAGCTGTACGCTACCAGACACGAAGAATGTGAAACCGCCAGATGTTATCAACAATAATAAACTACCAAATGATACCACGAAGGTGACGACAAAGCCTGCGGTGACCGCCAAACCGAATGACAACCGACCGCCCCTACGACCCGCGCCCACAGAACCTAAGAAACCGAACAAGACAACTCCAGCACTCAAACCAGTCAATTCAAACTCGAACTTAAATAAAACAGACAAAAATCCGCCCACAAATCGTGCCATTTCAAAAGTAGACTCTAACGTTAAAGCAATAGCGGACAATTTAAATAAGAACAAACCTAAAGTAGTTCCAAAACCACCAACCATCGTCCAAAAGACGGATAATAAGCCGAATCAAACAAAATTAACGGCCAAACCATCGAATGTTGCCAGTTTACAGCAAAAATTCGAAAACAGAAAGTCGTTAGGCAAAGAGATTGCCGTGACAAAAAAATGAAAATATTTTTAAATGGCATGTAATTTAACTGAGTTATCTAGTCTGTAAATATATTTAAATAGCCATTAGCACAGAAGACTCGATATTGTAACAAAGTATGTAAGGATCTGATTTTATGAAACATTTTATGTGGGTGACGAAATCGTGTTGACGGTGTATTGAATTTGGTTCGGTTAGTATATGGGTGATTAGAATTCAAAGCTATTTGTCCAAAAGTGTAAGATTGCAGTCAAATGTGGCATATTTGTGAGTGGCTTACGCCAGCCTGTTGAGCAGGCATAGCTATTTTGTCTACCTATGTGTCTGCTTACTATGTCATATTTGACCACAGTTTAAATAATTAGGTATTATTAAGATGCACTCATCGGTTGAAAAGAAAGTTCAAAGTAAGAAATTGAGTGAAAATAAGTAAAACAAAAGTGAACGGAGGAAGATAAATTATTTTTATTACTTATTCAGCTTTCCCTTACTAATAAAACGAAAGTGTTCATATTTTGTAAAAACGAAACGCAGTTTTGACGGTTAGAAATATCTGTACATAATAGTAGAGTATATTTCTAAAATATTTGTACGTATTTTTACTAAGGGAAATGTTCACCGACAAATTAACTGACATTTAAACCGTGGTTTTGATAAACTGCTATTTTTATTTCAAACGTCTTTAATTCTGTCTGTGAATGTAGCTCTTATAAATGGTACGTATTTAAACGATTGATTAGATTTAACTAAGCGATCTCTGTAAATATTATTAGGTTAGCTTTTATTCCCTAAAGTTAGTGATGATAATGTGAAGTGTCTTATATGGTACATAATGCTTAATTAGTATTTTTATAAAGACTATAGTGTTTGAGATTTTTAGAGATATTGTGCCTTTGCAGTGTTAAATGGCCGCCGTCTAAATAGTATAATATTTATTTAACAGCTCTATAAAATATATATTGTATTGTTCTTCTTAAAATAATTTATAGATATTCAAGCAAAGAAACATTCATTTTTTTTGTATACTCTGAATGTCTTACACGTACTATCTGAACTTTATCACTCGCGCATAAGGATAATGAACCTTAATAAAAAAAACTACTTAAACACAAGTGCGCATGCTTAGTTCTCAAAGCAAGTTCTTCCCTTCGGCCTTCCATGTTTTCCACTTCCACTATTCAGACGGCGACGTGTCGAGGCACATGCTATTCGACAACTATAGCTATTACTGTTGCTTGACGTCCTGCCTCTCCCCGAAGTGGCAACGGTCCATAATCTCTATGACAACCACGTTTCTAACTCACTGCAATCTATAAAATTTTGCAGATCAGCGTCGTTTAACTGTGACGACACACGTTATGATCATAGATAGGGCCAGATTGGAGGCCTTAAAAATGATGAGGCCCCAGTTCTTTGTAGTCCACAAAGAACTAGGGCCCCTAATCAGTTTTGATAGGAGAGGAAAAAAAACATATTTTTTATAAAAATATCTATCACAAAAATTCATATTATGGAGGCCCCGCACCCTGCCCCTGTTGGGCTCCACCAAATCCGACCCTTGTCATAGAGACTACCGCCCAAGTTATAGTTGTCGAGCAGATCGTTTGAGTGTTGATGCTTTACAATAATTTATACCTACGTTCTTACTCCACGTTATAAATGGTGCTACAGCGAATCAAACATGCTTACCAGGAAATAGTATATAAACATATTTTTATATTAAATCTGATTTTAATGTACGTTTGACAGGCCCATGAGGAGAATTAAATGAGACAGCATTCGTTGATAGATAGATAGATAGATAGAATTGTTTTTATATCAAATAAACCTAATACAGGCACTTATGAAACGTTATAGGACTCTAGTTGCATGGTTCCAAAAAGTTGGTCCTATGGAGATGAACCGGCAAGAAACTCCATAAATGAGTTGATATTATAAAAATGTTGTTTGTGTGTATAAGACTAAAATGGTTGAGCCGGTTTATATGGAACTGTATGTATTGGGCAAGTTATAGTAAAGTGTACAAATTAAAGTAGGCAGTTACAATTTGTGGTGAGTCGTGATTTCGCGTAATTTAAAATAAGTTTTCGATTTACGAACGATTCTACCCATGGGCCTATCAATTAATGCTTTAATTGGAATAATGCAATAATTTATAAATAAATAGATGCATAATAAATCGTCCATAGTCGTAATCACTGCCACAGCCTGGTACAAAATATAATGGTGCTGGAATGTCGCAAACAAACCTCAGTGTATGCCTATTACTGTCAAGTTCTTTGTTTAAGGATTGATAAAGAATTGTCCGTCTTCTATACAAAGTTGAAAGCACAGAGCAGATTATAAATGGAGTGACAAATTGACGGTAAATGTGGGCGATTGGTGCGATGCGTTATTCGTAAAACACTTCGCTATTGAGATTGACAGCACGACTGGGGTATCATCAATGAATTTTGGAAACAGTAACAACGTGTAAGTAAACTGTTATAATTTAAGGCCTGCTGCTATTACATTGTCCCGCACACCTCACATGTGCACTCCATATGTTGTCTGCTCTATGATCAAAGTGTAGCTAACTTATAAATCAGTATCTTGAGCCTACATAGGCTTAGAAAATGATAATTACAATAACTTATACTTTAGAATTGTTGTCTAAATTATTTACTTTAAACTTTGACGATATAATATTCTCAACGAAGCCGAAGATAAGCGGATGAAGAGTTTATCAATATATTTGGTTTAAGGTGTGAAACTGATATTTTTTATATGTGATTAAAATATTATCTCTGTGTCAAGTTATGAAAATTAATGATAATAGAAGCCAGACAAGTATTTACTTATTTCATGATGGCTTTTGTTTTCTGAGTAATAATCAAAGCTGCACTTATATATATGGTGACCAGTGTATGTCCACGGACATAGATGTTATTTTACTACCCTCAATAGTTGTTTTCAAGTTCTACTTTGCATTTTTATGACTTGTGTCTAATTTCAGAAAAAAGTTTTCAGCATTTGCGTACAGGATTTGAAGATATATTGTAAAATGTTGTATTTGACAATATTTGCGAACCAAAATTAAAAAGATTGATTTGTAATTAATCTATCATCTACGTATGTATTTATTTGATATTTATTTTGTCTTTCGCAGGCGTGTCGCTATAATCATTATGTAGTTGTGATAATTTACATAAGTTCTGAATGAGAAGTACATAAATATTTGTAAATATAACCAAAGAAATTTATGTAAGGTTGATCCCGTACGCATCTCGTATTCTTAGCTTGTTTCTTTATGAAGTAAAGTTTACGTAATGTGTTGCAAGATGAAAAAAATGTTGAACGAATATGGCAATGTCTATTATTAAAATTAGCCTTTATTTTTATTCCAAGACTGTGAATTATAAATATATTGAATTATTATATCAAAATTAGTTACTAAAAGCTAGTTGAATACTTCATTTTTCTTATTATTACAGAAAAAAAGATAAATAAAAATATTTCATGAACTTTTTTATTTAATTTCCTCCTAGAGCAGCATCTGCACGGACATGCACTCCGCCAATGATTGCAGGTTTGGCCTAAACACATTGACCTTTGTAATACAAAATGTGAGGTCCTTGGTTCGATTCCGAAGTCGGGCAAAGCGTGATTGGCTTTTCTGTGTGAAACTGTGTCCAGTAGATAGTGATTATTGTAAACTCGCTCCCTATTATGTGGGACTCATTAACGGCACGGGGAAGTCAAAGTCAAAGTCAAAGTTTTTTATTTCAAGTAGGCCTTTTCAGGCACTTTTAAAAAGTCGAGACTCTAGGCGCACGGTTCCAAAGGGGGTAGGTCCTATGGAGAAGAGACCGGCAAGAAACTCCATGGATACTCTTTTCAAAAACAAAAAGTTAATTTACAATTAAAATCTTAAATTAACATGCATTATATAAGAAAAAATACACACTTAATAGAATGCTACTTACACAATGAGGCAATACAACATGAGTTAAACAATTGTTTCGAATATAAACTAAAAACGGGATAAACAGATCAAAGCGGATAAAACAGAAATACAAAAAAGAATAGAAAATATTGAAACATCAAGAATATCCAGATATGTAAAGTGAATCTAATATAAAATAGAATTAGTAGACACAATGGATAACCAGGGAAGCCACATGTGCAGAAGATATTCAACGCCACACGTCTCTATCGTCAACATAGTCTTTGATCCTATAATATGCTTTCTTTGTGAGAACAGATTTAACGTGGATTTTAAATTTCTTACCGGTAAGATCGGTTACAGTTTTAGGTAGCTTGTTATAGAAGCGTACACCGTGTCCTAAAAATGATTTATTTGTTTTAGTCAATCTAAATTTTGGCACCACTGTTTTGTGTTTATTTCTAGTATTAATGTTGTGAACGTCGCTATTGATACTAAACATGTGAAGGTTCTTCCGAACGAACATTATATTTTCTATATAAATGAAAATGGAAATGTGGGTGTGCCTAACCCTTAAGGGAGAACGGACTTTGTGCTATAAATAATAAGATAAAAAAGGTATTTTTGTCTGTGTGCCTTTAGTTTAGTGGAAATTAAAACATTTTTCAAATAAAGAAACGAAATTATAAAAAAAAATATTATCATATTTTTTAATGACTAAATAGCTCATATTTTTTAATGCCTGACTAATTCTTTGACCCAAGAACACGCAAGCCCTCCGGTCGCGTGTTGTGTGAAACGCTAAAAAGCTCATCTAAATAACCGCTGATTTGATCTGTAAAGATTAAAGCCTGCATCATTAGTGACGACACGGTTAGCGCAGTGGTTAAGCAATTAGCTTTCTGCGCTATGTGTCGCGGGTTCGATCCCCGCACGGAACAAATATTTGTATGATTTACAAATAGTAGTTTCGGGTCTGATTGTATGTACATGTGAAATGTATGTTTGTAAACTGTACCCACGATACAGGAGAAATCCTAGTGTGAGGCAAAGTTTTAAAAAAAAAAATGATGATGTAACTTCTCACTGGCTGGCTTACTGGCTCAAAAGACTAATTACCAAATAAACCAAAAACAATCTTGCCAACACTTTTAAAAAAAGATCAAAAAGCAAAGCGTGTTTTGTCAATTTGTGATTGTTCCCGATTTTCTTGTTTCTCGTGAATCTTATTATTTTTACTTGTAAATCTAGATTACAGACTCTTTAAAATGTAAGTTCGTTATATAATTTCAGTAAAACGTTAGATTAGTGCGGTAGAAATAAGCTTATTAATGCATAAATTCACTTTTCAGGGCATCAACATCCAAGCCACGCTCAGAGATGACTTTGGAGGAACTAGGAAAAATTGAAGAGGAAGAATTTAGTACCGGCCCTCTCTCAGTACTTACACAGTCTGTAAAGAATAATACACAAGTTTTGATCAACTGTCGTAATAACAAAAAGTTGTTAGGTCGCGTAAAAGCTTTCGACCGGCATTGCAACATGGTCCTTGAAAACGTCAAAGAAATGTGGACCGAAGTGCCAAGACTAGGCAAAGGCAAGAAGGTATAGTGTTTACAATTCTTTTAAATACTAGTCTTGCCTTTTCTAGGACAAAGTACTCCAAAGATCTGTGTTTTTAGAGGTTATCTATGGATGTCCAAACAGAATAGAAGCTCTTTGCTTTTCACCAATAATATTTTTTTAAGATACACGGTACTGTTGACCATAAAAATATGTGCATTTCATCACTCATTAGATGCATAGAATGGTACAAAAACAATGTTATGCCTAGAACACCAGACCAAAAAGTTTTATTTTGTACAATTTAGACAGGCAAAGAGAGCTTAAACGCTTCAACCAAAACACTAGAATGTTAGTCCAGTATTAAACAATTATTATGAGGAACTGAAAGGAGAACACTTTGGAAAAATGATCAGACCTCCATATGATTAAAGTTAAAAAAGTGATTTCAAGAACAACTTGAAAAGAAGTTGGTTAATAAACAAAAAACCATAGATATAGAATGTAAAAGATGAACAATGACAGCTTGTAGGAGATACCGAAAATTAATATGCATATGTGTTAGTGACTGATATGTCACATGAAAATAGAGTTGTGTATTTGCATTGTCAATATAGTATAGTGTCGATAGATTGAATCTTGCCCTAATGAATAGAGGTATATAAGCTACTAATTAAATCCTCTTATTGTAAATTAATAAACGGATAAAATCATTTTATTTATGAAAATACAATGAGTATTAAAAAATATAATAATAATTTTAAGATGATTTTGTATGCAGCATACAGATAAGTATAGTACAAAGATTTAACCTTGTGCTATCCACTAGTCACAGTTTTGTGCACTGATAATGATAAAGTAATGTATGATATTACCATAGCTAGTTCCCTTAGGCCCGATTACTTAATAATCAGATAAAAATCTATCGACTTTTTATCGATATCCGTGAAGTCATTTCTACAGTCAACCCTAGCGTAAACATACATTTTAATATTTACACTAAATATTATTTATTTCTTGTTTTATCTACGAAATATTACCACGTATCGGAAGAAAATCTAATATATTATGGTAAAAAAAAATTTCTCGGCGAATTAATACTAGTACGTACACAAAATATGGTTTCAAAACGTACGATGAAAAAATCACATTTACCTGTGAAACATGTAATTATTTGGATTATTTCTCTTTGTCACATTACAATTGGCAAAAGAAAATGACATTATGACTGCCTAAATATCACTTATCGCCAATAATTGCACGATTATTTTATAAATTAATAAATTATATTTGACACTAAAGCAAGGGTAACGATAGATACCGATCCTTCAAAAAAAATTGTATCATACTGACATTAATATCTGTCTCTTTCTTTCTCGGGTAGTGTTCATATTAAAATGATATCTCTTTTCCACGCTTTGTTGGTCTTTTAGCGTAAGCGAAATTCTAAGTCTATGCAAAAAACAGTCTGCTCATAGTCTTGACATAATCCCTATGTTGCCTTGTAAAAAACCCATCAGCAGTGGGTGATATTTTTAAAACTACTAAGCCAATTTACCAAGTAACATCTACTGTTGTCTTAGCACAAGCTCTCATGTTAGATTTAACCATAGAATGATGGAAAGATTAGACATTCAATAAAGTTGCCTGTTGGATTTATGTACTTTGGTGTCATCATTGCACACACATCTGAATCTCAAAATCCATCTGCTAATATATATTTTTTTTATTTCAGGGCAAAGCTGTGAACAAAGACAGGTTTATCTCGAAAATGTTCCTCCGTGGAGACTCAGTGATCTTAGTGTTAAGGAATCCTCTCGCGACAGCCGCCGGCAAATAACCATACAGGAGTTGCCTTTGTACGAATATGTTTTAAGTATTCTCCAAAACCATAGTCATAAGTATGGATTCAATTCATCTCTTTTGTATATTGGTGTATTGAATTACTAATTAAATAACATTAAGATTTTCCATCTTGTTTTTGTTTTATTTATACAGAATTAATCAGTTTAATTTTAAAATTCTAGTATTAAAACTTTAGTCTTCCTTGTTTATATATGTATTTGATTCCCAGGTTGAGGAATAGGTTCGCCCCTAATACATGGTACTCAAAAACAGCATCGGTGAAATATGGGTGCACAGTAGTACAACTCTGCCTTATCCTTGAGGGCCATACTCGAAGTGTGCTCCGCGGAACCCTAGGGGTCCGCAAAGTCTCTGGGGGCTCCGCGAAAAAAATGGTCACTCTCTTCTTTCAAGCCTTACATCAAACAATTTATGAAAAGTGTTAAACAAATTTACACCTCCCATTAGATGCAAATGTTAATGTCAAGTAATATGATTATCAATGAAGTATACGCGTAAACAACTTAGGGCTCCGTCAAATATTTCGTTTTTCATAAGGGTTCCGTCGCTAAAACGTTTGGGAACCGCTGCTTTAGGGAATACCAATACAGGCCTGGCTGTTACGGTATGTAAAGGCAATCTTATTTTTTATGAAACTGGCTCTGCGACCGGAAATGTGTGCACCGAGGGACCCCTGTATCCAGATTCTGCCTACTGCATATTTTAAAGTTCTAAAACAGGGAAGGTAGACCAATGCGACCGGCAACTGGAAAGTTACAAGAACTGTCACTAACTTCTTGGTTAAACAAAAATATTGTTTCACCTGTTGCGCTGTGAGCAATGGTTTGGTTCGTTTCCCTCTAACTTAGAGGCTCTAACCGAAAGCAATTAATACCTTAAAATTAGGGCTATCCCACAGATCGAAATCATTCGTCTAAACCGCTGAGGCCCTAGCCGTAGCATAGAATGTTGATTTTTACGACCGCTGGACATAGCTACTTCTGCTCTTTTATAAATAAGTAAACAAATATTTTAGGACTCACGCTAGCCTTTTCATTGACCTTGACTACCAAATGTTATTCGCATTGAATATAATTTGGTACTCAAGGTCTATGAAAACTCCTACGTGATAAATTGATAATGAATAACCCCTGCGTGCGGTTCAGTTTATTTGCTTACATTAGCGCCATATGAAACGTGTCGAGAGGTTTTACCAACACGTTGTACCTACGCAGCTGCTGTAATTTAGACATACTTTTGGAAACGCTTATGTAAATAAATTAAATTAACAATTCAAAGTTCAAAGAACGCTGATTACATGGTTCTATAAAAACGCTCGTTCATAAAACATCACATAGATGGCGGTGATATCAATGTTTAATGTCGGCTGTCTCCGTTCAATAGCCTTTGATAATAACCTCGGACGTTCGCGCCAGAACCGCATTCATAACACGATATTGTTTACGCACTGTCGTATAGTGAATCCTTGTGATCACACGCGCATTACGTTTGATAAAACAAGTGTTAAATTAAAACTATCAAAACTTTGATGAGAACAGTGATTTTGTGCAGAAAGTCGGATTGAACTTGGAACTGCGACGGACTAAGATTATTTCCCGCCTTTCTTCTTTCTTTTTTTCGATGAAAATGTGTACCGGTATTCTGTGTTAAGCCAAGGGATATTGTCAACAACCACTAAGGTAAGAATACTCTTGACTGATTATGATTTTATTTACTCAAAATTGTCTTACTGTGCGAAAAACTATACCGAATAAAAAAAAACATTAATTTGAATTTGAAATTACCGCTTTATTGTCCCGATGAGAAAATAATGAATAGCATAAACTTTAAAAATGATGTCCGGGTAAGCCGTATTTTAATTGAGTTACCTAACAGTTGTAAATTAACAGGCAAATAAACGTATTTTTCGCTACATTTAGAGTTTTTAATCCTATATTTTATAGGTGCTTACTTAGCACCTATTTAACTAGGTGTTGAAAAAACGAGTGCGTGAAGAAATAATTAGTTTATAAGTATTTGTTGAAATAATATAAACATGAAGGTTCTCGGTCGTTTCAATCAACGCTACAGCAGAAGCTGATTCTGAATAACCTACTTAATAGTAAGTACCTACATAATTTTACAATTTAATATTTCCTGAAGTTTTTAGAGCATAAATATTTAAAGCTTGACGTATATGAGTAGTATCTATCAGCATCTTCAGCGAGTTAATTTTATACCTAGTTATAGGTAGGTGCTTTGCCAACCGTGCCGTGAAACATTATTTTTCAAAACTTTATTTACCTTCAAAACTTGACGTTATTTACAGCTGTCACAGGATCCCGTCATTAATAAACTTTCGTAAATGACATTTCATGGTTACAAATTTAAACGATTCGTGTACTCATATTTCGTACATAAGTGTTTATAATATTCACTCGTGACTTCGCCGCGTGCAAAATAAGAGAGCTTTTGTAAACTTCGAACGTTCGGAAACTTCTTCGCTGTTGCCAATGCGAAATATGTTCGGGAGACCGCACATAGTTTCTAGTAGCGATACTTACAAAATAGTTGCTCGTTACAGAATTAAGTATGTAGGTAAATATCGCTCTATAATCTATTGTAGTGGTCAAACTACAGCAACTGAGATTCTAGGTACGATTCTGGCTTTCGTTTCAGGTGAATTCATTAATCTGTTGAGGTAAACCGGCAACAAACAAAAAAAAAACTATTGTGTCTACTTTGTGTCTCTGTACTGCACAGGGGCGTATTTACCCTTGGGCCAAAAGGGCCATGGCCCGGGGCGGCAAGTTGTGAGGGGCGGCGCTCAGCGACTTCGCGCTTAGCTTAGTGCGACTTTCTTTTGGACTTTACATTCCTGAAGAAATTTGAAAAAAGCCTACCTAATTAAGAAAAATTAAAACTCATTTGGTTCTAAGTTTGAAAGACATCAAGACGCGAGGCTATCGTATGCCTGAACGGCGGGTGGCCGCGGCGGGGCGGCGGCGTATCCGTCGGACTCGGGACTAGTCGGGATGTTTCGACGTTGCTCGTGTCGTTTTCGTTTATATCCATAGGCGAAAGCGGGTGGAGCGCGGGGCGGCGCATGCGGCGGCGGGAGACTTCAATTTATGGGGCGACAAACATTACAGGCCCAGGGCGCTAAATTTTAAAATACGCCACTGGTACTGCAGAACATGACATGGGACACAACCTTTATCAAGTCTAGTGTACAGCTGTAACCTGCTCTGCCTACCTTCTGCCAATACATGAGAGTTGTCCCTGTTACTTACATAGTGGTTTTTTCTTCTGTGGTATTTCCTTGAATATTTACGTTGGAATTGTTCATGCCGTAGTGGAAAGGCTAGCCTGACAGTAAAGGAAGAAACGAGGTTGACTGTCCCACACTAGCACCATAGGTTTGGGACTTCGGCGAAATCAGGCGCGGTCGCCGCCAACGATTTGGGGGGGGGGGGGGGGGTCATATTAATGGTAAAGTGACTTTGGGGGGTCATATTATTAAAGTTGAGCGAATTAGAATTTATTTCACAAAAAGATGTAAATGAAAAAAAAAACCTGCCTATTTTCGATTTCATTGTTTAGAAGTTTTCTTTAAGCAGGAATTTATTTAAAATTTTCGTAAATTAACTATTTTTAGGAGGTTTGTCAATTTGAAGTGTACGATTTGGGGGGGGGGGGGTCATGACACCTACGACCCCCTCGGTTCGCCATGGGCAAAATGTGCGTGTACATGAGTATACCTATGCCAAATCATTCGGTAATACAGGAGTATGCTATGATATTTTTTTAGTTTGAAGTTAAGAAATAGAATTCAATAAATCAGTACTTAATATTATCTACAGTGTTGTATGTGGCTTGTTATGTGTTAGTTGTTGTTTATTATACGCTTGCCTTCAATAAGGTCGAGACGTCGAAGAGTAACTTGTTTCTATCGTTTACTATGCGACGTACTATGATTTATTGTTTTAGTAGTTTGTGTTTATAAATAGTTCTTCACTATGAGTAATCTGTTTTTTGTTCGGATTACTATTATAAGCAGCGGGGAAGGTTTCAAAGCCATAATTTGCTTTGAATTGATTTAAAACCTTAATTTCTGAGATTTGAAAATGGACTTTAACATCGTGACGAAGCATAATGCTTGCATCCTCGAAGGTCTAGTAGAGGGGTATCTGTTAAATACCGTTATCAAGTCCCATCTATTGCCTCATCGGTCTAGTGGTTACAAGCGCGACTGCTGCGCGTGAGATCCTAGGTTGGATTCCCCGGAAGGTTAGGCAGAGGTATATTTCGCCGATGCCGTTATTGAGTCCCGTATAATAGAGGGCTAGCCTATTGCCGTCTACCAGGCACATTTCCAGACTCCGTGCTGCTACTGAGAATTTCCATACAGGAAACCCAGTAACACTGCTCGACGGGAAATCGAACCCAGGACCTCACATTCAACAGTTGCTCTTGCGACCACTAGATCAAAGCAGTCGAAGTTAAAACAAATGGTCATAATAAGCAGTCAATTGTTAAAGATCATAGTTTCGCTATGGTTCACGGTTGCGTGCGCACGCACAAAACATAGGCGTGTTTGTTTGTTACAAATTGATCTATTATAAAGATGGGTTTTATCTACATATAAGTATCTGTCATCATCATCATCTTCATAGGAATCATCCACTCATAAATACTCTAAGTAAAATTTAAACAACAGAAAAGTTTATAAGTTGAATTATCTACTAGTAAGTTCTAAAGCCATGCTTAGCGTGTGTTACGTCGAACTGATCAAGAGAAATTTACAGAATTGCCCAACTAAGTGTCAAAATCAGTAAAAATATCTTATCTAACAATGCCAAGAAAAGCTACGCATCCAAACTCGCTACATAAACTATAGAAGATTGGTCCCCACATTTTGACGGCTGCTTTAGACCAGCTAAGAAGCTGCATATCTATGATCTTAAGAATAGCTATCACGTGACCCGATTGTATCCATGGAATTTCTTGCCGGTCCCTTCTCCGTAGGACCAACCCACTTTTGGAACCGTGCAACTAAAATCATAACGTTTTAAAAGCGCCCATAAAGGCCCAGTTGAAATAAAAACATTTGACTTTGACTTTGTGATCCTTCTTTCAAAACTATATTACCTGTAATTATCTTCAAGCTCGTTCATGTAAGAAGCAGGCTAGCTGCGCAGTTTACTAACCACCAATCCAACAACGATCAATTGTTTAATTGTTACCGGAAATAACTAGATTGAACTGGTATTTACTAGCTGGAACCGGTAAACGATTAATTGTTGCAATTTTCATCGATTGTTACTTTAATCAAGATTGTTTATTGAGACTCTTGTCTGCGTTTCAATTAAGTGTAGGTAATAGATGCTTTCTATGGCATCATAATATCAAATTTTATCTATTGGACCCACTCCTAGTAGTAGGTCTACCGCGAAGTTTTAATTTTTCCTGATCACGTCATTCGGTAGTGATTGTAATGTCCAGAGATCAAAGAGCCTCCACTTATGATGATACCTGAAATTGTCTGGCGAACCCTGGGCAGTCAGCCTCGATACCATTATTGCTGACTGGCTATCCTTTCCACTACTGTATGAGCGATTCCCATGTAATATCTCGTGTCGACACGACAGAAGAAGAAGGAAAATTTGACACGATATCTAGAACTTGCATCTTAATTTCGTTTTAAAATCCATTTCCATCCGAACTACGCGGTAAACCCACTGATTACAATTTATACTACTTATTTGCTTCTTACCATTTGTGGGTACGCAGACAGGTTGCCACCCAGCGATCGTTGCCGCACGTTGCAACCATCGTGTTGGAGGCATCTTCTGGCTGTCGTCGTTCTCCTTGGTTTTCATATCATCTTGCCTTGCCCCTTCCTTCCGTCCTAACTTTCATATGATTTTTTATTTCAATGTCAATTTAGTTTGATTATATTGATTTTCACGTTTTAAATCTATGTATATACATTATACTAACTTACTTATGCTTATGTATTAATTAAACCTTATAAAAAAACAAAAATGAAAACCTATCCTAAACTAATAATTACGTAGCGTGCCCAGAAGGGTGGCAGCATTACCGCGTTGAATGGCAATGCGTTGTAATGTATAATAATCTGTACGGCACTGTATCCCAGCCAGTTTTACAAACCTTGTCACGTGGACCACTTGACTATTCGTCACCCTATTTTCGCTCGCCATTTTTAATCAACGGTTTTCGTTTATCTACTAAATTAAATGGAGGCTTCTGAAAACCTGTTAAAGTTATCACCACGGTTGGATTGATAAGCTGATAACTGATCGCAGTATGATACATACATATCTACTTATTATTTTTTGCCTGATATACTTCCCTAATCTGGGCTATTTGTGTGCATAATTGCATAACTCACGCGCATGTTCAGCAAATTATTATGATTGTAAAGTCACAACTATATGTATTCTTGTCAATCGAAATAAGTAGCGTCCTGTATTCGCTTGTTATTTGTTTCGGCGTTTCTTCTCAGGGATATTCATAGGAAATGCCGACGCCATCTAGTTTTAAAAAAGACGTGTAAAAGTGATTGAAAAATCCTAATTGCAAAATATATCTTTTCATTTCACAAATCTAAAATGGTGTAGGTAATTTTTCTCCATTAACCATCATCTCAATATACAGAGTGTTTCGTTTCCAAAATCGTGTAATTATGTATAAGGTGTCGTCAGACACATGCAACTGAACAGCTATAGTATTTTTATGTTGGAATTCTATGAGAGATAGGAAAATTTTGTCACAAACATTTTTTTTTTACATCACTATTATAGCTTTGCATAGGTCATCAGACGTCGGGCTTTATAACGTCCTAGAAGCGGCATAAGTTGACCATGAGATATACCTAGGTGAATAGGTACCTATAGTGCAACTATGTAAAGTAATGACACATTCTTATCATAAACGATTGCCCTAGGCTCTACTCGTAAAAGGTAATACAAGTGTAATATTGTACTTCCGTCAGCTGTTTAAAACATTGACATGGTTATTTGTTTATGGGTTGTAGTTATTAATAAACGTTATTTTATTATTTCTGTTTATTATTTGTAAAGGTTTATATTGTGGCGTTGTGTGAGACTAATTAAATGTAGTGTGTGTAATAACGGGGACTATGGCCTATTTAAATATAGTGTCAGAATTTTCAAATTTACATCAAACTTATAAAGCGTTACTGCTTTATAATTAAGAAGTATACTCAAACGTTTGAGGTTAGGCAGTGATGTACACTTTCATTTCGCCGATGCCGTTATTAAGTCCCATGCAATTCGGGACGAGCCTCCGTGTTGCTACTGAGAATTTCCATACAGAAAAACCCAATAAAACTTTTGCTCTATTCAGGAATCGAACCCAGGACTTCACGTTCAGTAGTCGCGCTTGCTACCATTAGACCAATGAGACATTTAAGTCAGTCAGTATATAAAATAAATCCTAACTTAATAATATAAATGCGAAAGTAAGTTTGTTTGTTTGTTACCTTTTCACGCCTAAACCACTGAACCGATAATCATGAAATTTTGCATATACGTTATCAGGGGTACACAAAAGGACAAAGGGTATCTTTCATCCAGAAAATAGTACTGTTCCCGAGAGAAACCATTGCGTTAGGACGCTAGATGGCGCTACGTGTGACCCGAAAAAATGCACGGGTTCGTAATCAATGCGGACGAAGCCGCGGGCAGAAGCTAGTGATAAAATAAATGCGATATACTATTCAGTAAGATTTTAATACTTCTATCGAGCCGATTGGTTTATAAGTTTAAGAGCATTGATGTTTTGCTCTCGTATGGCCAATGTAGGCCTGTATTCCTGAGAGACGAAACGCTAGAATCCACCAAAGAGAATAGGAGATACATAAAAAGGATAAAATACTTCTAAACTTGAACTGGATTCAGCTATCGATACACTGTCGCCGTTGCCAACTTTTCCTCGCATCGTCCTTCTGAAAGGTTTCCGCGTTTAGTTTACGCACAATCATGTCAAAAACTAGTTGTGCTAGCAATTATCAGTTTTGTTCACGACACGACTAGTCGCCGTGTGACGTTGTTGGCGCCATTTTCATATTAATGGGTTAAAGTTAAGCGAGAAAATCGTTTGTTTAAAAAATGATCTTACATTTATCGAGCAACAGGCTTTTGTCTAGCAGGGAATCGTGTTAGGTAGAGTTGATAAGCAATATCTTTATTTTACTAAAATAAACATAACATATCATAGCATCACGCCTGTATCCCCAAAAGGTTAAGGAAAAGTGTACTATTGTGCCCCTACATTTCGCTGATGTCGTTATTGAGTCCCATGTAATAGAGGGCGAGCCTATTGCCATCTACCGGGCACACTTCTAGACTCCGTGCTGTTACTGAAAATTTCCATACAGAAAAACCCAATAACACTTTGGGATTCGTACACAGGACCTCATGCTCAGCAGTTGATTGATTTCTGTTTCCAATGTATTTCTGATAGAGAATTAATCGAGGCCTACGGAAGCAATATCACGTTTTGCATAAGTATGCCTAGCCGTGCATATGCAGTTATTTTCTGTAACAGACTTCATTAAATCACAGGGCGGAACTATTAGGAGCTTGGCATGGAGCCACGAAGTGCATGACGCGTCAAAATTACTAATCACTATACTATATCTTGTGCACCTGTCTATTGACAGATTCCGGCTTCGTGGTGCATTTATTTGCAAAATTACGATTTCTGTAGGTATATTATTTCCACACTAAAGATGTTAACTTCAATTTATTATGTGTTTATAACATTTATTGTTGCCTCTGACGTTTATATTTAAAACTGAATCAACACCCACGCGTTTCGCGGCTAAGGATAGCGCCGCGATAAGAAAACGTGAAGAAATGTGAATCCGGAAAGCATCCACATTAGCGTCCACGTCCTTTTCACGAACTCCGCAGTCATTACGTGCGATAGTTGGCGAGTACCACGATAAAAGAACCACTATGATAAAAGAAGTTAGATGACCCATTCTCCTCTTATAGGGAACAAACAAAACTGAAAAGCCAGTATGGTAATTAAGTTACACGCTAGTTATCCGAATCGATCCAATTTTGATACTTTAACAATGTTAATTACGCAGTATGCTTATAATTACTCCGCTCAACAATTCTATGATCTAAAGGCCAGACCCAAGCCGGGTTATGAGTAGAGAAGATTAGATTAAAACGAAGTCTAGATTAAAACCAATCTAGATGAGTGTAGTTTTATCAAGACCGCTCAAAGATTAACAGAAAGAAAATTAAACCCAATTTAAGTTGCGTGACAACAGTTGTGTTGTCGAAACTGAATGATCGGTACATCTTAATTAACTCGGAGATGAGATGTTGTACTTGTATTATTTAGTTGTAAAGCTTGATAAAATAAAACAAACGATATCCTGTTACTCGTGAATTCTCATCCAAGGAATAAAATATACCTTGGGCAAGACGCACGAGGGGATCCCACACCCTAGCAACAGGTTGTCTGAAGGAATACTGTGGGCTTACACACTAAGAGTATGATAACTAAGAATTTCAGCACAAAAATATAATTAAAGATACTGGTCTTGAAGAAGGAAAAGACAGTAAAGAGACAGTAAAGTTCTATACTGTTTTTTCCTATTTCAAGACATAATACCGATAAATTACAAATCATTACTCCTGTATTCTCGTAAGGGACCCGCAGAAGTGTACTCCTGGAGGCCCAGATTTCATTTTGATATTTCATTATTTACATTAGAAAATCTACTGTTTGCGGGTCTCGGGGTACATATGTAGCCTAATTCATTATATGCCGATCCTATCAACCGATAAGCCTTACAGACGAACCAAGGACCTTGCAGATGAACTCAGGGCTTTACGCTCAGTTTGCGACAACAAGTCTAAAAATATCTGTAAAGCCAAACTCTTGTCACCGACAATATAGTGATATGACAGTGCAATTTGGCGAGAAGGTCACAGGGAACACGTGGATAGCCACGTGACAGCTCGCGTGTTGTGGTATCGTGGGTTGCAGTTAGGGTAAGTGGTGTGCGGCGAAGCCTGTAATTGGATCAGTGGGGGATAATCGAGTGTTTTGAACGATTTATAATTTTGAGGAAATTGATAACGGGTTTTGTGGACTTGAGATCAATATGTGGATACAAGGACCATTAACAAAGTACCTTTATACGCTCCTAGATAACTACGGGTGATATGTCACGTAGGCACACGCACGTTTGATGAGAAACTATCAAAAAACAATTAGTAAAGATTAAGCAATTAGAACTAAGTAGACAATTAATTTAATATGACCCACTTGGGTGATAATCTAAATAGTTTTAAGAGAAATCTTTGGCTTCTTCTGTCTTGTCGGCACGAGCTGCCAAATGAACTTTGTTCACACTAAAGTAAAGTAATGGTGGTGCAGACCCTGACGGAATACTGATATTCCGCATTCGACTCGGAGGCGACCCCAGTGTAGTTGGGAATAAGCTAGGGGGCCCCAGGGAAGATGGCGACACTTTCGCTGGGAAAAGCTCATTGTGGGTAACAGAGGGACCACTTTACAGTCTCCGTGATGTGCTTTTTATTGGGCGTTGCAACTCAGTGAGCTTTGGCGTGGTATGCCAAGAATATCAGATGCCAACGTGACTGTGTTGAGCTTAACCGATAAAAGCCCGACGCCTTCATAGAGGATATTCGATGAGGATTCATATCACGTAAAACAAAGAAGAAGGGTGATGATTTGATGAGATGACGGATTAAGGTTTCTTAGTAGTTTCTTTTTTTTTTAACTTTGCCACGCTCTAGAAATAATTCCTGATGCGTTTACAAACAAAAATGTTTACAAACACACAGATCCGGAACAACTATCTGTAGGTCATACAAATATTTTTTCCTGTATTCCCCGAAGGGTTAAGCACAGGTGTACTAATTGTACACCATGATGTTATTGAGTCCCATGTAATAGGGGGAGAGCCTATTGCCATCAAGCGGGCACGCTTCCAAACTCCGTGCTGCTGCTGAGAATTTTCATACAGAAAAACACAATAACACATTGCCCGACCCGGGAATCGAACCCAGGAACTCACGCTTAGCAGTCGTGCTTGCGACCACTAGACCAATGAGGCTGGCAGTTTTTTTTTATTTATTTTAAAAAATAAATACTAACTAAACTAATAATATTTTTTTCATGTGTGAATAGAACCCGCGACACATATTGCAGCAGTCAATCGCACATCCATTGCGCCAACCGTGCTGTCATTTAGTCACAACTCACAAATAGATGATATTGATAGATATTTCTGTTAACTCGGTCCTTTCACCTGTCCACAGTCACCTTTATAAATACCTACGTTGAATGACATGGACATCGGTAATAATTTTATGGTTAAGAATTCAGACCATTAACCCTCTCGTATGTTTGTCTAAGCGAAGCCATTAGATGTGTAATCTGCTTACCTTTGATAAATTTAGCTTTATAACAGGCAATGGCGAGCAAGGTCGTGACTTAGGGTGGGTGTTTGATCTGTGGTCAACATCTACCTATTATAAATCTATTAATACCTATTACTAGTACTTAAGATTGCTACTGGTACGATTTTTAAAACATTCTGTGTCGCCAATGCCGTTATTGAGTCCTATCAAATCACATGTAATAGGGGCCGAGTATATTGCCATCTACCGGGAACAGTTCCAGACTCCGTGCTACTACTGTGAATTTCCATACTGAAAAAACCCAAAAACATTACCAGACCCGGGAATCAAATCCAGGACCTCACGGGCTTGAGACCACTAGACTAATGAGCCAGTCAAACCATTTTCAATGGACTTAATTAACTATTAGTTCATTATTGACCACGGATCAAAGATCAAATAAATTTTGTAGTGTCGTTCAAAAGTTTTGTATCTATAGGTAATATTAAGTACCGGGAACCAAAGACTACTTAATCGCTTGTCCTTTATATAATCTAAGTAGTTATACGTTTTTTGCCTCAGTATTGTTTTTTTACACCAGTGCAGCGAAGCGATCATTTCCTCTACGACATTCAGAAACTGTTCGTGTTTAAATTCCGACAGGCATAAAATTACTCCTCATATAAGGTACTCTGCCTACCTATTCGATAACTTCAAATGTACGGGGTGAAAATATTTGAAAGCTAATAATTAAAACTTTAAATTTATTTAAACTTTGCCGCACACTAGGATTTCTCCTGTGCCGTGGGTACAGTTTACAAACATACATATCACATGCACACAACCAAACCCGAAACAACTATCTGTAGATCATACATATATTTGTTCGGTGCGGGAATCGAACCCGCGACACCTAGCGCAGAAAGCTAATCACTTAGTCACTGCGCCAACCGTGTCGTCGTTTCTAGACGATTGCTCTTAATTTGGGGTTAAATACATACCTATATTCCCAGATTAAAATCATTAATATGTTCTCCGCTCCATTTGAGATTGCAGTACCTGATTTACTGTGTCAGAATATTCTATATGTTCTGGAAAATTATAAAGAAAACAAGCATGGAATAATAATATTATGATATCATATTCAAATACAGTTGAACCTATTGTTCGTTGGACGCCAGTGTTTTGTGACATCATGGTATGATCACCAATTGATTTGTCCAGTGCGGCACCCAATCGTTAATTATCCTGACATTTTCTTCAGTGAAGATATCTTTAAGGACGTTTTACCAGGCCTAAAGGTATCAGAAATGGTCGAATTTTCTGGGTAAATTTAATGTAATTTAAATGATTGAATGTGTTTAGTCTGATAGAGTGAAACAACGATCAATTCTGTTTATCGATTCTCGAAGTAAATTTTTATTCAAAAAATATTTCATTACTAGCGACCTACCCCGGCTTGGCACGGGTGCAATTTACTAATGTGGTCATACAAAAATACCATCCAAACTTCCGACGTTACCGGTGGATTTTCCAAAAATTTTTTTTTCCTACATACCTGTCCTGACAATTAAAAAAACAACAAAAAAACGAAATAGCCAGATAGGTGCAGCCGTTCTGAAGTTATTTGCTTCCATATATTTTTGGCAATTGATTTTTATTTATATAGATAAATCTTTTTGAAACACAAACAAATGACAATATCGCCCGCTCATCATCATCAGCCAGAAGACGTCCACTGTTGAACGAAGGCCTCCCCCTTAGACCACCACATCGAACGACATTCCGCCACTTGCATCCATCGGTTGCCCGCGACTTTCACAATGTCGTCGGTCCACCTAGTGGGAGGCCTGTATTGTATTGTATATCGCCCGCTAGAATAGCCAAACTGCTTCCTTTTCGTGTAGGTTCTAGAAAGATGAGCCACTGAACATCGTTATGGCCTTTTTTGGGGAAGTCTAATTGATTCATCATTTAATTGATGATTGGCAGTTTTAAATAACAAACAAATCAAAGTCCACATTACATACACTTATTTTGTTTTCTCTAAAAAAATGTCTCTCTCATTTGTTATCTTGCTTACTAACAATGGCGGTTAATCGATGTTTATTTACAAGTTTACGAGACGGACAAGGTTGACTAGCCGCTAACAACCTTGTACGACAAACATACATACTTACAAAGCGTTATACCTATCGTTTATAGATATCTTCCGGGTGTAAACTACTTTGACACGTAGAAAATTATATGAAAACGGATAAATAGAACTGAAGGTTTTAAATAATGATAAAATCATGAGATGTATAGCAATAAAAAAGTATTGGGGGTAATTCCTTAATCGTGGGTGGGTCTATAAACACGAATATCCGTTAAGGAATCGTACCCGCAACACAAAGCTCAGCAGTCAATCGCTCAAGCACTGAGCTAACAGTGTCGATAAAAGAACAAATAGATACTTTTGAGAAAAGTTGGCATAACTTAGGTACAGTCAACATGTAAATTAATTATTATTAATCAGTGGAATTTCAAAATTGCCGAACTACCTATTCTTTAGAGAGGTTACATGAAGTTTTACCATTTTTGACATTTGACTGTTCATCATTTACCACTTTTGATGTTGTCTGTACTTACTGTGCACAAAGGCCAAGGTGGTGGAGTGACGATCGAGGTCTTAAAGCCAATCTTACTCAAGAATTTATTGTGGCGAAGTCACAGTCTCCCCAAAGAAAAGTAGTACTTACCTATATTTAGCGTTGTTTTATAGTACCATTATCATTTTATTGTTTCTTTTTAACGATGCCTGATACTGGTACCATATCTCTCATATAGCGACTGAAATAGGTACAGACAGAGACAAAAGTAGCTGATCATTGTATAGTATCAAAATATTTTTTATAAATAAATAAATAAAATATATTTTTATTCATGTAGACCAGTTAAAGGCACTTATGAATAGTCAGACTCTAGTTGCCACGTTCCAAAGTGTTTTCCTTTTTATGTATGAATACTTTTAAATATCATAATTTTCAGTAATTTATTATTATAGAATGGCGTAGTTTTACTGGCTAGTGAGATGGTTAAAAATAATTATTATTTTCTGTGATAAATCAGTTTCAAAATTACGATAAGTCTATCAATTTACGTCGCTGACTGTACTTATGCAGGCGGAACTTTAGAAATTAGTATGGGTATAAGTTTCTGTCTGTAGAGATCGAACCTACGATCTTTGTAGTGGCTATTATTTAATTACCTACTCAAGAACGTTACCTAATGTGAACTAATTTAATAATAAGCATCCTTTCTACAAAATCTCAAGCATATTAATAATTAAATTTTAATTAACATTATCAATATGAATAAATTACAAAATCCAACATCAAAGTGAGTACAAAAGGCTTTACCAACCACAGATTATAAAGAACAAAGTTTAAAGAGTAAATACCTAGTTAAATATTCTCCTTTATAACGAAATAACGACAGGTTTCTTAACATAGAAGATATATGTACATAGATAGACATTTGGAGATAAGTATATTGTATAACATGAAAATTATTAGATAAGTAACATGTTCTACGTTGTTTCAAAGGAATTTTTGATTTTTTACAATTTTCGGCTATATAAAAATACAATATAAATAACTATCTAATAAGTCTATTGGTTGCTAAACGTGAGGTCCTGGATAAGATCGATTAATGTAAAAGAACCCGGTAGACGGCAATAGATTCACCCCCTATTACACGGGACTTAATAAAGGCATTGGCGAAATATGTGTACCATTAGTAACATAGGTACACATCACTGCCTACATATCTGAATATAGGCGTGGAGCTACATAAGTATTTATAAAGCTTAGAAATGTATATTCGTTTTGTTTAGGTATTTAACTAAAGGTAAACAATCTTGATGTGTCTTTTTAATATTTTTTGTTTAAAAACTCAGTTTAAAAATAAAACCCGACTAAAAGTCAATGTAAAACAATAATAACGATTACCAAATCAATTGAACCACTAGTTTAAGCAGTAGTTTATTTGTTTAATATGTGTTTGTGTAAAAAGTCACATCAAGATTGTTTACCTTTATTTAAGTACCTAAACAAACCGAGTATAGGTTGAATTAAGTATCTAGGCAGTAAAGTTAAATGTCAATGACAATATAATATCTGTGTCATGTTTCCGTAACGTCCAACACAGCTCAACATACGAATATATCAATGGTTGCAACCTGCAATGTCAAGGGAATATGGCGACAGATTAAGTATCAACATATATCTGCACCATCTACAGATATTTGTTTCGGGTAAAAGAGAATTCGTAATGTAGATTAATGTTTTATTTAATAATAAAAAAAAAACTGGTCACTTGGTGTATTGATGTTCTGTAGGTAATATTTTCTTTTCCTCGTTTGGTAAGGAGCCGATCACGCGGGACTATGCTTCCGGTTGATGGTTCCGACAAGCTAAACAAGTTATGACCAGCTTATATACGAACAA
Organism: Shargacucullia verbasci; assembly: GCA_947562105.1. Lineage (NCBI taxonomy): Eukaryota > Metazoa > Arthropoda > Insecta > Lepidoptera > Noctuidae > Shargacucullia > Shargacucullia verbasci. The sequence continues at coordinate 3,410,456 of OX387302.1, read as the reverse complement.
AACGAGTCACTTTAATACAGATATACCTACTCAAGTAGTGTCTCGGAAAGATGTATACACGTAGCGTAATACCAAAGAAAATTAGAGGAAATTGAAATTTTTTACACAGGTATATGTGTAAAAATAATTGGCTACAGTTTCGTTGTTTACATCTTTTTCAGGATGACTGTATACAGATACATAATAGCATACACTTTTCATATAGGATTGGGCAGAAATTATAGAAAACCACGTGCTACGATCCTTACATATCGTCGTTGAAGTTCTAACACCACGTATGACAAAGACACGTATGACGTAGACCCGGGTACGTCTTAAAACTGCGGCCAGACACCGGAGGACGGGCAGCAGTGTCCTCTCACTAATCGGTGAGCCACTGCGATCCCCAAGCCGCCTGCCAAGCGTGGGGATAATGGCAAACCGCCCCTTGAGGGCCTTCGTTCTGCAGTGGACGTCTTCTAGCTGATGATGATGATGTATGACAAAAATAGCAACCTTTCAGGAGAGTGAAAAATCATAGACTTTGAGTTTCGGAAAAAACTGCATAATTTTACATATACACCAGTACAATACCATTTTATATTAATTTCATTTTACAAGTTTCTATTGGGATATGGTTGTTTGTGGCTAAAACAACGCGTCTTCCGATTCTCTAGCAATTGCCATCAAAATGTCAAAACCGCCAAAAATTACTTACGGGGTGTTAGAACATCAATGACAATATGTATAGTACCGCGTTTGATTGTTTCGGCTTTTGCACGTTTTAGTTGCGAGTAAAGTTGAGTATCAGCGCACCTGAACATTTTTATGGACATCCGTTAATAAAAACCTCTGACAGTCTAGAGGTTAAACGCTTGCCTTCTGCACGACAGTTCCGACACAGCCTACACCACAGGCTTTCTAAACCCGGATTATAATTTGATCATTATTTGCAGTGAAGGAAAAACCTCGTGTAGAAACTTGCATAACTGCGAGGGCTGCTGAGCGTGAGGTCCTAGGTTCGACTCCCAGGTCGGGCAAAGTGTTATTGGGATTTTCTGTACCTATGGGAATTCTTAGTAATAGTAAACTGGCTAACCACCCACGTTTCGCCGATGCCGTTTTATAATTAATATTATAAGTAATAGGGTTACTTACATGGGACTCAAACGGCATCGGCGAAACGTGGGTATACAATAATACACCTCTGCCCTATCCTTCGGGGAATATAGGCGTGATGCTATGAAACAAAAACTCTGATATTTATTTGCGTACTGTACATCAAAATCTCCCTCGATTCATTGATGTCATTACTTTGATGAATGTTATTTCCATGAAAACAGCTACAATATTATTTAAGCCTAAAATCAATTTGGTCACCGCTGTCGTTTATAAGGCTGTAAATTGGAGTCCTCTAAACGTGTCTCGGCGGCTTAATAAGACGTCCGCCAAGGATAATGGGTCAATAAGGAATGCGTCATTACATTATACAGGTGATTTTTTAACTTGGGACATATTATAGCATCACGGCGGTTTTGACAAATAATACTTTAGAAATTTAAAAAAGAGGGTAGGTATGTAAGTATCAAAACGATACGGCTACCTCATCAGGTTAAACATTTTAATTATTTTTGCCTCCACAAAAACAGACACATATTTCACATTAAGTTGTTTTTAAGCATGAAACTCGAATACAAGGTATTTCTTACTTTTAAATATTATGTCCCTTGTTTAAAAACTCACCCTGTTTATGTAGATAATCGGCTATAACGCTTCATATATCTGGATGGCTATAAAATTCAAGGAATTAACGATCGTATAAAGGTTCAATTAAGTTCGGTCGTAGTATTGGTAGCTATCTTTTATGTGGTCCATTAGTACCTTTTCTTCTAGGTAGGTACCGTACTACATTTTCCTCGCATTACGTTGAGGGAACAATGCATTCATAAGTATGAAATGTTAAGCAATCAAAATTTAAAAGAATAACCATGGAGTTTCTTGCAAGTTCTTCTCCATAGGAAAACGACTCTTTGGAGCGTGGCAACTAGAGTCTGACTATTTATAAGTGCTAAGACACATGAATAAAAATATCTTTTGTTTATTTTATGTAAATCTGTTCCTTTGTTGAAACATGTTAATATATGTATTTTATTTTAAAATCACTGAAGATACGTTTTTTCTTTTCTTTTCAGATGACGAATTATTATAAATTTATGTACACTCAGCAAAATTCGGAAATCATTATACCTATAAATCAAAATTCAAGTTTTCATTATGCGTCGTTTTTACGTTTTGTTACGAGTGCCTTATTTGTCTAGTGGTCGGAAGCGCGACTGTTGACCGTGTGGTCCTGGGAACGATTAAGGTCGGGCAGTGTTATCGAGACTTTTTGGATGTAAATTCTTAGTATCAGAATGAAGTTTGGGACTGTCCTCGGTAGATGGTAATAGGCTCGCTCCTGATCATATGGGACTCAATAGAGGCACTTGCGAAAGGGTGTACCTACCATAAAATAGGAGAATATAGGCGTCATGCTATGTTAATATATAGTCATTGAACTTTACGATTTTAATAACGAATGAAATCTTTTGTGGCTCCCTGTACCGTACCAACTGCCTTCCTTTTATTTCTAAGTGACAGACACTTTAATGGAGATTTTCTCCCCTTAGTTAATCTTCCTTTTTTCAGAAGTCGGACTGACAATCGTTTTTGTTTGTATAGCTATTATAATGATACTAGCTCACTGTTGTGTTGCCCGCGATTTCGTCTGCGTATAATTAGTATTTCTTATCTAATTATTTAACTGCAATATTAAAAATAAGCCTAGGTATGACATTTTCTAAGTCCAAGCTACCTCTTTCAGTCAGTTTTTTTGTCGTGATGGGGATAGAAACAGATAGACAGAGCTACTTTAACCGTTAATATTTAAAAGAAAAAAAAAAATCTTATCGTCTGCTATCCCGGAAAGCCGTTGCTAAAAAAAGACAAGAATTTTAATCGGTATAGGCAAACAACGAGGCAATTTGAAGACAACGAACCCGTTTACACACATAGGTATCAGGTTGGGAGGTGTGATTTCAAGGGTCTCTTTACCGTAATTTGAAATGAGAGTTTCGGGAAGGTTTTCAGATTGATTAAGTCATTTGAGCGGTAAGATAATATTCTAGAAATTTGATCTAAGTATTTCAGCTGGAAAACAACATAACATAGCATCACGCCTGTATTCCCTGCAGGGTTAGGCAGAGGTGAGGCAGAGGTACTATTGTAAACATTTCGCCAATACCGTTATTGAGTCCCATGTAATAGGAGGCGAGCCTATTGCCATCTACCGGTGGTACAATTCCAGACTCCGTGCTGCTACTGAGAATTTCCGTACAGAAAAACCTAATAACATTTTGCCCGATCCGGAAGTCTAACTCAGCGCATCACGCTCAGAAGACGCGTATGCTGCCACAAGACCAAAAAAAATATTCACAATATTTGCGAAGAATTCTTTATTGGATAATTTTGAACAAAATCGTGACTCTTCTAGTGTGAACTATTATAACATTATCGTCTCGAAAAACATACGTTAATTATAATAATTTAACGAACGCCTTGTCTTTGACACATTTGTCTAAGGCTTCCATCAAATCTATGGTCTCCTCATGGCATGTCTCCGCAGTGTAGTGAGCTTTCCTTGTAACTCTCTTCGTGCACTCTCTCAATTCCAGGAAAGGCTTCCTCACGCTACAGTCCTCTGTAAAATTTAAGATGGTTACCTAATTTCACGTTGTTCTGAGAAAAAGTTGCAGGTACCTTGGGTATTCCATTTTCTTCTCTTCTTCTCTCTGTGAGATCTTTTTTACTGCGAGGTGATTAGGATTAAGGACTAGATCATTAGTTCCCAAAGTGGTCCAGGTGAACCCCCAGGGGTCCACGGGAGACACGACGGGGTCTACTTTGGCATGACAAAAAAAAATGGGGGTTTACAATTCAATTTACAATATGGTAGAAATGTAGCTGCAGGGGGTCCACCGGATCCAGCTAAACTGAATGAAAGTGGTTTATGAGAAAAAATGTCTGGGCCAGATTAACAAGTTTTGTCATGAGAAATGAGATTTTATCATTAATGTCAAGACTGTGACCTTTCTTACTCCAAAGAGAGGTATGGTCGGTACAACCATATTCCATCTCTGTGCTGTAATTCTGGTGCCTCTCCTACTTAGGCAATCTTGAGGAAAATAAATACTGTAATCAATATTTCTGTTCGCGAAGACGGTAACTTTATTTACCCATTATTATTATTTCTTATTCTTATGCTACTACAACTAACAGATTACCTAAGAAGTTACCAGAAGTCGTGTATAAATTATAATTATAGAAAAAACCACCTACTAATGATATATGTAGGTAATAAAATTACATAATTATACGTTGCACTGTCGCTGGTGGCTAGTGAACGTGAAGAGCCCGTTCTTTTTTATATCTTCATATTTACGATGTATTGTTTTGCGGCTTCAAGCGACTTCTATTGAACTGTGTGACTACTAATTTGGTGTGGGATGAGTCAAAGTATGGAAAGCGAAGTGAGCGTTGAAATTGAAATACCGAACGGTGCGAAATGGTAAAGTACCTACCATTCGTTTGAATTTCATTCGTTTGAAATTCCTAGACTGGTGTAAGCCCCCGTAGAGTTCCAACATAAGCGTCATAAAGAATAACAACAAGACTGTTGTTACCTATAGACTAAACCCATAAAATATGTCGTAAATAGTAAATAAAAAATAAGTATTATATCAGTCATTGTCAATTTAAAGAAAAGATATGACAACCTATTTGAATGCCATTATATTTAATAAAGATTTAATAACAGGATTATCAATAAGGGTATTTATGTATCTCCACCCTGTATATCTAGATAGAGCGGGTAAAGTCATTTGAATATTACCAAGACAGCAGATCAGACAGATCTGTCGAAGGACCGATATTTGAACTCGTTACAAAGGTTTGATGTCGATATCAATGTATACGTACTCGCATATCCACTCTGGTGTAAATATTTGAACAAACCTTTCTGGTCGGATTTCCGGATTTTTAATTAATTTATACCCGATGTGTTATTGTTTCTGAGAGTGCCTTTTTTAGCTGGATCATTTTGCACCCACCAAATATTTGTTTCCAGTTAGGTTTGCCTTGTGGTGTCACCGTGGATGCTCAGATTGTGTTATTATCTTTTAATTTTCTGATACAAAAAGTTTTTCAATTACGCAGCTAAATACCGCTGGAGAAAATCATTCTAACTTCGGGTTCAACTACCATTTCGTTAGTTGAAGAATAATAACATTATAAATTCATTAGAAAATGTCTGATGAATAATTATAATGTTATTTATGTATATTATTTTAAACTCTAGAAGACTGGCATTCTGGTAGCTACTATACCAGAAGTTCCCAAAGTGTGTGCCGCGGCGGCGGCGCCCTGGTGCATAGAGAGTAAAAAGTACACAGAACACACATCACATTGACTAATTTGTCATTGTAATTTTTTATTTTTTTTCTTAAATAATAAATGTATCAATTTGTCAATCTAAGTATAAAAGCTCAGGTTTATATTGTGGATGTTTTAATTTTTGTGCCCTATTTGCTACTCATTGTACCCTATTTCGACTAGCTAAGGCGCCGAGACAAAATACTAAACCTGTTAGTGCGCCGTGAATTGAAAAAGATTGGGAACCCCTGTACTCTGGTGGGCAAGTAAATTGAGAACTACCCAAGCAGGATTTTCTCACCGGTAAAACTGTTGCTGTTGCCACGGACAACACTGGCAATGTATTGGTTTGACATTTAAACATCACGTGATCGTTCTATTTGTCAATGCAGTTGGTACATTTTCTGCTGCTGCAATTTCTATTCTTCAGCGGACGGAGTTTGTATTAAGATTTAGTCCTATGACAAGTGCCGGATTAACCACGTAGCAAGAGTAAAACACAGAATTTCATACGTTAACGCACAACTTCTGCAAAGCGTCACTTTATACACACACATACATATATACACACTTTATACGATAGAATTTGCTACGGGCCCCGCGCTTGCTTAATCCGATACTGCCTATGACAAGTGTCACAGTTGACACTTTCGATCAAGATTACATATTCTTGTTCGAAGATTCCCACAGACCGTTTGTCTTAGCGGACCATGTACAGGTGAGATTTTTAAGGCGTTGAGTTTTCATTTTGAGAATACAAAATTGTTATACGTTTAAGATTCACGCGTAAGTTTAGTGTTAGGCTACATAAAGTCTAAATTAATTAAACTACCTAGGTGATAGGCATGCAGTGGATGAGACTAATATAATGAGCATAAAAAGTGGCGTAAAGGAGAAAGTACAATATATTTTTACATCGCATGTAATTAAAGAAGCAGTAGGTATCTAAATTATTTATTCACTCTCCATTTTAAACTAGCTAAATAACATTATTAACGTTATTTCTAAATGTCCTAAAAAACTTAGTGCTAGCAGAATTAAAGAAAGTGGTATGAGATAAAAATATGGATAACTTTGATACCTAATAAATACTTTTAAATATAATATCATATGTAACGTACTCTCTAAACATATTCCTCGTTCTCTGGTCACTTGGTCCTTAGACTCCTGAAACGAAGCCAGAAAAACAAAGATATTAAAAGACAGGCAAATCTGTTTCTCGTCCATGTAAGTAAGACTTTGTCAGCTTCGTTAAAAAAGCTAGCTGGAAAAAGTCCTCTGTGGTACATAATTAAGCTGTTAACTTACATTTTAATTGAATTAAACATATAATGGCCAACTGGTTGAGTAAGCAATTGCCTCATTGGTCTAGTGGTCGCAAGCGCGGCTGCTGAGCCTGAGGTCCTGGGTTCGATTTCCAGGTTGGGTAAAAAGTGTAATAAGATTTTCTGAAATTTTCAGTACCATCCCGTAGTTTTCAATTGTACCCGGTTGACGGCAATAGGCTTGCCCTCTATCACTTATTAAATGTAGGTGTCCAATTAAAGTTTGGTAAAAAATATGCTTTTGAAAAGTCAGAGGACGTTCAAAGAAATGTTAAGAGGATGACAGCGTCAAAGTAAATAAGAATTTACGTTTCCAGTAGTAATATTGCAGTCAATGGTAGCATCAGCTATATCTGCAATGGATCGCATGCAATCGGTTAGAGTCGGTTTCAATTGTCTCGATTTGAAACTGCTTATTTCGCGGAGATATAATAAGTAATGTATTTGCTCCATTGAATTGTATGACATAGTGGGGTGACACGCGATTACGAAATTTAAATTGTTATTAAACAACTGATAAAAAAAAGAGTTCTTTTGTCAGATTATGACGCATATTTGATTGTTTTCCGATTTTAAAGAAAATAATAATAATCTACGATAACAATAGCAGTTTTGGGAAAAATCCATATTCAACTAAAATTTAAAATAATAATATTAACGGTATGCCATGTATAAAATTCTTATTCTGATGCTATAACTAATTTCGTCTATGTTTGAACTAGAACATAGTTTAGACTAGATAAGAATATTTTTTGTAGATCGCCCAATTAATGAGAAAACCACGAAATTATTGAGATGAATCGACATATATGATAAAGAAAAAAATAATAGACATAGTAAAGTCGTTTTATGTTGCCACATACTAATAAAATTAGAATGTATGGCAACATTCGAGTAACCTAGGCAAATATTATTGCAAATGCCAATCCACAATCCACGGCATTAAAAAACCAAAGACAAATACAAATTCATCAAACTTTGTACCAAAAAGAAAAAAGAATAACAATCCGGCATGTTGGTTTGTTCATTGTAATAAAACAATGGTGCCCCATGTAATTACATAGGTATATTACTTTGTACGTCATTACATCCATAAATGAAACATTCAGGTCAATGTGCAATTCAAATGTTAGGGATGTCCACAGAATCCACAGGTCTATAAAATAATTGATAATAATTTAGCTAGCCAGCTATAAAATAATTGCAACTTTGAAATTGCTTTAAGCTATATTTTCCATTGATGTGAAAGTCGATAAGATTTCAATCTGCTAGAATTCTCAAAGAAAACAACAAGAACATCCGCACAGTCGATACCAATGCAAATGCAATCTAGAATCTAATTTAGTTGCGAAGAAATTGTATCGGAACGCAAATGCAGCTAGATTCAGCATTTTAATGTGAATCCATATTTCACAATCAGATAAATTCTCTACTTCCTGGACTTTTGAAAGTTGGTTTTAATAATAACAATATAAAAAAAAAAACAATTTCGTTGAATGCAGTTGGACATTCGTACTTTATTTAAAAGCCGGATGAAGCATACAGCCAACAAGCGATCAAAAGCAGCACTAAAATATTCGAAATCATTACAAGAAATGCTTTATTTGAAGGTTTTGGTCAAATGTTTGCTAAACGGGAAGCCATAAAGGGTTAGGACTACCGATGTGTAGAGCGTCTACTACATGACTGCCCCAATAGTATTTGTATCCTAGGATTTTAAATCCTGTTCTATCCTACTATGCTACTAATCCTATCCTATCCTACTTCATTCCTACTTATCTTATTCTATCCTAATAATATTATAAATGTGAAAGTTTGTGAGGATGGATGGGTGGATATTTGTTAACCAATCACGCCAGAACGGCTGAATTGATCTGGATGAAATTTGGCACAGAGATAGACTATAGTCTGGAATAGCACATAGGCGGAAGCTAGTAATTAATATAAGTTGTAGCTCTAGTTTACCTATACTGATATTATAAAAGATATTAAGGTAATGTATGTAGCGAGCAATCGGGGTAATACATACAAATTAAAAAAAAAAAAACGAGTTTACTCCGGAACTAGTCTAAATGAAAATCCGAGCAAACAAAACAAAAACACGGGCAAAAGCTAGTTGTAAATATTGGTCAACCCTAGCAAAAGTCGCGATCAATGGACCGTAGTAATTGCTGTCACCCTTACGGGATAGCGTTTGACATTGTTGAATTATTCGCAGCTAAACGCTTAGGTAACGACCGCTTGTGACGTCGGGTAAACAAAACCACAGAATGATTTACTGGAACTATGTTTACATGAGGTTTTTGGCACTTTCTTCAAATAATTCAAATGTTCTTTGCCAGGTTATTGGCTTGTCTCATGAGCAATAATGCTTCACTAATTGCCTTCTGCTTCTGGCCAGAGATATGTCATCCTGCGCAGGCACAGGTTGTCACTAAACACGATAAATTGTCAATAATGGTTTTATATGATGGATTTGTAATATATTGAGCGGTTTACAAGGGAGGCGAGTGAATGATATCAAAGTGTTTCTACTTCGTAAACTATTATTAAAATAATCCAATTTAGTCATTATAATATCGTTATTGATTATCCCGAGATAAGGTTGGCCTGTGTAGCTAGAAAATAATGTCCTAATATTATGATGAAACATAAAATACAAATTGAAGGTAAGGTAGTACTATCGATTATTGATACCATATAAAAGAATATTCGGAGTAAGGGTTAGAAAGGTTAATTTTGTTGTATTTGTGTCTAAATATCTGAACCTATTCATACTTTGCAAGTCCACAATCCTACTAATCCCATTCTCCTAATATTATAAACGTGAAAGTTTGTGAGGATGGATGGATGGATCTTTGTTACTCTTTCACGCCAGAACGGCTGAACGGATCTGGATAAAATTTGGCACAGAGATAGATTATAGTCTAAAAAGGTTATTTTTTTTGTGTTTGGCTTCAAATCTGTAATTTCTGAGTATTTCTGAGTTTTATGTCATCAGAATATAATTATGATGGATCTGTCACATGAGGCAGTAACCATGGAGTCTCGTTATGACTGCTGCAATGAAAGGTCAAGAAAATATCATGGGATTACCTACTCCCATTGTAATCACCATGGTTCGTGGAAACCTCGTGTGTTTTTCCAATTTAATGGATATTTTCATATAAGTCTGCCGGTTCAATGATCAATCAGGTTCAATTCATAACAGCTGGCATCGCTTGAGCTTAAAATAACTGATTCAGCCAGACGGGTCAACGGCATCGAAAAGAATTCAGGAAATATCTGGTGATAATCGGTAGAAAATCTTGGAAAACATGCAGTCATGGAAAGAGGTTTATATTAAACAGTAAAAAAAAGAGCTCGGAACTAAGATTTTTGGAGGACAAATATGTCGGTTCATTTCGATGTTAATTGAATACCAAATCAGTTAAAGACATAGATGGACCAAATTCTTGCTAAGACAGAAGAATAATTAGACTTTCATTTGTCATTGGACTCATTGGACATAGCAACCACTTTTCTGGATTGCGTAGTCCTTGTTTCAGCAGTCTTTGTCTGTCGTATCATGAATCACTCATGCAGTGGAAAGATTATAGTCCATCAGGTATTACCGTAGCGAGGCTGCCTGCCCAGGATGCCGGACGAAGTAAGGTTTCGTCGCTAATGAAAGCTATTTCCTTGCAACTTAAATATTTCTACATTTTATTTTTAATGAAAGAACCCGTTTTTTTCATCGAGCATCATTGGTTTAAAAAATATTGCGAATTTAGATTGATTGGACGGAATAATACACCGTAGCTAATATTCTTACGTACATAAACCCGTTATCTAATCCTTATTTAACCTGGACCTGTTCTCATTGACGTCAAACTTTGTCACATTTTTATAGCAAAAAAACAACAACTTCTAAAATGTACGTTTACTCATTTATTTATATCTGCTAACGTGTATATCAATAAACTACGCAGTAGAATAAGATTAAAAGTCTCTACGTCACTTTAGTGTCTAAATATCTGAAGCTATTCATACTTTGCATGTCCACAATTTGTTATAATTGTGCCAAGATTTTAAATCTCTTAATTCTTGGCGTAATTCAGTTAAATATGGGTTTTATTGCCACACACATTAATGTGACAAATAGACTAACCAAACAACCAACATACGGGGACAAAACCGCATTTATAGAAGTCACAGTGAACAAGGGACTTTCATGGGCATAAGGCACCCGATTCTATAAAACAAATAGTTTGACATCCTATTGTGATAGCATCGTGCGTATTGTGATTTGTTACCCATAGGTAATTGTCGATGGGCACCTTTATTCAGCAATAACAATCAAGTATTCACAGAACGAAGACCAGAATCGTTACGACATCTCAAGAATCAAAGCAATTGACCTATTCATTTCCAGAACACGAGATGACAAATGCGAACAGACGAATTCTCTAATCTGCATTTCTTTGAAGTTATACGACTGTGGGAATTAGTCACTTTATAAATACAAAAGCGTTAAATTTGGGCCAAAAATCCGTTGTATGCCTTCATTTGATAATTATCACATTGTCTTTTCATTTAACCTTGTTCTGGTTAGCGTATTTAGTGTCAACATATTTGTACCTACTTAAAGTCGTAACTTCCTGCAAGGAATCACAGGGATGTGACATCCCATCATCTCCTGAAAGCAAAATTTTGTTTGTTGGCGTTGATCTAAATCTACAAACTACATCTCATGGTTTATCGAGTGCATGTGTAACATAAACAAGAACGTGAAGTGAATTTTATTATCAGGATCTATTTGGCTTTTTGACACGAAGTAATTTTTGACCAGACAAAAACAATGATTGGCGTCATTCATTTACTTTTAATTATATAAACCGATATAAGTTTGTCCATACACCACAGTCCGCTCGTTAATGGAGTGCAAACACAGAACAGATACCTCTTTTATCTGTTCTGTGAGTGCAAACATAGGTAATAATAATCTATCCATCGGTTACAGTTCCCGAAGGAAATCATCCAACTAATACTGGTCTTTACACATAAACAAACAACCTGATAAACTAATATCAGCTGATCGAGTTACGTTTATAACTTCCGCGTTGTGTGTGTCGTAGAACAACATTGTAGTATTGCCAAATAGTAGCGTAGACTAAAATAATACATGTTTAGGCCACTCCTCGCCTCAAAATAGACATTTTGTAGTGGTAGATTTATATTTACGCGATGTCACGTTTCGTTCGAATACACAAGAGTGCAGCAATTTGGCGAACGAGTCAGCAAAAGTAGGACGGACTGCTCAGCCAGATTAAACCGGCAAAAAATCGGATGCGCTACTGTATTTGGAAGGCAGAACTTGTAAGGGGGACATTATGTCCAGTAGAAGTTAATATGCTAAGTTGTTTGGAATGATTGCACGATAGTTGGAAGACAACTCTAAGGTCAAACATGTGACATGTGTTTATAAAGATACCATATATTAAGTCACCACATATTAAGGTACAAAACTGAGAGAAAAAATGCAAAGCGACATTTAAATTTCTGTTATCAAATGCCAAGTTAAAATTCAAGTAAATAGAAACAAATGATTCAGCAAAATGAATTCTTCGCAAATCACATGGTAATTTCTCATGTAAATTTTCGATGTTCTCCGATATATTATTCAAAACTTTAATAATAGCTTCTTATAGGTCATTGTCCATCAAAAAATCTTTAGATTCCTATTGTACCTAATTATAATGTTTACTTTGAGCCAATTTGATTACGGAGTAGTCGAGTGCCAAAATCAGTCATCATCAGTCTAATGTCAAGTCCACGCTCGTTTTTCCGTCTTTTATTTACTTAAGACGAGTACGCCCCGTACGAGTAATTATTTATCCAAGCAAGCGTGCTTTTTTGGATCATGTCTTCGCTTCCAATCAGGTACGCAAAAATAAAAGAGTATCTTAAAATAATCTGTCTCATTTTTTCTTTATGATAGAACCGTTGCGTGTTTTTTAATGCTTTTGTCTTTCGTTATTCATTTAGCATTTCCAATCAAATTTTGCGGTATCCAAAATGTATCTGGAATAATTTTAGTTTAATTTGCTTTCTCTGCTCTCATTTCGTTTCTCATAATAAGCATTATTTTTCAGAAGACAAAAGTATATTATCAAATTCATTTTGATTCTTTTAACTCCACTAAAATAAGTTGCAGTTTCTGTCATAAAAACCCATTAAATTTTCTAAGTGCTCATGTAATTCAACGATATTTGATTCAATTATTTTTTATTGTGAACATGATCGTAAATGAATAAGTAAATATCAATAGCAAAAGGTTTATGCTCACCTAATATTACGATCACGACTATTTGCATCATTATTAACTAAGCATAGCAAAATATTGCTCCGTGCGTACAGCTGTTTGCATTTCTAAGTATCGTATATCGGCTTATTACATTATAGACATACCTAATATAATTTCAAGCAATAACTTGCTCGATTGTGTCGACTAGAAATTTTCCTACATTGTTGCCCCCGATTACCGCGCACTACAGACATTTAGTCGGCCAATAGTTTGGTTGGGTTGCTGAAGGGATAAATGGAATTGCGGACATAAACAGAATTGCTTGCCACATAAAAATAAAGTCGGCAACTGTCAGCTGACCGTTTATTCGATAGGGCGCGCTAGTTCTTAATTTTTTTATAGGTAAAATTTGTGACTCGGTGTGTTATCTTTGACACGTACGGTAGAGTATAAATTACCATTTTTGTTATTTAAAACAGAACTTTTATCTCCTACGAGAGGTTGAACAAATAGACGCGTCCCGTAGACCTAAATAATCGACTTCGAACTGCATTCGTTTAATTTCATCTGGTTCAAACTTGGTTTAATCATTCTTAAGTAGGTACTGAAATGATAAGGTTGCGTTTTGGAAGGTCACTGAATAGGACAGTCAATTAAATATCATTGACTTATGGACTGAGTGAATTGAGTACCAATTCTCATTGGAGTAAAATCATCAGAACCAGGAATAGATAGGAAATATACGTAAATTAAGGTCATCGTCAATCGATTAATGCAATCTAGGTACAATTTCATTGGGATATTAATTGAGTCCCGTTTGCTCCAAGTAACTATAATAATAATTAATTAGTTGTCTCTCCACCAATTACTTAGAGGCAGACTTTCTTCCTCTCTTGATTTATTCTATTAATTCTTATTAACATTGAGGACAGTTATCACATCAATGTCTATACATCCTCTTTTTTCACACGACACGACTTTTGCCACGAGCATATGGGAATCGCTCATGCTGTAGTACAAGCAGTAATTGTAACGAAGCTGACTGCCCACAGTCAAGGGTGCCTCAGATTATCTCATGTTTCGTCACTCCAGGCTCTTCCTTACGCCCCATCAATATCTAATAAGACTTTCCAAAGTCTTTAAAGTTAATACGCAAGGCAGTCAGACAATACGGCCCGTGGTTGCCTGGGTAGTGATATCTTCAATCTGATATGTCAACCTGTCGGAAGACGGCCCTACGACGTAGTCGAAACCAAGCCACGACAGTATCTTTTAGACGGTACCTGCCCTGATACCTATCTCAATGAAAATTTTCAAAGATAGGATTCAATTCAGACCCACAAGCTTTATGTCATCCGTTTGTTTCCAGATTGTCTGTGTCATGGTGGTATGAGAAGATGGCGACAACCACGATGGTAGTGTCTCCGTTAGCCACGCAGCCATCGCCAAAGAACAAGAGGAGGTTGTTCGCCGAAGCTAGGCAGAACAGTTTACAGAAGCTAAGCATCATATTCGATCATGGAAATAAAAACAGTAAGTAAAATATTGATATTCACGTACCTAATCTTTGATCTTCTGATTCATACTATTCATATGATTATCCAAGTATATATAGAATTAGTAAATGTCTCTCCTCTCATATATTTCTACCTACACCTATAGTACTAAAGGTTAATGATGATTATGTAGTCAACACAATAAAGTAATCTGTACTGTAAAGCGACAGTACATAATGACTGACCCTGACGTTATGATACTAAGTTTATGGTTATGACGTTTTCGAAGCATCAAGCTTTAAAATGACGGGGGAAAAGTGTAAGGAGCGTTGTTTTTTTAAACCGTAACGGTTTCGATACTTAGGTCCTACTGATTGGAGAGGCGTAATGTCCAAAAGTCCATATTAGGTCACAAGAGAAATTCTGTCTACAAAATCATAATTTCGGGTAGTGGAAGAAGGCACCTGGGGTGGACTAGATGGGAAAAGTGGACGACCGACTGTTGTCTCGCAATCCTAAAGAGACCTATGTCCAGTAGTGGAGTACGATAAACTGAGTAGAGAGAAAGAGCGTCTAACAAAGTCACAAGTGGTGCCACCTAGTGATGATCGTACAAATGTAAAACAATTATATATTTCCCCCAACTTATAAACAACAAAAAAGTACTTGTATATAATTGACTTCTAAGAATACTTTTAAGATAGGTCCCGTTTCTGATAAAAACGACTAAAATTACCTAACGATTCTTCGTCATTGACAATTTAATTCAAGCTGTTTACGAGACATGATTGTAATTCCTTTGTTTCAATAAATAAAGGTCCCATCCGATAGATAGGTGCACAGAAATGACGCACCTGTCTCCGCTAACCGCTTCAGAAATGGCGACGAACAAAGCAAAGGTGTATATTTGCAGCTGACGAGAAAAAACCTATGATTTGTAATATAACGAAGACTGCGGCTGGGACTATTTATTAGCTCGATAGTTACAATTAATGTAATTTGACCGTCAAGATTGTCATAAACTTGCCTTCAATTAGGCGTTTGGCGTAATAATTGTCGCCAATCGGCCGCAGCCGTCATTTTTTGGATATGTGAGTTTAGGGGACGGGGAGGAGGGCAGCCGTTCTAAAAGAATGGAACCTAAAGTTTTTTTTTGCCTATCAGCAAGGACAGAAAGTGTGCCCGAAAGATCAAATAAATTCTTTTTCTAAATAAATTCTTCTCAGTACGGGTTAAAGCGTTCCTTTTTGTAACATTACTATTTTTTTGTGTATTATAGCTATCATCTATCTACGGTGTAGAAATATTTTTAGGATCCTTACCGGGTCAAACATTTTTACGTCCACGCTCATTTTGATGGTTTCGTTAACCCTCGGCAATTATATTACTATCTTTTCGTCTGATTTCTCAAAATGTTTCGAAAATAATGACAATGACATTGACTTTTTTTGTGTTTCTTGACAATTTCACAGTCAGTTAATAAAGTGGTCTGTCTTCGTCCGTCGTTGCGAAAATAACGGCCTAGCGATGCGTTTCAAAATAAATAAATTAAAAACCACCGGATATCATCGAAGTCTAACCGGAAATGTATATCAATGGATGTATCACAAATAAAGTAATAATCTAAAATAATTTTCGTCTGACATCTTGAAAGTAAATATTTAGCATGCTTAGACAAGTTCTTATTATTTTATCTTGAACTATAACTTTCATTCCTTCAGTGAAAGATTCACTACATATTTGCCAATCATCAAACGACATCATAGTACGGTAACTGGCGTCGGTAAAACAGGCTCTAGTTCAAACATTTACTATTAGATGGCAGCACAGTGGACAAATGAAATGCGCGCTTTTTCATGACTGTTTTTCACCTAACGTCCGTTTTGACATTTAGATTTACTGTGTTGCTACTATAACAATATTCTACCATGGTAATAGTTTACGATTTGTAGAATTTGTAATAGTATTATAAAAGTTGAAGTAATGATGTAGTATGACATTATTCTTATTAGCAGATTTTCTTTTAAAATATAAAAAGGCTGTATCACTCACAAATTTTATAAAATATTTACGTTTTTTCTGTAAGATGCGTTTTTGCTTTCAAATTGCAATTATTAATTATAGCACATTTCGGTACCAAATATTAAACGTATTGTAACAAAGATATTTGATTTGAATTCTCGTTGATAATCATAATTATAATTAATTTTATACAAAATAAAAAAATATTGGCAGTGCGTAGTTAATTTAATGTCCAACCTGAATAATCCTCGGGATTTTACCCTCTAACCCAACCCGTTACACTATCAAATAAGGTTTTTTAGCATATGCATAGTGTAATTTAGTTTACAAATTAAAAATATTTAGTTTTTTAATAAATTAGTAATAAAAATATTTGCTATATCAAATACAACGTAATTTATTCTTCAAAGATTACCTTTGTGTAGTATTTGATAGTCAGAAGAGGTAGAATAATGGCGTCATTGATATTAGCTTGGTAATTTCACAAGGACGGACGTTTATGCTTGTTATTTTCACAGTGGTTAGTAGCTTAAGTGAATGTCAGTATGGCAACACTAGATTCTGCAGTAATTATTTGTATGTATTTCTCAGCGCCATTACTTTTTACCGATGTAATGTTGAAATGTTTCTAATCCGTTTTCATCGGCAAATCTGTGTGATGTTTTAGCAAAACACTCAAGTGATTGTGTACTAAAACTATTGAACTTCTTAAAGTTTTTGTGCTGGGCTTTGTCATGGCCGGTAAGTGGTGACTTTTTGCGCCCGCTAGTCAAGGGCGAAATCGGATTTGGGAATCGCAATAAGTCGAAGATGTTTTATCGTTCGAACTCCGACGGTAAATGCAATGTTATTGTCATTAGTTTGGTTTTTAGTATTTAGTGTTTACATCCTGTGACGATAGCTTGTTTGCATTAATGTTTGGTTATCATTACTTACGCCGATAGTATTAACCTTTTGCTCTCTGAATTCACTATTGCTAGAGATGTAGATGTGGGGAAGTTCTCGCAACGGTCTTTCGGCGTCTGTTTTCGAATAAAAAACGTTATTGTTACATAAAAATGCGACAATGCGATGTCGACAATGAATATTTGCGAGAACATATGATTGTAGTTCATCGCGTCTGTATATTTAGACGAAACGTAGCATATTTTCGGTAGTAAAGTATATAGACACATTACTGAACGTTCAGCGAATCATTCGCATTTAAGAACACTCGATATTTCAATGAAGCTAGAACCAGGTAAGCCTTTTTCCTGTTACATATTTTGCAATTTTTGTAACCTACAGTATCGGTTAACTCATGATCAAATGCTTCTTGTTATGTGCTCTGGTTAATAAATAATCGTTAATGATATCATATTACTTTAGTTATTAGATATCTACCCTCTAAATGTCATGGGAACATTATAAATTTGAAAATGAAACATCCTACTCTCATTTGTCTCTTGAACAGCTGTGTTGAAAAGAGATAGTCATATTAGTGTTTCTTATTGGAATAAACATTCCAGAAGGTCATAATTTCCTAGTGTAGTGGGTATTTGCAAACATATTTTGAATTTTATCTCAGTATAAATAAAATTGAATATGTAAATAACCTACAAATTGTAGCATAATAATGATTATCATCCTTCAGATAACCAAAGTAAACTGTTGTAATATTCATAACATACATGCATAACCTAAGATTTTTTATAATTTCTATAGATTCTCTGCTTTGCATATCTACTGTAAAATAATTTTAGTTTTCCCATAACATTCACATATTTAGGTCATATTTGCATCACAGTTTTATAGCTCATAAACGGCACAGACTATAAATATAATATAATACTTGTTGATGACCAAAAGTCTGCACAACTAAGGTATAGGAAAATTATTGGTATTCAGTCAACAATTTTATGGTACTATAAAAAGGTCAATAATTAAGTTTTTAAATTCCTTTTACAAACTTCCATTTTTTATTGGTATAAATAATGTCTCTTTTAAACAAATTTAATGGTAATGCAATGATGAATAGAATAGACTGGATGACTGCATCAAAAATAAATTCTGAAATCTTTTTTGGGTAATAGTTTTCCTTCTAAAAACCCAGTAAAACTTAATCTGTTGCTTATCTTTGGAATTTTAAATTTTTAATTTATCAAATCACAAAATATGTATGTAAATGGCAATGCAAAATCTATGATGTTACTACACTTTTATATTCTAAACATTTTTAGAACAAAATGTTGTTTTTGACAGTTCATTAAAAGTAACTCAGATGACTAGTAGTCATCTACTGTATTGTTTTTATTTCAAATAAACATAATACAGGCACTTTAAATGTTAAAGGACTTTCTTGGTGCTATGGAGAACCGGCAAGAAACTCCATGGATACTCTTTTAAAGTCTCAACAATCTCGCGATGTACAATAATATATTGAATTAGACAATATTTCAGATGATTCTACATGATATAAAGTAATACATTCTGTTAGTCAAAAACATAAATAGTTGTAATAATATCTCTATCATAGTCACAAATTGATCACTTCTAAGGGCCTGTAAAATCTGATTGGCTACTAAGAGATTTGCATCAATCTTCTGCAATGAAGTAGTTTTAAACCAAGACTAGTGCTGCAGTTTCATCATTGAATAAAGCATTTTTAGACAAACAAGACTTTCCTTAATAATGATACAAATGAGACATCAATTGTACCTATATATTTTTTCCTTGTAAGCAGAGTAAAAACTTAATTTATATTTTTATTGCCATTAAAGTTTTGAGTATTACATTCTCTTTAGTCATTCAAATTATTTTCAAAACACTTATTTTTTGTTGAAACTTTACTCTTTTGTCACAATCTCATGTTTTTAATACCATATTTGTTATTTAGTAAGGGTATCTTATTACAAATATGGTTAGAATATGTATTAACATGCTAAAATAAAGGGACTTTTACAGTTCAAGAACTGCAGACCCCATCCTTTGTTTAACTGGTTTATTAAACTATTAGGAAGATTAACGGTATCTTCAACTATATTATACCTTTTGACTGTAAATACCAATGTTGCCATAAGTATATTACCTGTAATTGAATATGGCACAGTCTATAAGACAGGCTGTTTTGCTATCACAATTTCAAACAGAATGATGAGCAGTTTATCTTTTTGTAATATAAGTTCACTTTAGGTACCTATTATTTCATGTAGACTGTTATTCGGTATTATGTCTATTTGGTCATACATATCATCATTTCATAATAAAGAGTTAGCAGAATCATGAAGAATATATCTCTGTTACAAATAGTTACAATGTAGTATCAGTTTCCTTAAATGTATCCTGTTAGCATAACAATAGAGAAAAACAACATGTTTAGATAAGGTTACCTTCCACTATTGTTGGCACAACCTTTCAACTTATTGACATAGGTCTGATTTGTTACTGGTCGGAAAATATGTCTAGTTTTTCATTGAAATTTGTACAGTTTTTCTGTAGGCTTATCACAGGTTACAGGAATATCTTCTGAGCCTTTGCAAACTTTTCAAGTCATAGTCAAGTAAGAAATACTTTTCAACAGTATTACTTGCCAATAAGGCCATTGTAATGGACGGGTTAGCCATTTTTAATGTAAGAAATCAGTAACTACATTGAATGTTACATATTGTGTGATATCTATGTAATCTTTCAATCATCCCTTAGACTTCTTGAGACTATTTGGTGTTGAAGATAAAGTTAATGTTTTAATATAATTCCACTATGTATCACAAGTATCGGAGTCTTTCCACAAAAAGTGTATTGCATGGGCTTCGTTAAAAAAAAGTAAAAAAAAAACTTGTTTATTTTCATGAACACAGATCCAACCAAATGCAAGAAAAGCATTGATTATGCTCATCTCTGCATTAAATATAAAAGAAGTATTTAATTACTTTCAATTAAGGACTGTTAATGTTAATTAAGGAATTATGTGAAGGTTCCGAAGTCAATTGTAATAAATTAATGTTGTGAGTGTATATGAGACTGGAATCAATTAAAATAGGTGATATCTCAGTGGGTCTCATTGAGGCCATTCAGAATTATATAAACTTGTATTTTACATAAACATTCATTTTTAAATATTATTATTGAAGCCTGGTTTAATTTTAATTGGAATTTAAAAATAGCCATGCTCTTTTGTATGTGTAAAGTATAAAATCTATAAAAGAAACATTAAAATGAGATAACAGGTTATCAATACTTGTGTCATATGTATAGTTAATATGTCTATCATTGTTTTTTCTGAATACTAGAATCTAGATAATAGATTCTACAAAACTAACATTGATTTTTTGGATTCATATGAAATCCCTGACCTAGTGGTAGCAAGTGCGGCTACTAAGCGTTAGGTTCTGGTTTCTATCATAAAATTCTCAGTAGAAGCCTGGAGTTTGGATTTGTGTCTAGTCTCCAGTAGATTGGAATAGGCTTGCCTCCTATCTAGGTAGTACAACAGTAAAATGTGGGTGTACAACAGTACACCTCTCCCTAACCCTTCAGGAAATACAGGTGTGATGCTATGGATACATCAAAAGCCTTAATAAGGTTTTTTTATATAATTATGGACACTTCTGTATGGTTACTCAAAATTCAATATTCATCCATACTTATCCCAAAATAGGTACAAGATAGTATGTGCCAACACAACATACAACAGTAATAAATAATAATACATGTATGTGTCATAAGTAATGTAATATCTAATGACATACACCTGTATCAATAAAATGACTTTCATGTTCTAGCAATCAAAATATGAATGAACGAATTTATACATACATTTTAAACATAGCTTTGCTTGTTGATCCTAGGTGATATTTTGGTACAATTGTCAGTCTTTAACGCCATTCCTCACCCGCCTACCTATTGGCCTTAGCATATTCGTCGATTCTTCTTCGTCTGTCGAGTTGGTCGGTACTTAGGAATCGCTTATGCCGTAATGGCATCTATTGCCGTAGCCAGTCAATGGTGCGGCAGTCGATTACAGTTTTCATAGGAGGCTCTTTCCTTATTCCTTAATTATTATAAAACATGATAAGCAATTTACTGTAAAGAAAAAAAAAATTTTTTTTGGCTTAATTCATGTTTGATTTTTAAATCATTAATAGTTTATTTAAATAAATTTAAAATGTAGAAATAGTGTTATCCTAGATCCTAGATTTTCTGGCACAACAAATTACAAAGAGAAAGTGTGCCTTAAAAGGGATTGAAAATTACTGCATTCAAGTATCTCACTCAAATTAATATAACATGAAGGACATTTAGCATGGTATAAGGAAAATGATCTATCACGCTAATACTTGCGCTAATTTGGCAACAAACCAAGTTTAGCAGTAAAACTATTCCTATGGAATTTTAAGTAAACCCTGGCCTTGTTTGACAACTTAAGGCACGTGCAAGTAGGTTCATACTGATTAGTATATCTATCATCAGAGATGTTAAAAATTTAAATTATTATAAAGCTAATATCATATTCGACGACACGGTTGGCGCAGTGGCTAAGCCATTAGCTTTCTGCGCTATGTGTCGCGGGTTCGATCCCCGCACGGAACAATATTTGTATGATCTACAGATAGTTGTTTCGGGTCTGGTTGTGTGTGCATGTGACATGTATGTTTGT
The DNA here is from genome assembly GCA_947562105.1 of Shargacucullia verbasci. Lineage (NCBI taxonomy): Eukaryota > Metazoa > Arthropoda > Insecta > Lepidoptera > Noctuidae > Shargacucullia > Shargacucullia verbasci. The sequence continues at coordinate 3,388,244 of OX387302.1, read as the reverse complement.
AAACTGTACCCACGACACAGGAGAAATCCTAGTGTTCCAACGCTTTAAAAAAAAAAAAAAAAAAAAATGTTATTATTATATTTAGCCTATGTTGTCTTAAGGCAAAGGCCTAAAAGCCTGCCCTAAACAACCAAAAAGCCTGTCTGTTTGTTCAGAATAATTTAGCATACAAAAGTTTATTTTTATACCATTGGTAGGTAAATACGACCTTATTCACCAATTTCTATTACAAACACACTGTTATCTATTGACAACAAGATAAACTCACTGTAACCTGGAACCATTGATATTTTATTTATCAATGAGTGAAACAATCAAAATTGATAAAGAACTCAAAATATGTAATGTTAAGGCTATCTGTTATCTTGGATCCGTGTTATAGACGACTTAGAGATCATGTCTACTTGAGCACATATTTGAGTCTGTCTCATACATATACGTCATACATAGCTCAAGGGTGACAGCTGAGCATCATTCTGTAAAACAATATAGTTCATTATTCCATTACCATACAGTTTAGTATGCCTAGACATTTACTCACCTACAAGGTCTAAACAAGGAAGAAGTACACTACGTACATGCTCATGATATCAAAGTATAAACAAAGTAGATTTGTTTATGTATGATATCCAGCTGTCTCTTAAATGACCTCGAATTGATGACCTTATGTTACATCAATTATTATATTTCCAAAGATTTCAAAGAAATACCTGTACTATGGCTTCTGGTCTCAGGGTGAATTTTCTTTACATTCCTTTCTCAGAATAATTGTTTTACTATTTCAAAAGGGATTTTCTTTACCAACTACTTACGCTCAACCTGTTTTTTTCAAATAATTTTTAGTAGTAGTAGTATTGTTGGATTTGTAATAGGTACAAAAATATATGACCATTCTCTACATTAAATCTGCAGTCCGCGGAGGAACTACAATTTCCAGTATCCATAAATCCTTTGAGCCATCTTTTTTCTACTGGCATAAAATTATAAAAGAAAATAATGAAAGTTTATAATAAATATCTAAGCTCCTTTTATTAAGATTATGAACAAAGTTGTCATAAGCAAGCACTACCTGGCAGTAAAGTCTGCACGACAATCGTAAAACCCGTTTTGGTGTCAACCTAAAACATTACACTAAAATCTCTTTATAACATTACTAAGTTATAAATCGAGACTGTCTGGTCGTAGTCGATAAATTAGCAAGCCATTTGCGTCATTAACTTCGTCACTTATCTAGATGACGTTGGTTTTTGAGGGCTTAGTATATTTGAACGTCAAAGGAAATGATTCAAATGTTCACTAGTTTGCCTGCCAACCATTATTATGGCATTGCTCTGCAGAGTAGTTCTATATAACTAAGGTTTACCGTGAAGCTCATGTTGAGAAGTATATTTATACTGATACTATGTCCTATTATAGGTACAACAATGTAGCAAAACATGTACCGGAATTTTGTAATTACGCCCTTTAAGTATGGCAAAAAAGACAGTCGCGTTTCCCAGTATTTCAATACCAGAACTGTCTTCGCTGCAGTCACGCAACTGCCAGCACTAATTATCATTGCAACGCTATTTATATCCATTCATTACGTGTACATATATACAAGGTGCTTCCTCTAATTGTTAGGCGTCAAGCCTTGTGGCCCCATTGTCTAAACCCACCCTACAATGGGTCTAAAGAAAGGTTTTACGTTACCAAACCACTGTTCCCATTCACAAGTATAAAATTACTATTCTGCGTACAAAAAACAGGTTCCAAAATCAAACTTTTACGCCATTTACGTTCGGGACATGTCACAGTACTGTACTGTTTAACGTTATTTATTTTTTAATTAGTAAAATGCGTGTTCGTTTACTGTTGTATATGATAAGTTAGTATAGAGATGTTGAAAAAGAAGGAAGTACCGTGGTATTCCAATCATCGCATTAGGATCCAGGACAATTTCGCCAATTGGAGACAACACTCGTGTCGGGTGCACTGGAACACGACTTGTGACTGTATGTACTATGTACATTGATAAATAGGTCAATTTTCAATCATTGTAATGTTGAGGTACAATTGGTAGGCGCCAGAATTTTTTAATTTAGATAGGCTATTTAACAAGTCCTATTGGTTAGGCAGGTTCATTTCAACTCTTCCCAAAATACTAAGCGTTTTTTATTTTATACGACGGTCTTATTAATCTTTTAATTTTTATTCTAAAAATTTAATAAAATTCATAGGACGTCCGATTTTATTATTAATTCAAAATGTTATTCCTTTATGACGTGGCAATAGATTAAATATAATCATATGAAAGACCATTGTTAGAACAATTCAACTATTTAATGAATACATAACAAGTATTTTAAATAATATTTTTTAAGAATTAACTTCATAGTATTTTTTCATTTAACAATTTTTGCATAAACTTTTATTAACAATTTTAAATACTGAATTGTTTTTCTTTTTCATTATGATAGCTTGAGATTGTCTCGTTTCTCTATTAAATAATAATTGCATTTCCGATTTTCTGTGTTTGTTTACTAACGCTTACATATCTGATAATACTTTGTTGATTAATAATGGCTTAACTGTGTCAATATCGTCAACAGAATAGTCGATGTTCTGATATATTAAAATTGATATAAATGCTATATATTGGCACCAGTGTGCAATAGTGATAAAGATATCAAAGGTATGTTTTAACCTTAGCTATATTAAAAGCAAATAAAGATAATTTTAAAAACACCAATGAATGATGATAATTATGATGATGATGATATTTTGTGTTTTTTATGAGAAAATTCGTAGTTAGTCCTAATAACCAACGTAGCTAGTTATATTTTATCAAACTTCACTATTTGCACCTCTATAATTGACTGATATTTTTCTGATCTTTAACGGTTTGAGTGTTACTAAATTAAAACCAGTTTTGCACACTTTCAATGTGGTAGTACTTTTTCGTTAGTCAAAAATAAACATTAAACCAAGGCCTTTCCAATAAATTAAGTCTTAATAGGTATCAGCAAATAGCGAAAATTATATTTTGGTCCTATTTCTACACATAACATGGCATTATGGAGTTGCTAGGTTGAGTTCAAATCTTTAAAATTTTGGTTGAAATAGCATCGAAATTAAGTGGTGATAATTAAATTTAATTGGTGCATTGGGAACACAAAGCGAGTCAGTTTTACATAGATAGCCACCTGATATTAAATATTCTATTTTCATTTTCTATCTTCATTCCATTAGAAATTTCAAGACCAAGATAAAAAAAAATCGAGTATGTTTTTGTGCTAGTAAATTTTATCAATAAACAATTTAATAGAAAAAAGAAAGGGTAAATATTAGTGTGCTCGTTAAATGCCTTCTCCTTATGAGTATCGTGATTTTATGAGACCGACTCAGGTTTGGACCTCACTCAGCACGGCACCTCGGACATCTGTACGAAACGTGTTTTGCATGCAGTCAGCATCGGTGTGGTGGAGTGCTACCGTGGCCTAAATATGAGCGCGGTTCTTATTCGTGCTGATTGACGTGAGGTCCTGGTAGAAGCATCCTTGTATTGACAATATCATTCTGCATTCGCCGATCTACCTGCTGAGTGATATTTATGGCATTGAAGTTCCTGATCGCAGCATTGAAGTGATCTACTCTAAGCCTCTTTGAGCGTGGCTTGGACCAGTAAAAATTATGAGTCTTATGTATCTATGGGGGTAGGCTGTTAGGCCCATGTTCAACACTGAACATTTCAAGGTTGATATATTCCTAACTCGTCGGGTGTGTGTTCCAGGCAATGGTGGGGAGACGACATGGTGTTTCAGCCAGGTGAAGGGCACTCTAGAGGACGATGTCACTGAAGCTGACCTGATATCTTGCGTGGAGTTCAACCATGACGGCGAACTGCTGGCCACCGGGGACAAGGGTGGCAGAGTTGTTATATTTCAGGTGAGATTTGTGCCCGACAGTGATGTAATTAACAAAAATGTGTTATGAAGAGAAAAAAAAAAGACATATGTAATAAAAGCTAATTATGAAAGCTCTAAAATACTGCAAAAGTTACTTCACTGTCATGAGAGCCATCGCTAAATAATCCTACCTGTTAATTGTGAAAATAATTTCTTAATTATTATTTATAATTTATTCCTCAATGTCATTAGGGAAATTAATAATACGTATTACGTACGTACCACTAAGTCGTTATCCTGCACTGTAAGCCAAAGATGTATGCAAATAATGTGCGCACGTTTATGCGTTTCAGAAATCCACTCAAATGCGCGCGGCCGACATTTTCATACATTTTTAGCTTAAGAGTAACTACGATCGGGATATTTATAAATCGCGTCATTAAAACATCTCCTTCTACGTTCTAGAGAGACCCGGCATCAAAGCAATGCGTGCCGAAGAAGGGCGAGTACAATGTGTACTCAACATTCCAATCACACGAGCCAGAGTTCGACTACCTCAAGTCTTTGGAGATCGAGGAGAAAATCAACAAGATTCGGTGGCTCAAGCGCAAGAACCAGGCCCACTTCCTGCTTTCCACCAACGACAAGACCATCAAATTGTGGAAGGTTAGTCTTGTATGTATTGATTTTCTTTATTTTATTTTAGTTTTAAGTTTTCATATTTTCACAACACTACACATACACACATAGTGAATGGTTAAAGGTGATATTGCCGCCATTCAGGCCGACCGAGTTGATTGCAGTATGTGATTACCGTTACTGACGCTGGTGCCTAGTCTCTAGATATATCTTACACTCTTTTTATAAAACCCAACAGGGGCAGTAACAAGCATGATTGCTTTAGTGTTCGAAAGCGCGGCTGCTGAGCTTGAAGGCCTGGGTTCGATTCTCAGTTAGGCCTTTTAAATATGCCTTATTGGGTTTTTCGGTTTAAAAAAAAATCTTAGTAGCAGACGGAGGTGACTCCCCCCTCTATTAGACACTTAGTTAAGGCATCAGTGAAATATGGGCCAGTCAGTACACCTCGTGCTTACCATTCGGGGAAAACAGGCGTGATGATACGCAGCAGCAAACACAACTATAGATTTTGAGGTTTTGTGTTCAAGCTCCAGTTTTGGTAGTGTATAATTGGGTTTTTGTCTGTAAGCCAAGCAATTACAGGTGGCTTTGTATAGAAATAGAGCAATATAGTAAAATGAAATATTATGTTGTATGGAAATGAACTTTTGTGAACCGAGGTACGAACACCTAACTAACCCTCCTCCAACAGACGGGAGATTTAGGTTTACTCTAATAATGGACATGCAATTGGACACTGCCTGTGTTCTATGACGATCTATAAGCATGTGTCCCATGTGCTATCCAAACAGTAACGAGCCCCATGTGACGTCATAAACACCATCTAATGTCTCCAGTATGCGTTTTATGAAGCTTTGATTTATGGTATTAGGTTATTTTTATTGGGGTTTAACCCACCTGTAGTTTGATGACAGATTACTGCGAAAACCTTGCCTCGCTATCATGGGGACCGATTTACATTAGCTCTGTTTAAAACCAGTTACCAACCAAAAAAAAGTTATTTTATATAAGATACCTTGCTATGTGGGTTTGGTAAATATGTTTGGGAGAGTAGTTGGTTCAATGGTGCTAGAAATGTGTGGATGTAGTCAGTATGCAGAAAAATGGGTTAAGCCAACCTTAAAGGAAAATGAGGTGTATACACAAACGTCAATGGAAATTTTACCTTGACGTTTGTGGCAGTGTAGGCATCGGATTCCGAAAATAATTTTCAACCATCTCATCATCACATATCATTTTTTAAACTGTCATATGTCTGTAAAAAGTCTTTAAAGTTATTGTCAGTGATTTTTCCAAGTTTTCTTTGTGATATTTCTACACCTTTAGTTTATAAACATCTTTTACATGACTATCTGTTCTCATTCTAGGTACCGTTTCTACACTGAGGTTGCGATGTAACATTGCACGACAGAGAGAGCAACTTCTGTCACGTTATTAATCTGTCGGTGCTTCTAGGTGTCGGAACGAGACAAGCGCGTGACGGGGTACAACACTCGCGAAGAGGGCGGCAGGCCGCGCGACCCGGCGCGCATCACGCAGCTGCGCGTGCCTACCGTGAGGCCGGCTGAGCTCATGGTCGAGGCCTCGCCTAGGTGAGTTATGTGGCAACACTCTCCATGTGACGATACATTTTCATGTAATTTTCATAGTTTAATAAAAAAAAAAAAAAACTTTGCCCCCACACTAGCAATAATTCCTGTATCCTGGGTGCGTTTTCAAATATATATTCACACACACAAACACCCAGACCCGAAACAACTATCTGTAGATCATACAAAAATTTGTTCTGTGCGGGAATCGAACCCACCACACGTAGCGTAGCAGTCGATCTCTCAACTACTGCGTCAACCGTGCCATCATATACATGTACATATATTTATCCGGGTTACTGGGTTGACTGACCAATTTTTGTTACTGATACTGCACTCCTTATACCTAACTTATGGGCTGGAACTATTTGGATAAACATGGACTAGCTTAAAAAAAGAAAAATCTTTTAAACACGCAAAATACGCACACTCATGTGGACTTGCGGAAATCAGCCCTTTTACACCTATACAAATATCTTTTCAACACGTATAGCTATAGCAGTGTGTGTATATATATGTATAGCAAAATTTTTGCATAGTCATCTTCAATGTTATTGAAACTCTGTAGCCATATAAGGTATTTTTCAACTTCAAATATATAAATACGAACCTATTATAAAGAATAAAATAAAAAACAAGCGTTATCAACATATTGCATAAGCTTTCGAGCTTTCAATATCTATATATTTGTTCTCTGATAACACGGGCTTTCGGACAATCTAATTTGATTATATTCCGGTACATACGAGTGCTATCGCCATGGATTACGAAACTTTTTTAATATACTTTTTTTATCTGGCATTGACTGATAGTGTTAATAAAGTGAAAGTGGAGTTAGCAAGTTTGTTATTGCGTACTTTGGACCCAATTTGTTGTTCTAAATAAACCCGGTCAATGTTCTAAGTTAAGCTAAGCTAAGTTATGACTTAGATAGATTGGAAATTAGCTCATGACCTCGGGCTATCAAAATAAAAAATGGTGGTCTCTTGCACTTGTATTGGATTTTTATATTAGTGACTTCTCAATAGCAGCCCGGAATTAGCAATTAGTTTTGCGGTACAAAATACAACAGTACACTAGTTACTAATCCTTCGGAGAATACAGGCGTGAAGCTATGTTATAGGCATATGTATTGCAGAAGCCCCAGGATAAATGCAAAATTTTTGATCGTGATCTGAACTTAATATTTGATTGTTAACAGGAGGATATTCGCCAACGCCCACACATACCACATAAACTCCATATCGTTGAACTCTGACCAGGAAACGTACCTGTCTGCTGATGACCTGCGCATCAACCTGTGGCACCTTGAAATAACTGACCAGAGCTTCAACATTGTTGATATTAAACCTGCTAATATGGAGGAGCTCACAGAGGTAATGGCTCCAACTTACCAACTTGAAACTATTGTGTCGCATGATAACGTCTTCCGCTCACTATGTCGAATATATCACTCTCAAAATATATACAGTGTGCATTCATATACATACTTACAGTGCCGAGTCGTGCAGGGAATTGGTACGCTAAGTGAAAAGTAATTTTTGAGTAGTGTTTATAGTACAATACTCGTGGCGAATCGTGTTTCTTAAGTAAGCAAGAATTTGCTGCGTAATAAATTTTGACAAGTGCAAGATATGAAAGCCCTTCTCGAGGGTAATGGAAAGGATGAGGTCAATTTACAGTAATTAATGAAAAAGTCTTATTGCGTGTTCGCGCACTTAAATTCAGAGACACAAAGATCGGTGCCGAGTATTTTACTACGCAATGATAGATTCCTGCAGTTCACTTATACATACTTAATTTGTTTGACGTTTGAAATAGCGTAAGTAAAATAGTTTAATTAGCATAAATCAAACAGATAACCATTGAATAGTTCCGATAACCTTTGCGATCGGAAAATGTACTTGATGTTAGTTACATAATAATTAATCAAGAAAATTATAGATGGATATACATAAATATAACGGTGTAGAAAACTTCATACTAAAAAAAACAGTCTTTATAGTTTAAGAGTTCAGCTTTCGTCGGTGGTGAAATCGCCACTGTTCTCTATCTACGTTACGCTACCTACGTTTTGACCTCTTGATACGACTTTACCCCTACTTTCTCCTTCACTTATTGTGCAAAGCTTCGTCTAGGTTTTCCCATGGTCATGGTAAAAAAATAAAATATTAATAAAATGTATGATATTGTTCCAGGTCATAACCGCGGCGGAGTTCCATCCGACTGAATGCAATCTCTTTGTCTATTCTAGTAGTAAGGGTGAGTACAATTAAGTTTCTTTTCTAATAGACATTATAGTCGGTAGTAGAAATGCGAGACGTACTTTGCATAGACATAACCAACTAGCTTGTGGGTTATCTTATACAAGGGTTCACTACGAACTCTGAATACTTGTAACAAAATGAGGTTTACTTTTCATCTTGTTGCACTATAATGATGAACTTAGATGTTCCCCTGCATCTGACGCTGTATGTTCAATAAAAGTAACTCTTATTTTCTTCGATATAGGTACGATAAGGCTATGCGATATGCGCGCGGCGGCGCTGTGCGATCGACACGCGAAGCTATTCGAAGAGCCAGAGGATCCGCATGCGAGGTCCTTCTTCTCCGAGATCATATCGTCCATCAGCGACGTCAAGCTTAGCAACTCTGGCAGGTAATAAGACAAACATACAAATAAAAAATCAATGCTATCATCCTATTACAGTAATTTATTATTACATAATGTAGAAATAAATATGACTGCCTCACTGGTACGAGACCAGGTCAATTGTGATTGGTTTTTTCTATATTTATTAGAAAATTCTCAGTAGCAATTAGTAGTCAACTTATGGTTTATGGTAATAAGCTTGTAATATAACATAACATAGCATCACGCCTGTATTTCCCGAAGGGTTAGGCAGAGGTGTACTCACATTTCGCCGATGCTGTCATTGATTCCCATGTAATAGGGGGCGAGCCTATTGCCATCTACCGTGCACAGCTCCAGACTCTGTGCTGCTACTGAGAATTTCCATACAGAAAAACCCTCAACAGTCGCGCCTGCGACCACTAGACCAATGAGTCAGTCCAAGCTATGTATAAATTTGTCAATAATGAAATGTAAGATACTAAAAAAACCACGCGAATAAATCCTGCGAGGTGGGCAATTCTACGTCAAGCTTTAAACGTCTAACCAGGTTCCATTTCTCCTTCCAGATATATGATGTCGCGCGACTACTTAGGTTTAAAAGTGTGGGATCTCCGCATGGAGACGAAGCCGGTGGAGACGTACCCGGTACACGAGTATTTGCGGTCCAAGCTGTGCTCGCTGTATGAAAACGACTGCATCTTTGACAAGTTCGAGTGCTGCTGGAGCGGGGATGATCAGCGGCTCATGACTGGCTCCTATAACGGATTCTTTAGGTTGATATTCAATTTATTTATTACTTTTATAGATACGATAACTAGATTTCCGATGTAAGCGTCTGTGTAATAGTCTTTATTAGAGATACAACGGATAGTTGTCTTGCAGCAGATATTTGCAAGTCACGACGTCAGCAAACGGCAACAGTGTCTTTGGATAAAGTAGAAAAATTATCATAGCATAAAAAAATGAGAACGTATGTTTCGTGCCTTTCAAGATTTTTTTTCTCGAAAGCAGATCATATCATATAGATCAGAGATTATATCATATAGATTCATGTTTGAAACGTATATATGTTTCCGTTTGCATAAAATATCGGTATCGGTCGTCCGAATACCTGAAAAAGTGAGCGCGCTTCGACCGCCCACGCCGCCTGCCTTTAAGTTTTTGATTTCGATCGCGAATCGGATGTGCCACGACGCGACTCGATGCAGTGCCAACTGTCACCTGTCTCGGGTGAGACGCCTCCCACGGCGCATTCGCCTACTGGCGAAGCGCAGCAGTGATGTCACATGCCGTGTAAGTCAGCATTAATGTGTGTACTTCGCAGGATATTCGAGCGCGGCGGATGCGGATCGGGCGGATGTGGAGGTGCGCGACGCTCCGAGCTGACGCTGGAGGCGGCGCGCGACGCCGCGGCCAGGCCCCGACAGCCGCTGCGCGCGCGCCGCGTCGCCACCACCGCCAAGAGGAAGAAGGTATCTACTACATAACTATATGTAGGAGCGGTGCGCGACGCTCCGAGCTGACGCTGGAGGCGGCGCGCGACGCCGCGGCCAGGCCCCGCCAGCCGCTGCGCGCGCGCCGCGTCGCCACCACCGCCAAGAGGAAGAAGGTATCTACTACATAACTATATGTAGGAGCGGTGCGCGACGCTCCGAGCTGACGCTGGAGGCGGCGCGCGACGCCGCGGCCAGGCCCCGCCAGCCGCTGCGCGCGCGCCGCGTCGCCACCACCGCCAAGAGGAAGAAGGTATCTACTACATAACTATATGTAGGAGCGGTGCGCGACGCTCCGAGCTGACGCTGGAGGCGGCGCGCGACGCCGCGGCCAGGCCCCGCCAGCCGCTGCGCGCGCGCCGCGTCGCCACCACCGCCAAGAGGAAGAAGGTATCTACTACATAACTATATGTAGGAGCGGTGCGCGACGCTCCGAGCTGACGCTGGAGGCGGCGCGCGACGCCGCGGCCAGGCCCCGCCAGCCGCTGCGCGCGCGCCGCGTCGCCACCACCGCCAAGAGGAAGAAGGTATCTACTACATAACTATATGTAGGAGCGGTGCGCGACGCTCCGAGCTGACGCTGGAGGCGGCGCGCGACGCCGCGGCCAGGCCCCGCCAGCCGCTGCGCGCGCGCCGCGTCGCCACCACCGCCAAGAGGAAGAAGGTATCTACTACATAACTATATGTAGGAGCGGTGCGCGACGCTCCGAGCTGACGCTGGAGGCGGCGCGCGACGCCGCGGCCAGGCCCCGCCAGCCGCTGCGCGCGCGCCGCGTCGCCACCACCGCCAAGAGGAAGAAGGTATCTACTACATAACTATATGTAGGAGCGGTGCGCGACGCTCCGAGCTGACGCTGGAGGCGGCGCGCGACGCCGCGGCCAGGCCCCGCCAGCCGCTGCGCGCGCGCCGCGTCGCCACCACCGCCAAGAGGAAGAAGGTATCTACTACATAACTATATGTAGGAGCGGTGCGCGACGCTCCGAGCTGACGCTGGAGGCGGCGCGCGACGCCGCGGCCAGGCCCCGCCAGCCGCTGCGCGCGCGCCGCGTCGCCACCACCGCCAAGAGGAAGAAGGTATCTACTACATAACTATATGTAGGAGCGGTGCGCGACGCTCCGAGCTGACGCTGGAGGCGGCGCGCGCGCGATGATGCGGTCCATCAACATGATCCGGTCGACGATTTTAGTTTTTACGCTACACCATTTCTTTTTTACTAAATGATAAAACAAGAAAAATTTTTGACACTAATACACTTCATGAATTAACCCAAAATTTGTGTATCTTTTTCAGGACGAGATAAGCGTAGACTGCCTGGACTTCAACAAGAAGATCCTCCACACGGCGTGGCACCCCCATGAGAGCATCATCGCCGTGGCCGCTACCAACAACCTGTTCATCTTCCAGGACAAGTTCTAGCGCCCGCCTCGCCTAGCGCACGCACGCACGCACGCACCGGGACGCACGCACGGTAAATAACTTGTGCGGATTGTGAATTATAGGATATGCATGAAAGTCGCTCTGGAACCCATAGAGTAGAAAGCAAATAGAGTGTTTAATCGCGAGAGATATGCACAAACCTTACGAATATCCAGAATAAATGCGTTTAACGCCGTTTGGTGCCCAACAACTTATGATTTTTCTTCGCCTTATATGTCAGCATGTCACGGAATATTAGATCATGTGGCAGGCCTTACCGTATCATACATTGGTGTGAGTGGGTCCTCCAACATTCGATTCTGGAAGGAAAAATATATCGTGTAGTGCACAAGCGTCCGAAGGGCGATCACAGTGTTTCGTTGACAACCATCACATGCTTCATTATAATCTCATATTAAATTAGTCTCCTATGCATTGTGAAGTCATGTTGTCAAGTGATGTCGTTATGGGTTTTACCACTCCATTCACTTGCTACTCCGTGGTAACACCGCATGCGGACTAAAAATCGTAGGATGCGTATACGCATATGATAGCAATAATATGTTTTGTATGTGTCGGACGGGGATGTTGTAAATGTGATCCATACCGCATGTGTACTCGGAAAAAATAAATGATTTCCATCATGACATGTATGATGGCAATAATTTGTTTTATTTAAACAGCATGTGTGAAAGTCAGTTAATAAAATCGCGTGCCGATTTAAAAATATTATACCCGTTATACATGATGATCACAAAACCGCATGCGGAAACTGAAAATAGAATAGTCACTCACTTTATATTTTGTTAAAAGTGGGTTTAATTTAGAAATCTGTTGACCAGACCATCTGTAATGACAAAATATGTTCAATATTAATTAACAAAACGTGCTCAATATCATTCACCATTAAACACATAGATCATAGAAATATAAAAGTTAAAGAATACAGGCATTACAAAGCGCGTCCTTGGTGCGTCGGGCGAAAAATTTACTTGTCAAATCTGCAATGGCGGCTTTCCGTGACGTAACATATCGATAAATATCGCTGCATCACAATTTTATTAGCGTTTTAAGTCGCTGCTTTCAAAAGCACTAGGTTTTGAAAATATGTAGAGATGTTTTGTCTGTGTCGAGTTTTTATAGATATTTTGTCGTTTAAAAACTGTTGTTAGATTTGACTTTTGGACTGCTACAGTAAAAAATACTTTTCATAAAAGTTCAAGAAACTACGACATGTACTGGCAGTCAAGAAGTCAACAAAACGTGAACGAAAAATTTAAAAAATATAATAAGTAAATTCGAAAATAAGAGCATCAAACCGAGTCCGTCTTAAGCGCGACTGCTTTTAAAAGTCGTTGAAAGCCGCCCTTGTAAACGTTGTGTCATATTATATGGAAAAATCGATCCCAGGTTTTCAAGTCATTTCGATCTTCATCTTTTATTTCCTGCCAAAATTATACCAAGTTTGTTGACAGTGAACCAATCTCATGTGCCCATGATATGTTGAATCAGTCACCTGGCTTGGGTCGACTGTCTGTTAACATTAACAAAAATGTTAAGGAAATGTAAAGGATCTAGAATATACACATTCCTTCATTGCTATATCATGTTTTGTCGTATTTTTAAATTACAGCCGAATGTAAGTTTTCTCTGCTGTGATAACATTTCTCTCAATGTCGCGTGATTCGGAAATATTATTTAGTAATTATAAAAAACATTTTGCTAACCAAAGCAAATAAATTGTTACCAGTGACTGTCCCATACATTTTTATGTTTCCATACAATATGACACAACACCTAGGTAGATAGGAACTAAGTCCGTTAATTCAAATTTTCTGAGAAAAAAATAATTTATACGCTTTTCTTACTTAAGGTTCTAAGCGATAATTAAGTATTTATTATTTAAACATAAAGCGATCCTTTTTTAAGGAATGGACACACCCGTTGTATGAGATTAGTTAGGTGTAACGAAATGTCTTGAAGGCGTGGACGGGCGAACTTTGAATGTATGAGATCTTAAGAGACGAATTTTTGTACGTTCGCGTGTCATTTTCAATATTGTATGAGATATGTGATAACCTTCCTTTATGTATAAATATATAATTTGTGTGTAGTAGTATGAAGTATTTTAGTTTTATTAAATTCATAATATCAATATGTGGAGTGAAAAATAGATTTTGTAAAAGAGAAACTGCGGCTGGGCTGCGAATTTTATTCTACTTATGAAAATATTGTGTATTTGATGTCTTATGGATCGATTAGGATATTTTTATTAATTTTATCCACATAAATACAATATTAGCATACATTTTTACAACTTTACAAGTTTCCGATAATCTCGAATACATACAGACAAGCATGTTTACAATATATTTACATATCTACACTGCCTTGCTGAGCTAGGCAAAGTATGATCTCTTAACATTGCAGCAGATCTCATACATTTGTAGTACTGCGCTTAGAAAGATTGGTATCGAACTCATATTGAAGATAACCGGAAAGGTTTGTTATTAGAATCCACCGCCATATTTGAAAAGGTCGGTTCGCACTGTATCTGCGTCGTTTGAACGAAAAGAAATATGTAAAAATCTCATATGGCGTCATATTGGGTTCATACATAATTATTTAGAACAATAATAATGTCTTAATTTTACACAAACTATTGTTTGTATTTAGTTCCATTCAAATTTAATTTACATACTGATGTTTCCATTTTTGTTAACAATTTTTTTTTTTTGCCAATAAATTAATATTTTTAGATATGAATTGCTCGATAGATCTTGAATAGCTGATCCTTAGGCCCTCTATCCACCAAAGCAAAGCGGAGCGGAAAGGAGGCGACAAACTATTACCAAGTACGATACTAATATCATCACATTATTTCGTAGTGATGTGATAATGTAGTATTCTATTGGTAAACTTTTTTTGATAGATACTGAGCCTTAAACCAGGCTAATGTTAGGTACAGTTATTATTTAGCGGTGGTAACATAGAATGCCGTGGGACCGACCAGCTAGGACAAGGGGTAAAGCGCATTTACAGTGCGAATAACGACAAATACATACGTAAAATACTTCAGCGTAATAACGCTGTTGCTGTTGCAGGCAATGCCTTGCGTTGAAGTTGATATAATACTTTATTTATTATATTATATTATTATGTATTTTTTAAGTTCTTTGTGATTTGTTTTTATAATCATTGGCGATTAACGTTCTTGTTACGATTATGAGTGAAAGTTTTAATGGTCTTGATGAGTTATGCTTGGTCACTTTCATATTCGGTCGTTTCATTTCTTGTCTATTGTATTTTGTGACGATAATAACGTTTCTCATTCTTTTTAATTAACAATATAGGGCGGGGGTTATAATCAGACGACAAGTCATCATCACAAGTCACATTTTCCCGTTTATGTAGCTCTAACTTGGCTTATCTACTATATTATAGGTTCTATATTTTAACGACTTGTCATAATACAATAATAATAATTGATGCAGTCAGATGCAATTAAAAATATACCTTTTTTATTCAAAACAAAAATGTTTAACACAGTTCAACACTGAGAAAAATGTTTTGACGTCCCAAATATTGTTATAAACTCACAAGAAAGTATTAATGTGCTATATCCAAATCGTAACAATATAGGGCGATTAACTAATTTCTTGCCATACCAGCTAACTCATCAAGACTACACCGTTATTTGAAAATTTCGGCATATATTACTTATTAAAAAAATGTGATTGGAAGCTTCAACAGTATCGTTATTAATAATGTAAATATGTAGTGATGAATGGAGGCCTGAACATATAGACTATGTCACAATCTTGTACAGTTAATATATATATATGTATTTTGTGTAAAGCTTTGAAAATTATGTTCGATTATATGATATCAATTTGTTTTAACTTTGTGTCTAGTTCTACGTTTAACAGCTAGCGTTATAATGTATCTACGTTTATACATACTTTTGTAACAGAAATTGAGATTGTTGAAAATGTAATGTTAATCGTGGCTTTAAACAAACGTTTCATCGAGCGAAGCTTCCTATACATGATAATTCTGTGTTAATTGTAAAGGTAGTGTTAACGAAAGCTAGCCACTTAATAAGTCGAAGGTCTATCGCTCGATAGAACGTCCGCGGAATGGTGTCTGTTTCTGCAAAACTTAAAAGTCTGCATAAAAATATCAATAGGATTTTGGAGTTGAATTAAACCTTTACAAAGGCCTAGTGTAGTACCCAGTCAACATCGTGCATCGTGTGTATCATGTAGTCGCTAGAATCCCGAACTTATACTATTTTGTACATAACTAACCTCCGAGTTATCGTGGTAGTTTTGCAAGACGGACCCCAACAAATTAGGTTCTGTACATAGACACGTATAACGGCTAACTTTGTTTTATATTCGGGTGTCTTCAGGCCCTCTCAATCTCCACAACATTTATGTTCATAAATTTGTATAGGAACTGTGTTAAGTTTTAGTTTTTTTTTTCTCTCGTCTATTTTGTAAGGGGCCCGGTCAATTCCTTCTAGATGTTCCGATGATAGCCAAACACGCTGTTTCGCTACGTAATTTAAAAAATGTGTGATATTTAAAAATATGCCTATGCAGCTTCTACTGTTTCCTCTTATAAACGTTTATAAATAATGTTTGAACATTGTCTTGGACGGTTGTAAGTGGAAGAGTGTTATTTTTAAAATATATAATTGCTTCAAAAGCAATAAATAGTATAGGAATTGACTGTCCCCCGTGAGATCCAATGTAAAAATATGTCGCTCTGTAGTATAAATGCAAAGACATCTTGTATAGAGTGTGGTTGCGAAGCGAGAATGCGAGCAAAACAGGTGATGAGTGAGCTATAATTTAAGTACTAGTTTATAGTTAGGCGAAAACTGTGAAAACACAGAATTAAAAAAAAAATCAGTTTTTTTTCCTGTATCGAGGGATCAACAGATAATGCTTGATAAATGTGATAATGTCGCAATAAGCGGTGTGTTGTGGTCTGCGGACGAAATGATGATGTGGATAGACTTTTTTTTTCTTTTGAGGTACCGTTTTGCGCTGTGAGGAACCTCGGACGGTTTGCTGACAACGAAACCTCGTGCTGTCAGTGTGAGCGCTCGCGTCGCTGCGCTGGCGCATATTTACGAAGTTGAAACGCCGGACGACTGTTAACGTTATATCCTGGTACTAAAACACATATTTTGGCTTCGTAAATCGAAATCTACTATCAGCAATTTGATACCGCTGCACATATAATTTTTTAAACTTTTCGTTACGGTAGGTAGTTCATTCCTACTGTACGCAAAGTTGAGAAATTAGTGGGTGAAGCGGTGTTACCATACAAGTAAAATAGCGAGAGTTAATATCAATGTGCCATGATCTACGTCGGCTCGGTGGCGCGTGCGCATCACACGGAAAGAGTTGTTGTTAAATCAAAATATTTCCTATAAATAATAAAATTTTTATATCTGAATTTTGTGTTTTTTTTTTGTTATGTATCAAGTTACAAAAACGGGGTTTATATTAAACCCTATTGATTCCTTGGTCTTATTGGGTAAGGGGTTGGGGCCGTTCAAGTTCTTACGGAAAAACTACTAATATTTTTAATATTATTAAAACAAATACGTATATTAGAAAAAAATCTTTATTCATAAATAGGTACCCACAAATCACATGGTATCACGTCACCACTTCGGCAAAGTTCTCTCTATGAGAAAGAAAAATAAATCTAAACATACATACAAACTAAATACTAATAGAAATGCGTTTGCTAAATATCTTTTCAGTATTTTAGTATATTTTGCATAAAAGTTTTTCTTATAGTCGCAGCATATTCAATTAAGTATAAAAAACACAGGAAGATATACTTTGATTGGGTGTAATTTATCAATATATTGACTACACCGGAATGTTAAATATTTCACAAAAAAAAAAAATAACTCCCTTTCAGGAAGATTTCTAAATTACTTTTGAACATAATTATTTGAGCACAATTTAAAAATTAATAATCCTTAATTTTTAAGATTTAATATAACAATTTAAATTTTTCACGCCGCCATTTTCTAGCAGTAATATACTGCTAGTATTTATTTAAAACAGAATATTTTAGTATATATTATCACATGATATATTCTGCTTATTCCCAGAGAGACATAAAATATAATTATAAGCTATATACAGGCTACCCGATAGGACTGCTTTCACAATGTTATTAGACTCTAATTCTAACCAATTAAAAGTATTATTTATCAACCAATTTATTATACAATTTTGGTATTGTGAAAGAGTCGTTAATATAAACGTACCACTAAACCGAAAATAAAGATAACTCACAGGTTTTGAATCCGTGATAGGGTCGATTCACACGTAATTTTTTATACATATATTGGCAATATATTTATATTTGTTACATACAATGTATAAATTCAAGGTCTAGAATAGGTCAAGATTTGAATACATTTGCCATCGGCGAAAATATACTAGGGCGATAATAACACCCGTATATAATCCCACCAGATGTCGCCACGGTGATCGAAATAGGCCGAAGACTAAGGAAAGACATTATCATCTAAATTGATGATAAGCATAAATGCTTGTGTTTTAAGTCTAAATAGACTATTTCGTTCGTAACTTATTTCAAATAAATTATTTGTAAGTGTTCAATAAAATTTCTGAAGCCGATTTCGTACCAGTTTCAGCACAAATACTGTAATTATACAGTTGATGTGTGAATCGACCTTAATATTAAGGTCCTATACACAATAACGTTAGATTTCATTCATTTCGCAATCAAATAAAAAGTAGCAGATTGATATTTTGAATTGCTGTTGTAAGCCACTCTACTGCATTGGGGATCTTAAGCTGGCGAAAAGTACTAGACCAACGACCTGAAGAACTGGGACAGATTGACTCTTATGAAAAAATATGTAAGCGAAAAAGAGAAGCACCTTTTAATGCTTGCTGCGTCCGCTGGATTTTTCTTACATATAATGTAACTTGGAAGAGAAATGTGCAACAGAGTGAATTTTAATACGTTGAGATGAGTTACTAAACAATTCAAAAATTAATTCAACTGCTACAATCAACACACATCTTTATAGAACCAACATTTTCTTCACCAAATCTAACTAAACCTACGTCTTTTTGAACCGTAACCTTAAATATATTAAAGCGAGCGTGATGGCTATCCACGCAAGCGTTGTCAGGAACCCGTAGATGACTGACGGCTCGGTGATTGAGGCTCCTTTCTCCATGATGTCCCTTAAGGACTTCGAAGGTATTGTGAAGGGCAGCGTTAAAGCTACGATGCGGAGGGCTTTGGACATGCCTTCTAAAGGCCACAGGATTCCTGGAATCGTGAAGGTTCGTGTTAAGACAGGACACAGAAGACTGCGCTAATACAAAGCCAGTCAGCAATGCTGGGATCGAGATTGACTGCTCAGGGTGCGCCAGACAATATTAGTGTTCATCACTCGTGGAGTGCGCTCGCGTCACTCTGCACGCAAAGATTTTTGCATTCAACTTACCGCACAACAGAATCATAGGATAGAAGCTCCCAGTGGCGACGAAGAAGGACATGGTGTGGCTAGGACAGTACACCGACAGTAGGAACCCGTAACACATGCCGCAGATTCCTTGCAGGAACAGCAGTAGACCGCACACCAGCTTGGAGCCTTCAGACGGAATGCCGTAGCCCGCAAACGCGAGAGCCATCATCTCTAACGTCTAGAATTCAGAAGATAGCTGATTGTTTCAGATGGAAGAGTATTTTATATTGAGACGGTGGCAAATTATATCGAAAAAACATTGTAGATATCACTCATCTGCCTTTTTCCAAATTCTCGTAATATCCATTAGAGATATCTTTACTCTAAACGTTTGAGATGCAATTAGAGGTCGGATGTACTCGAGATTTTAGCGACTATTTATATGCGCTCGCAAGAATTTTCTCCGTATGCCCAGGATTTTAAAGTTGCTTGCAAGGCGCAAGGTCTACTTCCAACAAGAAATTCTGGCAGAGACAATGAACACTGACCTGCAGTAAAATGACAGTGGACTGCAGAGTGATATGCACGTTCAACATCTCCCGTGGCTTCACTCCGGCGACGGCGCTGCGCTCCCACACGCCCTCCAGGCGGTCCGAGATCATCAGCGTCGACGTCACCACGGCGGACAAGAAGAAGATGATACTGGAACATGGGTTAATGAGGAAATTAGAATCATAGTAACGAGTAGAGATCGCGGTTGCTCAGAGGCTACAGCGGCTAGTCAACCAGAAGGTTCCAGGTTTGATTTCCGCTCGTGGTCGAACTTTAGATTTCACTTGGCAATCGTTATTTGGGTCACTGAATAAATATAAACGATTATAATTTAATTTAAATTGTCAACCTAAGGCCGAATTTCAAATGCCTTGTGTTCTAGTAATTTCACTGGCTGTTCCTACTATTAACTTGGAACAACTACGCTCAAACGTGGTCTACCACCCCAGTCGAACTTGTCGAACACATATAACTATCTGCCATATTATAATTTGTTTTGTTCTATGTGGGCTGTTGAGGTGAGAAGAAAGTATCGATAAGACCAATATAACATTAAAGTTATGTTACTTACGTGATGAGGATGCCTGGTGCCATGAAGCTCACGACTTGCGGTTCACTCTCACCGAACACCGGCTTGTTGAAGTGCACTGGAATCTGATACACACACGATAACATTAGGATTCAGATAGTATTTAATTCATCTTCTGCCTAGCCTTTCCCCAACTACATTTGGGTCGGCTTCCAGATTAACCGGTTGAGGCTGTATATCAGCATTTTACACGGAGCGACTACCATCTGATCTCAAATCAAATCAAATCAAATCATTTTTATTTGCAATATAGGTAAGTACAAAATACTCCGCCTCACAATTACTGGGAGACACTGATACTCTTAAGGGTCTACTGGTTGGCAGACTTTTTGGTTTGCTGACATCCGTAACTACTGTCATAGGTCTTCGTTTCTTTCTTCTTCCTTCATATGACACCCGGTACCGACAGCTTAACGTGCTTTCCAAGAATATCTAACTTATGGGGTTAAAGTAGAGTAAAGTAGTGAACAATGACTGAAAATGCATTTTTTTTCTTATTTAAGAGTTCTTTAATATTTTTCATAGGCTGAAATTCTTATAAAGGATTTACAATAAGTTGAAAACTCTCTGTATTTAATAGGAACATATTCGAAAATAGGTATTGTACACTGAAAAATCCTCATATAATTTGTTTGTAAAATAAAAAGTAACTTTACAGTTTAATAAATAATTTATGTACGTTGTACCTGTTCTGAAACCTCGCCCAATTAGTTAGAGACATATTCATACAAAAATGATATAGGTATATCATATAACTTTTATAAAATACAATGGTATTTTAGTAGGTAGATATTTACTTACTGTAAGATGATAATATATGTAGGGAGCGATTTTGATTTTGATGATCTGAAGCAGTAGTGTAATGAAGTGACAAGATAAAACATTATAATTGAATCCATTAGAACTAATCACATAATTCTCCTCTAAATACATAGGCATTGCACGGATAATAACAAAGATAATTAATAAAAAATAACCTCTTGGCATGCATTTGTGAAAAGTTTTATAATTAATAGATATTTTGCTCTGAAAACTACACAAAAACCACACAAAACTTTTTTTTCTTTTCAATACATACGTTATCTCTATTTCATATATTTTTTGTTCAATATTTACAAAGACAATGTTAAATTGTAAATACGTGGGAGAAATATATTAGATGTTTCGACCAGAGGCCCTATTGTAAGTTTCTTTTGACAAATTCGATTTACTACTTGATTGATTGGTCCGTTTCGTGCTCTCCGCCAATCGGAGCGCCGAACGCGTTCGATGTAGTAAATCGAATTTGTCAAAAGAAACTTACACTAGGGCCTCTGGAGAGATATGTAAAAACATTGTTGACCAATAAAAATATGTAGCGAAATAATGTTTCGTGTAGAAGTTTTTTTGTAGTAGGAGCTTTTATTTTGACAAGTAGTAATGGGTAAATTACATAAAAATTCTTGTCTGTGTATATAAAAAGCTTGTAAAAACATAAGCCTATGAAACAGTGCACATAAATATGTAAGTGTTATATGACATAAATATTATATAATTATGTGAAAATCAATGTATCATACCTGTACTAAGTTCTCGGGTCTACCACACGCCTTCATAGCTCGACGCGTGAAGCTCTCATACGCCTTGTGTAGCTGAGTCCTCATGAAGTTCGAAATCTGATGATCTGTTTAATATATACATTTGTTTAATATCTTAACAGGAACGATCTAAGTTGTAGGTATCTATTATAAAATACTCTTCTGCAACATTTAAACATAAAACATTAATACAACTTCTTTATACGCTCACGCAGATAGGGGTTAAAAAATGATATATCTAGTTAAATTATAAGTTAGTTGTAAGTTACTTTTATAAAATTAGTTTATATTTATAAATTGTTATCTTATGGAAGTGAAATGTTCACTAAGTGAACAAACTTCCGAAAATAAATAAATATTAAAAAAAAACAAAAAACATTAATACAATCGCTTTCGGATTTTCTAGGGAAGTAGACACTCAGAAATGATATCTATGTAGGTATTATTACACGGTTGTTATTATACGGTTGGCGTAGTGGCTAAGCGATTAGCTTTCTGCGTTAAGTGTCGCGGGTTCGATCCCCGCACGGAACAAATATTTGTATGATCTACAGATAATTGTTTCGGGTCTGGGTGTTTGTGTATGTGAATATATGTGTTTGTAAACCCACCCACGATACAGGAATTATTCCCAGCGTGGGGCAAAGTTTAAAAAAAAAAAAAAAATTTTTTTTGCTCCCACTAGAAATGATTCCTGTATCGTGGGTTACGAAACCAAATATTCATATGCACATACACACACACATCCAGACCCGGAACAACATAGGCCATACAAATATTTGTTCCGTGCGGGAATTTAATCTGCGACGTGTAGTGCTGCAGTAGTCCACTCAACCACTGGACGTATTGCGCCGGCGCGGATCTTATAAGTAATGGTACCGCCGCAAAACATACCAGGTTTTGTTCTATACGAGACAGTATAATATATGATTATGATACTCATACGTGGTGATGTAATTTGAGGTAAGAACACCAACATACTTTAATAGTCTAGGCACTAGGCAGATGATGATCACTTACTGGTCATATCCAGCCACACGCTGATGCTGCTGTCATCCACAATATCATCTTCCACATCGCCGTCCGTGATTCGTTTGCCCAGCGCTGAACTAAAGTTTCTAGAGAAGTGGAGAGCGCCGTACAGTTTGCCCGCGGCTACAGCCAGTTTCGCTTCTTCAGATGTGTTGAATGAGGTCTGAAAAAATTGATAAAAATGCAGTGAGTTTTGGTTCATTGGTATAGTGTTAAAGCTCGACTGCTGAGCCTTCTGAGGTTCAATTACATGGTCAGGAAAAGTAGTATTGGGTTTTTTGTATAATCTTTCTTGACCCAAAAATTGTACCCGTAAATTTGGCAAACGACAGTTTACGAAAATGAAACAATGAAATCTAAAAAGGTAGTTCTTTTTTTAATTTATAATATTATATTTAATTTTTTTGTGAAATAAATTCTTATTTGCTCAACTTGAACTCCCCCCCCAGTCATTTTACTGTTAATATGACCCCCCCCAAGTGTTTGGCTGCGACCGCGCCTGATACCACTGTGAAAAGATTAGCCAGTCTGTCAGCCTTTCGTTGATAGACCACATACCTGATACAGTTGCTTCTTCTCCATTTCCTCTAAGAACCAGCAGCTGAGCATGTACAGGTCACACGTGTCTTCTTCAACATTCATGGTTACTGGTTGGAGGCTAGTGTTACTGCATATGCTTAGTCCGTCTGGAAAACATTGTGAGCAAATAAAACACCTCACATTTTGACCACCTTTGTACCTTGCCAGCAGGTGTAATAAAGCTAAAGGGTCTCGGAACTTACATTGTACAGAAGGAACCATAGGATAAATATGGAATCCGTCTTTTGAAAAAGTGAGTCGAAATGTCAAATCATTTGTGGACTTTTAAAAGGGATCTAAGTTAGACTTTATGAATCGTAGTCCGTAATTATTGTAACTTTTTAAAATCAATAAAGATTTTTATTATTTACTTTAAACGGTCATGTATAATTCATCTACGGTAAGATCGGGACCAATTTTTTTGTGTTGCTTACCCAAGTTAGGCCTAGAAACTATGAAGAGTATTTATTCTCTTGAAGGATTTACGAGTCAAGATTTTATTTGATTGCGGCTCAGTGGTCTAGTGGTCGCATGCTACTTAGTGTAAAAGCCTGGGTTCGATCTCCACGTCGGTTAAAGCGTTATTGGATTTTTCTGTAAAAAAGACCCTCAGTAGCATCCCGGAGTTTGGAATTGAGCCTGAGATGGGTATTTGAAGCACAAAGTACTTTAAACCGCAAGTATTTTATGATATATTTTTAATACATACATGGCGAGAGCGCGGCCTCATCATTGACGACGCCGATGTGAAGGTCCCTGGGATCATGTCCCACGGCGGAGAAGAACGCCACCACTTGTATGATGGGGAACAGGATTGAGAATATTAGACCACTGGAACAAAAAAATAGTATTATTTAGTAGGCTGTAAAGACAGAAATGTGCGCGTTTTTCTGAATGAAAATTATCGGTAGGAGCCCGGTGTTTGGTATTATGCCCAGCAGATGGCAATAAGCTGGCCAGATTGATATTGATAAAAAAAAATCAGAAATTTCTTTCTGTGGGACTTCGCTATGTCTATGGACTTGTGGAAGCTATAACCATTATCATTGATTCTGTTTTAGAAATAGCTCCGATTATGATGTACTAACCCTGGATGCCTGGAGAACTGCTGTATACTCTTGATGAAGACGGCCTTATATCTGGACTTCGCTAATCTCTTGCTGTCCTTTGGTCTCTTCTCTTTCTTTGTAAGCACCTGAAATATTGAAGATTAGGCCATTATTACAAATGTGTGTGTTTCAGCTGTAATAGCTTGACGGTTTGAACGTTTGCCTTCCATGCAGTAGGGTCTGAGTTCAAACCTGCCCAAACCATGTGCGGATAAGAATTTCACTATCACTTGCGTTAACGATGAAGGAAAATCTTCGCGAAAAAAAAGTGACGGCGTTCGTCAACCCAGAAAACCAGACATTCATTGTACTGTTACACTGTTCATCAGTATTTTCACAGCTCAATCTGCCTTTAATTAGGACGGTTTATTACTTGAAACTTGACATTTGAGACTTTACCTTTTGTCAAACATACCAACTGATGGCAGTATCTTGGCTATATATCCGTCACGCGACCTACATCTTTGGTAGCAAACTTTAGGTCCTCACGGGAGATGAAAGATGAAATTGGTCATTGTCTGTGCGATAAATGGAATGGACGGTTTTGCTATGTAGGTACTTACGTCTGTGCTACTGGTGATGGTGGGGAAGTCATCTCGCGAGTGGTAGCGGCTGTCCAAGCCGTTGCTGTCTGGGATCACGTCCGGGGATGATGTTAATGCTGTAATTTTTTTTTTGAATGTACTGGCCGAGATAATAATGTCCTCCTGACCGATTTCGGTCACGGCGGCCTATCTCACCGGAGATTAGTCAACTACGCAGGAGATATTATAGAGCACAAGTGTATGCGCAAACACAGGTGCTCTCTCTGTTCCTTCACTCTCATAGTCCGATGGGACGGCAATCCGACACGACTGGAGGGAGATCAGGTGCAGGACCAACGGCTTTACGTGCTTTCCGAGGCACGGTGTGTATTTACATACACGAAGATCCAGACCCGAAACAACTATTTGTAGATCATACAAATATTTGTTCCGTGCGGGAATCGAACCCGCGACACGTAGCGCAGCAGTCGATCTCTCAACCACTGCGCCAACCGTGCCATCATACTGTACTGGCCGAGGTACTATACAGTTTAAAGCCAATACTACCGTATATGGAATCCATGAATCACTGTTCTACCCATAGACTTAGAATTTCGCTTACGCTAACAAATCTATGGTTCTACCATAAACACTAGAATTATTTGACTTCAGGGTGTATTGGTGTTAAATATTTTAACTTTGGGAAAATTGTCCTTAGGGGTCTACTGAGATTGCAGCTCTAATCATCTGTTGGAATATCTCATTTGTTACATTTCAAACAACGATTTCTACCGTCCTTTGCAATTTTGTGTGCCATGAGGTTTTGCCAATGAGTTTCTGTCTTAATATAGTAATAGTTATTATTCTTACTTGATCGCCGTCTCGGCATCTCATGCTGCCTCATCGCCAGCTTCAAGAACGCCTCCTCAAGAGTGTCGCAGTCGAACTTCCGCAGGAGATCCTCTGGAGAATCCTCGGCTAGGAGTTGACCGTCTCGGAGTAGACCAATCTATAGGGAATAAAATTATGAGTTTGTTGTTAGTCTATGTGTAAATAATGAGGGGTACATATCTGCCCAACCCTTCGGGAGTAAAGGCGTGATGTTATGTTATGTTATTGAGCCTGAAATTCGAATAGTTAGGAATAATATTTCAATCGATAATATACTAAAATGGACACAGTAACAAATAAGTAATAACTGTGTGCTTTTTATAATATTAACATTTTAGTAAGATAGGATCTACTACAACCGATTCCACGTAATATCAATGAAATTGTTAAGCCTGCGCCATTACCGAACTCATAAAATTCTGATATTGTTTTTTTTTTTTATATTTTATTAATCAAATAAGTAAACTTTTAGTTGACAAATTATTTTTAGTTTATTTTGATCCTGGTTTCCGTACTTTCTTTTCTAGTAATAAAAAATAGTGATGTTACATTAAAGATTCTATGACAAAATATCTATAAAAACAAAATGATTATTATCAATGATTGCACTGCATCCTTCACAGTTATTGCAACTGAAATATAACAAGCTATTATTTAATATAATTACTTTGACCTTGATACAGTCTGTGGAAGTTTTATTGTTACCAATGTTTCGACATGGCAGCCATGATAACACAGCCAGACGGTTCCGGCACACATTTCATCATGCATCTTGCAGTGTTACATTTTAGTATTGACGACACGGTTGGCGCAGTGGTTGAACGATCGACTGCTGCGTTACATGTCGTCGGTTCGATTCCCTAACGGAACAAATATTTGTATGATATACAGTTTTTAAACGCACCCATGATACAGGAATTATTCCTAGTTAAGGTAGGGAAGTTTTGATTTTTTTTAAAGAATAAAAACTTAACTATTCTAACTAGCTTTCTCCTAGCACTGGTATATTTTTTACTTAAAAGGACGTCCCTACGTAAGATTTAATGTAAAAGTTGTACAGGTTTCTGCAATAAAACTTTTTTTAGCCATTTTATTCGACTAACGAACAGTTGTTATGACGGGTGAAATAGGTAGGACTGTAGTTCAACTCCACTCGAGCTCGCTAACATGGAACTTACTAAATTATTTATTTATTTCTAATTATTTATTTCCTACAGCTAATTGGAACCAATGACAATCGATAAGATAGGAATCTACTATTAGCCAATATTTTAAAGTCAATATCAAAAGTAAAGGCACTTGCAATTTCTATAAAAAATCATTAATCAATTAAACTATTATTTTAATCTGAAAAGCATATGTCAAATCTCTTAGTATAATCACAGACATAGATTGCACACTAGTTAAACAAACGTGCACTGCCGTGCTTTTTATTATATTGTATGCGAGAAATAGCATAGTGTAAAAGGGTGACGATAGTTCGAATTTCAAAATTTTTGAACTACTCAGAGTTCATGCAATTCGTGATTTACCGTTTCACGTTGACAGTACATATATACACATATAGTAGATAGATAGAGTATTCTTTATTGTACACCAAAGGAAACAGTACAAAGGTGTCATAGTACATACTGTTGTTAACGTGGGTTGGCGTTTAGAGGCACTATGCCAATTAGTTATGTAGGTACTGATATCTGTGGCAATGTTTAACCGAACACAGTTATTTCATGAATTATGTGTGAAGTGACAACTGATATAATACAATATTTCTTGTGTCACTGACTATTCTCGTGTATTTTGCAAAACCGTGTAGTATAATCGTGTGAACCTAGCCTTATATGTAAATTGAAGCAATACTTGAAGTAAAAAACGTGGCAGGCTTTAATTATAGCCATATTTTAGTCAGCATTTTTAGGAAATTGAAAAGGGAGAATGGTCAGTCGGAAATCGTACTTTTGTTATAAAAAAACAAGAATTTTGGAAAGACCCAATTTTCTTCATAAGTAATTTTGTCATATACTATACTACGGTATGTATACTACAAAAAACGACAAAACCTGCGTATGGGTGATATTAACAATAATTAAATGAAATAGTTTGAGGCGAGGTGACGGGGGTTAGCGAGCGGTACCCGAGTGCTCCAGGGAGAAGTCACCGTTCCTCACCTCCGGCGTGCCTTCATTGGCTGCCTGGAGTGAATACTGACGAAGAACAGGTCTCCCGCCTCTGGGTTGCTTTCATTGGTCGCCCAGAGTGGAGTCGTGAGAGGAGAGCTCTGCTCGTAGGGTGGATGCTGAGCGTAAGTGGCGAGTGGGCCAGTGATGCCGGACCCTCAGGGAGCAAGTGATCCTCTTCACCCTTTAGCCACTCACTTCCCTATTGCCCCCTTGTTGCGACCTGAGCAACTATTATAGGGGGCCCAGTTAGTGGGTTGGCGAGTCTCCGTCTGCTATTTTTAGATGTATTATTACATTATTACATTGTTTCGGTAGGCGCCATAGATTTCCATACTTCCCCATAACCCAGTCCACTAACATTCCATCACAATAGCCCAAGTAGTTTTTCGCCATTTGTTCTGTCATAGTCCTACAAATCCAAGGATTGTCCTTGGGTAAATTTCTAATATGCATACAGTGATAATCGCTGGGTATGTGACTATAATTCATTAAAGTTGTTATAAAGGGCCTCTACGTGTTGGCTTCGGCCCCACGCACGCCTTCCAAAAGTCCGGGACTCTGTAGTCCCGTGCAAGAAAAGGACATAGTAGGAACATAAGGAAAGGACAGTATCTATACTATCGGCACTATGTATATGATGGCCTGTGACAGCTTACACACGCTCATGAATTCCATAAATATTGACAGAATGTCGAACAAATTGAAGTGTGAGGGAACACATGCCATAATTCATCGTTGTGTGTGTCGCAACAGTGAGCTAATTATAATATGGAGCGAAGTATAATTTAATAATAAAACCACACAAAGCTGTCACGCCGCTTATGTAATTTGAAATGTCTAATGAAATATTTATAATTATTGGTTTAAGAGACAAAAATAATGTCGAATAGCAATGTTTTGTATTTACGCATTCCATTTTAATGCCCTTCAACCAAAAAAATGCAATTTTTGTCTAGACTAAACTACCAGCTAAAAACAGGCTTCTTGACTGAATCAAGTGCTTAAAATTATACACTGCGAGCTTCGAGATTATTGAGCGTGAATGGGGAGGGGTATTGTGAAGCCCAAATTCAGTATTGGGCTGATGATGATTTAACTCACCTTGTGTGCTTGCTTCGTCTCGTCGATATAGTGGGTAGTGATAATAACTGTTGTTCCACGTTGGGCTTGCGCAGCGAGGAAATCCCATATCCTGAAAAGAATAAGATATTCAATATTTAAATTCGAATTCAATAAACTAATGGCGAAGAGTTAAAACCTACATTGTACTAGCATAATTTTGACGTAATTTATATGAATGGATATTGAATTTTAAAACTCCTTGGATATCGTTTTAAAATGTTTTTAACTGGCCAGAAACTCCTTGAGATATCCAAGCACTTTCTGGCCAGTCTCTTCTCCATAGGACCAACTCATATTTTGGCAATAACAAAGTTTTGAAAGAGGATCTGAAAGCCTAGTTCCAGCTTAAAATTTAGTCTTTGAAATAGACCTAGTCACGAAACGGGTCTTCGGTAGCTTGCCCTCTTTCTGATGCTTCTGGACTATTATTATTAGATTCGGCAGGCATGACGCCTCTATTCCTCGAAGGCTTAAGCAGAGGGGTAACATTGTAGACCCACAATTCGCCGATTTCGTTATTGAGTTCCATGTAATAAGGGGTGACCCTATTGCCATCTACCGGGCACAGTTCCAGACTCCGTGCTGCTACTGAGAATTTCCATACAGAAAATACCAATAACATTTTGCCCGACCCGAGAATTGAACCGAAGAGCAATCGCGCTTGTGACCACTAGACCAATGAAACATTCTTGATATCAAGACTTTAAGAGGACGCTGATATATCTGGTTAACCATAATGCGTTATGAAGAGTATTTAGATGAAAATGTCCAGTTTGTTTGTGAATCGTGTTGCCTTTTCTAGCAAGGTGAGTTTCTGTTTTCTATGTCGATGTAAAAAGAAAACTGGCGTTGTTGCACACCGATTATTATGTATTCTTTCGGTGCATGACGAGTGAAATAGTGTAGTATGTATCGTAAATGGTGTTTTTGGCTAGGACTAAATAACAATGTGTCTAAACAACAATCTTTAAGTGTGTCCAAACGGAAAAAAAAAAGTTTCAATGCAGTTAATATAATTTTGCTTCTGCGGTTGCAGCAAGAGCTCTGAGTACAGCTTTGAAGACGTTAAAGGATCAATGAAGTTACATAACATCACGCCTGTATTCCCCGAAGGGTTAGGCACAGGTGTACTATTGTACATCTTCATTTCGCCGATGCTATTATTGAGTCCCATGTAAAACTGGGCGAGTCAATTGCCATGTACCGGGCACAGTTTGCTACTAATAATTTACGCTTTGCACAAACCGGGAATCGAACCTAGGACCTTACGCTTAGCAGGCACGCGTGCAATCAATGAGGCAGTTTGAACCACACAAATGAAGTTACAAAATAATGAAAGATTGTTCGATAGTATTGAGGTGTACAGGTTCCTCAAAGAAAAAGCATGTAGGTGACTCAGTACAATAGCAATAACACCAGTGGGAAACATTGTGATCTCAGTGTGATGTACCAACTGCGATGTTATGAGAACTAGTAGTATTTCATCAAAATATTTGGCTTTTCAAAGAAGGTTGTCTCAAATATATTTATAATTTCAATTATGTTTTGAGAGCAGATGATATACCTACTGAAAAAGTAGTTTGTATTAAGATAATAAAGATGTCTGGAAGACAGTGGCGGACTAAGCCCGTCAGAGGCCCGGGGCGGTAAAGCTGAATGAGGTCCCTAGTTTAAAAAGTTGATGTAATTTTACAAGCTTTTTATTCAGTTCACATGTGTATGTATAAGTGTTTTTGTGTATTTAGTTAAAATCTTGCAAGTAAAATTTAAATTCGACTTAAATAAACATAATTACATAGAATACGGATATGGATGAGGAAAATAAAACCTCCCAACTCCAAACTGCTTCTTAGGTACTTAGCATATTTTTAAAGCCTTGTTTAGCATTTGATCAAGGGAACATGGAGGCGTTTGGAGGCCCCCCAGGACTAGAGGCCCGGGGCGAGCTGCCCCTTCCACCCTCCGTTAGTCCGCCACTGCTGGAAGACATCGCTATTTGCAATCGTTCTAAAAAACTACGGCATGAGCGAACCCCATGTGGTAGCTTGTGGTGATATGACAAAAAAGAAAAAGTAGATAATTCAACTATTTAACTTTTATCATGAAAAAACGTTTCGTATAAATCAACATCTTGTCAAGAGACTTCAAATAGTCGTGGTTTTGTTCTGAGCAATAATTATTTGTTAATGTTTTCTTCAAATAACGATATGTTGTTTGATTGTATTACTGACAAAGTTGCGTAGTTGTACAGTACAAACCCATTATATTATGTATTAGCTGACTAAACAGACGGTGTCCTGTCTGAGCTATAAATATTAAGTAGTATAATATTTAATAGTCGGTAAGTTTTCTGAAATTTTCCAATTTTCTACGTAATTTTCTTAATTTTTCTTTCCGTACGAACCTTCTATAAAGTATTAGATAACTTCAAAAAACAAGATAAATGAAATCGGTAAAGTCGTTCTCTTGTTATGGCGTGATCAAGGGGTATAGGGATTCATTTTTATATATATAGATATAGTTGTTTGTCTGTCTAGAATAAACGAATAATCACGTGTTTATTATTTGTTTATCCGTCATGCGCATTGTTTAAACACTATAATGATCTTGAAAGGTTTTTGTTTACAGATGTGTAGATCTTGCATCTAGAGATGATCGTTTATTTGCAATGCCTGCAAAAGGCCGCTAAGTTTTAAGTTATTATGTAAGATCTATATTGTACAATTAATATGCAAATAAATGGTTGTGACTGAATATCAGTATTTTACACAAAGCGGCTGCCTACAGCGGGACACTAATACTGTAAGGTAAGACTGGTTGTCAAACTTTTCGGGAAGGACTGTCATAGGTCTTCGTATGACACACTTGCTTTCTGAGGACCGGAGGGGTCTTGATGTGTGAAATATGGTCAACCATCCAAAGACTAACAGTGGCAAGTGCTAGCTACGTGCTACAAGCCCTTCATCAAAAATGCCTCGTCAGGATCTAATAACGGTAGCACCAAGGTTGGTGGTTAAAAATGTGCTGCTTTTAGATCGAACATAGCCCTCGATGTTACCGCCGTTACTGAGCGTTGTCGCAACCCATCTTTATGCCCGGAGCAGACGCGGTATGAATAGATAATTGCAATCAGAATGAAGTTTGCCAATATGTAGAGTGTGTGGCTTTTTATGTTGCTCCTAAAGTCTATAGAGCTATGAAATAGTTATTGTAAGAATGAAAAAGTGTATATTCTCGATTTGGACAGATAAAACCAGGTACATAAACTCGGAGTAGGATAGCGTGGTGGATTAAGACTTAACCCTTCTCGTCTTCTTATTTTGGAAGGTGACCTGTGTTCAGAAGACACCCACATTTCGCCGATGCCGTTATTGAGTCCCATGTAATAGGTGGTGAGTCTATTGCCATCTACCGGTTACAGTTCCGGACCCCGTGCTGCTACTGAGAATTTCCATATAGAAAAACCCAATAACACTGCCTGACCCGGGAATTGAACCCAGGACCTCACGCTCAGTAGTCGCGATTGCGACCACTAGAACAATGAGGCATTCATTCAGGTTATTATGTTTTCGCTTCACTCTGTTAGATGGCGCTTTACTTTTTGCCATGTTGCGAGTAGTAGTCGCTACACATGCAAGAACATACACAATGAAAACACAGCTTTACACTCACCAGTCGCGCTTACGTTCAATGAACATGACAAAACCGAAGTGGATACTGTACCGACTAGTACCTATCATCAGCTCTATATCTACAGACGGTCAGCGATGGAGCATGCAATCGCTACGCAACTGCCTCGTAATTGCGATTGCGACAAAATTGTGCACAATAAACGACCGAGACATTGCCAAGTGACGCGCAGGCGCGGAATGTTAGTGAACATGCGTCATTATTGCCATAGTACTCAACAGGCGTATTTACACCAGCATCCAGGGGAGCTATTGAGGGCATTGAGCAATACATTTTGGTACGAATCACTAAAGTAAAGCAATTTATAGGTGATTGAACCTTACGCTAATTGTATTAAGAGTTGTTATCTAATTATGCGGATATTTTTTATGTAAGTAAATTTTTCTCCAGGGTCGACTAAATATTGGTCGTAACTTCATATAAGTAAGAAATATATCACATCCTATTGTTACAAAAAAATATTAATACATATTAAGAATTAAATATATATTATTTTGCATGTGTATTAAATCAAATAACTGCAAACATTGTACAAAGATGATAAATTATACCGGCATAAAAAAGTGGTCAGTACTTTTGACCAGACTACTAGGGTTATGTATTTTATCATATGTATTTTATTTATTTTTAGTATTTTTTAACATTAAATAGTAC
This sequence comes from Shargacucullia verbasci, assembly GCA_947562105.1. NCBI lineage: Eukaryota > Metazoa > Arthropoda > Insecta > Lepidoptera > Noctuidae > Shargacucullia > Shargacucullia verbasci. The sequence goes on along the minus strand of OX387302.1, from coordinate 3,354,601 downwards.
TTAAAGTCTACAAAATTAAGGGAACACTAAAAGTGATAAAAATAAATTCAGAAACTAATAAGACGAAGAAGTTTGTGCTGCAGCATATTCTTTATTTTTTACTTCTGACTGCAAGCATAGTTAACTTCTATTATGCCTTTTTACTTTTTCTAGAGGTACATGTCATTTTAATTCTGACATTACTTTTTACAATAAACAAATACTTTTTTTTTTAAACATTGTTCTGTGGCCAGTAGCCAAACAAAATAAAACAAGTATATTGTGGTATTGGCGTCATTTCCCAATGGATTGCGATTACAATGACGAGATAGACTTTGATTTGGCAACATTAGTCGCTGACTTGCATCAATGAGCACCTTGCTACAGCACCCAGTGTTGCAAAGTAATTATAGCGGTTTTATAAAGTAAATATGGATGGATTGGTTTGAAAAATAAAAGTTTAAGTAAACCTTTTTCTTTTTAGATTAAGTAAGGCAGTTTTTTTGAGTGGTTAGATTTTTTGTCAATGACTGATGAGTTTGGTTTTAGCTCTATAGAAAATAATATTTTTCAAAACATTTTTTTTTCTGTATGGAAGCGTGACAGAACCTGTTAACTACACTTCTGACTTTTGGCCATCGTGTCTATCATAGATACGAATCGCATTATCACTTGGCTTAACGATGAAGTATGATAACGAAAGGATACCTGTAAGCCTGAGCATGAATAAAAATGGAGATGCCAAAAAATTAATTTTAATAAATAAAACAAAAACAAGGCTGCAGATGACATCACAATTGACTTTTATAGTTTCGAAAAAAATTGACTTATTACAAGAAAAAAAAAACATAAAAAAATATTTACAAGAAAATAAGTATTAAAATTTGAATCGTTTTTCAAGTTTGGTTTTGTAATATGTGGCGAAATCGTTTCTGGGTACTTAAGGGTCAAGTCTGTTGACGTTTCATTCGACATTGGAATACATATGAAGGATAATAAATATTTACTTTGTTATGTATTTTTATGTAATCTGAATATTCAATGTTGTGACTTTTTGCAAGGTCCAATTTCGAGGTAAATTGATTATTTAATATGAGGTCAATCTATTTAGAAGGATTATTATATAATAATCATTTAATAATATATATAGTAAGTAGCTAGGATGTTTATTTAGACGTAAAACCATATTTAAACAGTTGCTTTTGCTTCAACCTAATTTATCTGCACTACAATTTTACTGTAATAATTATTGATAAAACAATTTAAATTATTTTTTCAGTTCATAATACAATACACTAAAATTATGTAATTTAATTAAAATTTTGATCTTTATGTACAAAAAATAAGTATTTTCCGCTATATTTTTTAGCATGGAACCTGGGTTTGTCATAATCCAAAATTTGACAAGGTTGGCTTAACCTTGCAAGGGCGCTGTATTATAAAAAAATAAGTTTTTTGTGCCATTGTCATGTATCAGCTGAGAACAGATGCGATTATAATTTCTCACTGATCGATGTCATAATATATTTTCGTTTTACGAACAATTCGAGACAAAGAGATTTTTATTTCTCATAGCGAGTAATTTATTATTTCATAAAAGGAATGTTTATTGAAGCAGCAGTTAGATTATTCATTCTGATATACGTTTTAATAACAATAATAATGAATTTGTGAATTGAGTATGACTATGTGTGGCCAAACGTAGGGATGACCAAAAAGTAAAATTAATGATAAATAATTAAAGAAATCTTTAATAGCTTAAGACATGACAGCCGAGTTGGAAGAGCTAAGGCACAGTACACCATTTTTGAATATGGAAAGCTACTTCATTCGTGGTTAATACCATCGACAATTTCATTTTCAAGATGTCAAATAGATGAAAAAAAAAAAATACCAGTAAGTATCAGGGTTCTCAGCATTTAATAAAAAGTATGATTAAAATATATTAGGTATCTACCAAGAAATTAAGAAATTTCGCAATGCAATAAAAAATTTTGAGGAAAATTTGTAAGTATTGCACACCATAAGAGTAATTTAATGTGGTGAGAGAACGTATAATGCGAAGGCCGATGACGAAATAAGGGCCCGCCCGTGAACGTGGACTGAACTTGGGCCTGCTAATGCACCGACCGGTACTATAAACGGACGTGATGAAATACTTCCATAATTTCCACATACGATACGGTGAAGGTACTGTAAAGAGCTGCGCAAAAGGCGACACTTTTTGGTACCAACACATAGACGGTGTCCCTTGTCGGTACCAAAAAGTTGTCGATGTCAAATTACATAACATCATCACGCATCACGCTTATATTTTCTGAAGGGTTAGACAGAGGCTTTTTGTACACCCATGTTTCGTTGATGCTGTTAGTCCCATGTAATAGGGGGCGAGCCTAATGATATCTACTGGGCACAATTCCAAACTCCGGGCACCGAACGCCTGACCCGGGGATAGAACTCAGGATCTCACGCTCAGCAGTCGAGTCAGTCAAAATAAAATATTCCCTGCTAGTTTTCGGTTTTTTCGCAAATAGTTTTCGCAACGTCTTACATATACAGGCTGATTGTTTAAACGATGGACATAAAGGAGGGAAATCCAGTAATCCAATTCAATGCTCGATATAAATATGAAAAAAAAAAAAATTAGGCTTAATTAATATTTATTAACCAGTATTTTACAGTTTTTTTAGTACAAGTATTTTTATTAACCAGTGATTTATATGTATTTGTTAAAAAAATATCCACCTATGATGAACCATCACAGGGGAACCGCTCATAGTGAAAAGATTAGTCAGTCAGCAATGCCTCGGCTGGAGGCCCTTCTGGTCTCGCCATTTGCCCGGTTAAGCAGTAAAAGCTCCCTGAGCTAACTGCGAGAGACAACTCAAAAAAATAAATAAAAAAGTCGTCAATGCCGGTGTCTTGTAAAGATTAGTTATGAGTAAACTGTAGGTACATACATAATAATATTATGCCGATCAATTAAACGAAGGATTTATGACACATAAAAAATACGTGACTAGAATAAAAACGTTCTTTTTATACAATAGAATAAGTTAATTACAAGTAATTTATTTTATTTGTTTTCTTCATCACGGGTAAACCTATCATTTCCAATAATAAATCATTGTTATATTTTTTATGTGAAAAATCGCGGAACTTATCTATAAATACTAATATTATAAAGAAACATTTGTTAGTTTGTATGTAGGGGGTAATATCCAGAACTAATGATCCGATTCTGAAAATTCATTCACTGATGGATAGCTACATTATTTCAGCGTGCTATAGGCTATAAATTATTTATGTATAATGTTTTAGCCGAGCTATTATGGTTTTTGTTTAGCAAGTCGCAAGTATATGCAGACACGCGAATTCGATCGTCTTTATCAAGTTTAATGACTCTGGCTGGTACAATCGAAAAAAAGTATATAGGACTAGATAAAATGACGTTATTGCAATGTGTCGTATGACAATGCTATCTTTTTCTTATATTGAACTTCTTAGTCTAGTGGTTACGAGGAAGTTTGATCGACGAAGGAAGTTTTTTCTGTTAGAAAGTTTTTAGCTGCACTCCGGAGTTCGAAACTGTGGCCGGTAGATGGCAATAGGGTAACTATTTCATGGAACTTAATAACAGCATCGGCGATGTGAGTGTAAGATACCTGTGCATAACCCTGTAGTACAAGGGTGATACTATCTATATGTATATATGTGTTTTAAATGAAGTTTTAAAAAAATAACTGATGAAGCTATTTTTTTAAATCGAGTTATTTATACAAATATAAATATACATTTTTTTTAACATTATTCCTCACTATTATTTCTCCTGTGTCATGGGTACAGTTTACTAACAGTCACATGTACACATAACCAGACCCGAAACAACTATCTGTAGATATACATACATACAAATATACATATATACATACAAGTCGGGTATCGAACCCGCGACACCTAGAGCAGAAAGCTAATCACTTAGCCACTGAGCCAACCGTGTCGTCAATTCAATAGTCGTATAAGTCAATAATTCAACTATCAAATATACAACCTATCGAATATATTTCTCGAATGCATTAATTTTTAATCATTTTTGTTTAAATAATTTGAATTTTTAATAAATGGTAATGTCCTTCAAAAATTTCAGGTGCGCAGTACCCCACAATCGGCGTCCATGTATGAAACGATGCATGAATGTAGATGAAGCAAAAGGGTTATGTAAAGATTGTAGCACGTGGCGTTCCGTAGTTTCTGCCTTCACCCACGGGAAAATGGTATGACGGTATGTATGTTTTATTTTCCTGGAACATTTCATCTGTGCCTGTGTGTGCCGACCCACGATATTTAATTCTTTCAACTCCCAAGGTTTAACTCCTCAGCGAAAGACGACACTGCCATATAAGTAAAACTTTTCCAAAAGAAATTCAATGGCATGACGCAGTATTTTTCGGATGGACAATACATTGCTATCAGTGATCAAAATTAACTCATTGTAATCGAGAACAATGGGCATCCGTGTTAAGACAATACTAATTGATATTTGGGCAGTCCGACAGTTTCTTATTGTTGAAAAAAAAAAGAGAAAACAAAAAAGTACCGTACGTGAGTTTTTGGGGCATGAAAGGTGATTTTTAGGCTTACTAAATGTTTAAAATATAGTTTCATCGGTCTCGTGGACACAAGTGAGTGAGGACTTGGGTTCGATTTCCATGTCCGTCAGTGTTTCTAAATTTTCTGACTCAGCCTGGTTCGGGTCGGTGGACTAGATAAAACATCAAAAACATTTTGGAGCCCTCTCAGGTACCGGTTTCCTCACGATGCTTTACCATTTAAGTAATTTATCGAATTTTGATCCGCAACTAAATTTAAAAATGTAGAAGTCATCATCTGCCTATTCTTTTCCCAACTGCATTGGGGCCGGCTTTCAATCTAACTGGTTGCGGCCCGCAAATATATGCACATATATTTGCGGGCGGGAGGGCGGTGCTGTGCATGCACCCAAACTTGCAGTAGTTTAGCGGAATTAAAACTAAATATTCTAGTTGTATATCTTATATATCATGGATTTCCGCAAAGTAACGCTTGATTCCATTAATTATCTCGAATAACAGTATTTTAAAAGGGCCGACTGCTATACTGTAAGGTTAGATTGGTTGTCAGACGGTTTGGGTTGTTGACACCCGTATGACACCCTACCAACAACACCAACTACTTAACGCTTTCCGAGACACGGAGTGGTCTCGATGTGTGAAAAATGGACACCCATCCAAGGGTTTTTCTGACCGCGTCAAGCGCTGCTTAACTTGGCCGACTGATCTGCGCGGTTACTATGTAGCTACGAGCCTCTATTTAAGTAGGAAAGGTAGGAATTTAACTCAGACCCTCCTGCGCAGTTGGCAAGCGTTTAACCGCTAGGCTATCACTACCCGAATTGCTTTAGCAAAAAAAAAACTATATGAGTACATATTCACATAATAATTTAGCAATGTTATTCTTTATTTTATTTTCAATGTCATATTCATTATGTCAATTGGAATTATCATATTTTATAGTACTTAAAAAACCTTGAAATATCCTATTGTATGTACTCTATTAATCTTCATGAAAATTCGCACATCAGTCATTTTTAAGTTGACACGTTTTTTATATAAAGTTAGGTACGTGTGCGTTAGGTAAAGCAAATTGCACACTGCGCAGCCAATCGCGCAAGCTAAGGTAGCTCATCATTATGTCATTAGGACTTCTTCGTCAATTTCCACACTTGAAAGTGTAACCACGTCTTTACGCGGAGCACTATCTACCCGTAAGAACAAGGGCCAAAGGAAAAGGACCCTTTTGGCGTCTTTTAAAACATTACGGCACATTTGAGTAGATACAGGAGATATCTCGGTATGTCCTCTAACTGAATTTCTGCCTCATTGGTTTAGTGGTCGCAAGCGCTGAGCGTACGGTCTTCGGTTCGATTCCCGGGTTGAGCAGTGTTATTGGGGTTTTCTGTGTGTAAATTCTCAGTAGCACCGCGGAGTCTGGAACTGTGCCCGGTAGATGGGAATAGGCTCGCCCCCTGCCTCAATAATGGCATCGGCGAAATGTGGGCATACACCTCTGCTTAACGTCTCCTCTAACCAAATGTTATTGTCAATATCGTGAACAGGAACATTTTCTTTAAACCCATCTCCTCCTATTTTTCCTACTATTTAAGTAGATACTGCCAACCAATAGGTATCAAGGAAGCAATGATTATTCTAACTAATCCTACTAATATTATAAATGTGAAAGTTTGTGAGGAAGGATGGATGGATGGATGGATGGATCTTTGTTACACTTTCACGCCAGAACGGCTGAACGGATCTGGATGAAATTTGGTACAGAGATAGATTATTGTCTAGAATAGCACATAGGCTACTTTTTACCCCGGGTAAATGTACGGGTTCGTAAACCACACGGGCGAAGCCGCGGGCGGAAGCTAGTATTATAAATGTGAAAGTTTGTGAGGATGGATGGATGGATGGATATTTGTTACTCAATCACGCCAGAACGGCTGAACGGATCAGGATGAAATTTAGTACAGAGATAGATCGTAGTCTGGAATAGCACATAGGCTTTTTATCCCGGAAAAATGTACGGGTTCGTAAACCAAGGGCGGAAGCTAGTATTATATGTACGAAAGTATGTTTGTTTGATCGTTACCTTTTCACACCTAAACCATTGAACCGATCATGATTAAATTTTACGTTTACATTGTTAGGGGTACAGAAAAGGACATAGGCTACCTTTCATCCAGAAAAAAGTACTGTTCCTGAGGGACAGAACAATAACCTTAGACTTTCGCTAGATGGCGCTACGTGTGACCCGAAAAAATGCACGGTTTCGTAATCAATACGGGCGAAGCCGCGGGCGGAAGCTAGTCACCTATAAATGGTGCTTAAGATAAGATATGTTCTTACTGCTGTCATCCTAAGGCGGCATTGGTGCATAGAGCCTCGGACTTCGCTGCAGGAGGTAGATTAATTACCTAGTGTGTCATCAGCTTAAATTCCTAATTTTCTTCAACATTTTTTGCACAAATATACGAAATAATAAATCTTTCGACTATGCCATTGATCATATTTACTAAATGAGTCGTTTCACACTACTCAGCAAAAAATAGGCACAAAAAACTTCTTTGTCAATACATAAAAAGGTGATAATTTGCGTTTCATTTTGTCATTAATATCATTATTTAGTGTCATAATAGTCATAATTATACGAATTAGCATGTGCGGTATATAATAAAGTATTTCATCATGTAATTTATATGGTATGTATATAGGTAAACCTCCTTCCACGGTGACTTTGACTTGACAATATGCTTATGAATCTAAATATTTGAAGTTTTGTAAAGCTTACCATCTAATGCTCAAACGTGATTTAATTCTGTTGAACTCGACTATGGGCCGCGCGGCCCATATTACGTCCATTCGTAAATAATTCTTAATGTCTGATGCTTAAGATTCACAGGATCTGTCACCGACCTTGACCTTGTAGAGTAATAAAGTTAACATTTGCCGTGGCCAGATCTCAGAATTGATCATTTCATGAAGTGTTCGACCATTTCATGAAACGGTTGTATTTCATGAAATAGAACATCGACCGCTGGTCACATCATAATGTGGTCTGGACAGATCATTGAATACTCAACGTTTGACGATATGAACATTTAAACGCACGACCACTTCATGATGTGAACACATAACATAGTATAGCATCACGCCTGCATCCCCGAAGAGTGAGGTAGAGGTGTACTATTATGCACCCACATTTCGCTGATGCCGTTATTAACAAATGAACCCATGTAATGGGGGAAAATCTATTGATATTACTTTAATTTACATTCATTTATCTTTTTGAGAAAATATGACCAATTTTGCTTTACATCTATTAAGAGCAATTTGGGTCACCCATCTGGTTATTGTAACTAATACATATATGTGTCAATTCACTTACACAATTGATAAGCATACATAGGTACCTAATTTACCTTTCATTGTCTTTTAACAAACCTAAATAAATATTCAATGCTTACGAAAATTCCTTGACTTACCTTTCTCTCAGCACTGGATCCAGTCCAACAGTCGGCTCATCCAGAATGAGGAGTTCTGGCTCATGCACCAGAGCAGCGGCGAGGGATACCCGCCTCTGTTGACCTCCAGATAAGGTCTTAATTAGGCGGCCTCCGCTTGGCAAGTCCAGGAGGTTGCTGAGGAACTCGAACCGTTCCACCATTTTGTCCAAGTGCATGCCGTAGATCCTGCCGAAGTAGTATATGGCGTCGCGGACAGTGAACTCCCCGACTAAGGCTATGTCCTGAGAAGGAATAAAAAGGGGCTATTGATTTATTTGGGTAATTAAACAATCTAATTTTTTTATCGTAGGGTGGTTATTGGTACTGATATGCAGTCGCTTCTGGTTAGATAGTGGATAGAAAGTGAAAAATTCATCAAACCATTACGCCTATATATCCAGGTAAGTAACTTTGTCTGTCTGTAGAGGTAGAAGGGTAAGTAACTTTGTCTGTCTGTTTGTTAGCTCTTCACGATTAATCTACTGAACCGATCATAGTGAAATTTTACATTGAGGTAGCTTGGGATCTGGAGAATGACATGGGCTTATGGAGGACAAACATTAATTAGAGAATAAATACAAAATATAAGCCGACGTAGTTGTGGCCAACAGCTAGTAAATAAATTAATTCAGTAGGTCCCACTGCTGGTTAGGGGCCTCTCCTCAAAATGAGAAGGAATGAGGTGTGCAGGTTTCCTCACGATGTTGGTCTAGTGGTCACAAGCGCGGATGCGTCTGGATCGATCCTCGGGTAGGGAGAAAAGTGTCTTCGGTAACAGCCCGGTATATGCAATTGTGTTCGGTAGATGGCAGTAGGATCGACTCTACATGTGGATTAACAAGGTGGGTGCACAATAAAACACCTCCGCTTAGCCCTTCGGGGAATATAGGTGTGATGTATATTATACTAGCCTCCACCCGCGGCTTCGCCCGCGTAGTTTATGAACCCGTACATTTTCCCGGGATAAAAAGTAGCCTATGTGCTATTCCAGACTATAATTTATCTCTGTGCCTAATTTCTTCCAGATCCGTTCAGCCGTTCTGGCGTGAAAGAGTAACAAAGATCCATCCACCCTCACAAACTTTTACTTTTATAATATTAAAGTAGGAAGTAGGATTATTTGTATAATCAATAATCATCAGTCAAGAGTGAGATGGTTGATACATATGTATATTCATTTATTTCATCCAATAATAAAGGAAGCCTACTTATTGAATTGATTAGTTGAATAATTAAGTTAAAGGGTTGCATTGAATTTCAATTATAAATGATTCAATGCAATGAATCATTTAATTCAACGCAATTAATCACTTGAAACAGTAATACCTTTATTAGCAAGCATCAAAAGTTTTGTTTGAATAACTTTAAACACAATATGTGTAACTTATTAGGATTTAAACCACAACACTTATAAGCACTGATGAGTGTGAGAACTAAGATTCAATTCCCATGTCGGGCAAAATTTTATTGAGTTTTTCTGATCGGAAAATCTCTGTAGTAGTCCTGTGGGGACATGGTACTTAGGTATATGGGACGTGGGACTTAGGTCACACTTCCTTCAGAAAATGCAGGCGTAATAGAATAATGATGAAGTAGAATTTGATGATGCATACCTGAGGCATATACCCGACCCTTGGTCCAGGAACACCACTGCCCTTGTCTCCAGGCTTTCCACCGAGGACCCAGATGTTTCCACTGTCCAGTTTCCTTCTGCCCACTATGCAGGATAGAAGTGTTGTCTTGCCACATCCTGAAGGACCGAGCAGACCGTATCTGAGGAGTAAAGGTTTTTGATGAGGATATTTGGAGATAAGTTACAGGAGAAAATTGTTTTTCAGTGCCTGATTAAGCAAGCGCGGGGCCCGTAGCAAACTCTATTGGGGGGCCCTTGATCTGCTATGGGCTCTTAATTATAAAGTGACTTTTTGCAGAACTTGTGCGTTTACCGTTTGAAATTCTGTGTTTTATTTTCGCCAACAAAATAATCGGTTACCGATTGTCTGACGTAGATTGTCTTATTCGGAAAATAGGTGTAACGCTAGGTGGATACGCGGGGCTCCCTTTTCTGCGGGTCCCGTAGCAATTGCTACTCTTGCTACGTGGTTAATCTGGCACTGATTGCTGCCAAACAAATAATTGTTTACATACAAATAATTGTTCATAATCAAAAGTTTTGAAGGGAGATAGTCCGGGTCACAGAGTGCACGCGATTTGAATGAAAGTTCACTTAAATACGCGCTCATGGTGTTTTCATAGATTTTTGGGAAACTACGTGAGATACTTTCATACTTTAGGAATACTTGCACTTGCATACATAGGCAACCTAATGATTGCGTATGCGTATGTAAGGGTTAGGTTGGAAAGCCTTGTTTTCCGGTGATATCACTGCCTGCTTCTACCCTTTGCGGTGAAATATGTAGAGATTGTAGCACTGCCCCAGTCGACCTCGTTACATGGCACAGTTGTGCCAATAAAACTAGGTTAGGTATAATGTTCAATATGCTCACATTATGCCCCTATCAACGACCATATCCATCTCCTTGAGCACAGGCTTGAAGTCTGCCTTATCAGGCCTGCCATAGTATTTGTTGGCCTTCTCGATGATCACCGCGGCCGAACAGACCGCCATCTTGAAATGTGTGTGTGCTGATCTCGGTTAGAAAGAAGACATCTTTTATCTGTTGACAAAGAGAATAATTTATTAATATTTGTTTATTATAATTATTAGACAATGGTATAAAGTAGAAATATTGATAGTTTTTCTATGGTAATTTAATATGCACTTATGGTTAAGTAGCATATGTAGGTACCTAATAAATGCGATATATTTCCGTAATGTTGCAATTTGTATTATCTCAATTAGCTAGTATGCATTATACAATATATCATAGCATCACGCCTGTATTCCCCGAAAGCTTAGGCAGAGGTGTACTATTGATTATTGTACACCCACATTTCACCGATGTCGTCATTGAGTCCCAAGTAATAGGGGCGAACCTATTGCCATCTACCGGGCACAATTCCCGACTCCGTGCTGCTACTGAGAATTTCCACACAGCAAAACCCAATAACACTGCCCGACCTGGGACTGCAACCGCTAGACCAATCAGGGAGTCATATGAATTAAAGATGGGTAGAAAAATGAGTGTTTTGCTCCGGACTAGCAGTTTAAAACGTAATTCTGAGATTGAATAATTGTGATGAGATGGAATCTCTTTGCTAGGTCAGAAGTCTTCTGCCCCCTTTCAAACGTAAACCCCTTATAAAACAAGGATTATTTTAGACCCGTTTTAAACCTTTGAATAATTTTTTCTATGCATTACTGTGTTCGGAATGCAGTCAACTTAGAACGGGACTAAGCTGTCAGTTGTGTTTTAAAAAACTGTATTTCAAACATAGTAAGGTTCATAATACAAAAACTGGGCCGAAGGCCGAACTGGTTGGTGGAAACCTTGTTTTGTAAGGGGAAAAGGCTCTAAAGTATGCTAAATATCCGTAGCTTACTAAGTTCTTATAAAATTGTTCACGAAAAGGTTCTGCGTTCTTATTACGTCGATTTAAAGAGCTTAGAGTCTTCTGTCGCGTAAATATCGGCACTCCAATTTGTGAAAAGCTCGAAGCTGCCACAGAAAGTGCGGTAAACGCGACGCAACGTGAGCGATGCTTGAGTGCTTCACTAGTTTACGAACTCCAACTGATATCTGACAAGTCATATGACGGCTGTATTTAAAAAAAAAATGACAGCATACACACTTCAATCGGAAATGAGCACTCAAAACAGTCGAGCTCTTCCGTTCGCCATGCTCCGTACAATGTGGTAAATGTGTAATTATGCATAGCTCCCAAGGTTTCTCTAGTATTTAAGTGTTATTTCGTGAATTACATGTTGTATATAACTTTAGTACGAATGGTGTTAATAATACCAGTATTTAGTATAAGTTTTAATGGTGCGGACTATATTCTTATTTTAATGTTGTCATAAACTATGATTTTTCTTGAGTACAGTTTACAAAGACACATGTCACACAACCAGACCCGGAACAAATATTTGTTCAGTGCGGGAATTGAAGCCGCGACATCTATTTTGACATTTGTAATGTGAATTATATGATCCGCACACTTTTTAGACCCCTGGATTGTAGATAGTTGTTATAAGTGAAACACACAATAGGCCCCAATGACAAAGCATTCGTATTGTAGCGTTTTATTGCAAAAAAATAGGCGGCGCAGGAGCATTGTTGGGCGCTGAATGGGTGCAACATTAAGCTGGAGCATTTTGGATGCTTATCAAAGAGCCGGTTATTTAAAACTTTGCAGACACTTTTGTCTCCATGTAAACCACGTAAAAACCATTTGATTGATTTTAATAGGACTTGGTAAAATATTCTGGACACGGACGAAGATGTTGATGTAGTTACAAATTATTTAATAATGTAATGACACGATATTGTCAAGCATTCTTGATTACGAATGACATTCTATTATGATGACGAAGATTATAAATCGTGATTAGATTTCCAATGAAGAAATTATGTATTTCTGTTTAATTTTGACGGTCTAGTGGTCGTAACCGCAGCTAGTGAGCGCGACGTTATTTGATCGGTCGCAGTCGGGCAGTGTCACCGTCAACTTCGTATGTAACTAAATTGCGTAATAAAAACTGTATTTTGAGTATTTTAAGGTTCATAATAAGAAAATTGTCTCGAAAGCTTAAAGATAATCTTGTTTTGTAGTGTTGAGGAAAGATTTTTAAGGATATTTTCAGTAGCATCCTTGAGTCCGGATTTGTGCCCGATATATGGCAATAGGCTGCTTATTCCGTGGGACTAAATAACGGCATCGGCGAAATATGGATGCACAACACTAGTCCTCGGTCGAATTCTTCGGGGAAAAAAACTATTGTAAAGTTCAAGTAGTCAAAAACATCGGTTTAGTAGATTAGTATTACGTTTGCTTTGAATACTAAAACTGTCCACAGATGAAAATCAGTCGCTGAACAAATAGACAGCTTAAACAGCACTCCAACTGTGTGTTTTTTTGACGTCAGTCGACTTTAATAACAGTAAAGTTAAAAATGTATGAAAACAACGTGAACTTTGATTGTGTACATTTTTTTTTTTAAATCTTTATTTTTAAATAGGGGTTTTGTCACGCAGTGACTATGCCACGTTGTACATTTTATGTAGTTGGCTTGAAAATAAATACAATCCAGGTCGAAGAAAACTGGGCTCTTGCTTGACTCCATTTTTGCAAAGAAGTTTGCATGTTTGAATGTCTAAGAGGAGAATTCGAAAATTTCTTTGTACAAAAAGTACCGCTGAGGACAGGATTCGAACCTGCGCGGGCAGAACCCATTGGATTTCAAGTCCAACTCCTTAACCACTCGGACACCTCAGCTGTGATAGTGATTTATTAAATTCATTGTTATAAAGAACTGTGTGATATTAAAACTACTATAGGTAAAGATTTATTTGTACAAGTGTACCACAAATTGAAATTGAACAGCTGTGCTGCAGGCTTACAAACATAACATCATGCACGCATCTATTCCCCGAAGAGATAGGCAGAGATGTTCTAATGAATCTAATGTACACCCATAGTTCTAGGGTGCCGTTATTGAGTCCCATAACGGCACCAGCGAGGAGGGAGCGAGCCTATTGCCATCTACCGGTCACAGTTCTAAAATCCGTGCTTCTACAGAGAATCCATACAGAAAAATCATAAAAAACATAGTTATTAATTTGAAAAAAAAAAAAAAAAAATACGAGATAAGGAATTTGGATTTCTTTTTTGCATGAATGAAATATTTGTATGACTTCGATCGTTTTTCTGGGTCTGGATGTGTGTCAATTGTCAACAAACAAGCAATTGAACTGATCTGACAGGACAAATATCATCCATCCTATTCTCGTGTTCTTTGTTAGAAAGAGACAAAGTGAAACAATATAAGATCAATTTGTAAACAATATAATAAGCACCAATACCAATTATATAAGTAACGTCATATAATAGTTTATATATCTTAATACATAAGCTGTACATAATAATTAATGGTATGATTGCGTGATTGCCCGTTGTAAGCTGCCCTTAGCTAAGGTCTGGCGAATCATCCAGAACGATTATAATGCGCTACGTTTTTGGAGTCAATCGTGAGTCATTTGGCGACAATACGTCAGTGTGTACCCGCCCTTATAAGTATGTAGCTTATTTACATGGCGAAGTCGGGATCTAGACGGAAAGACTGTTTTGAATATTATCGTTATCTAGACTGATTTGATTTTGTTAGACATCGCACAAAACATTTTATTTTTTCATAAATTGATTCTAAGCACAGTTTGCCCGACATGGGATCCGACCTGAGGACCTCATGCTCAGCAGCTGCGCATGCGCTACTTATCGAATGAGGCAGTTTGCAGAGATTTTTTGTTTGTAGTAGGTACATACTTATAAATTGTGTCACGTGCTGATTGTGTTAAAATAATAAAAGTTTTCTTTCTTTCTTCGAAAAGTCATGGAAGAACAGTTTTCCAGGACTTAAGGTTCCCTATGTGTTAATCAAGAATATCGACTGATCTAGCTCGTCAGATTTGATGGCTTACGTAAGTGTCATTGGTTGGATATGTGATTGACAACATATGTACGTCTAAACTTTCGCATATTCGATAACTTACGATAACGATGGTGGCTTTTGAAAATAATATAATATTACGTTGTGACTATTGAATGATAGTTAAATAACTGAACTGCGTCATTGGTCTGGTGTGGTCGTGGGCGTAAGAATTTTCCAAAATATCAGCTTTTTTTTTTTTAATTCTCTTTAGCTGAACCGAGTTGGTTGGCGCAGTGGTTCAGAGATCGACTGCTGCGCTAGGTGTCGCGGGTTCGATTTCCGCACGGAACAAATATTTGTATGATCTACAGATAGTTGTTTCGGGTCTGGGTATTTGAGTATGTGAATATACGTGTTTGTAAACGGATCCACGATACAGGAATTATTCCTAGTGTGGTGCAATTTAAAAAAAAGAAAAGAGTTTCAAATTATGCCCGATAAATGTCAATAGGCTCGTCGAAATATGGTGGTGTAATAGTATACCTCTGTCTAATCTTTCGGGGAAGATGCTATTCTATATGGTGGCTATTTAGTCTGTGGCAATAGTGACTACACGCAGACGCATCGGAGACCGTAGCATGACGTAGGCAAGTACTCAATTGCTATGTATTACGCCATCGTGTTATGAATGCATATTTATAATTATAATCTGTCACTTTTATGAGTCCGCGCATGTTGTTGAGTATGTTTAGTGAAGGCACGGTGGGCGCAGTGGTTGAGAGATCGATTGGTGCGCTACGTGTCGGGGGTTCGGAGTTGTATGTTTGTGTATGTGAATATTTGTGTTTATAAACGAACACACAATACTTAAAGGAAAAATTGAGTGTGCCGTTCGTTAAAAAATAACATTTTCAGTGGATAAGACTGCCTCAGGACCGGCAAAAGAGCCGTAAAGAGATGAGGCCTACCCTCATAACAATGGGCAGATTGATAGGCTTTTTGCAAGCACAATGCTTACTCATGGTTAAAATAAAATGTAGGACTAATTGGCTTTATTCAGGGTACACAATAAGGAAGACGAGAAGAAAATCATTTTACGCAAAAAAAAAAACAACTTCGAAAAAAATGGATCTTTAATGAGATCCGTTTTTTTCGAAGTTATAAATTAGATAAATTAATTTTCGGCAGACGATTTTTAATAAAATGACATTGTTTGTGTAAGTTCGGCGACGGAAACGGGGTCGAATCCATACTCAAGCTATCAAACCTGTTCGGATGGCCTACTGAACTCTTTCACTGCACACAGACACAGGTGTGTCTGTTTGTTCGCCGAGCCTTTATTTAATGAATGTGCGTGTGTGCGTGAGATTGATGCGCTTCTCCAATGCTCCACGACTTTTACGTGACGATTTTTTTGCGAGATTTTTTTTCTTTTTTCTATTTGAATTGTTTAGGAGTCATGCTTACTTTTGATTTTTGTTAAATTAAAGTTTGATTAATGATTTGTAGTAAGTTTTAATGCTAAATACATAATTAGATTATAAATATGTGATTCATGTTTATTCGTTATGAGTTACGTTAGGTATGTTATTCATAAGATACTTTTTATTTGTTCTTTTTGCCCAATTTTGACGGTTACATTGACTTTAAAAGTGATATTGAATATATTTGAGATGGATACTATTCCTTCTCCTTCAATCGTTTCAACGAGCTATCACATGAGAATTGCTCATGCTGTAGTGCAAAGATAAGCTAGTCAGTATAGTGGTATCGAGGCTGACTGCCGAGGGTGCGCCTGACAATCTCGGGTTTTGTCACTCGTCGAGTTTCTGTCATCACTTGTATAAAACACAAACAGAGCTCTTAAGAAAACTGTTACTTTGTAAATGTATGCTTGTAAAGTTTACATGCGACGTGTGGTTTAAGACTGCCATTAAATTTCAAGAAGGCGTATTCCAAAGAAAATACGCTAGTTACGAATTCAGGTGATGTTCGATCAAAGATCAAAAAAATATACTATTCAAATAATGATGATTATCGTTTCTACCTACATGTTATGTAGTACGCGTATGGATTACAGAAAACCGATTGAAATCAATTACTATTCTTTGTCTTTACCAGAAAGGTGATAAGAGTGCATATAAAAGTAATATCGAAAGATGTCAGGATTGAACGCAAACATCGTGAGAAAACCTGCCTATTTGAGAAGGATTTGCCTATTTGTCTGTATTCGGTCCCATGTCTGTCTATGGCTATCTATGAGTAGGCAGGCATTCGCTAATTACAAAGTTGACGGCACGGTTGGCGCAGTGGCTAAATGATAAGCTTTCTAAGCGTAGCGTTAAGTGTCGTAGGTTCGATTCCCGCTCGGAACAAATATTTGTATGTTCTACAGATAAATAGATGTGCATGTCACATGTATGTTTGTAAAAACGTATCCACGACACTGGAGACATACTAGTGTGGGGCAATTTTTTTTATTATGAGAATTCTTCTCTCTTCTCTTTGCTTCAGATAGAACTTTAAGCTATCAAAATATATAAGACTGAGAAAAACAAGAGACAGTAAGAATATTACTAAATAATAATGACAACGCTTTTGATGCTGCTGATTGCGGATATAAAAATACTAGCTGTTGCCCGCGACTTCATCTGCGTTCTGAGTGTACATTGTGTCTGTTATCTCATTAGTGTTTGATTGCAATGGTAAAATGCCGATCAGTGTTATAATGCTGTTCAGTGGTATAGTCGTAACAAACAGACAAACAGAGATACTTTCCAATCATAATAGTGTGGATGATGTAAAATCAGTATAAACAAAAATATTGAAAAGAACTCACGCTTACTCATGACTTTATGATGGGAAAACCTTAACCCTAACGATAATAACGCCCATCAGGTATCATTCAGTTAGCGGTATCATCCACTTCAAGTCAATGACCCTAAAAAATCTGGGAACCTAAAAAGTCGTTGGTTTGGTTAGGCGACGGTGTAAGGTTCGTTCTCAAAAAAGGAACGAGGAAATAATTTAACGTAATTGTTCGAAGAACCTGATGGCGGTACCAGATCTAATGAAGGCAGGCAAAAAGGTTTACGACCTTTCCTTAAATTTATGTCATGATAAGTAAGGGTTTACCCGTCTTGTCTTGTCATCCACGTTGGACTGAGATCTTTTTAATTTTAAGTTATTTTTTTTATTGTTTTTTTTTTTTTTGCATTCATATGTACCTATATCGGTGTAGTGGTCAAAGGAAAGATGGTAACAGTCAGATCCCAACACGATGCATCTAAATCATTAAAATCGTGGGGAGACAGATGGGATTGGCTGTTTATAAAATTGTAGGTTTTTTCAAAGCAGTAGTCGTCAGCTGATTAGATAGATATAGGTTAATATGTATGACTGTCTCATTGGTGAAGTGGTCACAAGCGTGACTGCTGAGCATGAGGTCTGATTTCTATTCTTAGGACAGGCAAAGTATTATAGTATTATTGAGTTTTTTTTTATGGAATTTCCCAGTAGCAGCTCGGAGCTCGAAACTGTACACAATAGATTGCAATAGGCCCCCTATTACATGGGACACAATAACATCGACGAAATGTGGATATAAATATTACACCTCTGCCTAACCCTTTGGGGAAAACGAAACTGAAAACGAAATGGCATGAAATATTTCAAGCATATTCGAAAGTGAAATACCCTATGTTCGTTTATCGTTTTCATGTGACCTATTCACAATATTATATCAAAAATCGGCACGGTAGGCGAAGTGGTTGAGAGCTCAACTGCTGCGCTACGTGTCGCGGGTTCGATTCCCGCATGGAACGAATATTTGTATGATCTGCAGACAGTTGTTCCGGGGTGAAAATACGTGTTTCTAAACGCACCCACGATACACGATTCCTAGTAGGGGGTAAAGTTTTTTATAAAAAAATGTAAAGAAAATGCAGACAGACTGAATTTAGCGCATCGGATATCATCATCATCATCATCATCAGCCAGAAGACGTCCAGTGCTGAACAAAGGCCTCTCCCTTAGACCACCACATCTTACGATATTCGGATGATGCAAATTAAACAAAAGACACTTCATAAAAATAAAAATAAAATGTGTGAGCTGTTTTTATTTTGACATTGAGTACAAGAATAGGTCACAGATCTTATTATAATAAATTCATTTGTATGTTTTTCAAATGAAAGGTTACATAACATAATATTATGAAACTTTTGCATTTGAGAAGCTTCCATAGGAAACATTTGAATAACTATTTTTGGTTGTATCAATAAGTAATTATCTTAATATGCTAATTGGTTGATAAAGACCTCTTTAAGGATCATTTAAATGTTACAAGAACAAAAAACAAAAAAAAAACATTAAAACATGGAAGTTGTCTCGGAAAATATCAGTGATGTTAATTTTTATTGCTGAATATTCTCTGTTACTAGCAACACTATCAAATTAAAACCATATTAGTAAATATAGCTTAGGAATGAAGTAATAAATATTAAAAATATTATATATATAATATTTTTAGTATTATTATTAATATTTATATATTTTATTATTTATAATATTTATATATTATAAATTCGAAAGTAACTCTGTCTGTTTGTTTGTTACCTCATCGCGAAAAAATCACTGAATGGATCGTTATGAAATTACAAAGAGGTAGCCTGGATCCTAGAGAAGGATATAAGCTTATTTTTACTATTGCAGCAAAATGCGATTTGGATAATAAATACAAAACACACGCAGACGTAATCGCGGGCAACAGCTTGTTATCAATCAACTAAAAAAATATTTTGTGTCGTCACAGGCGTGTCGGCGTCAATGGACACAAACACAGACGTAGATACTTGATGCAATGCGTTACGTGTGATCTCGGATGACCGGAACACTGTGAGCCAACCTTTGTTATGTCATCGACCTCGTATCTTGGCGAAATTGTCGACTTAAGTGGATAACGACAATTTTGTTAATCACTAAGCCCCATGCCGGACTATGGAGGATGAAATAATAGACAAGTAGTCATTATAGGCTTTTCCCGCAAATGTCGGGGTTTCAATTGGCTTTTCATCTTAGTAAATACCTGCCTTATTTATTTTTTCTGACATTAATTAAAGTATAGTATTAATTCAGTCGCTAACCATAGAATCCAGTATTAATTTAATTCTGAATGTAACTTTCTCATTGGTCGAGTGGTCGCAACCGCGACTGCTGAACGTGAGGTCCTGGGTTCGATTTCCGGGTCGGGCAGTGTTATGGGTTTTTCTGTATGGAAATTTGCAGTAGAACTACGGAGTCTGGAACTGTGCCCGGTAGATGGCAATAGGCTCGCACCCATATTACATGGGACTCAATAACGGCAAACGAAATGTGGATGTACAATAAGTACACCTCTGCCTAACCCTTCGGGGAATACTGGCGTGATGTTAAGAAACTGAAAAGGTTAATTATCTTTCGTAAACTTGTATGTTGAGGAAAAAAAATTCGAGTATCAGATGCAATACTCAAAATTCAGGTTTTTTTTTAAAATTATTATTATTACCTTTATATATTTCTTGCAAACGGATTTAATTTGGAAAAGACTACATAGGAGCTCATAGATCAGTCCATGGATGGGTTATTGCTTTTCACACATCGAGGCCCTCCAACCCGGGCG
This sequence comes from Shargacucullia verbasci, assembly GCA_947562105.1. Lineage (NCBI taxonomy): Eukaryota > Metazoa > Arthropoda > Insecta > Lepidoptera > Noctuidae > Shargacucullia > Shargacucullia verbasci. The sequence goes on along the minus strand of OX387302.1, from coordinate 3,334,309 downwards.
ACACACGAATACCATCACAGTAATTAAGTGTGTAATTAGTCCAAGATCTCTGAGAACGGGTCCAACCTTAGTGTATCAGGCATTTCTCAGTAAGTGGCGGAGGTCAGACGACAGTCGCGCAGTAGTTGGGGTAAGGCTAGGCAGATAATTACTCAAACTCATATAGCTAAGGAATCCAAGAGACAAATTAATAAACAGGTATCTGTCCGATTATATAACAAATATAAAAACACTAGGTAAGTATTACCTAAATAGCATTCATAAATAAACACACTTTTAAAATTTTTGCTGCTTTGTAAAAACTGGCAATAAAAATGATATATGCTCCATTATAATTAGGACCAGTAGCTAACTGTTTTTAAATATTTGTAAAGGTCAAGGTATTTTTTAGTTTTGCTAAACATCACGATACTTTTGACCTCTATCACGGTTGTATATCGTTTATTCCGTGACCCGCGAGCTTCAATGAAAGATAAATATCAGAGATTTTTTTTTCTCAAATTGCTTCGTCACCTGTCTGCTAAACAGCTTTATTGGTGTCATATGTAGGCATATAGTGTATACCTAACCGTATATAGAGGAATCATGCTAGAGTTCGCAAGCATGTGTTGCTTATGTGTCGTTACATGTCTCTGATTAAAAAGAACTCAATTATAAACCCCTGGCTGCCCCTTTAAATTCAGCCAAAACGTACAGTGTCATAGATAGAATACACCTAAGATATGATATGTATTTTTATCATGAAATGTTAACCAATCAGAATTTAAAAGAGTAACCATGGATTTTCTTGCACGTTCTTCTACATAGGAAAACAACACTTTGGAACGTGGCAACTAGAGTCTGATTATTCATAAGTGCCTTTAACTGGTCTACATGAATAAAAATATACTTTATTTATTATAATTTATTCTTCTTCTTCTTTAAGAGCTTAACTTTTGTGCGCGCGGAGCAACCGCCACTGCTCTCTATATGCTGTTTTCACCTTCTGATACGACTCTACCCCTCTTTTCTCCTTTACTTTTTGTGCAAAGCTTCATCTAGGTCTTCCCCTTCCTCTCTTTTCTTCAATTTTTCCCTCTTAAATTGTCTTGAAGAAGTGATCGTTTCGTATCAAATGGCCAATCATTTTTCCTCTCCTATCTATCTATCAATGGTTCTCAACATCTCTTCAGTCTTTCTTCATTAAACATTAATATTTATTATATAACAATAATATACTCCGATTCTTTGATCACAAAACCGTTTCCCGTTTATGACAAACTTAGGTAATGTAATCTTATATATCTCTAAAATATAATGGTGATGTAAAATATATGTCCCAGGTGTAATGCACTCGTCGATGGGTAGTGTAACAGGTGTTAATGACATAAATTACTTAACAACCATGTTTTGTAAATAAATATCAAATGGAGCCAAGTTCGCTCGTTTAATTATATTAAGTTATGGTTAGTTAAAGTGAGATTTATGAGTACATACTCACTATTTTTTTCTTCTATTACTACTTTTCCAATTAACTTTTAAATTTCGTTACGTCATCATCATCTGACTAGCCTTTTCCCGACTACATTGGGGTCGGTTTCCAGTCTAACTGGTTGCAGCTGAAAATCAGTATTTTACAGGGAACGACTGCTATCTGACCTCCGCCACTTAATTACTGGGAGACACTGATATTTTAAACTTTACTAAAGGTTAGACTGGTTGTCAGACTTTGTATACATATTATTATCCGGGTGTATTATTCGTATAACACCCGGGGCTAACTGCTTATTGTGTTTTCCGAGACACAGCTAAATATTTTTTTGGAGTTTTATTCGTTTGTTATTGTACTTCGATAACGTCACTTGGCTCGGGTACGTCTTAAAATTGCGGGCAGACACCGGATGACGGCCAGCAGCGTCCTCTCACCCTGCCAAGCGTGGGGATTATGGCAACCCCCCCCCCCCTTTGGCTCCAGGCACAAATTAAAGTAAGAATAAAAATAAAACAAAAACAAAATGCGATGTTGCAACCCGTTTAACAAGTCTGACGTTACCATAATAATATTGATATATTACATAAATAATTGAAATGTATCGGTGTAATGAGTGGTGAAAGTTGACAGGTGATAGCTACTCGTGCTCTAGTCATGGTGTAGTGGATGACACCGTCAATGGTCAAGTGAATACTTGATTACGGCCTCCGGGGTTAACGATCGTCTCTGGTTATGTGAGGTTCTTGCCTCTTCCTATATCTTTACGTGATAATACTAGGTTCACTATCGCCGTGTGGTTACTCGTATAGACCATATTCCACCCCGTTTCTTTATTGTCGGTTTCATAAAATACAAGTAAGGTATGTCAAGAAAACGGCAGCGCATCATTTAGGGCGATTTCATAACATTGTCTGCATATTAAAAAAAAAAAAATAATACCTATAACAGAACTGCACTTTTTCGAGCCAATCGTGATAAGATTTTATAGAGCTCGTGAACACACGGGCGTTATAATAACACTGCCACTAGCGTTGGAAATTCGATCCAACGCCGCGCTAACATGGCGTCAACGTCAACGCTGACGTGACGTGTGAACGAATCCTTCCTCACGATCGATCGTTGAACCGGTCTGATAAAAAGCCATGTCCTATAGCGGATATCTATTGGCTGTTATAAATATAAAAATTGCAACATTCGGAAGCTTTAACGTATTCCAATGAACGCTTCAAAGGCCAGTGCATTGCGCAATATTTGTGGCAATCTAAATTTTATCTCATGCATAATTGATAAATATGTTCTAGTGTTGTGACCCCGTTTTTATTTACGTCTATTAAACGACCTCTGAATATTTTAGATTTGCTATTTATTTACCGGATGTCCTTAGATGGCAAATTAAAGTGATATTGCTGATTAGTTAGGTATATAGGATTAACAACACAGCAAAAATATTTTTTTTTATTTACGTCTCTTTTTTAGAGACCTTGCTAAACTCTTGGTCGACAGTACACGTGACCAGAGGGCTGGCCTATTCTTTGGTCAAAGAATAAGCATTGCCATTCAACGTGGTAATGAGACATAACGTGGTGATAAAGACGACACGGTTGGCGCAGTGGTTAAGCGATTAGCTTTCTGCGCTATGTGTCGCGGGTTCGATCCCCGCACGGAACAAATATTTGTATGATCTACAGATAGTTGTTTCGGGTCTGGTTGTGTGTGTATGTGACATGTATGTTTGTAAACTGTACCCACGACACAGGAGAAAACCTAGTGTGGGGAAACGTTTTAAAAAAAATTAAACAAATTAAACAAATGCTGCCAGTCTTCTGGGCACGTTACGATTTGACAGCGATGTGGAGGAGTACTATGACGCCCAAGTATTCGTTTAGGATACGTTTTTCATTTTTGTTTTTTTTTTATGGATACGTTAGCATAAGTGGTTCGTTTTAAAATTATATATACTTAAATAGTTAGTTCGCAAAAGTCAAACATCGAAACAAAATGTCAATAGAGGAAAACATGTTTTTTCAATCGAGAAATGTCGTTTTTTTTTACCGACAAAAATAATTCGCAAAAAAAGAATTGAAGTGCACTCTATAATTCCATCAATAAAATATATATCTATAGATACATTTTATGTGACTCCTCTTCAATTTATTTATACTTTAACGTGAGCTGTTTATAAATTCGGTCCGCCATTTTGGGTATCAGGAAGGAAACAGCCATGTTACAATTTGTTCCAATGCTATTGATAATTTAGTGATTGGTTTAAATCCTGTCACGTTTGTAATAATAGACTACAGTGTTATTGTTTTAAATGTTTATGTACTAGATGGGTGGCTTTTGTAAATTTTGATCCACGAATAAACCCTTTCAGCCTTTAAACGACATGGTTGGCGCAATGGCTAAGCAATTAGCTTTCTGCGCTAAGTGTCGCGGGTTCGATCCCCGCACGGAACAAATATTTGTATGATCTACAGATAATTGTTTCGGGTCTGGATGTTTGTGTATGTGAATATATGTGTTTGTAAACGCACCCACGATACAGGAATTATTCCTAGTGTGGGGCAACGTTTTAAAAGAAAAAAAAAAAAAAAAAAAAAAAAAACGAAATTTAATCTATGGTTAGTGATCCAAAATCAAGGATCGTTCGTCTCCTTACAAATTTGAAGCGGTTCTGAATTGAATTCCAGGTAATGTGATATTTGTTTTTCTGGAAATTCTTATTAGTAATCCGAAGTACGTAATTGTACTGTTGTAGATTGCCTCATTGGTGTATTGATCGCAAGCGCGACTGTTGACCGTGAGTTACTGGGTTCGATTCCCGGAGCTTATTGTGTTTTTCTGTGTGGAAAATCTCAGTAGCGGTATGGCGTCTGGAACTGTCTGGTAGATGGCAATAGAATCGCCCCCTTTTACGTTAGACTCATATGGGTGTACAATTTTACATAGTACACCTTTGCCAAACCTGTCAGGTAATATAGGCGTAATGCTATCTTACGTAATCGTTAATTGGCATCGGCGGAATGTGTGAGAAAAAGCCGGAACATTATTTTTTATGCATGGCCTTTACAGAAAACTACTAATATCACAGTCCGACTGAACAGGACTCATACACTAATTTCAATATAATTTATAAACTACTTTAACCTTACTATGAGGTCGACAGGCCCCTCTATATCAACCGCCAAAGAATGTGTATATTTTAAATGCATATTATATAACATATGCAATGCTATTTAAATGTCTACATTCGTGTATGCAGATTAGATTTAGTTTCAAGGATTTAAGAGCTATAACTTTTATACCAATTATGTTAACGATTATTATACTTTTGCTTTGGGCTCTTAGACCTGGCTATCATTGAATAACTGATTGACTGAATGCAACGAAAGATGTGGAGACACATTTGACGAAAAACTTGGGTTTACCGATGTAATAATTAAGACTATAGTTTAGCTAAAAGTTTTCGTGCGTTAAAGTTTTTACCCCAATAAACATGAGCTGATTTTGCAGATTTTTTAAAAAATTTATAGACACAAGTAAAAATTAGGTCGTTACATTTTTGTTTTTTTGATATTGTTTATACATTGAGAAATAAGTAACCCTCAAAATGCGTTTTTTTACTAAAAATCATCCTTATACTTATCTAGTGATTAAATTAAACAAAATTTTGAAAAAAAAAAAAAAAAAAAAACAGAACTTGTCGACCTAGTTTATAATCTGGCAAAACAATAGAGACGAACCTCAAATTAATTCGTTGAGATTTAGATGTATGAAACGTGGCCCAAACACCTATTTTGCGCGTATTTCAAGACAATTTTGTCAGAAGCCGGCAGCTAAACGATACTCTTAAGTCTCATATATTGGGGGTGATCATCATCTAGCAGGCACAATTCCAAACACCAGGCTACTAAGAACTTACTAACAGAAAAACTGATAACATTTTACCCGACCCGGGGAACGAATCTAGGACCTCAAGCTCAGGAGCCGCGCTAGCAACCACTACGCAAATAAGGCAGTCAGTATTTAACATATCCAAAGTCTTGAGATTTTACTTACGAGTATACTTTTGGCACAGCTGAGTCAAAATCAATTTAAACAAAGTTTGGTTCAAGTGAAACTTAAATATGTACTTAAGGGACCTATTGAATACATAAAAATTATGATGACTGTTTTTACCGACTCCTAATGGATATTTCCATGACTTTGCCAGAAAAACACATAGATTTTTTTTTTATTTAACGACTTTGCGTAGGCAAACGAGTAACTTAACAAGTGCAAACCATTAATTTTTTTTAAGCATTTCGACTAATCTTTTTCTAATGAATATTGCTCTTTATGTTTCCTTCAAATTTCGTGGTTAGTTAAAAAATTGTGTGACCACACGAGACATACTTAATTACAAAAAAATTTAGTTATTATTGTACATGGCTTAATTCATTTTGTTACGCCTAATATAATATAACGTCATAATATAATTTATCATGCTCATTTTTTTTACTGTGACACAAAAAACGGAAAAAATATTTTTATGAGAGGAGCGGATAGTTTAATTTTTGTTATAGGTATACTTAAGTAGTGATAGCCTAGCGGTTGAACGCTTGCCTTCCACGCAGGAGGGTCTGAGTTCAAACCCGGCTCGCACTTCTGATTTTTAGGAATCATGTGCAGCTCAAAATTTCATTATTATCACTTGTGTTAACGGTAAAGGAAAAAACGAGGAATCCTGCACACATGAAAGGGCAACATAAGTTCTTGGCCTCAATCGTGGTCGACCGTTAAGCCGGAAAGTGTGAAAAAAAACGTGCGCGCGCATTTCAGTGAACTCCTTTATAAAAGGCGCACACATTATTTTCACATATTTTTGGTTTAATATGGTTGAAATTGAAGAAAACTCTTTTAGATCTCCAGATGGCATACGGAAGACGTGGATGATGAGAATTAAAAAAGTATGTAAAAGGAACGTAACATACATAGCATCACGCCTGTTTTCTCCGAAAGGTTAGGCATAGGTGTATTATTTTACACCTGCATTTCGCCAACGCCGTTATTGAGTCCCACGTAATAGGGGGCAAGCTTATTACCATCTATCGGGCACTGTTTCCGACTTCGTGCTTTTACAATAACACTTTAATCGAATCCAGGACCTCACGCTTAGCTGTCGCTTACCTCTAGACCAATGAGTCTTTTTATTTACATTTTTATGCATTACATGTAAGTAAATGGAACATTCTTGACTGGAGGCCCTTCTGGTTGTCTTTGAACTAGTGACAGACATGTACCAAAGAAAAAGAAAAATGAACATACTTCAAAATTCAAGGGGACAGCCGTTAGATTCTGTCCGCAGACATATCTAGGTACTTGTCCCACATCAGCATCCATTATATAAACAGTGACAATTGTAATTTTAATTAAATATACGTGAAAACGCACTATCATCAAGCCCTAGGGTATTATAACCTCAATACACCGACCATCATATAATAAAACTCTTACAGACAGTATTTACGCAGGCGTCACTGCGCGTACGCATCTAATTTCTAATGTGTACTGTACAGTTAGAGGATCGGGGTCAATGTGCCGGTGACAGTTAACTAGGATAGAGAGGAATAGTAGCAATATTACTGTATTGGAGTAAACAGTATATTTCATACAATTTCAACATGGAATGAAAAATACTTTCAGTCAACTCTTTCGATCTCATCTCTTCGATCATATATTTTTTTTTTTTAATATATGTATTTTTTTGCAGCCATAATTGTCTATGGTGATCGTTACAGTATGCAAGTCAGTCTAGTCTCACAAAAATAAATCTAGTATACATATTAAAAAAAAAAACAGTCGAATTGAGAACCTCCTCTTTTGAAGTCGGTTAATAAAATTATAACGAGCAGATACGTACAGTATAGATATTGGAGAAAAACTAATATGCGACAGCAGCCAAAACAACAGTTTTCAGAATTTTTGTCTTTCTGTCTGTCTGTCGTGATGCGTGTACAAACATACAGACTACTGCAGAAGTCTAACTTAAAATATAGGCTCCATTTTACCGGAAAATATCAGATTCTAAATTCCAAGCGCACGAAGTCGCGGGCAAAAGCTAGTATACAATAAAAATAGACGTTTATAATATCTATTATTTATCTACGTGTTTGTGTGTTGGATTCTCACGCGGAACAATGATCTACAGATTGTTGTTTGTAAACTGTACCCACGATTCAGGCGAAAAAATAGTGTGGGGCAAAGTTAAAAAATAAAATAAAAAATGTATAGGTACCTACTTCTTCACTGTTTTCTTAAAACGTTATCCTAAGTCTGAATTTTCCTCTTCCTCGATGGTTTTGATAAAAGCTTAGTCAAATGCACACGTTGTTTTCACAAATTTTTGGCTCGGTGACGACGATTGAGATCTACTAGTAAAGAGTATCCATGGAGTTTCTTGCCGGTTCATCTCCATAGGACCAACTTTTTGGAAACGTGCAACTAGAGTCCTATAACGTTTCATAAGTGCCTGTATTAGGTTTATTTGAAATAAAAACAATTCTATCTATCTATGTAACTATATTCTGCGCAGGCCCTGAACTGTTCTAAATACAATTCAATTCAAATAATTATTGACATTTCAAAAGCTTAAATTGTCATGCAAGGGTTTTAATTTTAGTGAAGGGAAACTTAGTTGAACAACTGGCGTCTAGCTATTAAAATATTTGTGACGTATTTTAACAGTATACATAATAATTACAACGGCAATATTCTTAAAGTGAGATAAGTACTGGTAATCATGTCAGTCCCAACTAGTTTTTGTTAATTTTAGTAATTTAGGTTTAAATTGAGTACTGTCATAGCATGATGTTAATAGTCAGTTTTTCCACCATAGATAAAGGTAGGTACTCTTGTGAAAATGTCGGCTCTGTCGATAGACGACGCCTGTAAGCCTAGCACGTATATTTTGACGTATAGTAACGTAAGCGTATCGTTAATGTCAGCGAATTTTGAATCGAAAATACAATCTATCTATGTATATATATAAATAAAAATGTGTGTATGTATGTTCCCTATGGACTACAAAATGGCTGGAGCGAGTTTAATGAAATTTTTAGGTAATCTTCAGATCAGCCCAGCGGCTGATCCTGTGAAGTTTGGTAGGGATCAGCGTCGCTAGTTGTCCTATAAGATTTTATTTTTGCACAATAGTTGTCATCGGCACAGACGCCAATAAAAAATAGTTTTAATTTTACGCGTGACGCAATTTATATCTTACTTGACATGAATAAAGTTTTCAAATTAAAAAATATATTATTTCGAAGGGAGTATTTCCAATTCAATTCACGCACGTTAATGATACGGTAACGATACCAGACGTCAAAATATTCGTGCTAGTTCTACTGTATAATGTAATGCTTAGAGTAGTACTAATAATTCGACGACACGGTTGGCGCAGTGGTTAAGCGATTAGCTTTCTGCGCTGTGTCGCGGGTTCGATCCCCGCACGGAACAAATATTTGTATGATGTACAGATAGTTGTTTCGGGTCTGGTTGTGTGTGTATGTGACATGTATGTTTGTAAACTGTACCCACGACACAGGAGAAATGCTAGGGTGGGGCAAAAAAAAAAAAAAAAAAAAATTCTACGTGCTCAGCAGTCTCAGAATGAGAAAGGTTAGGTCTTAGTCCACTACGCAGACGTGGTGCGAGTTGGCGGACTACACAACAACGAGAACTTAACGGAGTCCCTTCGGTATGCAGGTTTCTTCACGATGTGTTCCTTCACCGTTAACGCAAGAGATAATCAGATTTCGACACCTACAATGTCTTCAAAAAGCCAGTGGTGTGCTTTGATCTCAGACTCCTGCATGAAAGGCAAGCATACAACCGCTGGCAGCTATATTTTTGTCCTGCTTATTATAAAAACTTAGTGTTACCGCCCACGTGATACCATCTACCATCAGGCGTGCAACACTATGGTTTGGACGCAGTCGACCGTGCCACGGTAACGGGCACATCTACCAGTCATAATTAACACGCAATCTTTTTATTTTGTTCTTTTTGTTTCAGTTACAAACAAATGGTTGGACTATCACTCAATATGCTACGCTACAATACAGATCAAATGTTCTGTTCTGATAAAAAAGAGAGACTGGATATTGGTCACGTCCTGGGTTAGATTCTCAGGTTGGGCGAAGTGTTATAGGGTTTTTCTGTTTAGAAATTCTCAGTAGCACACAGAGTTTGGAACTGTGTCCGGTTGATGGCAATAGACTCGGTCTCTATAACATGGGACTTAACAACAGCGTTGGCGAAATGTGGACGCACAAATAGTACACCTCTGTCTAATCTTTCAGGGATACAGGCGTGATGCTATGTTATGTTATACAGGGTGGCGCTACTTCAGCGGGGTGCAGTAAAGAACTCATGGAAAATAAATAAAATTGTCATTGTTATCGAAAGTCCCGATATCGATAAAGCGGGGTTTGGTACGTCATGTGCAGGCGCTTATGCTTCGTAAATCTGATTACATGCTTACTCCACCCACACTAATGTTTTTATAGTAAGATAATCAACACAAACCACTGAACCAAGTGTGGTTTCTTAACATTAAGCATAAAATCTCATAAAAAATAATAACATGTAACAATTAAACGTAATTACATAAAACAACAGATATAAACAATCTAAATAATAATAATGCTGTATTAATTTAAGATGAATTGGCTAATTTATGTTATTTTATGAATGTTTGTTGAATTACTATTTTTCGACGTATTTAAACCAAATTTGTATATTTAATGTACAGAATTTAAATGTAAAATTTGTATTAATGTAACTATAGTTGGGACTAGTCTCCTCTCTGAGGAAGGTACAGATAAAGTTCTTGTTCTATAAGACATCATGTCAAAAAACATCGCAGAAGTTGCTCGCCTACCTTTATCCGAATTCTCGTATATTTTTTTCCGAGATTTATGTCGATTTATGTCGATCGCTCCGATTGGTGGAGAGCACGAAACGGACCAATCGAAGCGCCGAACGGGTTCGATGTAGTAAATCGAATTTGTCAAAAGAAACTTACACTAGGGGTACTGGTCGGTTATTATGTTACAAGTCTTTAAATTTTTCGTTTTATGATATACCAGTTTGATCACGATGTTTTCCTCAACTATTAAATCGGACATGATGACAAAAACAAAGTTTAAACTTCTATCAATTCCAACACTTACTGATGGAATGTGCTCAGAACCAGAGAGAGAGAGAGAGTTGTTGATGTGTAATTTCAATATTAATAAATATGATGTTGGGATTTTCGCAAGTTTGTTAGCTGAGCCTAGATCTAAAACAACTAAATTCATATTTAAAATGGTGGCTGCATCAAAATCTCCCTCCTCCGCGGCAATAATATATAATTATTGTAATTACTAGATTAGGTTACGATGAGGCTGATGACGAGACTGATATACCTTTAGAAGGTAAAAGCCTCGAAATAAATAAGGATGAAAAAAGAAAACTTCTATCAAAATGCCATTTTTAAAATGGAACATTTTCTGCAAACAAAAAATTACACAAGCTTCCATAATACAATTTAAAACAGCATTAAAAAGATAAACACGAAAATTAAATAGCTAAATTGTCTATCGGCCAACATTACGGTTACCTCAATGGCCGACACAGTGCTCCCGGTAACCGGTTGAAGGCCGACCTACTGATGTAACGAGTTACGTCACTAATTTAATTCTTCAGAGATTCATAAGCCCGTCAATAAGAACTGATGGTCCTATAATAGACCTGAAACTAAGTCGTTCGTGTCTTGCTATATCGACCACGCTCGGCAAACGATGAAAGGCAGATTTACAGTATCCCTAGTGTAAGTTTCTTTTGACAAATTCGATTTACTACATCGAACGCGTTCGGCGCTCCGATTGGTCCGTTTCGTGCTCTCCACCAATCGGAGCGCCGAACGCGTACGATGTAGTAAATCGAATTTGTCAAAAGAAACTTACACTAGGGGTACAGTACGTTGCTATTATAGATGGTGTAGTGATTGAGCGATCGACTGCTGAGCTACGTGCCGCGGATTCGATTCTTGTGGTATGATCTAAAGATAGTTCCGGATCCTGGTGTGTCTAAATGTGAATAATTGTCTTCGTAAACGTACCTACTTTATAAGAATAATTGACGGTGGGAGGCAATGGTTAAAAAAAAAGAATGAACGCTGCTTATTATGGTTTTGGCAAAGCCTATAGTTGCCTTTTTTGCCACCCATGGTGACTTATCTTTGCTTGGAACTAAAGCTACACTACTACTATAGTCGAAATTACGTTTGACAAAATCCATTTCATAAAAAACAGTTTAATTTTCTATCGGTCAGTATTCCGGTAACCTCATTGGCTGACACAGTGCTCCCTTGCAACCGGTTGAAGGCCGACCTACGAATGACATAACGAGTTACGTCAGAAAATGCATTGAATTACACAGATACGCCGTACTCGGGGACCGTGGTAATGATTGTGTAGGTTTGGTAGGCGTTTAGAAGTGTTACTTAAAACTTTGTCTTATAAAATCCGTAGTTCCTTTACATAAAATACGAAATGGGGACGTAAGACCTATTATAATAAATTGTAGTGGGGACAATAGAAACCTTTAAAATGTCCCCACATTTTATTAATCAAAATAAGGGGACAGAAGGTGAAGGTTGGGATTCGGTCGGGAATAATACTTAATTGTAACTTAAGGGATACATTTTTGGTAACATAAAAAAACGAATTAAGACTAAAGTTGGTCAAATACAAGTTCTTACCAATATTGTGCAATGTAATTGGGAAAAGGGCATTTCGTAAATGAAAAACTTGTCTGAGAACACATGAATATTGAATATTCAAGAGATAAATTCGGTTTATTTTATTTGAACGACACAGAGATGTTTATGATAGGAAGTGGCAACTGTCACAGAGTAAATGTAGAAATAGACTGAACTTTTAACAAGTTCACAAGCGAAGACATATTTCAGGGCTTCTTGAACGATAACGTAGTTAACATAAGCCAAAAATGTTGGCGCAGTGGTTAAGCGATTAGCTTTCTGCGCTATGTGTCGCGGGTTCGATCCCCGCACGGAACAAATATTTGTATGATCTACAGATAGTTGTTTCGTGTCTGGTTGTGTGTGTATGTGACATGTATGTTTGTAAACTGTACCCACGACACAGGAGAAATCCTAGCGGGGGGCAACGTTTTTTTAAAAAAAAGAAAAAAAGAATATAAAATTAATGTGCGCGCGTTTACGAAGGAGTTTGCTTCAATGTGTGCGCACGATCTTTTTACACTTTGTTGGCTAGACGGCAACGATGATCGAGGTTGAGAAGAACTTGTAGACTCCTAGACCCCAGGTCTCCTAGACTTCCTAGACCTCGGTCACTGGTGTAGGACCAACAGCGAATTTTTCCGCCACAAATTGTTACATAACATTTAAACATACGCAAATATCTCCGCTGACATTTCGCGAGCTTGTTCAAAACTCCGCCATATAAACTATACTCGTTATATTAATGCGTCTTTTCATACACTTGAAACAGAGGCAACTTTCACTGGAAGGAATTCCGGTTGTATCGTAATACTTGCGTAGCCGCAACTTGATCATCTCGTGCTAAAAATTGTCGTTTTGCCAACCCATAGCTATAAAATTTTGATCGTGAGCGATAAGTATTTATTTTTTAAAATTCTTATGCACGGATATCTCGCCTGTGGGTCTGACTGTCATTTTTGTAGTCGCTAGTGCGACTGCTGCGCGTGAGTTCCTGGTCTTGATTCCCTGGAAAAGTGTTATGGGAATTCTTAGTAGCAGCACGGAGTTTAGTATTGTGCCAAAGTCCATGTGTATGTGTAGATAGATGGCAATAGGTTCGTCTCCTATTACACGTGGTTGTACAAAGTACACCTCAGCCTAACCCTTCAAGAAATACAGGGTGATGCTATTTTATATAATGTTTTAATAGTAACAGGACATCAAACTATGAACTTCTGGGATTCCCAGGTCGTACAAATGATATATCTGTCTGCTTTTTTTTTACAAGTAATTCGGAGTTACGAATGGGTATTGGTATTATGCCTGATGAATGACAATGGGCTTGCTTCCTGACACATTGTGCCCTGACGTCATCGGTAAACACGCAGAAAAATTGCTAAATTTATACAATCATAATGACAATAGCAAATTTTTTGTGTGTCTTATTATTATTTATTATTCTAAGCGTCAGGTTTACAGATCGCGTAAGAAATTTGATATTAAGTTCAAAAACACAAATTGTGGTCTAAGACCACACAGCTGCCAAGTTAAAATGGAGCTCGGCTAGTCACATCTGCGTGCCGGAGGAGCTTTGGGCTAAAATAACGACACAGTGGATCTCAAATAGCAAGAAACGACAACGCGGCAGGCCCAGAAGAAGATGGCGTAATGAGCTAGACTTGCATCTGAAGGATTGGTCCCAAGTCGCAACAGACCGGGAAAAGTGGAAAGAAGGAAGGTAGGCCTTTGCCTTGCAGTGGGACTGCACAGACTTATAATAATAATTATTATTATTGTCATTCCCGACGTTTCAACAAAATTTTATACCATAAAAGAGATACCGTTTCGCCGCTGTCAAAAAATAAATAAATTTCTACATATTTAAAACTTAAATCTCGATACGTCACTATTATAAAATTGCTTGTTAATAAAGATATTAGTATGTCAAATAAAATACAAAGGAAGCTATGACTAATGATTATATTCATTATTGATGACAAATCGGAACAGTGACGAGTCTGGATTAACTCGTCTTATTTGCATATTAACTATCATGGCAGTTGCATATCGTCGTTGAAGATCTAATACTACGTATATCAAAAATAGCAACTTTTCAGGAGAGTGAAAAAACTGTATAATTTTACATACACACCAGTACAAAATTATTTTATATTTTTCATTTTACGAGTTTCTATTGAATGATGCTTCTTGCTGAAACAACGCGTCTTCCGATTCTCTAGCAAAGGCCATCAAAATGTCATAACCGCCAAAAAGTGATTAACTAAAACCACGTAGGTTTTAGTTAATTAGTCAACGGAGATTATATTAAGGTAATTTTAAAATTATAGTAATGATTTATTAATCACTCACTGCCTCATTGGTCTAGTGATCTCAAGCCCGACTGTTGAGCGTGAGGTCCTGGGTTCGATTCCCGGTTCGGGCTAAGTGTTATTGGGTTTTTTAAATGGAAATTCTCAGTAACGGCACGAATTCTGGAACGGCTCCTATTACATGCGAAGCATTAACGGCATTGGCGAAATGTGGGTGTACAATAGTATACCTCTGCCTAACCTTTCGGGGAATACAGGCGTGATGCTATGATTATTAATCAAATCAGCATGTCATCACACGAATAAACTTAAACATACCGTATACTTACCTAAATTAAAATTAGTTACTAATTAATTTAGGTTTTAGTTTAGAATATATTCTCTATAGCAAAAGTCTACAGAGACTTGAATTATCGCTCGTAAAGCTTTCTTGTCGTCAATGCGCATGCGCACGTTATGTTACATAGTGGACTAGTATTACATATCCGATATAAGACGGTATTTCCTATCACTGTCAATACATAACATTCGTTGTTTGTTTATTATAACGGGTTTATGCCGCATCAGGATCTATTTTATCATGCTGACTGTCATGCCCTCATGGATGCTCTTCATCCTTGGGTAGCCAAAGGCTTTTATTTAGTAGTTGTTATCCTCTGACTGACTACCTCATTGGTCTAGTGGCCGCAAGTGCGACTGCTGAGCGTTAGGTTTTGGGTTCGATTCCCGGGTCGGGCAAAATGTTATTGGGTTTTTCTGTATGGAAATTTTCTTACGGAGTCAAGAACTGTGCCCGGTAGATGGCAATAGGCTGGCTTCTTTTGCATGGGACTAAAAAACGGCATCAGCGAAATGCGAGTGTAAAGAATACACCTCTGCCTAGCCCTTCGTGGACACTGGCGTGATGCTATGTTATGTTATATTGTTTCACTCCGAATCTCGGCTGTCTTACCTCTTTATCAATTCAATTTATACTTTTTTTTTACTTTTTAAACATTGCTCCATGCTAGGATTTCTCCTGTATCGTGGGTACAGTTTACAAACATACATATACACACAACCAGACCCGAAACAACTATTCGTAGATCATACAAATATTAAACTATTTTCATTCAATATTCTCAATAACTAATTCTAAGTCACGTTTTAACAAATATTTTTATTTACATCCACATTACACATACCTAATGCAATAAATAATCTAACAATTAGCCATGTAAATACGTGCCATAGATTAAACAATTATGCAAACTATTGTCTTGATAAACAATTGAATTGCCGTTGTTGATTATATTTACTGACTTGAGCAAATAATTGTATTTTTCTTTGTTATAATCACCTTCATCAATGTTAGACATGGTACGTGTCATAACTCGCCATTGAATAGTTTTATGGTTCCGTACTTTACCCGTCAAGTGAAGCAAGGAAAACGAAATAGAATATTTGTGTCTCAAACTGCCGCCGGGCGCCTCCTGTATGTTAATGAGTAAGAAAAAAAAAGCGGTACCCTTATTAAATCATTCTGGCGTCTGTGTCTGGTCTTCGTGATGCGCACACTCTATCTGCCTTAGTAATATACCAAAATTATCCGGGGATTAGTGATTCAAGATTATCCGAGTTGTAACTCTATTCACTGTCAATTATTTATACAGAAAAACCCAATAACACTTTGCCCGACCCGGGTATCTAATCCAAGACCTCTCGCCCAGCAGTCGTGCTTGCCACTATTAGACCAATAAGCCAGTCAGAACCCATAGTGTAAGTTTCTTTTGGTTCGTTTCGTGCTCTCCACCAATCGGAGCGCCGAACGCGTTCGATGTAGTAAATCGAATATATAAGATATACAACTAGAATATTTAGTTTTAATTCCGCTAAACTACTGCAAGTTTGGGTGCATGCACAGCACCGCCCTCCCGCCCGCAAATCTTCGCGAATCTCCGCGTCCAAGCGGTCGACGAGTCAACATCTCCTGAGGATGCTCCGTGGAGGGGCGAAACACGTGTCGAGGATCGGTTTGGTTGCATGTTACATTATTTCTATCACACCTTCTGCATGTGCATATATTTGCGGGCGGGAGGGCGGTGCTGTGCATGCACCCAAACTTGCAGTAGTTTAGCGGAATTAAAACTAAATATTCTAGTTGTATATCTTATATATCATGGATTTCCGCAAAGTAACGCCTGATTCCATTAATTATCTTAAATCGAATATGTCAAAAGAAACTTACACTAGGGGTACTGTATATTTTTAGGTTAATTGAATTTCTTGTCACTCTTGATCACTGTTCAGCTCGAATATCTGGTTTTTAATAGTGGGGCAGACTGCTGTCTGCTTTTGAGACATTTTACAGTGTGGTTATGTATAAAGCTTTAAAAACATTTGTAAGAAATAAATTCCTCTTCTGTCCTGTCGGCAGGAGCTATTTCACATGGAAACCGCTAGTCCGGTAGTGGAAATATTAGCCAGTCAACAATGGTGGTATTCAGGTAGACTGCCCGGGTATTCAAGATTCTTTTCTTGTACCCTAAACAAGAAATAGATAGGGTCTATATGTTTTTCTGATAATAAGTACCTTACAGGCAAAGTAATAGATGTTTTATTCTATGAATGAATGAAAAAAAGGTCATTAGAGTTAATTCAAGGGCCATTAAATGTAGCTGTCAAAACAATCATAATCAAATGAACATTTAAAAGTCATTAAACATTCTGTAACATTGTTGTCAGTTATTTACTGTATGTATAATATAAACACGTAATTTATTATTATTTTCAATTACTATACGAGATTATGGAATGACTGAAAGACTGAAACAATAACTGACTGATCAACGTAAAGCCGTATTTACAAGAATCTAATATGAAGAGATTTTTAACAGTTCAACCCAACTCTAGGGGAGTTGAATTTCTAAAAAACGGGTATCAATGTCAGTTTAGAAAACCAGGCAGACGAAGTTGCGGCCAAAAGCTAACAATATAGGCAGACTATCGGGGAACGAGGGTCCTCCGACAAGGCAAAGTGGTTAGCCTGGTGGCCCGAAGCCTCCTAGTTGATGTTGATTATTTGTATGTGTTAGAATGGTTCGAAGTGAAGGGGCTTTACTTTTTGCCATGTTGCGAGTATTAGTCCCTGCATACTATTTATTATAACAATCCTTAGATAAATTAGGCCCACCAAGAAACTGTTCTAAACCATTCCTATAGAGTTTCAGCTCTTGATCGACAGTTGAGGTTCATAGAAGCATTACACTGTCATGAATTCCTATTGGAAGCCAACAATTGATTATGTCTGTACAAGCAATTCCCTTGTTAACATTTGCGTTACCTATTTGGCATAACTTATAATTCAATACGTTTGTATCCTCAGACGTGCTGATATCTTCAAACAGTCCTTGACTATAGTCCGCTTGGAAAAGATCCTAGATTTTTAAACAAATAACAATACGTATTTGTTTTGTCACATCACCTATAAACTTAGTACTTAGTAATGAGTTTGCTCTTGCCATAGGTACGTAAGGTGTAAGAAAATAACATTATCTTAACATTAGCCAAGTATTACCGCTTCCTCAACGTGTATCTCGCAGATGATTTCCGCCATTTTGTAGAAAGCGTGTTGAATAATTTCGCTGAGGATGCACTAGATTGTGACGTATGTATGTCTTTGTGTATCTTGTGATTTGTAGACAGATATGAGAATATTGAGAATTGTTAGCAGCTGCGCTTGCGACTTCGTCAGTTGATTTCGAATGCTCTTGAAATTGCTAAATACTGAGTGATAGTGTTGATTATTTTGTATGTCTTCTCCTTGCACGGGACTATAGAGTCCCGGACGTTTGGAAGGCGTGCTTGGGCCGAAGCCAACACGTAGAGGCCCTTTAAGATAGCTTTAGTGAAATATTATGGTAACATATTATTTATTATTACAGTTAGACATCTAAATTGTGCTACAATGAAAGTTCCATAGAAATCAGTTTATTGGATTTTAAGTACATATATATGTTCAGTTTTATTAGTCTTATAGAATAGAAAATAGAAATAAAATGAGGGTTTGTTAGACAGCTATAATATAATTTTAGTTCTGGTTTTGAAAATAGATGGCGTTGCATCATCAGAAGTCACCAAGAAAACCAAAAGGTCTAAAACAAATACAGAAAAATGATTGATATGGAGTTTCTTGCTGTAGTTGTTTTTCTCTATAGTACCAACTATATGGAACCGTGTCACTAATTAGTTAAGTCCTATTAACATTACAAAATCATCAGAATGGATCCTTCAAATGGCGTAAACAATAGAAATTCGATTCCTACTATTATAACTAGTACCGATATGACAGACGAATTTTCAATTTTTTTATGTTTCATACCTTTGTGTTCAAATTAAAACGTAGAAACGTAGTTTCTTTAAAATATATTTTTACTTCTGTAATTTCTAACAAAAACCTATAATTAGTACCTACAGAAAGAATGGTCTCCAAAAAAAATCATTTGTATTCAAAGTCATATAATCTACTAGATGTCGCCCGCGACTTCGTCTGCGTGTATTATGGATTTATTATCTAATCAGTGTTTCGCTGCATTAGTTTAAACATGCCTATATCCTTCTCCAGGACCCAGGCTACCACTATGCAAAATTTCATAACGATCGGTTCAGTGGTTTAGTCGTGATGTGGTAACAAACAGACAGAGTTACTTTCGCATTTACAAGTGCGAATGGAAGATCAGACTTTATCATTACTGTGACCTTTGATCGTGTGTTTTCACTCATTATTTTTACAAAGCAAAACAAACAATGGATGCACTCTATGTCCTACAAACGTGATCAAAATATTAATAGGGCAAATACTTAATTATTTGATGAATGCGTTCAATGCAAGGAAGCGAAATCTTCCGCCAACTTGGAACGTCATTTGTCCTATATCAATATTTATTACTGAGCAAGGTTTTTAGCACTTTGACATCTAGATATGTCAATTATAAAAAAAAAGTTTTTGATCTGATAGATTTGAAGTTAGTAGATGGGGTCGAATGGTAATAATAATAATCCTGCTAATCGTATCCTATCCTATTCCTATTTTTTAATATTATAAATGTGAAAGTTTGTGAGGATGGATGGATGAATAGATGGATGGATGGATGGATCTTTGTTACTCTTTCACGTCGGAACGGCTGAACGGATCGGGATGAAATTTGGCTCAGAGATAGATTATAGTCTGAAAATATAGTCTTATATTTTTATCCCGGAAAAATGTACGGGTTCGTAAACAGCTAAGCTAAAGGCTAAGGGGGTGAAGCTATTCAGCTATCTGACCCAATTTCAAACATCAGGCTTTCCAAACTCCATAAAAAAAAGAACATAAGTCTACCCTACCCGGGAATCGGACCCAGGGTACTCAGAAGTTGCGCTTGCCTGGAAAACGTCGAGGTGGAGTAGCATTGTACAAAATTTAACTGATCTTTCGTATATTTTGTCCAGTCAGCGCAACATGAAACGTTGCAACGTTACATGTTACACATGAAACAATGACCTGTTTATCACGTAGGTTTTTGTTTGTAATATAAATTTCTAATTAAAGTGATACAAAATAACACTATCAAATTTAATAACTCATTAATTTAATCATATTTGTTAATTGAAGTTAAAAAATAATAACATTAAGTTTTCTTATCTAGGGTTTAATAAACTCAAACTCAAACTCAAAGTCTTTATTTGCATGTTAAGGTAATATAACAGGTCTTAAGTGAAATAACAGGCACAGTTTAATAAACTATAGTAATGATACAAGCTTCAGATAGAATATTATTCGTTAAATCCATTAATTATTCCTGAAATAAATCCGCAGTCGGATACAATATTTTATGTAAAATTAATATTGTATGTAAAATTCCGAGTTATAAGAACCTCTCCTGACCGATTTCGGTCACGGCGGCCAATCTCACCGGAGATTAGCCAACTACGCAGGAGATATTATATAGCACAAATGTGTGCGCAAACACAGGTGCTCTCTCTATTCCTTCACTCTCATAGTCCGATGGGACGGCAATCCGACACGACCGGAGAGAGATCAGGCGCAGGACCAACGGCTTTACGTGCTTTCCGAGGCACGGTAAATTCCGTAAAATTCCGAGTTATAAAGAGTAACCATGGAGTTTCTAGCACGTTCTTCTCCATTGGAAATCAACACTTTGGAACGTGACAACTAGAGTCTGACTATTCATAAATGCCTGAAAATGGTGTACAAGAAAAAAAAATAGATATCTGTAGGTACTTTGAGTTACTTGATGTGTAATGGAAATACGGAGGAAACTGTCCCAACTGTCTATTGGACTAGTGATCGCAAGCGCAGCTGCTAAATATGAGGTCGTAGCTTCGATTAGCGGGTTGGGCTTAAAGGTAAAAGAAGCTTTTTTTTTTGGATTTTTCAGTATGGAAATTCCCAGTAGCAGCACGGAGTCTTCTTAGAAGTGAAAAGAGTTTTACAGTACGCAGTTTCGCTCGAATTATATCCTTAGCGAGACGGGCGGACGATATTGTTGCCATCGGGGGTCGAACATGGATGAGACTGGCGCAGAAGCGCAGAAACTGGCATTTTCAATGAGAGGCCTATGCAGTGGCGAACTCGGGCTGTGGATAATGTTGATGATGAGTGATATCCTTGGTAATGCAAACGTCCATAGGTTACGGTAACCTTTTACCGTCAGGCGGGCCACATGTTAATGCGTAATTCGGGTGAAGCAAGCCCTTTAACTTAAATACCGAATACAGGTTTCTTAAAAAAAAAAAAAAAAAAACACCAATATTGCTTGTATCGTGATTATGTTCATTCTTTGCTCCTATTTGAGTTCTCCAACCACAATCCAAACTAGAGCCATCTTACACAAAATCTCAATTGGCACATCATCTACAATAAATGTGTTTTGCACAAGAATCGAACCGCACACATACATATCCGCAGTTTAGTTGGCTCAAGGGCGGGTTACACCGAGTTACGTGACCGGCATCAGTTAAACCAAGGTTAATTTCACTAGCGATGGACATAGAATACCGTATGTAACATTTTTGTGGACAATCAAACGGTTTAATGACACTTCCATGCTCGTGGCATGCATGTTTAAGTTGGGGTTAAGTTGTTCTCGTTTATTCATAACTTTAATCTAGTCAAACCATCGACTCAGGTTCCCAAGATACAGGCGTCGCCTAGTTTGGGGGCTCCTGATTACCTTTTATGATACGAGTAACAATCATTAGTTACTAAAAACGACGCGGTTGGCGCAGTGACTAATCGATTAGCTTTCTGCGCTAAGTGTTGCGGGTTCGATCTCCGTACGGACCAAATATTTGTATGATCTACAGATAGTTGTTTCGGGTCTGGTTGTGTGTGCATGTGACATGTATGTTTGTAAACTGTACCCACGATACAGGAGAAATGGTAGTGTGGGGCAAAGTTAAAAAAAATACATATAAACTGGAACTCTCTAGATAATGTAACAAACATAAAAAAATTAAAAAATTGCCGTAAAGTCGGTCATCGAGTTCACTACATAGTGATTGAGCTTAGCAATGCTGACGCATGCGTCATGCTCCTGAACGGGTGCCGTCTGCCGGGACTGGTCAACTTTTAAACGCCATGGCAATCTAATCTTAATATGGTTTTCATTTTTTTTCCTAGTATTTCACACATTCAATTACAATGAGCAAAAGGGCTACGTAAGGATCGTAGCACATGGCGTTCCGTAGTTTCTGCCTGCCTAAATTACATTATTCTAGCATTCTCTTACCACAACAATGTACTTACCAGATCAAGATTGTAAGATCGACTTATTTTAAAAGAGTTTTTGCCGGTTCTTCTCCATAGGAATTACTATTTGGAACCGTGCACCCAGAGTCTCGATATTTCATAAGTGCCTGTAATTGGTTTGCATGAAATAAAGTTATTTTTTATTCTATTCTATCGTTGGTGGTGTAGACTAATCTGTATTCGTCCACAGCCATAAATTAAGATCTTTGAAATTATATTTTTGACGGACATTACGCATGTTTATCATCCTAGAATTAACGATGCACGGTGTGAGTATACTTTTATTAAGATATATTTTTTAATACATAACAATATTTTTTAGACGGGATGCGATGGAAATGATATATAGACATGAATCACACGGGCGGGTAGCCCGCCTGCGCGCGGGCCATATTGTAGATGAAGCAAGAGTCAAACTTAGAACTTTAAGCAATAAAAACTACGGAATGTATCGAAACGTTTGTTTGACTGCGTCATTGGTGTAGTGGTCGCAGGCGTGACTGCTGAGCGCGAGGTCCTGGATTCGATTCCCAGGTCGGGCAAAGTGTTATTGAGTTCTTCTGTATGGAAATTCTCAGTAGCAGCACGGAGTCTGGAACTGTGCCCGGTAGATGGCAATAGGCTCGCCCCCTATTACTTAGGACTCAATAACGGCATTGGCGAAGTGTGGGTGTACAATAGCTCCTCTGCTTAACCCTTCGGGGAATACAGGCGTGTATATATGCTATATATCAAAATGGAGGCAATTGGCAGTTTTTTCATGTTATATTATTTTCAATTTTAGTTACCTTTGCTATCCTACTAATCATACTTATACTTATAATATTATAAATGTGAAAGTTTTGTGAGGATGGATGGATGGATCTTTGTTACTCTTTCACGCCAGAACGGCTGAACGCATCTGGATGAAATTTGGCACAGAGATAGATTATAGTCTGGAATAGCACATAGGCTACTTTTTATCTCGGAAAATCTACGGCTTCGTAGATCATGCGGACGAAGCCGCGCACGGATGCTAGTAAATAATAAAATCTTATTATGTTTATGTTTGTCTTAATGACGCAAGTGCCATAGACGGTATATATTTATTTGTCTTAAAAAAAGTTGAATATTTTTAATGTTCTTCATGGTTATGGGTATATATTAACTGATTATTATGTAATTGCTATGTTAAGCGAAGATTAACATCGGCTGGGTAGATGCTTCCGCTAACTAAGGATCAGCCTTTATTTTATGTAATTATAATTACATATAATGTCAGATTAAATAAACGCGTTTAAATGATCAAGCAAGTTCAGACTATAGTTTAGCTAAAAGTTTTCATACAAAATGCGTTAACGTTCGTATCACACTAAACAAGAGCTGATTTTGCTGATTTTTTTATATGTTATAGACACAACCAAAAACTAGGTCGTTACGTTTTTGTTTTTTGATATTGTTTATAAATTGAGAAATAATTAACCCTCAAAATGCGTCTTTTTTTTTAGCTAAAAATTATCCTTATGCTTATCTCATGACAATTATTAATAAAAAAATAAAAACTAACCGTGTCGACCTAGTTTATAATCTAAAAAAACGATATAGACCAAAATCAAATTAATTTGAAACACCTATTTTGCGCGTATTTCAGGACAATTTTGTCAGAAGCCGGCAGCTAAAGGATACTCTTAAAGACGAAAAATGTACATTTACAATTATTTTTTAAAATTCTGTTACACCTTTTTTTCTTCCAAAAAGTAGCTAAAAATAATATTGCATTGATACGTACCGTAATCTGATTTTAAACTGCTGTCTAAACCACAATTAGTTAACAATAGTTTATCCACGCAAGTTTGTTTTGCACACGTTAAAATTATTACAAAAAATATGAATTTAATTTAAGTTAGATTTGATTTGTTAAGAGATATTTCGATTTCTATACGGCATGATAAAGACTGCACTGAAATCTAACTAATAGATTATGATGGCGGATGTCACCATTTTCCTGTTAAACCAATACAATTATTAAACCGAGACTTACCTAACTCCGTTTGTCCATTCGTGACAGACATACAAACAAACAGACTTCCTTTACGAAACATAGACAGATGTTCGGCAGAGATATTACTTGATGTGAATATTAAACGGATGCTAAACGGTCGTTTGATCCGCAGATCAACGGTCAGGAAAGAATGGTATCATTCACTTTACAGTTTTTCAAGGAAAAATTAAAAATAAAATATTGTTGACGGAGACTCGCCACCTAAGATTTTTATTTCAATTGGACCTTTGGAGGCACTTTCAAAATCGTCGAGACTGTAAATGCACGGTGCCGAATGTGTATTGGTCCTATGAAGAAGAGGCAATTGAGAAACCCCATAACATCTCTTTGAAAACAATGGATTTACAATAATATAATGTTAAATTTTTCACCAAATATCTGACTAATTGACAAACAACTCTCAACCAGTCTTCAACCGCCCCAGCTCATTTTAATACATATGTATGTATGTTTCGTATTCCGATCCGATTTTTAGTATTGCCTATTTTGCGTGACCTATACCTTCTTATCATCTTGATTGCAATGTGTACACGATACGATACAAGAAGAGATCCTAGAAAAAACGCTACACTAGTGGATGGGGACTGTTTCACATATAAAAAGAATATTGTCAGTGATCTTTGTAAAGGAACTGTTTACACGCTCATAGTACAAAAGAGTGTTTAAAAAAAGAATAGAGAACAAAACAAAGCCAAAACAATGTTTTTTATTTCAATTAGGCCTTTTCAGGCAACAAACTAATACCTATAGGTATCTTAGTTTCACCTCATAACCTATTTATTACATAACATTAATGATAAAATTAAAAATAAATCATGTTTAAAAAAAGAACTTGATATTGCGTGTCTGGTTATTCTTTAGTTCACAACAAGAGTGAGAAAAACAATGGACAATGAACTTAAAGGGTAGATAGAAGGAGTAATTACGATTGTCTTTTGTTTATTATTATATATCTACCGTTGTTTACAGTTTATGAGGTAAATAGGTCTTTGTGTTTTTATTGACGTTCTGATTATGTTTATTATTATTATTATTTTGATATATTAACATTACTTACGTACGTTTAAAACATTATACATCTAAATCATAACATCTAAAACTATAAATGTCAGTCTTATCAAATACCTTTAGAAATGATAAAAACTCCGGTAATACATTTGTTAACGAACGTTTAAATGGCCAGTTTACTATTTAGAAAAGCTAGTTTCACCAAATATGGATATTAAAAAAACAATAATTAGTAAAATTAAGTTAAGATCGAGCTCATTATGGTTGTAACTTGACCCCAATGCTACGTGAAGCCTTAATTTGTATGAGAAAGTTTTTAGAAAGATCATAGAAAGTATTGTGTTGTTTTTGGCATTCAAAGTGGCAACTTTGGCTGGTTTAGACTATATAATATATGTTTTAAATATCATATCGCTTTCACACCTTGTACACCTATACACATCTCTAATAGGCTACATGACTGCATCAAAAATAAATTCTGAAATCTTGTTTGGTAAATAGTTTTCCTTCTAAAAACTCAGTAAAACTTAATCTCTTGCCTATCTTTGGCGTTTCCAATTTTTAATTTATCAAAATTACACAATAAGTATGTCAATGGCAATGAAAAACTATGACGTCACGCCTTAGTATTTTAAACATTTTTAGAACAAAATGTCGTTTTTGACAGTTCAAAAAAAGTATCTCGGATGACTAGACATCTACCGTATCCTTCCACTTCTAAAATGCATAGAAATTAAAAGCGTCAGGACACTAGTCTACCTAAGACTTACGAGTATTTTCTTGGCAATTATGCTTACATTAACGCATTTACATAATCACGATTAAAACACCAAAGAAGAAGACGATATATGAATGAGGTCAATATTTTATTACTGATGGGTAATACCAAAATCTGCCGACAGAGGCGCTGAATGTATTTTGTCAGTTATCACTGCTAATTTTTCCGTAATATAGTTCCTAGATAACCGAAAACCTTTCGTCATGAATAACGCAGTTATTAAAAGTACGGTAACTGTAATTGTTAATCCAGCGCAACACGACATAATTCGTTTAGTCACGGATACGTAACTTTGAAGGCTGAATGATGAGTTGCAAAGAATAATTAGAAAATACTCTGAATGAATCGGACTTTAAGAGTATCGTTTAGCTGCCAGCTTCTGACAAATTGTCTTGAAATACGCGCAAAATAGGTGTTTGGGCGTTAACGTTTTTTACATTTAAATCTTAACGAATTAATTTGATTTTGGACTCTATTGTTTTGCCAGATTATAAACTAAAACGGTTGCCAGGATTGATTTTTTCAAAATTTTGATTAATTAAATGATTATCACGAGATAAGTAGGTATAAGGAAGATTTTTATTTAAAAAACGCATTTTGAGGGTCTCAAACTAAATAATATACAAAAAAAATGTGACGACCTTGTTTTTACTTATTTCTATAATATAATATGTTATAGAAATAAGTACATTTTTACCCCTCTAAACATGAACTGATTTTGCTGATTATAATATAATCAGCAAAACTATTATTCATGTTTAGAGGGGTAAAAATGTTAACTCATTTTGTATGAAAACTTTTAGCTAAACTATAGTCCTAAGGGGCTCGCAGCTTAGTCGTGCAGATCAGTATTACGGTTGCCTGAAAGAGATTGCTGATAGCGATATGACCGCCTATTGTATATGATAGATGGAATTTATATATCTATGTTTTTGAATAACTGTGTGGTGTGGATTAAAGTGTAGGTATATCTATCTATGAGTCGATTTGCGAAGTTAAGCAGCACTTGCCATAGTCAGAACTTGAATGGGTGACCGTTCTGCGTGCCTCGGAGAGCACGTTAAGTGTTTGGTTGTCATACGAATATATAAGACGATCATTATGGGGTCAGTTGGTCGGAAATAGTGACAACCATTTCTTCCAGTAATTGGGTGGCGGATGTCAGATGTCAGTTGTGTAAAGTTCTGATATTCAGCCACAACTGGTTAGACTGAAAACCGACTTATATATATTAAGGTACAGAAAAACGAATTAGGGTTTTATCGAGTATGAAAAAACCATAAAGGGTCGCAAAGGTTTTTATAGAAAAAATTGATAAACAAAAAAGGATATCCAAAAAAATGGCACACTGGAATAATTTTTAGTTTAAAGTGTTAGTCAGATTTTGTAGTAGTTGCGTTGTTTGTAAAAATTAATTAGTTTGGCCCAGAAGAGATTCGTTTTTACCAAAAAAAATTTTATTATTCTGACCATAACCTTTTGGCAACCGACCTTCACAAACAAGTGACAGAATCCGATTGTTATTTTAAGGTCTACCATCGAAATAATATGTCCAGTTCCTGAGCACATACTATTTCGATGAGGTCTACTAATTGCAGAGGTGTTTAAAGGTCTTAATTCAGTGATCTGGTAGTGGTGGTGGTCTGGTAGTGGTTAATTCAGTGATACGAGATTTCCGCGATCGATATTTATATATCGAAAATTTTATATTATTATTATATGTACTTAATAACAACTTCACTCATTGTAAACCAATATTTTGAAAAGAAATATCCATGGAGTTTCTTGCCGGTCTTATCTCCATACCAACTCACTTGGGAACCATACACCTAGATTCTTAAAGTTTTAAAAGGCCCATTTAAAATAAAAAACGTTGACTTTGACTTTGAAAACGTAATATTAGATTACATTATATATCGATATAATGTAATGTGAGGGAGGGACTATATCTAAAATAGACTTATGTTAAAGTACGCAAGAATACCCTGAGTCCTCTGTCAGGTTTTTCTTGTCAGAGACTTGTCACGAGATATCACTTGAGAATCGCTCATTAAATCACTGGGTAATCGGATATATTGGGCCAGTGGTGCCTCTTTCCATACCCGCATGGGTAGTTTTCATGTGAGATCTTATACATAACACCCAGTTACAAGTACCTATTGGGTATTACGTATAAGTTCTCATACGTTTGAGTGAAATTGAGATGACTCAATGAGTTGAATAAAAAAATTTTGGAAGTACTTACAGTGGTTAAATCACGCAGGATATGATTGAAAATAAAACTATTTTGATCATGGTTTAAGTTCAAGCTAGTTAGTAAGCCTATCTATGAGCTTCAAGAGTTTTTTTTTCACGGCGCGGCGCTGCGCTGTACAGTTTGGAAATATAAAAAAGTGTTAATTAGGTATAGGATTAATCGTATTCTTTGTGTTTGGCCTCATGCACATATATAAACGTCGAGTATGGTATTAAGGGCTATGCAGATATGTAGGTACTTTTCGGCCGATGCCGTTAAGTCTAGATATTAATTCTATGTCCATGACAAAACCTCAATAATACTTTGCCTGACCCGGGGATAGAACCCAGGGCCTGACGCTTAAGATATTTATCTATATCTTTAATTTTTTTAGTGTTTAAAATTCTTTTAATTTGTAATTATTTGAGCATAAATTAATAGAATTTTATTCTTTCTTAAGTTTTCAAAACAAATGCTTAAATACAATCTCATTAATTTTAATGATTTTAATTGAATAATTAATTATCTCAGTATTTATTAATAAATGGATTAATAATAAAATATGACCATACGGACATTACCGAGTTGGTACCTACGTGTGAATAATGTGTCTGTGTTCAAATGGCTATAGAGTTAATTTCGTTAATTGGCAATTTATGTATTTAGATATATTTGCGAAAGTTTGGAAAGCGGAGGCTTGTTGTTACTTGCAAGAGGAGTGTGGGGTAATTATAAGCCGTAACTAATATACTTTTAAATAAAAATTAAATATTGTATACTTATGATAAATAAGTACTAAAACTTTACATAGGAACTAGACGTCCAAAATCGATTTATTATTAATTAATAAACTTTAATAAATACTTACTACTTACTGGTTTCGATAGAGAGAAGTAGAACCCATTTCAGGGCAAATGTCCCCTACTCTCTAGTAGGGGACAATTGCCCTGAAGTGGGTTATATTAAATTAAAATAATTACTTTAGAACTGCCTCATTGGTCTACTGGGCGCCAGCGCAACTGCTGAGCGTGAGGTCCTGGTTTCGATTTCCGGGTGGGGCAAAGCGTTATTGGGTTTTTCTGTATAGAAATTCTTAGTAGCAGCACGGAGTTTGGAACTGTGTTCGCTTGACGGCAATAGGCTCGCCCCCTATTACATGGGACTTAATAACAGCATCCGCGAAATTCGGGTGCACAATAGTACACCTCTGCTTAACCCTTCGGGGATACAGGCATGATGCTGTCATGTTTTGTTAATTACTTTTACGATCCGGTTCATAGAACATTTAAAAAAATGACAATCGACCGTTCGCCCTGAAATAATGAAAATTAGCCGCGATGCGCGATTATGATAAAATCGCTCTATCAAATTAATTAGCAACGTAGGTAACGATTCTGATTGCTAGATAATTAGATTTCTAAACCATGTAATAATCGATAGATTTTAGTTTTTCTTTGAGGAAATAGAACTCATCAAATTATTTAGATTTTTATATGCAACCGTGTAAAAGATAATTGCTAAAATCTTAAAAAAAATATTAGAATCGCTTAAATTTAATTAAATATGCTTAAACTCTAAACTATCAGTAGATAATAAAAAAATATTGCATAAAAAATGAGAACGTTCAAACACTACTCACCGAAAAATTAACAAACGTTTCACCTCCTTTTACTTTCGTACAACACACTCACACAGAATTAAAAAAGAATATCACGGCAAATAAAATTTTAAAATAAGACACTGATATTCAAATCAAAATATTTAAAAAAAGATAACGTTATAGAAAAATATTACAAAAACGGCGCGCGTTTTGACAGCAGTTCGAAAATGGAACGCGTTTATTTTCTAATACGTCGCGCAAGGACCGAGACCAAGAACGCACTGCCAGTCAGCCAACAGATCGCTCTCTCCGAAGTCAATGCAGTGTCACAAACTTTGAGAGGGGACATCTGCGTATGTTTTTTGTTCAATGATAAATAATCGCATGTTTATTAAGAAGACCACATTGAATATATATTTACTGAGAAGGTTTAATAATATCTATGCGACAGGTAACTTGCTAGAGCGTAAAATATTTTTCTTTAAAATGTTATCTCACACCATCTGATTTAAAAAATTCTGTCGTGTTCAAAGTTTGATGAGGTTTGTAATGTTCGTTATTTAGTATCTTCCTCCGGGAGGCCCTTTGCCTCACCTCAAAAT
The DNA here is from genome assembly GCA_947562105.1 of Shargacucullia verbasci. Classification (NCBI taxonomy): domain Eukaryota; kingdom Metazoa; phylum Arthropoda; class Insecta; order Lepidoptera; family Noctuidae; genus Shargacucullia; species Shargacucullia verbasci. The sequence continues at coordinate 3,303,680 of OX387302.1, read as the reverse complement.
TAAAATCTATTTTTGAGGTGGAAAAGTTCTTTTGAAAAGCAATATTGTAACCGTTTTGAACCACCAAGACTGTATTTCTTGGCTTAGTTATTATATTTTTTTAGGGCAATTTTGGCGATATCCAAACTTTCTTCCAGCAGTAAAATGCAATGACCTGCCTGAAGAGCCATACCTATGTTATGCAATATGTTATAGCGGTAAATAGATTTACCTACATTATTATGTTAATGTGATTACTGCATATAAACTTACATTTAGATTATAAAGCAAAATTAATTAACATTTCGCTTTATAACGACCTTCATTACCACACAGAAATCATGAAGCTTAGATTAGGCAAAACTCGAATACATTTACGATTACATTCTATTTGTTTTGTATGTTATAATACCTATCCAGCTTATTGACCATTTATTTTTTATAATTTGTCTCTTATAGAATTTCTGTACGCTTAGAATATTCATAGATTCCGTGTATTCATCGTCAAAAAAACGTTCAATTCTAATTCTTTATAGGTCTATGGTCAACATGACTACGACAGTGACGTCACAAGAAATAAGACACCTTTCTCTGTATCAGACGCACTGATACTTGGGAATGCAACTAACCAATTTAATATTGTAGTTTTTATGACACAGTTTTGGGTCTTTTACCTTGGTTGACCTACATTTTAAAGATTGTTTGATACTTATTACAGTTATTACACAATTTATATGCATTAATATAGTGTAAATATTACACCAGTGATAGGCTAGCGGTAAGACACTTGCACTTGTAAAATAGTCCGAGTACGAAGCCGGCCCGCACTTCTGCCTTTTCTAATTCATGCGCGGATGTTTGAATAACAAAGAAAATGTTGCATCTAAGAGGGATTAAATGTCGTCAATTGGTAGACAATACTCAACAATATTGTCCACCAACTCACAACACAACCAGTTGGTTGGACTAAGAACTTAACCCTTCTGATTTTGAGCAGCGGCCCGCGGTGCAGTAATGGGTTAGATTTATCCTTTGTTTAAGTAGCTGCGCGAGATGATTGGCCGGATAACCCGTCGCTCGTACGTCTGATAATTTTATTGACTATTAAACAAAACATTTGGTATCACAAGGGTATGGAAAGGTTAGGAAATCAGCAATCATACGAAGGCGGTTGCCAGGGTTGCGCCAGACGATCTCAGGGTTCTATTCTACCATATTAAACAAGCAATATTACATATATTTGTTTCTCGAAAACGGCTTTAAAGATTTCGATGAAATTTACAACATAGGAGTTTTCGTTGGCTGAAAATCGATCTAGCTCGGTCTCATCTCTAGAAATATTTGGTATTAGTAAAAAAATTAAGTTTTTTCCCGAGTTCGGTAACCCAGATATTTAATAAGTTACATACATGCAAACAAAGTTGTTGCGTGTCATGCAAGGTGACAGATTTGTTCATAAAAGTGAACACAGATTTACTTACTTAAATAATCAAGGCTGTGGGAACGAATAGAGAATTTATTCGAAACATGCAGCTCTCATCATCATCATCATCAGCCAGAAGACTTCCACTGCTGAACGAAGGCCTCCCCCTTAGACCACCACATCGAACGACATTCCGCCACATGCAGCTCTATCCTTTTGGGAAAATCTAAATATTTATGTAATTTGATTTGAAATCTTTCTGAGAACGCATCTTGACTCAAAAGAAATTCATACATATTTTTGAAACCGCAGAATTCAAGGGCACGTAAAAATTATCGATCAATTTTGTTTTTTCTAAGAAACATATGACAGTACAACTATTGCAAAATCATTTTTGATAAATATTTATTTATAAGCTTGTAGCATTTATAAGGCTTATAATAAATTAGTAGGTAGGTATTACACATATTATAATTTAAATAAGGAATCATCAAAAAGTTTTTATATACTTATTTTCCTGCTTACCCCAAAGTTACCATAGCCATTATTAATTTTAAAAATATACTTTAATACTAGAAGATGATGATGATGATTGGGTTGTTTGATGTCTTCGGCTTGACCGTGTAATGTCTGGTTAAAAACTAGCCACCTATCATCTTTGATAATAATTTGTTTAGTATCAAAATCGGTGCCAAATAAATATTATCACAGCACCACGCTTGTATTCTTCGAAGGGTTAGGCAGAGGTCTACTATTATACGACTGTATTTCGCTGATACCGTTATTGAGTACCATGTAACAAGGGGCGAGCCTATTGCCATCTACCGAGCACAGTTCCAAACTCAGAGCTGCTACTAAGTAGCAATAACACTTTGCCCGACCAGAGAATCGAACTGAGGTCTTCAAGCTCAGCAACCGCGCTTGAGGCCACTAGACAATAAAGTTAAAAAAAAATATTCTACGAATAATAAGAAGAATTATTTGACGAATATAACACAAATAGTTTTTAAGACATCGGTACATAATGTAAGTAATTAAAAAAATATATAGATACCTACGACATAAACAGTACATTAACTCGAGTGTACATTTAAAGATCATTGCAAATACATATGTGACACGCGATACCACTGGAAATTCACGACCGTTGTTTGATATTTTTTGCTTTTAAGTGGCGTGATCTTGCGATCTTGTATAGGTGAAGTTAGGAAAAAACAGTGGTACGGCCCACTCCAGAATGTCCAGTGGGCTCGAGAAAAACATGAATAACCCAAAAAAAAACTCACAAATCAGTTCCTAAGTTCAGCACTGAACTGTTAAATAAGCTTACGTTAGTCGAAGTTTCCGTAGCTATAGGACCAGAAGTTGTAAGTCACTCTAAAAGTGACTCCTTCTTGACTCCACCCTAGAAGAAAATAGTAGCTTCGCCCATGGTTGTGACATCAGTCTATTAGTGTTACTGTTCCCATTGTTGGGACTCGGGCCTCTTGCAAAGCTTATATAACTAAATGGGGTCCCGTCTTGATTGAATGCCACACATCTACAGCCGAACAATGTTAGGTACTTACTGTCAAAGGCGGATCCAGCTTTCAACTCAGGGCCCCCCTGACTTGACTTGACTGACTGACCGCGGTGTCACATGTTTGAAGTCTAGTCGGGACGGATTCGATCAATGCGATTAGAAAAATTATCAGTGGTCGACCTAGAACCAGCCCAGGGGGGGTCATGACCCCAATGACCCCCCTGGATCCGCCCTTGCTTACTGTGGAGGTTTTATGTAAGATCTTTGTCTTCGGGATGAAGACTGGCACGTGAATTTGAAAGAATGTCAATGAGTGCAAGTATTCAAGAATGGATGATGAGAATGAATATAAAGAAGTTTCTTTCTTTTTCATTTCTTTCTTTTTCTTGATTGGGTTTGCTCATGCAAACAATGTAGAGCGTATATTATAATTGCAGTTTTATTCAGCCCCCTTCAGATATTACAGTACCTATCATTTTTACCACAAGATCATCAGATATACGAACAGATGAAGTTTTCTAAAGAACTGAAACTATATTTTTTTCAAATAGGGTTTGATGTTAAGTTATTAAGTTCCATGTAATAAGGGGTGAGCTTATTACCATTTACCGGGCTGGACTGCTGTTGAGAATTTCTTTACAGAAAAATCCTATAACAATTTGCCCGATCCGTAAATCGATCCCGGAGGAGGACCTCACTCTCAGCAGTGGTGATTGTCTCTAGATGACTATACCAGTGAGACAGATAATAATACAAATTGCGGCGGAATAAGAAAATTATATTATTATTGTTTAAAAAAAAAAAACGTTGCCCCACACTAGGATTTCTCCTGTGTCGTGGGTACAGTTTACAAACATACATGTGACATGCACACACAACCAGATCCGGAACAACTATCTGTAGATCATACAAATATTTGTTCCGTGTGGGAATCCAATCCGCGACACTTAGCGCAGAAAGCTAATCACTTAGCCACTGCGCCAATGGCGTCGTCAATATTATGTTACAACATAATTTCATGACTAATGTACCTTACTATTATCCTTGGGTATGTCTTAACTTTTTATATAATATAACGATAAAATATTAGGTTTTTGAAAGGTGACTAAACACATAACTTATAGTACACATCTTTGGACGACCTTGTGTCAGGAACTCTCAACGTTTTGTTTAATACAGCATCACGTTTGTATTCCCCGAAGGGTTAGGCAGAGGTGTATTTTTTGTAAAACCATATTTCGCCGATACCGTTATTAAGTCCCATGTAAAAGGGGGCGATCCTATTGTAAAATTACAGAATTATTCGTGGTTCCGTTGTTGGTAGCAAGGGGCCCGAGAATGAACTCCGGGTCTACTGATTCTACTTTATTTTCTGTCAAGTAGCCTCAAGCCACCACACGGTTAATCCCGTGTTGTAGTTTGAGGCAATTTAATCAAATATATTTTTATTCATGTAGACCAGTTAAAGGCACTTATGAATAGTCAGACTCTAGTTGCCACGTTCCAAAGTGTTATTTTCCATATGGAGAAGAACGTGCAAGAAACTCCATGGTTACTCTTTTAAATTCTGATTGTTTAACATTTCATACTTATGAATACATTGTTCCCTCAACGTTATGTAAGGAAAATGTAGTAGGTCTGGACTAAACGAACTGATAACTGAAATATCCGGAAATTTCTGATAGTACTGCCATGACAGTTATGCGCTGAGCCGTCCCAGCAGACAGCACCCGTTCACGATTATGACGTATGTGTCAGCGTCACTCAGCTCAAACATATTGCAGGGAACCAAATGGCATTTAATAAAGATGCCATTTGGTTCCCTGCAATATTCGGTAATGGTGGTATTGAGACTAGCTGACCAGGGTTCACCAGACGATGTCGAGTTATTCACACCTAGAGGCTCTTTTATTGCACCCCATTAGCCATTTACATTACATTAAATTCGAACTCAAACTCAAAACTTTTTTATTCCTGTAGGTCATAAAAGGCACTTACAAATTGTCGTTCTATGGAGAAGAACCAGCAAGAAACTCCATGGTTACTCTTTTAAAATATGGTTTATGACATAATATATGGAAGACGTGTAAGAAAAATGTAGGTCAACGTCTGGACTGGCCTTTGGAAAAAAGTACCAGTGCCATGACAGATTTAAGCGGACCTGGTCCTTACAGACGGGACGCATGCATCAGTAATCGTGTAGCTCAACCCTATTTTAGGGTTAATTCTTTTATGATGCAAATTTTTCCGAAAATATTATACAGTATGTGCGCAAAATGTATTAAGTAAAGTTTGTTCGTAACTCAGTCGAAATTATACAATTATGTTTTCGCAATCATGTGTCGTTTCGCAATTTCGCAAACTTCCGTATAATCTATGTGTGTTTGACATTAATGCTAACAGATAAGTATTTAGACCCGAATTCATAATTTATATTGACGCTATTCTGCCTGTGATCGTTTACCTTACATTTCGGCGATGCTGTTATTAAGTCTCATTTAATACAGGGCGAAACTTTTGCCATATTCCGGGTTGCTCCTGAAAAATCCCTTACAGAACTTTGCCGGAACGGGGGATCGAACTGAGGGACCCAGACTTAGCACCCGCGCTTGCGACCACTAGACCAAAGAGGCAGTTTGAAAAACTCTGGAGGGTATATCTAGATGAAACCTCTTCTACCTAGTGGCATTGGTAACATGTCTACGGTCAAAAGCAAAAGATGATTATATTATTAGACGTCAACACTGCTAAAAAATGCTCTAACAAATTAACGTCAATGAATAAATTTAGCAATATTAAAATTCGATCGATTATCACTTGTTTATGATGTGGAGCATACAGTGGCGGGGCAAGACCTAATTTGATGTGGGCAAGGTACATTTCGCGAAGCCCTCGCAAATATTCTTAGTCTTTTGACCATAAGTGCAAAAAAAACAGCTTGGATGATATACATTTTTGAGGCGCGAGGCATCTCGGACCGCGGGGCTATAGGCGGTGGCCTCCGTCGCTCACGCCCTACGCTGCCTCTGGGAGCTTACAAAAGTTACGACAAAAGACGTTGTTTAAGAGAGAGTATCAATATAATAGTGATTAAGTGATGAGATGTTCAAAAGATTAAATGTTCACATGTTCAAAATGTCTTCTAAAAAAGGGGTCATCACACACTATGCTCCCTGCGTCATCCCTAAAATTGTCGTTGGCAAAATCACAAGTAAAAATCCAAAGAAAAATGTTACTCAAAATATTTATAATGTCAAATAATAAAAATAAAAAACTTGCTATACTGGGCCCCGAACCGGGCAAACTTGTATTTTGGGTAAAAACGGCCAAAAAGTCAACACTTTCATGAATAAAAGATTTTAAATTAAACTATTCCAAATCTAGTCTTACATATAAAATATATTAAAAAGCAAAATAATATATGATAATATAATACATACATTAAGTTCTAAAATATAAAATAATAATACACAGTGCTTCCTCTCTCCTACAATTGCTGTGCCCGACGTGGCCTACAATAACCGAATTATTTGTAATTAAATGAAATTATTTATTTTGCAATTAGGATTTTTCAATCACTTTTACACGTCTTTTTTAAACTAGATGGCGTCGGCAATTCCTATGACTATCCCTGAGAAGAAACGCCAAAACAAACTATGGGGTCAAGGTCTATTTTAAAGGTTAGACAGATTGTAAGGATGTTAGGATTTATGTGAGACAAATATAATGTATAACATTAATTAGCACCTAGATTACATTGTGGAACGCAATAAATATTGAGTATTGAGTACCATTAATATTTAGCACATGTTACTATTGGGAAGTTTGGAGCAAGAACTTCATTTAATACTACTAGGATCCTCATTAAAAATGTATAGCAGAAGTCCTATTAAAAATTGGCCTTGTGTGATTTGGACACGGGTTCTATAAACAAAAAAAAAAAACACTTGAAATCTCACTTCATACACTTAATTTGAATCAATGAACCAATAGTTTTATAAAGCATTGTAAAAAAAAATCAATAAACAAAAGAGTGATGGAAAGTGCAAAGATAAATTAAAAATACTGCCTCTTTGGTTTGGTGGTCGGGAGCGCGACTGCTGAGTGTGAGGTCCTGGGTTCGATTCGGTCGGGTAATGTTTTATTGGATATTTCTGCATGGAAATTATCGGTAGCAGCACGGATTTAGGAACTGTACCAGGTAGATTGGCTAGTTCCTATTTCGTGGGACTCAATAACGCCATCAAATCGTAATGGGCAAGAACACAGGCACACGGTTTTTGCGATTCGTATACGGATCCCTTAACACGTGTTTCCACGACTGGATTATCATATACATTGGTCAAATTAATATTAATTTAAGATCATAAAGTTTTAACAGGTTTTGAGGGAAATAAGAATACTGATTTTTCAAAAATTTGTAACCGGTTTGCGACACGTGTAGTGTCTTATGCGAACGTTATTTGTTTAAGTAATAATAATTTGAAATGACTGCTGACTTTCAGTGTTGAGGGACGGGAAGTGTGGGTTTTTTACCCATTAATACCACCTCGGTAGTCGTGCGCATGCGCAGGCTTTTGAGGACTCGGTCGAACATAGTCTCCTCCGACTTCTTGGTGATCACAGTAGCGTGTGACCCTTGTGTGACCCTTACGTGGTACCGTCATCCCTGTGACCACTTGGTTGACACATAGAGCTTTTGCGAAACCAAATACCTCCTCCGTGGTACCGCACTGCTTCTGGTACCGTGGGTGCGGTGTACTATGATTATGGTGAGTCTCTGGGTTCCCGAGCAACAGCTGGTGAACTGATATTAAATGCGCATAATTAAGGTTTCATTGTCTAGTGGCAACTATTGACGGCACGGTTGACGCAGTGTGTTGAGAGATCGACTGCTGCGCTCGGTGTCGCGGGTTCGATTCCCGCACGGAACAAATATTTGTATGATCTACAGATAGTTGTTTCGGGTCTGGTTGTGTGTGCATGTGACATGTATGTTTGTAAACTGTACCCACGACACAGGAGAAATCCTAGTGTGGGGCAATGTTTTTAAAAAAAAAAAAAAAAAACTGCGGATCAGCCAGTGTGAAGTGAGTCGATGTTAGCTGGGGTAGGGTAGGAAGCGAATTAATGTATTTTGTTTAAGTTTTCCCCACACTAGGATTAATTCCTGTATCGTGGGTGCGTTTACGAACACAAATATTCACATTAACAAATAGCCAGACCCGAAACATCTATCGCCAAGTCATACCATTTAAACCATTTATTTAGCCACACAATATAGGATACATTAAACAAAGAAACATAACAAATGGGTTCTGTATGTGCGGCAAGGAATCCAGCTCAGTATTTGCTGTGCGTATAAGCACAGCACTGATTTTCAGCTGGTCCCCGCTTTTTGTACAATCGAAGTAATACAATAGGTGCGCGCACGCAACGGAACAAAACATTAAATTAAAAAATTGGTAACATAGCAAAGAAAAAAAAAACTATATTAAACTTGGAGACAAACAAAAGTTCAACAGTCCCAAAACTCTCCAAAACCAAACATAACATTCATCAAAGTAAATAAACAAAATTGCACATAAATGGCTGAATAAATACGCAAAACCTCTATATTAATTTTTGAATACATTAAAGCTTCCTCGAAATATGTTTTTTCAAAGTCAATTGGGAAGTCATACAAATTTTAATGTTTGTTCCGTATGGGAAATGAACTCGTGATACTGCGCCAACGGTGCCGTCAAATAAGAGGAACTGAGGAGAGGCATATGTCCAGGTGTGAACTGTGATAGGATGAGTTGATCGATTCGTTGTACGACTTGTTCTATCATGCTTCGAAAATGACTCCGAGATTTGCAGATTAGTTTAGAGACGAGTTGACTTTTTATTAGCCGACGACAGCTTGTAACACGTGACGAATCGTGTGATAATGATAAGCCTATAAAAAAACCAGTTATTAATATTAATAATAAAGGTTGTAAAACATCTCAAGAGGCTCTCGTTGGGCGGCTGGCTGAAGGGACTGATTCAGAAATTCCTCTCTCTAGAGCCCTTACCACCGGTAGCTTGATATTCCCGATACCGGTTGGTCCCTATTTTTTTTAATATATAAATGTATGTTTATTATTATTAATTATATTTATAAATTTAAAGAAACATGTAATTGTATAAATAAAAGAACATAATAAAGGTTGTAATATTGTTAATGTAGCAAAAAAGCCGGTTTTTTGGAATTTATGTTAGTTTTACTCATAGACATGTAAATTAGATGATAATAATGTCCTCCTGTCCGATTTCAGTCACGGCGGCCAATATCACCGGAGATTAGCCTTTTACACTTGTGCTCTCTCTACTTCTTCACTTTCATAGTCCGATGGGACGGCAATCCGACACGACCGGAGAGAGATTAGGCGCAGGACCAATGGCTTTACGTGCTTTCCGTGGCACGGTGTGTATTCACATACACAAAGACCTAGACCCGAAACAACTATCCTGTAGATTGTTGTCCCCTGCTACATTTCTACCATATTGTAAATTGAATTGTAAACCCCCATTTTTTTGTCACGCCAACGTAGACCCCCGTTGTGTCTCCTGTGGACCCCTGGGGGTCCACCTGGACTACTTTGGGAACTAATGCTCTACACAGAGGACTGTCTGTATTCCTATAATATAAATAGACCTTGACCCCTAAGTTTGTTTCGGCGTTTCTTCTCAGGGATAGTCATAGGAAATGCCGACGCCATCTAGTTTAAATAAGACGTGTAAAAATGATTGAAAAATCCTAATTGCAAAATAAATAATTTCATTTCATTTCATTTCCTATAACGAAAAGATGTTTATTGATAGATAATAACGTCACAACACGAGAAATATATAATTGGTTCAGGTACAACATATATATCAATAGCATCACGCCATGTATTCCCCGAAGGCTTAGAACATAATAGAATACTTTATTTGTAAAGTGTAGGCTACGTCATTTATGGATAGGGGATTCATTATCTAAGGACCAACATAATAACCTCTGGTCATGCATTGGTGCATGTAGGCAGACTAAGGAAATTTTCTCAGCTATTTACGGACGCACAACTAGCCAATTGCTCTCGACAGTCGAAGCAGCAACTTTGAACAGCCACAGCGGCTTTCATCGGACATATCGCACATCGGCAACGAGAGAGTCAAAACAGAAAATACGAAGTTGAGATAAGTATCCCATGAGATAGGCAATCATAAACTTTATCTGCTAGAAACGTCAATTATAGTGCGATTCCTCGCCGAGAGGTGACATGTTTTCTTGTTGTCTTGTTCTTGTTACTGTCTCAAAAAAAAAGACAATAGTGATCCTCAAAAAGTACAAGTACCGTGTTGTGACCATCGAAATAATATGTTCACACTCTTGTTGCCGATGTGCGATATGTAACTCCTTCAAAAAACATATTTTCGTTATAGGAATTACAGACAGTCCTATGTGTGGAGCATGCATGGAGGAGGAAGAAACGGCAGCCCACGTGCTACTGAACTGCTCTGAGGTCGCCACATATAGGGCAAGTTACTTCGAAAACTCAGGTACCCTTCGGGAAATTGCCGGCATGGGGGCTGGGGTGGATCGAATAAACTAATATTATTTCCACTCCGACGCAAAAAATGCGCTTAAGCATGTATTTGCGGACATTAGCCCGTTTTTATCTATACCTAATCATTATAAAAGTGCCAGATAGGCACATTTTGTCATTTTATGACATGCATAGTGTTGAAGCTATGAGGTGTATCTATTTTAATTGTTTATACACATTTCGCTATGCCGTTATTACTGGCCACAATTCCAAACACCGTGGTGCAACAAATAATTTCAGAAAATCCTTATAACTGGGAATTGAATCCAGGACCTGCTCACTACCCGCGCTTGCGACCACTGGATCATAAAGGGAATCGTTAGATACCATTATCCTCAAATAATAATTAACTAGCTTCCGCCCACGGCTTCGCCCGCTTGGTTTATGAACCCGTACATTTTTCCGGGAGAAAAAGTAGCCTATGTGCTACTCCAGAATATAATCTATCTCTGTGCCAATTTTCATCCAGATCCGTTCAGCCTTTCTGGCGTGATTAGTAGGATAGGATAGGATAGGATAGGATATTGCCAGTCAGTTGACGGCAACTGGTTACTTCATATTCACCCCTAGATACTATAATGAAAGATCGTGAAGAAATTAAGAAAATGGATTAGTGATATAATTACTTATATAAGCGAATAGGAAAGGTTGTATGGTAAGTGGCTACCTGAGTCACACGACATACCTACGCGCAAATCGTCCGGTCGGCATGATCGCCTGAACAATACGAAACCTGGCCAAACATTGTCTTACGATATTTGCTGACTGTCTCTTTCCAATACTTTCTTTACTTTATTAACAATACCATTAAAGCTTATGACAATACGACCGAAGAAGCGTATGATGTTGCTACCCTTCTTTTTGATAAAGTCCGTTGTCAGTTACGAAACTATGAAGAACTATTGATTATGAATAGATCTTTGATCTATATTATGTATCAAAGGAATTAGTCGTATCGATATAAAATGAATAGGATTGATATTATTATGATTATAATTAGTGTCATAAGTAATAATAAAAAAACCGTTCATCCGATTTTATTAACATTAGTAGAATTATCAACATGTGCTGCCATCTGTTGCATTTTTATCAAACCATAATAAATTAATCATAACGGAATGAGGTTTTCGTTTGAACGATGCGGTGACGATGTGACGGACGACTACAACCTTCATAGTTTAGACTGTAAGCGATAGATGGCGTTGAATTAAAATATTCAAATAGAGACTACTAACCTTTTTGAGCAAAGCCTCTCTTGATCAACTTGTTTCATAAGTTTTTTCATTTGATGATAGATGGCGTTGGGTGATTGGAAAATATTATTTTAGGTCAAAACAAGGGGCAATGATCTTATAAGTTATTAATCATAATAAATTAATGATCGGGCTGGGGATTTTTTTATGATGTCTTACAGTTTTAAAATTATAGTAAGAAGATGTCTCTAGTAAAAAATGTTTTTCCAATTCTATTTGTATAGAAAATATCTACTTCATTATGTGTCCCTACTGGTAATTAGGTGTTTTTTAAACATACTTTACACATACTTACGTAAATTTAAACTTATTCGCATAATCACATAGTAGTTTAAAGATATATTATTTCTATACAGGGTGGCTAATACTGTTATTTAATTAATTTAGTGGGGTGGAGTAATCTTATAGAACCGATCTCATAAAAAGTAAACAAATGGTTTTTATACTCGTACCTATAAAAAATCATGCCATAATGTAATTTGCTATTGCAGTGGGGTCTGGTATCTACGTCATGCGTGGTCACTAGGGTTCGTGGTATACCTTTTTTTAATTAACGTGGTGAGAACCCATCATGGGCTACCCTTCGCCCGGAAGGGGGGGGGGGGGGAGGTTGTGCCAGACTCCTATCGGCTAAACTCACCACGGTGGTCCGCCTCGACACCATACGGTGGGCCTCGGGAACTTTCAGAAAACCGCACCGAAGCACATCACGGTGCTATGCCGAAGGGCACTGCCCGGAGGGGGTGACTGTATAGAGACCATCCCCTCATGCAAGTCCCGGGAGAGATTCGTGGTATACCTACTTACGCTTATTTGAGTTCAACGGTCTGACTATCTCAGGTTGAAATTGAGTCTTAATTAAGGTACTATATTCATATTGATTCTGGTAGAGTATTATTGGCTAATTCACCTTCTCTAAAGCTACGGGATTAGTATCCGTGAGTCACATTTTATTATGACGTCATTGACCACAGTTGGACTCGGGCCTTCCCCGTAGCCTTTTACAAGATTTACAAGGTACCTTACTCCGATTCTATATATACTTAATTAATATAGTTGAAATTCTAGTTTTCACAAGCGTGACTGCTAAGCGTGAGGTTCTGGGTTCGTTTCCCGGGTTGAGAAAACTGTTATTGGGTTTTTCTGTATGGAAATTCTCAGTAGCAGCATGGAGTTTAGAATTGTGCCCAGTTGATGGTAATAGGCTCGTCTCCTATTACATAGGACTCAATAACAGCATCGGCGGCAGTGTGGGAACAATAGTTACACTTATGTAAAAGTAAAGTAAAGTAAACTTTATTGCTTATGATTGAGTAGTACAATAATTTTGAGATATAAATAACGTTGAAAAAAGAAGGAAGACTAAATCTAGAAAAGTAATAATAATTCGAAATACTTATTTTTATATTCCATTCTGCCTAGCCTTTTGGGGATATAGGCGTATGTTATTTAAACAAACGATCACCAGTTCTTAGATAACTAGTTCCTTTCTGCTATATTTACCCTGTATAGAATCATTATGTTTGTACATGTATGTTTGTTGTATCGTCGTTGAAGTTCTAACACCACTATGTCAAAAACAGCAACTTTTCAGAAGAGTGTAAAAACTGCATAATTTTACATAGATACCAGTACAATACCATTTTATATTCATTTCATTTTACGATATTATAATGGACGATGCTTGTTTCTGATTGGCTGAAACAACGCGTCTTCCGATTCTCTAGCAAATGCCATCAAAATGTCAAAATCGCCAAAAAATTACTTACGTGGTGTTAGAACTTCAACGACGATATGTAATAATGGATGTTAGGATGTATTATTTGATATTATCTACCTTAAATCCTACTCATAACCTTAATTGCAATGTAAACACCTTCAAACCAGTAGAACAGGATCGCGGTCACGCATAAATATTTCACTAAGAATATACGTATTCATATATGAATGACGAGTTTATTTAATTCTAAATGAATTTGGGGAACAGTGGACTCTAGAAGACCTCACCGAAGCCTACCACGTTTCCACGCTGTTGAGGGCACTTCCCGGAGAGGGTTACTGTAAAGAGGCCACACTCTCGTACACGTCCCGAGGGAGACTGTAGAGGTCCCTTCATTACCCTCGCTAGGTGTCGTGTGCGTGTCTACAATACCTATGTACACCTCTGCCTAGCCCTTCGGGGAATACAGGCGTGATGCTTAAGTTACAGTCACTTTTGGAAAATTAACTATTGTAGTAATTTTTCAACAGGAGTTGCGAGTACTGCCCAACTGTTTCACCTCGCGAGGAATAGAGAGGAGTTTGCAAAGCTGAGTGCCGACCTTCGCTAGTCGGAGAGGCACCTTAAGAAGAAGAAGAAGAAGTAATGTTTTATACCTTTCATACTGTATAATATGGTATTAAAAATATTTAATATCAGAGGCCGAATAATGAAAATTGGTTTTGCTTATTAAGAAAAAAAAATTCCAACCTTCCATGGTAGGGCGATATATTTATGAAGCGCGTCCCTTTTTTTGAAAAAGGTTAATAACATTCCGCCCTCTTTTTAATTACCGTTGACTGAATTTTCTAATAATTAATTACACACCTATTCCAACCATCACGACTATAACGGTAAAGGGTTAAGCAGAGGTATGATAGTGTATACACTTTTCGCCTTTTATACCATTTTTTATCTACCACAATTATGGCCTGGAAGGTTAGGTTTTTGTTCATGGATCGTAAGTTTGATGTCCGGACGGATCTTATATTTGTAGTGGATTTGGTTTAAGGCATTTACAGATCAAAGGTTTAAGGGCTCTTAATGAAATGTCTAGCGGTATTAAGACCGCCTTTGTATATATTTGTATGTTAAGCATTTTAAATAAATAAGTCACACGGGACCGGGAAAAGTGGAAAGAAGGAAGGGAGGCCTTTGCCCTGCGGTGGGACGTTTGACAGGAACTATCGCGCGAACTACGCCTGTAGCAAACTGATTGCTGCGGTAATTAGGCTGTGGATCGGATAGAGTTGGAAACTATACCCGGTAGATGGCAATACGCTCACCAATTACTACATAGGACTTGATAAGACTCAATATATCGGCCATAGTGTACAATAGTATATAGATATACCTTCGGATAATACATACATATGAATAAGTAAATAAATAATCACGAAAGCAAAAAGTGCAGTCTGTCAGGCAACCATCACCTTCTAGCGTGGGATCAAAAGATCAAAGCATTTGATCCCTCGTTTGTCTCAAACGCAAGATCAGCATAAAAAGGTGATTATATATGCGGAAACATAATTGTTTATATATGAACCTTGTATCAGCTTGAACGAATTTGTACATAAGCACGTATATCATTTGATTTCGTATTACATTATGTTGATAAATGCGTTTTAAAGTTATGTGTAACATTTATAGTGCACGCACAATAAGACCGTTTTCAAGCAAGAAGATAATTCTTAGAATTAATATTTAGCATCACGCCTGTATTCCCCGAAGGGGTAGGCACAGGTGTACTATTGTATACCCACGTTTCGCACATGACGTTATTAAGTCCCATGTATGGCGAGCGTATTGCTATCTACCGGGAACAGTTCCAGACTTCCAGTATCCGTGCTGCTACTGAGAATTTCCATACAGAATAACCCAATAACCTTTGACCAACCATGGAATCGAGCCCAGGATCTCACGCGATTGCACCGGGTGAATGGGTTTTGATTAGCCCGGACGTATGTTCCGTTTGCCATTCATACTTCAAGCCTGATTTAAGACTGGTATGATAAATTTATTAGATAATTTGCTGTGTTTTTATCCTTGCCCATCCCTAGGAATAATTCCTTCATCGTGGGTGCGTTTACAAACACATATATTCACATACAGTTAGACCGGCAGCCTAATTACCGATGTAGCGACAGGCGTAGATCGCGCGATAGCTTATGTTAAACGTCATTTTTGTGTCATATAATGTATCGGCTGACAGTGAGATTGCTGTCGCGTTGCTTTTTTACGTGATTAGGCTGCCGGATCCGAAACGAATATCATTTTGTAGATCATAAAAATATTTGTTCCGTGCGGGAATTGAATCCTTGAAACGCAGCTTAGCAGTCGATCTTTCAACTCCTGCGCTAACTGTGCCGTGAAACTGTTAACATTTCTTTAAATTATATAGTTATTTAAGTGTATTTGGCAGCACGTTGACTGATGGTGGCACCCGGATCCATCCTCTGCATCAGGATGGATCACGCAAGCTCAAATAATACCTATTCACTCTCGCCTTGAAGATTCCTAGGTTATGTGAATCGGGGAACACAGATGAGCCGGGATGCAGAGAATTGAATTCCTTAGCCGTTCGCATGAGAAATGATAAAGCAAAACGCTTCGTGGATATAAGAAACTGTAATACTACTGTGATACTGTATAGACTTTCCATCAGACACCCTGTATGTAATACTTGTGGTACGTGTGGCAATAATAGGCTATTTGACTGATTTCCTGAAACTGTTTCAGTTTATTTAGTGGTGTTTATCGAGCCCGAGCAAACAATAAGTGGTTATTTTGAATTATTTTATGTCTTTCTTCAAAAAATAAATGCTTTATTTCAATAAGCCGCCATAACGCTATCTTGTGCAATATGGCGTCGCACTAGCTTGTGACGTCACATGTCACAAAATAAACATCAAAAGTCAAAGGAACGACTATCTATGACAGACATATTTACTGTCGTGTGACGTCATTGTAGACCGTTTTCGATCACATGGTGCAAGTCAAATAGGGATTAATTTAATTAAAATATAATTACCCACGATTTTGTGGTTAAATTAATGCAAATTTATTTTAAATCCCATAATCTATGCGGATATCTACAGTTATGACATTATTTTGCACACTGTAAAATTGCATATTCAACTTCGGTTCGAATTATCGACTTCTCGTGCGCAATCCATTGAGCTATTGTAATTAGTTTCGATCTATACCATAAAAAGATCTCAGTCAGTGCTGTACACCATTCTCGGACATCCTCAAGAAGTGGTTAGCCTTACGCCAGCTAGCTTTTTGGGTATCCCAAGGTCTATCCAGGCAAGCGTGTCAAGGTATTTTTAAAACATATATTGCCAAGTCAATATTGATCAGTTCTGAATTTTCCATAGGTATGGAATTTTTTCGAAGATTGCATCCTGTCGTGGATGTCTGTAAACATACAAGATTCTTTATTTATTTCAATGGGTATTGAGGTAAATGGAGGAGAAAATTACAGTCTTGCAGTCACCTTGTAGTCAGCAATCACCGTCGCTCATACAGATCTGCAGCATAGGCTTTCGTGTCAGACAGTGAAAAATATAGCCAGCCCGCAACTGTAGTATTGAAGCTGACTATCCAGGGTGCCTCCTTACACCTCAGCCTAATAATTTCCGTTGGAATTATATAGAGATCAAGTAATTTCACTGACTGTTTTTGTTTTTTTACTTCTCGTGGTATACAACCAAGATTTCTCATGAAATAGAGACTAACACCACACCAATTGAGTAACATGAAACTCCACCGCATATTTTCTGTTAACGTTGGATATGCTTCGGGCATACCCGCCGCCTTTGGGAGGGCAACGGGTGGTGTCAGACTTTTGCCGACGAAAACCACACGGTGTTCCCGCGCCATGCCTGTAGCGTCGGAGACAGGGGAAATGTTCAGACATTCGGCCTATTGTGTGGCTAACTTAAACACACGCATATGCTCTATTTACCCATACACTAAATTTTTAGTTGTAAAAGCAATCCTTTAAAGCCTGTTGGGAGAAATAAGATGACCTTAAAAAGATTGGATGTTCAAAAGCAATCTAGTTGCGCAAATTTGCTTGATAGGGCTTTGTTACTTTCAACCGGAACTTATAAATACATAAAACCTTTGCATTCCCCGAAGGATGAACCCCACAATTCGTTGGTTCTGTAAAAAGTGCCGTGTTCTGGGCAGGCGGTAACTGAACACAATACCAAACTTTTGGCGGGTTCTTATAATATTGCAATAGGAAACTCCTTCTTATTTTGAAATAATTACGTAGAATTCATTACGAGATCAAAAGTTTTAAACTGGACCCAGAAACCGTGACGGAGGCGCTTAACAAAGAGCATCTACACGCTTGCGATCAAGAATGTTTGCTGAACGTGGAAAAACCGCGAAATATATACATTAGTAGACAAGTTCTGATTATTAGCATCGTTACACAGCCTTTGAGGCAGAAACACTGATTATAGACTTTGTTATATAGACCTAAGGTGCATTATCCTCAACGGCACCTTGAAGGTAAGCAAGGCGTAGAACTGCGCGGGAGTGTACGAGTTTTGTTTCAAGTTCAGTGTTATACCAACGTTCGAAGAGCTTGGACGTGGAAGGCTTTTCGAAATAAGAACGTGAATTTTATTTATTTACGAAACTCGAACAGTGTTTGTGTAGTGCAGTGCAGTTTTTTGTTTTTTTAAGTTGATGTTTCGTGTCTTCGGAGTCTAGAAAATAAACTGTGAGTTCTTTTTGTTTTTTTTTTATGATGATAATTATCTGGGAATTTAATTATGAATGGGAAAAATTTAAAGGTATAAAACATCATTGTTAGCAGACCTTCTATTCTTCAAGTGACCATCAGCTTTTTTTATCGGGTAATACTAACGTTGTCTGTGTTGCGGTTAATCGAAAAATCACGTCGTTTACACAAATTGCCGCGCATTAAAGTCGCTGATACACCTTTAATGATAATTACAGTAATTTCCACAATGATTGTGACGTAAAATCAAAAATACAGCAATTTTTATAATTGGTTTCTAGAATGAATAAATAACATCATGTATATTTTTGACCAGTCATGGAATGTTGACCATATTTATAATTCAGACTAAGGTACATAGATCAGTACTATTCTGATATTGCACGTGAATACCTTACACGGTTTGGGGCAGGATATGAACTCGTCCCTTGCTGATCCCTGTCAACTGCTGAGGTATTGAGCATGTAGGTTTTAAACTCAGTTGAGTTTATCAACATTACTAACATTACTTTGATAAATTCTCAAACTACATATATAATATATTAAAATCATGATCTAAATAAAAAATGCAAATATAAAAAGTAGTGTCCTCGGAGTTGACCACAGAGGTAAAAAAAAAAAAACTTAAATACTATAGGTATATTAATTAGACTGGTTTAATATGCAAATAGCATAAACGAGGGAGTTGATACGTGCCGTCAAAATAGCCGTTATGCCTTGAAAGATAACTTAACTACTGTAAATAGTTAATTACGATTTGGCTCTAAAACTCTAACTAACATAGCATCACGCCTGTATTCCCCGAAGGGTTAGGCAGAGGTGTATTATTGTACATCTACATGTCGCCGATATCGTTAAGTCCCATGTAAACGACCCTATTGCCATCTACCGGGCACAGTTCCAGACTCCGTGCTGCTACTGAGAATGTTATAAAATAAAAACCCAATAACATTTTGCACAATTCGAAAATCGGACCCAGGGACCTTAAGCTCAGCAGTCGTGCTTGTTATCACTAGACCAGTGAAGCGATCATCTTCGACTGCGAATCAACGTCCTTCGATGACATGATACTAGTCTCGTAGAGCCAATAGATTCGCTCTTTATAACATGGGGGTTTGAGCGTACAACAGGACACCTCTGCCAAACCCGGAGAATACAGGCGTAATGCCATGGTATATCCTAATAATATTATAAAAGTTTTTAATGATGTATGGATGTATGTTTGTTACTCTTTTGCGCAAAAACTACTGAACGGATTTGTTTGAAATTTTGAATGTAGATAACTTATATCCCGGATTAACTTTTTATCTCGAAAAGACACTGTTACCGCGGGATGGTCAGCGTCACTTTAAACCGCGGGTAACACCGCAGGGTGCAGCTATCTTTACTTTATTAATATTATAAAGCTGAAGAGATTTTTTGTTTGTTTGAACGCGTTAATCACTGGAATTATCAGTCCGATTTGAAAAATATATTTTTCCATGTTATAGCCAATTTATCCAAGAAGGTTGTAGGCTGCTTTTTATATCGAAAAAATGCACGAGTTATAGTAATCCAAGCGGGCGAGGTCGAGGGCGGAAGCTAGTAACGCATAACACGACAAAAGGACATTAGGAAACCGTCATTTTATATTGTATATTGGATTGGCACATGCTCAAGTTGATGAGTATTTACAAACTCAGTAGAAACGCCATCAGAAGATGAATCTCGAAAGTATTGCGTTGATTTTCATGACTCATCGTGTCGTGTTGAAACATATTACAATGCTACTATAAGGGATTGTTTGAGAAATCGAGAGTAACCTATCACGAACGAAGGGCGCGTTTACATTGGTAGTAAGTAGAATGATACTGGTGTAATTTTCTTGCATCACGCCTGTATTCCCAAAAGGGTTAGGCAGAGGTGTGTGTACCCATATTACGTTGATGTCGTTATTAAGTCTTGTGGAGGCTAGCCTATTGTCATCTACCGGGCACAGTTCCGGACCACGTGCTGCTACTAAGACATTTCCATACAGAATAAACTCCTGATTCAGGAATCGAATCCAAGACCTCAGGTTCAGCATTCGCGCTTGCACCCACTAGACTAACGAGGCAGTCTTATCGAGTTTATGTTTTTGTAATTGAATAGAAGGTTCGTTAGTCTAGTCAGCGCATGCGTGGCTCCTGATCATCAAGGTTGGATTTCCAGGTTGGGCAAAATGTTATTGTTATATATATGAAGGCGAATGAAGGTCGATTCAATGTCCGTGCGTCTTCTGGGCCCCAAGTTGATAAACAGCGCTGTAATACTGTTTAACAAGCCGTATTGCAGCATATAGCTGAACAAGGGGTCCGATTGCTGGCACCAAACACACAGAGTTATAATATAATAATATTATTGTTTTCTTGTATCACGCCTGTATTCCCAAAACGGTTAGGTAGAGGTGTGCGTACCCATATTACGTTGATGTCGTTATAAAGTCTCGTGGGGGCTAGCCTATTGCCATCTACCGGGCACAGTTCCGGACTCCGTGCTGTTATAATAGAATAATATTATAACTCTGTGTGTACTAGTATTATGTTTATTTTCTTGTACCTACTGTTTTTTTTTGTTTTTTTATTGTTATGCGTGCCTGCAATAAATAGTTTTTCTTTCTTTCTTTCATATGGTAGGTGGGTAAATTTTGGTAGGTGGGAAATAAGCGCGACTTTGGTTGTACATCTCTGCCTAACCCTTCGGGAAATACAGGCATAGCTTCAATACACTAGCAGTAGGATAGTCAGCACTCTACCACATCTACTATAGCCTACTCTAGGATGGTCACCAGATTTCGATGAAGTTAAAACCAAGTTTTAATGAAAAGTTTCATTAATTTCTTCTATAATTGTTCATTCTTACTAATATTATAACTGCGAAAGTAAGTTTGTTTGTTTGTTACCTATTCACGCTTAAACCGCTGAACCGATCATCATGAAATTTTGAATATACATTGTCGGGGGTACAAAAAAGAATGATGGATTTTAATTCTTTGTTAGCAAAAGGTAACACGACGAGTGTTTCAGCTTCCTTGTCTAGAATTTCAATTGTCTTTCTTTTATAACTTAAAGAAATGCTAACATTATGTATTGTTATAATATTATTACGCAATTTAAAAGCAATTCAAATGTTTTTTGTTTTCTTTTTTTTTATATTCTCGCATCTCAATACATAAAATTTTTAATCTATGTATATAAGAATATATAATAGCGAAATATCATTCGCTCTCTACCTCATTGGTCTAGTGATCGCAAGTACGACTGAGGGTTCGATTCCCGGGCCGGGTAAAGAGTTATTGGGTTTTTATGTATGGAAATTCTCAGTAGCAGTACGTAGTCTGGAACTGTGCCCGGTAGATGGCAATAGGCTCGCTCCCTATTATATGGGACTCAATAATGGCTTCGATGTAAAATGGGTGTACAATAGTACACGTCTGCCTAACCCTAAGGGAAATACAGGCGTGATGCTATGTTATGTTATGCATAGTTATACTTTTCATGTATCCCGTGTAATTTTAAAACAAGTTTTTAGTGTTCATTAGTTATTTCAACCAGGATGTTCGTCGTTTTTATCTAAAACGATTAAACTGTTATTATAAAAATTTTAATTGTCATGATAATTTTAATCGCCTTAAAGAAGATCCTCTTAATTGAAAAACCTATTTTTATAGTTTTCTTTTTTACTAGCAGTATCTCCTTATTATTTTTATTTCTGTGACTGCTTAGTGTTATTAGTGCTAAATTGTGGATTAGCCGAATGTATTAAACATCGCCTCCTCCACAATTTTCATATGGCTCAAACGCTACGCCGCCATACATTTTACTAGTGGACCCGTTAGTGGGGTCCTTGGCATTATTATATGCATCAGGGTGAACCCACGTCGTGGGCCCCTGGCATGGAATGTGTTAATAAGTGACGAACGTGAGTATCGCGGTTCAATTCCGAGATCGGGTGAGATTTTTTTTGTTCGAGAATTTTCTTTAAAACTCGTAGTTGTACTAACTGAAGTCCTGCCTTAGTAAGGGTCTTAATGTACTTGTTGTAGCTTTCTGCAACTGCCTTATCGTTTACTAGCTTCTGCCCGCGGCACCGCCCGCGTTGTCCCGGGATAAAATGTAGCCTATGTACTATTCCAGACTATAATCTATCTGTGTGCCAAATTTCATCAAGATCCTTTCAATAGTTTTTGCGTGAAAGAGTACCAAATGTCCATCCATCCATCCATCCTCACAAACTCCGGGAAAATGCACGCATTCGTAATCCACGCGGGCGAAGCCGCGAGCGGAAGCTAGTATTGTATATTTTATTACCACTTATCTGTAACTCATATTTGTGTTTAACTTTTAAAATTTCAAGTGAAGTGAAGATATTGACGTAGAAGGTTGACATTTTGGGTTTATACATCTTAGGCTATAGATCAATAATTGATAATACAGGAATAAGAAAATATGAAAATAATATTTTTCTCTCCACCCTACTGTACAACACTGCCTAACCCTTTGGGGAATACAGCCGTGATGCTATGTATGTAACCTGCTTCTAAACTACCGTCACGAAGCTGCGACGATTTTGAAATCGTCAGATGAATATATTGCTTCACGTATGTGCACATCAGGTCGTCACATTCTTTCTGCGATACGTCTGGCGATATTGCATGGTTTTGGAAAATATGTCATCATCAAGTTGATCATCCTACTACTTCTAATTCCTATCCTACTATATAATATTATAAATGTGAAAGTTTGTGAGGATGGGTGGATGGATGGATCTTTGTTACTCTTTCACGCAAAAACTACTGAAAGGATCTGGATGAAATTTGGCACAGAGATAGCTTATAGACTGGAATAGCACATAGGTTACTTTTTATCCCGGAAAAATATACGGGTTCGTAAACCACGCGGGCGAAGCCGCGGGAAGAAGCTAGTCATACAATAAATGTAACGAAATATTGTCATAATATCACGCTGTTTAACCGACTTTAAAAAAGAAGGTTATGAATTCGATCTTATGATTTTTATATGTTTTTAGAGATTTAAGTTGATAAACTTTACGTAATTTTGTAATTGATTTATCAAAGATCATCATTGTTTAACCATCCATCTCACTAGTCGATACGGTTACGTTATTGTACACTCACATTTCGCCGATGCCGTTATTGAGTCCTATGTAATATGGCGAGCCTATTGCCATTTGAGCACAGTTTCGAGAATTTCCATACAGAAAAACCCAATAACACTTTTTTGGAAATCGAATCTAGGACCTCGCGCTCAGTAATCGCGCTTGTGATTACTTAGAGGCAGTTTGTGTGGCATTGTTAAAATAATCCCATAGTTCTTTGTAGTTTTTATTAAGTTGGTCTCTTCATATCTTCAGTGGGAATCTTATGTTGCCATTTAAAATATGTATTACAATAATTATAATGTTATAAATCAAGATACGGATATCATTTGAATACTGAGAATGAGAAAATTTATAATATACCATCACGCGTGATACCGTACGAGGTTAAGCAGAGTTTTATTGTAGTACTTATTCACATTCTTATGTAGGTCCAGGCAAGCCTATTGCCATCAATCGGGCCCTATAACAAAGCCCGACCTGGTCAGACTCCACTTGCAAACATTACACGTCATACATACAAAGAAAATAATGTAATTCGTATGAATGCAACTTTTACGTCATACATTGTCAGTGAAGCAGTGTTCAAGTTATGAAGTACCAATGATGGACATACAATATGGCTGCCATTGTTATATTAATGACATAAAACATCAACCTAAATGTACACGGATATTGTATGAGTTGTTAAATTGTATGTAAAAGCCGTCGATTGCCGCTTGGCGAGCTGGATTTTAGTTTAGGAGGCAATTCTCGCACAACGAGATCGAGATATTCCGAAAAAAACATGCCGGATATCGTTAGCCAACATATCCTAGACTTCTCTCTCCAGAGATTTTTTTTAAACATTCGAAATATACCTGCTGAGGTTCGCAATCGAGAGATGGAAAATAAAAAAATCTATGGGTGAATAGACTGTAGATATAAATGTTGAACAGAGCGAGAATTGCCCCTCAGGGTTTGACCAATGTAGACTCTGGCCTTTTCGACCAAATTACTTTAATAACATAATATTGTTACCCCTGTATTCTCCGAAGGGTTAGGCAGCGGTTTACTATTGTATATTCAAATTTCGCCGATGCCATTATTGAGTCCCATATAATAAGCGAGCCTATTGCCATCTACCGAGCACAGTTCTGACTTGCTGCTACTGAGAATTTCCAAACTTACAATCCAGTAACAATTTGCCCGACCCGGGGAATCGAACTAACGACCTCACGCTCAGCACTCCGACCACCGGTCTAACCTTAGATTATCATACAATGTCTCCTAGTATTCAGATTGCAGTCGTTTCGTGTAAAATACTGATATAATATATATGTATGTATATAAATAAATACTGATGAGCCGACCCCAATGTAATTGAGAGAAGGCTAGGCAGATAATGAGACGATGATGAAAATGATTTTACATAAAATGTAAATGAAGAGATCATCAATATCTTATTTAATATTATTATAGTTGGTGCTTAGTTTACGCTTAGATAATAGTTAACTTAAGTTCAAGTTCACGTCAATCAAAGTGTCAAGTTAGTTAAGTTGTGTCACATTGAGTTGTTTGAAATGTAGAAATTATTATTTACTAGCTTCCGCCCGCGGCTTCACTCGCGTCTATTAGGAACCTGTGCATTTTTCGCAAAGTTGCCTGCAGCCTTCTTCAATAATAACGATATATAACTCTGTTGGTTTACTCGGCGCACGCCATTAAAGCTCCCAGTCGGCATGATATTTTCCGATATCTCTAACAATTATCGTCAATTTCAGCCAATTTACACAAAACTTAAATGAATTATACACCTAAACCTTCCTCATGAATCACTCCCTCCATTGGTGAAAACCGTATAAAGTTGTTTTATAATATGTAGTCGAGTTCCACGTTACGTCTGGGGGGATGAAGTACTACCCTCTATAGATCATGGGGGAGTTAAATCGCCAATATATCGAATGGGATATATTTATCAAATACATGCTTTTAACTCAATCCTTTTTTAAGTAATTTTAATTTTCAACCTTTTTTTTTAAACTTTGCCTTTATAATTCCTGTACTGTGGGTGTGTTTACAGACACAAATGCATACGACACCTAAACACGGAACAAATATCTGTAGATCATACAAATATTTGTTCCATGCGGGAATAGAACCCGCGATCCGAACCGCAGCAGTCGATCTCTAAACCACTGCGCCAAGAATGCCTTCGAATTGTCCATTCCTCCTGGTATCTTGTAATTTAAAAACGTCATATCTACACTTGAGCGAACCGGGGATCGAAACCAAGGCCTTAGCTGCCACGCTTGCGACCATAAGACAAATGAGGAAAACAATGCCTAAATATAAAAAAAAAACTTGTAACTTAAGCAAGATTACTAATTACATTTTAAGTAGTACTTAGGTAATTTTCTACGTAACCTGTAGGTCAAGGCGGCACGAGATGTCATACGATGACACCTTCCTTGACTCCTATACAAGGCCCATAGGTTTTTAGTATGATGGAGCAAAGAGCAAACAGTTTCATAATAACATAACATAACATCAAGCTTGTATGCCACCGGCACGGTTGGCGCAGTGGTTGAGAGATCGACTGCTGCGCTACGTGTCGCGGGTTCGATTCCCGCACGGAACAAATATTTGTATGATCTACAGATAGTTGTTTCGGGTCTGGGTCTTTGTGTATGTGAATACAAACCGTGCTTTGGAAAACAGGTAAAGCCGTAGGTCCTGCGCCTGATCTCTCTCCGGTCGTGTCGGATTGCTGTCCCATCGGACTATGAGAGTGAAGGAATAGAGAGAGCACCTGTGTTTGCGCACACACTTGTGCTCTATAATATCTCCTGCGTAGTTGGCTAATCTCCGATGAGATTGGCCGCCGTGACCGAAATTCGGTCAGGAGGATATTATTATCCTCGAAGGATTAGGCAGAGGTGTACAATTATGCACCTACATTTCGCCGATGCTGTTATTAAAACCTGTGTAATACGGTGCGAGCCTATTGCAAAATAATATTTGCATTAAAAAGAACAACCATCAAACCTTTTTAATGAATAAAAAAATCATTAAAATGATGATAGCTTTATAATAAGTGCTTTTCTTGGTAGATCATCGTGACAATGCGTCTGAGTTCGTTTTTGTTTTAGAAGTTATGCCGAGTCATTATATTTAAAATAATATTTTCCGATTCTCCAGCTTTATGACCACTAAATGATGCTTGATGAACTTTGACTTTTATATACAAAGGTTGGTGGAATCGAAAGCTTTGGCGCTACTTAATATAGATACTACATATATAATGTCACGCCTTTTTCCCGTGGGGGTCAGCAGAACGGAACGCCACGTGCTTATTGTTACATAAAAATATCCCTTTTGCTTCATCGACATTCATATATGGACGCCGTTCGTCACTAGGTACAGTCAGCATCAAAAATATGTATACACTTAGCGAATTTCAAAAGCGATTTTAAGAGGAAATAGTGATTGAAATCTTGACCAATTTCATACTTAGTATCTGCGGATCCATAAAAAATTAGCCGATGACGATTATTCTGCCAGTGTCGAGTGTGTGACAGGTATATTTATGAAGCGTTTATAGAAAATAATTTTTTTAATTAAGGAGGTATATGTTTAATTTACTCACTGACCTTCGGGCAGTTAACCGGCTGTTTACTTACAAATTATGGAATGTAATTGTTGGTTTATGATAACTGACGTGACGTCATCATTTCCTCACATCCGTTTGACCATGGTCACCTGTGAAGGAAAATATGTCATTATTTTTACGCTCTCTTTCCTCTGTGAGGTAGGCAAATGGTTAAGTATAATCAGTATTTGTTCTTGTTGGCACGAGCTATCACAAGGGAATGATGCAGAGTATCGCAAGGGGATCGTACTCATCAAGTTTCATAACTGCCCAGGTTGATGACAGACGGTGAACAGAGTTAAGTTTTTTTTTCTGTGGTACGTGTCGCGGATTATTGCCTCAATGGTCTAGTGGTCTCACGCGCAAGAGTGGTCCTGGGGTCGATTATATTATATTTTTATACTCAGTAGCAGCACGGAGTCCGGAACTGCGCCCGGTAGATGACAATCGGCTTGTTATTACATGGGACTTAATAACGGCATCGGTGAAATGTGGGTGTACAATTGTACCTCTTCTTAACCCTTCGGGGACTCTGGCGTATTGTTATTTCAGAATGAATATGTACCTATCCATTACAATGAGATCAATGAGTCAGTGTTTAAAGAACCTTCACTATATCTACGTATAGTTAATTCATCATGTCTTCAGGTGCGGTCGCAGCCAGATTTGGGGGGGTAATATTAACAGTAAAGTGATTGGGGGGTTGTTATATTATAGTTGAGCTTGCACGGTTGGAGGGGGGGTCTTGACCCCCACGACCCCCCCTCGGACCGCCACTGCATGTCTTATTATGGTCATATACCTTACGTAACAGCTTCCATGCGCATTTTCTCACGTTAGCCAAGGTCATATTACCACTGCTTTCGTAATTCAATTTAAAGGTGGCATTAAAGGTCTGACAAATTGATCGATAACAAGCTGTTGCCCGCGACTTCATCTGCTTGTGTATTTATTATGTAACTAGCTTCTGCCCGCGGCTTCGCTCGCGTGGTTTACGGACCGGTACATTTTACCGCAATAAAAAGTAGCCTATGTGCTATTCTAAACTATAAAATATTCCATGTAGCCAAATTTCATCCAGATACGTCCTGCCGTTCCGGCGTGAAAGGGTAACAAATATCCATCCATCCATCCATCCTCACAAACTTTCACATTTATAATATTATAAGTAGGATAGGATTAAGTAGGAAGGATAGTAGGATTAGTTTTGTTGCGTAAGTTAAAATAAGCCTATATCCTTTTCAGGGACCCAGGCTACCTCTTTGTAAAATTTCATAACGATCGGATCAGTAGTTTAGTCGTGATGAGGTAACAAACAGACAGAGTTACTTTCGCATTTATAGTAGTATATGGATGACGCGATAATATGTCGCGAATTTGCCCGTTTTTTCGATTGTTTCTCAAAAATATTGTGATATTTGTTTCATAAGCATTTTAAACGGCGACTGCCATCTGACCACCGCTGTTAACTAAAAGGTTATAATATCCTCGGGCTGAACAAACTGATATTGGGTTTTCGCATCACGCTTGTATTCCCCGATGGGTTAGGTAGAGGTGTACTATTGTACACCCATATTTCGCCGATGCTTTTATTGTGTCCCATGTAATAGGGGACGAGTCTATTGCCATCTACCTGGCATAATTCAAGAACCCGTGCTGCTACTGAGTATTTCCATACAGAAATACCCAATAACACTTTGCTCGGCCCGGGAACCGAGCCCAGGACCTCATGCTCAGCTGTCACGCTTGCGACCACTAAACCAACGAGGCAGGCTTTCTTAGTTTACTATAATATAATATTAAATATTTTTGGTAAAACTTTTTTCGTTAGGCCGCTTAAACCATACGCTCAATACATATCCGCATATTCATAATCTCTCTAACTAGGTACAGTCTTGATTATAATATGCGCAGGCGCAGTGCCGGCCCTAACTTTGTTCGAAATTTGTATCAATCCAAAGTCCACACGCAAGAATAATAATTTACTCAGGGTGTTTTCTGCATGGCATTCACTGTAATCATTATGATCAAACCTGTTTAGGTTTGGGCCCTCTTAAGGTCTTGCGCGCGCGTCATAAAAAAACCCGTTTTGATAAATTGCTCAGATCCTGCTTAGCTCCATTTTAGTGAAAGGTTTTGTAGAATAAGTTTATTAATAAGTGTGATGTTGGCGAAATGGAATCTATATATTTTGGAGGATATTTAATAAAATATTTTGAAAATATTTGAAAAACATAACTCTAGATACATACACCTACGTTAAATAGCTGACTGAATAGATAACACTTATATATATATATATATAATAAAACTTAGTACATAAAAAGTTTTTCATACACTTTAAAATTACTTTTATAAGCAATGCAAGGATACAATCGATATTATGTCTGTTTATGCGAAATATATCAAATGTGATATCTACTCCACGAGAACTGGTCCCTGGTTTTTGGTTTTGTATTTTTCACTTTACTTTTTGCGACACCCACTTGTTAATTGAGTGGTCGATACGTAACCCACAACATGGCAATACGCACGTAACGCTCTACGTAGGGACCCAAGGTGAGCCACTTAGTTAATTATGGTGATCAACATTTTTGAGGCAGAGCCATAATTATATTATATGCTATATTTTTTGTTGTACACGTTATTAGTTATGCTATTTGTAAAGATATTGCGTTATGTTACAGATATATATTAAAAAAGTTAATCAATCAAGTATATCTTACTATTATTATAAACGCGAAAGTTTGTGAGGATGTATGTATGTATGTTTGTAACTCTTCCACGCAAAATCTACTGAAACGATTTGGTTGAAATTTGGAATGGAGATAGTCGCGAATAAGACACTGATACCGCGGGATGGTCAGGGTCACTAAACCGCGGGTGCAGCTATTTGTAAGTACTTAATATTATAAAGCTGAAGCAATTGTTTTTTTATTTGAACACGCTAATCTCTGGAACTATCAGTCCGATTTGAAAAATATTTTTGCATGTTATGTGCGTTATAGCCTATTTATCGAGGAAGATTTTAGGCTGCTTTTTGTCGCTGTAAATGCACGGGTCCGTAATCGTATCGGATGTACCCGTGGGCGGAAGCTAGTGTATTATAATTGTAGCGTATTCCTTCTATAGCGCACTATTACCTTTTTAATAGATATAATAATATATAATAACACTGTATAACTTCAGTATAATAGGTAGGTATATAATTATACGTACTAATATATAATAATAAAAATAAAAACAATGTCAATTATAAATTTTGATGAAGTTTACTTTCTCAAGTGATTTTAGATTGAAACTAATCTGGGTCTGTATAGACTAAGCACAACTTGTATTTAAGCGGTATAAAAAGTAAGTTCAAAAACTAAAACCTGACTACTGAAAAATCACGCTCTAAAAAGTATTAAACATGAAAATATTATATAGGGTAGCCATGATCGTATGCCACCTACCCTAACAAAACAATACATCCTACTAATATTATAAATGTGAAAGTTTGTGAGGATGGATGGATGGATGGATGGATATTTGTTACTCTTTCACGCAAAAACTACTGAACGGATCTGGATGAAATTTGGTACAGAAATTATAGTCTGGAATAGCACATAGGCTATTTTTTATCCCGGAAAAATATACGGGTTCGTAAACCATGCGGGCGAAGCCGCGGTCGGAAGCTAGTTCATACATATACATACATACCGGTCAAAATTATAACCTCCTTTTTGCTTCGCTGTAGTCGGGTAATAAAACAGTCCATATCATAATCCGATAGACCGCGCTGGTCTGCCAAAAAGCAAATTACTGTACGAGCAGTACGAAGAAAAAAAACGTTACTGTGATCCCCTAGATATTTATAAAATCTTTAATTGTGAGACGCTTATTGCGTAAAAGGAAAGAACAATGAACGTACGTTTCAAAGTAAGCTTTAAACAATTGTTCAGAACTGCAATTACTACAATGTCAATTGTTTAGCGCTTTTCTAATTAAAAAAAAAAAAACTGTTTAATAAGGAAAGTCATTATGCCGTATAACTTAACTAAGGATTTGTGACAATTGTTTTAATTGTGCGGCTGCGCGGATTTGCAGTTTGATCGTATTTTTCCACGACAAAATATTTCAAGTACTGGCGCCCGATTCTACTATACTAGCGGCTTTG
Organism: Shargacucullia verbasci; assembly: GCA_947562105.1. Taxonomy (NCBI): domain Eukaryota; kingdom Metazoa; phylum Arthropoda; class Insecta; order Lepidoptera; family Noctuidae; genus Shargacucullia; species Shargacucullia verbasci. The sequence goes on along the minus strand of OX387302.1, from coordinate 3,272,440 downwards.
TTTGTGGCAGCTTACACATGGCTAAGTGTGAGGGAACAAATGCCATACTTCATTGTTGTGTGTCGCAATTGTGAGCCGCTACGTATAATATCGACCTGGGTACGTCTTAAAACTGCGACCAGACATCGGAGGACGGGCAGCAGCGTCGTCTCACTAATCGGTGAGCTACTGCGATCTCCAAGTCGCCTGCCAAGCGTGGGGATTATGGCAAACCCCCCCACTTGGGGGAGACCTTCGTTCAGCAGTGGACGTCTTCTGGCTGATGATGAAGTATAATATGGAGCTGAGTATAATTTTACAACAAAACCACACAACGTGTAAGTTGTCACCGGCCATCATACAAGGTAACGCTGGTTGATAAGTTCTGGTTCGGTTTGATTATATCTAAAAACTATCCAAAAGTCGTTGATCGGTTGCATTTTAATTGCAGTTAAGTTAGTGGCATCGGACCCTGGTTTGTTTTACAATTAGGTTTGTTATTTGCTTCCATATTATAGCATAATATAGCATCACGCCTGTATTCCACGAATGGTTAGGCAGATGAGTACTCTTATATACTCACATTTCTTGCTGATTTGATGCTGTTATTGAGTCCCATGTAATAGGGGGCGAAGATATTGCTATCTACCGGGCACAGTCCCAGATTCCGTGCTGCTACTGAGAATTTCCGTACAGAAAAGCCCAATAACAGTTTGTCGTACCCGGGAATCGAACCCGGGACCTCATGCTCAGTAGTGGCACTTGCAACCACACCAGTTTTCTAAGAATATTTAATAAGTATCATAAAAATTCTATAACCTGAAAAACATCCTGTTTACGTCATAGTGTGCAAAAAATTTGTTATTAGAAGCATCGGACCTTATAAACTTAATATTTATTAGTTTGCGAAAAAAACTATGTTTTGATAACTCGGTTAGTAACGAAGTTTAATAGTTTAAAAAATTAATTAGTACCTAATGTTATAAACAATGTAATCTTCACATATACGGTAGTGTGACGTCATCACAAAAAATGAAAAAAATAATTGCTTAAGAAACAAATATATTGAAACGGTTACATAAAATAGGGCAAAGTGTAAAAAAATATTGAAAATACCTACTTACACAGGTGCCAGAGACCGCAAAGTGACTAAGCGATTAGCTTGCTGCGCTACGTGTTGCGGGTTCGATCCCCGCACGGAACAAATATTTGTGTGATCTACAGATAATTGTTTCGGGTCTGGTTGTGTGTGCATGTGTCATGTATGTTTGTACACTGTAACAACGATACAGGAGAAGTGACAGGGTGGGGCAATTATTTAAAAAAAAAACCTGTCGATTGCGTAAAAAGCTAAGAATTATCAAAATAAAATTAACTTAAACTACAAGAAAGTGTACTTATCATACTTAGATATAGTTTATTATGTGCAATCTAAATTATTAATATTTACAGGCGGAAATGCAGACTTATTAAAATATATATAGGTACAAGCTAAAAATATATAAATAAAAGTACAAACTGTTAAAAACGGGGAGGGGAAGAAATCATAGGGCATCGTAGATTACAAGCTAATCGGATTTCACAGGCCATAAATAGGTCAATCCAAAAAAAAAAAACAAGAAGAACCTTGATAACGATTGAGCGAAGTTCATAAGTTTTTTGTGTTGATATCGTACTTAAATATTAATTGACAAGATTAATCGCACTTACGTAGGTTTGTTTATATTATATATATATACTATATATTTTAATTAGCAAAAACTTTGGTTCTTCTGGTATTTTTTTCGTTTTTTTTAATACCTACCTATTTGGTATAGCATCGTTTTTTATTTTAATATTTTTCAACCGACTTCAAAAAAGGAGGAGGTTCTCAATTCGGCTGTATTTTTTTTTTTTTTTTTTTTTTTGTGTTTGTTACTCGTTTTCTCGAAGACGCCTGGACCGATTTCAAAAATTCTTTTTTTATTTGAAACGGTATGTTTGTCATTTGGTCCCATTGTCATCAGGTCAGGACCTGATGGTGGAATCCCTGAGAAATCGAGGGCATCTCTTGAAAATTGTAGGCGAGCATGGGGTAAAAACTTGATATTTATGTGTATATCTGATGAGACTACAATACTATGGAGGTTTAGGGCAGATCTGATGATGGAGACGACAGAGGATCGAGGGAACTCCTCAACGGTACATCTTAACTACCTCGTGTTTGGGCTTATTTTATTCGTGTTGACAAGATCTTTACACCGAGATGGGTAATGACTGCCACTGCAAGGTCCATGATGCAGGTGCAGTACAGTTTAGGGAACTCCTTAATGGTTGATAGCAGCTACATAGTGTTTGGGCTTATTTTATTCGTATTGATGCGCACTTTAAGCCGAGGTGGGTAATATTGCAGATTCGATGGTCGGCTAAGTAATTTATTTGATTTTAAAATCACATAGTGCAATACCGTCTAAGGTTTTCACTCGACTTGGGGCAACATATATTTGACCTTTGTAAAGTTTTTCAAGAGAATCGTCTTTACTAGGTCTACCCATCACTCAAAATTGTAAAATAATTAAATTTTTAACAAAAAATAAAAACCGACTCCAAAAAAACTCAAAAACAAAACTAATAACTAAAAAGCAAAAAATAAATCTTTTATTATACAATATAGTAGTTGAAGAATATTGAAGTCGGTGCCAAGTAAAACATGCAATGATAAACCGACACGAATAGCGAAGTGCATTTGTCGTGTCCGACGCATAATTCGCTTCGCACTCGATAATTTCTACGTGAACCCGTTGTTTCAATGTCGCTATTATAGCAGCAAGGTATATTACTTTTATGTTTTACTTGGCACCGATTTCAATATTCTTCAACTACTATATTGTATAATAAAAGATTTATTTTTTGCTTTTTAGTTATTAGTTTTGTTTTTGAGTTTTTTTGGAGTCGGTTTTTATTTTTTGTTAATTTTTTTTATTAATTATGATATGCTGTAAATGTTGATAATAAAGTTATTGAAGGCAATTGAGATTTTTGGTGACTGTTTATTTTCAAGCAAATTGTTACTTTTGCAATTTATTTTTCAACATCCAGCCAGTTTTAACGGTCTGAAGGAAGTAAAGATAATTGAAATTATTTACTGACTTTTTATAAACATATTATCCTTCGATCCTCCGACCAGGCAAGGTGGTTAGCCTGGCGGGCTGAAGCCCGAAGGTTGATGTCGGACATTCGTATACGCGTTAGAATCGTTGTAAACTCTAATAGTGCGATTCAGGGTATTCTGTGGTCGCTTCACTCCGATAGAAGGCGCTTTACTTTTTGCTATGTTGGGACGATAGTCGCCACAAACTAAATGCTAAACGGTTGGCTATTCAAATGATTGTTTTTATTGTAATTCGCTGATATATTGTTTTGTGAGAAACATGCTATTTTCGCTATTGTTTAGAACGTTGGATTCGTGTTTATTATAAGAAATCCTTGCTAAACAATTAACACGTATAAACGCGTCTTTATAGTAAAAACTTAAATGGAGATAAATGTGGTGTCTGTAAATGTTAACTAGGTACCTGCATGTGACTACGTCACTGTGTTTTTTGGTGTTCGGCCATTTCTGACATTTGCACGTGAGTTAAACACGTGATTAATGGAACCGATCGGCAAAGTTATCAGTAGAGATCGGATAATTGGATGCATGTTTACTTAAAGTAATTATTAACCTCCGATGCAAATATGTGTGTATGTACGGCGTAATAGGTGGTGTGTGTTAGCTAAAAAAAACATTTGTATTAAAAAAAAAATAAGAAGTTAGCTTCCATAACCGTGCAACCGTTTGGTCATGGATTCCCTGATTTACAGGAACACCGGATGTATGTTTCAAAAAAAAAAAACTAAGAAGCCGTTTCCATAATTTCTTGACGATTTTCTACTACAATATATCGCACCCTTAGAATGAAAGTGATCTAACTCAAAATTCCTGAACAGCCAAAACTGACCTTAAAAAGTATTTTTTTTTTGAAGACTTTCTTGCTCATTTCTCAAAAATTACATTTTTGACCTAGGTCATTTTAATTCTGAGGGTGCGATATCCAATTTAAGGTCCAAATTAAAGTAAACCGAAAAATAAAACACTTCAATCCAGTTAATTTTATACTCATTAAAAGTGACTGAAACAGCTGCGTGCAAAGCTAGCCACTATAACGATTGATAAAGGACAAAAAGCATCGACTTAAGTGCTAATTATTATCAACACATATGTATATTGTTGGATTCTTAAAATAGCATTTTCATTATTTGGCTATTTGTGTAGTTTAAGTTGTGGCTCATCACATATTTTTAAAATTCTTGTAAACAATTACTTGTGTCCACTATGTTTATTTAAATCGTTGTTATGTGTGCCTGGGTCTTAATATTTCAACTGTCAAACCAATTCTGATTTTGAAATTGGAACCCGAAACAAGAAATGGTTATTTTTGAGATCTTAAAGTTTAAAGTTAAACCTTTTTACGGCCGGTTAGCTAGAGTGTATGCAGGTGTGTTAAGATAGTCTATATAATATATGGTAGACATATATCTGAATAACTTTAGACATAAATCCTATCCTATCCTATCCTACTTCCTACCCTATCCTACTAATATTATAAATGTGAAAGTTAGTGAGGGTGGATGGATGGATGGATCTTTGTTACAATTCCACGCCAGAATGGCTGAACGGATCTGGATGAACTTTGGCACAGAGATAGATTATAATTATAGTCTGGAATAGCACATAGGCTACTTTTTATCTCGGTAAAATGTACGGGTTCGTAAACCATGCGGGCGAAACCGCGCGCGGAAGCTAGTAAGTTTATAAATCCATCTTGAATAGACGTCAAATAGACCTTACTCAATGTCACATAAAAAAAAAACTTGACATATTTTTTACATATCAGTATAAGTAATATAAAAAAAAGAACTCAGAACACGTTTTTGAAAAACAAAAGAATTAAAACAAAAATCTGCAATCCTGCACGCCTCAAATAATGTAAATAGTTCATTTAAATCGATGACGAGACTTGAAAAACGAGTTTCAATGGAATTAACGAGTTTTAATTAATAGTCTGGCTTGCCAGTCTGACTTGTTACGATTTATGTACTAATTGAGACTGATGTCATATAAATTTCTGCCTGAGAGGAAAAATATATGTGTATTTTATTTTAGAAGTGTGACGGGATTTCTCTCGTGCAATAATCGGGTATGACCGACACGTTTTAAAATTTAGTAAGATTATAAAAAAAAAATATATAACCCCATTGAGCTAGTAGTCGTAAGCGCGACTGTTGAGCGTTTTCTCCAGGGTTCGATTCCCCCGTTCGTGTAAATTTTTATTAAATTAGCAATAGCCCGGAATTTGGAATTGTGCTCGATAGAAAGGTTTTTTTTTTAATAATATTGAGCTACCGTCTCAAAACCGGTGTGCGAAAAAGGTTTCGCCAAGTTCGATTAAGCCATTTACAAGGAGAAGAATTACGAACACGCGCACCGGAATCTATTGTATATACTTAAATAAAAATCAATTGCCACATGTATGACGGAGCAACACTTGAGAACGGCTGATTTTTTTTTGTTGTGTTTGTAATTGTCAGGACAAGGTTTGTGAGAAAGATTTTTTTTGGAAAATGTCGGAAATTTGGATGGTATTTTTGTATGACATTTCTGATTTTCTTGATTAGTAAATTACACCCATGCGAAGCCGAGGCGCTAGTTTTATTTATATATAAAGATAAAAACATTACCATCTTCGTATTGTATATCTGAAACAAAAAAAAAATCTTTCTGTTTTTTATGTTGTCGCAATATTGTATACTTATTGGTAATTTCGCGAATTGGTGATAGATTTGACATTTACACAGAAAATGAGTTGTTAAAATTATTGCATTGCTATTGATGCTGCTGATGTCTCAATAATATGTGGCGTGGGATACCTACTCGGAATCTAAGTAGAGATGTACCTTTTTTTATTTGCGTGGTGAAAAACCATCATGGGCTATCTTCTGCCTAGGGGGGGCACGGAGAGGTGTGCCTTGAATCCTACCGGCTAAACTCACCACGGTGGTTCGCCTCGTCACAATTATGTCTCCGAAAGGTTAAGCAGGATTGCGAGATTTTACCCACAGTCCCACCATACGAGTGTTGTATTTTTTAGAACTTTTTCATAAATTTTTGGTTCGGAACTAATTTTGTTTGATAACAGAGCCATACCACAAAATGAATTAGTAGAGAAGTACGGCTCCATACAACGGGCGATAACAGGCGCACGAACACATAGACACGTACGTTTGCCAAATTGCAGGAATTCGTTTGACATGGTTTGAGGTCACTGTACAGAAGTGTGGGCCCCTGTGACTATTAATTTTGTAGCTACACTGTTCGTCATAAAGTTACGATCTAAAACACATTTAATATCTAAAATAAGTATTTTATAGCTAGTTCTGAAATTCCAAACATACCACAGACTAACAAATATTCTACAGTAGGAGTTGGAAGGGGGTGGAATTCATACGTTTCTTTTTTCGATTTCGCGTTACCTCTCCCTTTGTGAATTCCTGGAGCCTTTGAAGTTTCATTAAACAAATACCACTTTTAGGATTTATCGTTACAATGTGTGGGTATCTGCATCGTTGAGCAATTTATTTTAAGGTTGAATAAACAAATAATAATACAAATAAATTGGTATTAGATATTTTTTAATTCTTAATTAATTTAAAATAAAACAAGCGATATTATCTCTTGTTCTATTTTAAATTAATCAAATGGTTTCATGGCTTTCAAGCCAAAGGTCTTTATTCAACTGTCAAATGTTCGACATTTGAATCAAATGTTTATTTTATTTTATTAGCTATCCTTTGTACGACATCGATGTTTTGATCTATTAAAGAAAAACTATTGAACTCTAATGTTAATGAATGGGAATATTTGAAAATGGAACCAACTGAATTTTTTTTTATGTTTTTGACCGCCAGAATAACTTAAAAACTTCAAAATTTCCAAATATGCAATTTCAACTACATTTATATTTAATAATTTCATTAGAATTCATTCAGATAAATAATTGAAGTGAAATATAATTTAACTTTAATATTATAAAATGGGAGTATTTCCAATTCGTTATTTTCATGGAATTCATTGGCAATAATTAGAACTCTAACAAATAAATAGAGTTTGAATTTTGACAGGTTTTTCTCAAAGTTCTGTTTTGATAAAGCTTAGTTTAATTTAAATTGAAATGCGTTATTAGAATATTACAAACAACAAGATGTCGAACAACTTTATTAAAACATAAAATAGCAGAAATAACAAGTCCAAGTTTAAAATCATCAACTAATCTAGAATATAATAACTAAATCTAGATAATTTTGGACTGAAGTTTATTTATGTTTCTGGGAACTTAGAACAAATTTACTCTATATAAACTTTGGCCTGTTAAATACTCTAGGCGCTTTGATTTAAACAGTATGGTTTATCATTAATTTAATAAGTCTAAAGTCTGAAAATATATTTTTTAAATTGTTTTATTCAAAATACAGCGTTAATTTATAATCTAACTTGAGGCACTTGTTATATTTATAGACTAGTTTTATCATAGGTGTACATAGACATTAGACAATAATGCTTGAGACAGTATTGCAGTGAAGTAAGACAAATTTAGTCTATTAAACGTTTTGTTCCAAGGAGACTACCTCCATTGCTTTCTTCGAGTGTTTATATAACTATAGTATGATAAATTCGTTCGTGACACACGCAGACCCCCGCATCCCGCAGTATTTCATCCCCCATCGCCCGTGGACCATGGGAGTGTTAAAAACGAATTAGACTATAGTTTTGTTATAGTAAGTTAGGAAAACAAGTTTACAATTCACTGTAAACTTAATGTACATCACGTGGTCATCATCAATCACGTGGCACGATACAATGTTTTTATTTTCATTGCTTATTTTTACTAGGGTCAACGACCTACGTAGAATTTAGACTTAGAATTTAAGCTTAAACTGTTTTGGTTACTCTTTTAACAACATACAAATTAAATTATTTTATTAAAAAAATAATGCTGCAGTGGAATTATTTTAATTAAATCAAGAAATAATCACCACACCAAAATGTTATATGCTCTTCAATTTTATTTTTTAACTTTTAAAACTCTCTTTGTTATGAGTACGTACTTCTAATGGAATGTTCCCATAATATTTGTTAATCTAGGGTCTAATTACTTATACACTAGCCAGATACAGTCGTACGCAAGGGTTTTTTCACAGTACGTAATAATATCAATTTACACAAAACCTTAACGAATTATAGACCCAAACCTTCCTCATGAATCACTCTGTCTATTGGTGAAAACCGCATGAAAATCCGTTCTGAGGCCCTAGTGTAAGTTTCTTTTGACAAATTCGATTTAACGCATCGAACGCGTTCGGAGCTTCGATTGGTGGAGAGCACGAAATGGACCAATCGGAGCGCCGAACGCGTTCGATGCGTTAAATCGATTTTGTCGAAAGAAACTTACACTAGGGCCTCAGTAGTTTTTGAGTTTATCGCAAACAGACAAACAGATGCGGCGGGGGACTTTGTTTTTATAATATGTAGTGATAGTGTTATTAGGCACTAATAACAACATTAGTTATTTAAAATATGTTCCTACTGTTAATTAACGTGTCTCAGCGCTTGAAATCCCGAAGCTAGCGGAAAGGGCGGGGGCGTAAAGTCAAAGGTGACTAAATAAGACTAAAATTTGATTACTCGTCGTCTTTGAGACACCCAAATCAGTACTTAAAGGTTAACAAACTACTTACCAATATCTAATTTCTATTAAGTCCTAACCCTTCTGAAAAGACGGGACAATATGGGGCTGTAATTTTTAATTTATCAACCTATGTAGTCGTTTCGCGGCTTAATTTTTGTATTAGACGCTTGGACGAATAAAAAACTTCGCTCTTTATTCGTCCGAGCCATTCGCTAACGGATCCAGCCTCATTATTTAGGTACGTTTGCCTGTGTGGGTTTCCAATCCAGTGATTCGCAAAGCGTTGCAGATGTAATATCTTTTTTATATCAGTGGTTTGCATCAAATCCTTTTATTTGTAGTTCGTTCACCTTCAAGAGGAATAAACTCGTTTTATTTTTACAGATTTTTTGTTAGATGAAATATTTTGTAATGAATGACGATGTTGTTAATCTGTTTATATGCACACGGGGGAAATGGCTGATTCAAACACATTTCGTTTGGTTCAGGAAAATGACGGATTAACGTGATAGCTTGGCGTTACCTGGTGACGATGCTTTATTTTTTTTTCTTTGTCAAACAATTGACTGTGACAGAAGTATTTAGAGCAACACTTTTGGTCAATTTGAATTGAATTGAATTTGAAATTTTGATTGGTTCACTTCAAATTATGTTTTGTGATTTGATAATATTTACTGGTATCGATAATATCTAAATTATTTACTGATAATTATTTTTGAAGTCAACGAACTATAGGTTAGAGGTGACACAAAGATGAAATAGTTATGCAAATTTAAAAACAATTTAGTGATATATTTAGATGAATTTTGTTAGGTATATATTTTGTCCTTATTTATTTTCGCATGCATATATTAATGTTTATTATTCGGCCGGATATTTGAAAAAGGACCCGGTTAGGCCGGATATTTGTTGCAACTCTAGTAGGTACTTACTTTTTATACTAGTAGGCAAAAACCACCGATGTTTGTTTGGAATACTGTAAATTTTTCTTTAAGCGACAACAGCTAATAAATGACCTAAAATTATTTTTAGTTTAGTTATTTATTTCATTTTTTTAGGCATAATATCTTTATCCTTATGTATGTGACACCCATCCAAGGACTGACGTCGGCAAGTGCTACTTAACCTTAACTGATCGGCGCGGTAGGTATGTAGCTGCAAGCCCCTCTGTTTTATCTCTGTCTCATAGATAAAAAATATATCGGCCTCGAACATTATTGAGCATAATTTTTTATAGAAAACGTACCAACCTCTACAGCCTCATATTACATAACTATTCATAAAACACGCAAATTCTCAGCTAGTAATTAACAGACGGATTCTGAGACTAGCGTCTTTCCTAATACGTTTCAAGTAGGTACAGTCGTACGCAATAACTCCGAGTCATCAGTCATTCGCTGACTCATAATAAGTAATACTGAACGTGCAAATATGAAAGTTAGATGCTTATAACCTTCGGGGTTTACCTGAGTGTTCGTTCGGAATTAATATGTTAATGTAGGTAGATTATAATCTATATTTTAATTCGTGACGATGGTGAATTTGACTGAAATTGACTGTTTGTTCGTTAAAGTGTTTTTTTTTTTAAATGCCCGGATAAAAGCTATCTAGCTGTTAATTTTAAGTTAGAACAGTTTTTGTATAGACTTATCAGAAAAATAACTCATCTGAGGTTTGTCCAGCCATTGAAAAATCTACCTATTTTATCAAATTTGTCTTTTTATTTTGTACGATATTTAATATTCACCAACGGAGCTTTAAAACTGAAAATTGAAAATTTATTTCTATTATATTTCTAAAAAAAGGAATTAATTTTTAAAGCAATATTTTATAAAATATATCTAAGTACTTAAGATACTGAGTGTAGATTATACAGAAGCAAAAAAAAAAGAACATTTGTTCTGCTTCTTGATTGCAGGTAATAAGAGCCAAATCACTGACCAACGAAACATTAATTGAATTTTGCCTCAAAGTTGAATTTACTAATTGAATATACACAAAAAATATTTGCCTAAGAACTAATGTAGGCTTGAGTGTGTCGTGTAAAATATAAACAGACATAATTAACATTTGTTCCGGCAGCTTGTAAAAACTTTAATAGTGTTTGTATGTTTGTTCCGGCATTACGCGAAAATTACTTAACAGATTTTAAAGTCTTTGTGAAATCAAGGCCTTTTGTGGATGACACTTATTCTTCGTTATTTGAACTTTTTCCTCATCTCCAAAAATTCCTTCGTTTGGTACAGATAGTCCCATCCACGAAGACGCGCCCCACTCTTCTTCCTAATTGCTTACAGTACAAGTGTGCAACCTTCCGCTAGTGTTTCAGTTCTGTCGATACACACTAATTACCTAAGAGTACACACGCACACTACGAAATGTTAACTGATCACGAAAGAGCATTACGGTCAGCTGGAAAGCCTCGGCCAAAAATAGTGGGGCGCGTCTTCTTCGATGGCACTATCTAAAGAAGGTTTTTTAAAAAAAAACAGAAGAAAGAATATATAATTTATTTGGTCACGAAGATGACACACCACATAATACTTGTGTGTGCCTCATAGATGTACTAAAAAGAGTTGTGGGCTCGTTTTTTTAACTCAGTCTGAATATAGCCTGGCTTTTTCCAAGTAGGTTAGGGTCGGTTACCAGTTTAACCAGTATTTTATAAGCAGGGAGTGCCATCTGACCTCCGCCATCAAATTAGTAGGAGACACTGATACCCTAAGGTCACATCGGTTGTCAGATTTTTTGAGCAGCTGTTGACTTCCGTAACGGGTGTTCCGTAACTTAACCCAGCATCACGCTTGCATTCTTCGAAGGGTTAGGCAGAGGTTTACTATTGTACACCCACATTTCGCCGATGCCGTTAGTAAGTCTCAAGTAATAGGAGGCCAGCCAATTTTTTTTAAAGCGGGCCAGCCTTTTTCCTTCTTCTGGGCATAGTTTTAGACTCCGTACCTGGTACTGTTGAGAGTTTCCATAGAGAAAAACCCAAAAACACATTTTCCGTAGTAAAATATAATATGTGAGTCAGTATATCCTAAGAATGGATACATAAATATTGGTGTAACTTATTAAACTTATGTAAAGTGACCTTGCGCATGCGCAATATTGACACAGTTTCTCAACATATTTCCCATCCAATCACTCTTGTTTATGGCCAGTTTCGATTGAAATGTGGGGAGACGATTGTCTCACACTCATGGACCCCTGGTGATGGTCTGCACGAAACCAAATCTGGCAAATTCTATCAGGAAAATTGGATGTCAAAGGTCGGCGCAGTGGCTAAGTGATAGGCCTTCTGCGCTCGGTTTTGTAAGCTCGATTCCCCCGCACGGACCAAATACTTGTATCTCTGGTCTGGGTATTTGTTATAGTCAGATATGTGTTTGTAAACTGTACCCACGATACAGGAGATATCGTAGTATAGGCAAAGTGTAGAAAAAGGTGTTTTATTCAAAAAATAACTCTAATGATTACTTAAACTGCGCTCAAAATCGACGCGAATCTGTCTCCACAGAAGTAGAGTGTACATTTTATTTTCTTTTGCTTTATTGCCCCACACTAGGAGTACTTCCTGTGTTTTGGGTGCATTCACAATTATGCACATGCACATATATCTAGACTCGGAAGAACTATCTGTAGGTCATATTAATATTTGTTCCGTGCGGGAATCAAACCCGGGACACATATCACAGCAGTCGATCGCTCAACCACTGTGCCATACGTGCCGTTAAACCTTCGTCTGTTCTCAAATATTTATTGCGTGTGAGGATCGAACCCACGACCCGTATCGCAGAAACCCAATAACATAGGCGCTACATCGATCATAGCATCTATAGTTAATTATAGTACCGAAAACCAACTAACAATAAGCAGATGCCCTATTTTCCCTGGTATACAGTGCCGGGATTATGCAAGCGTGGGGCCCGTAGCAAATTCTATCGAGATCAAGCAGATCAAGGGGCCCCCCTTGATCTGCTTTGGGCTCTTAAGTATAAGTGACTTTTTGTTTATGCGTTTACCGTTTGAAATTCTGTGTTTTATTTTCGCCAACAAAATAACCGGTTACCGATTTTTTGACGTGGATTGTCTTAGTCGGAAAACCGGTGTAACGTTTCACGTTTTTGTAACATCAAGTAAATTAAATATACCACGTCTTAATAAGTTTCACTCAAAAAATTACGCTCAGGCGGAGGTGTGGATTTGGATACGCGGGGCCCCCTTTAGAGCGGGGCCCCCTTTAGTGCGGGACCCCCTTTAGAGCGGGGCCCGTAGCAATCGCTAATCTTGCTACGTGGTTAATCCGGCATTGCTGGCATATCTCATCAACTTCGAATATTGGCCCCCATAAATTCTATGGGGTTTCAACAGTTAGTACGACATAATAACAATTTGTTTTAAGGGTGCTCCACCCTTTGTCAGAACGATTTAGTAGCGAATTCAGGTGGCATTGTTATCGTTATATCTTCAATTAATTTAACAATTAATTTTGATAGTTTGTATCAAGAACTTAACAATAGAATTCACGGAATAATATTTTAGTTGGATCGGCCTGATGCGAAAATTTTGACTCAGAATTCAGTAGACAGGTGCTAGAGGCTAGTTTTAATAGTCTTAAGTTGTTTCAACTCGTCAAGTGACGCAAAGTGGGTGGGTCGAACATAACATAACAAAGCATCACGCCTGTATTCCCCGAAGGGTAAGACAGAGGTGTAATATTGTGCACTCACATTACACCGATGCCGTTATTGAGTCCAATCTAACCGGCACAGTTCCAAAATATGTGCTGCTACTGAGAACTTTTATAGTTTAACATTAACGTGAACATAACACTTTTCCCGACTCCACAAATTCACTCGTTTCTTTCGTAAAAGGTTTTAAGGCTGCCTGTCCACTAAAGCAGAAGAACGCAGAAGAGATTGAATGACTGATAAAATTCTAATATTTTGTCTGCTCTTTTTTTTGTGGAAGTGATATTACCTATTAATTTTCTATTAATTATTTTTGTCTAATATCTGCACCACATTGTTAAAGAACAGCCAGCCTTAATATCAAGAGAATGACAAAAGTGTCATTGTTTTTTTCTGTATGGAGATTCCTAGTAGTACGGGCGTCTGGAACTTTGGAACTCAGTAGACGGCAATATTCTCGTCAAACAGGCGAAATGTGGGTGTACAATAGTACATCTCTGTAACCATTTTTTTTTCTATTTTTTATAATCGTGGTGAGAACCCATCTTGAGCTATCCTCCGCCTAGGGGGGCGGAGGGGTGTGCTGAACTTAGAAGAAGCCCACCACGGTGTCATGCCAAATGGCACGAAGGGGGTGACTGTAAAGAGCCACCCCCTCGTGCACGCCCCGGGGGAGACTGTAGAAAGGTCCCCCCGTTACCCTCGCTGGGTGCTGTGTGCACGGCGATACGGGCCACACCATGTTGCCTTCTCTCGGGGGGTCGCTAAGTGAGAGCGCGCAGAGTCCCCACTCTGCGCGCTCACGACCCCTAAGGCCTAAACTTACCCTTCGGGGAATACAGCCGTGATGCTATGTTATATCTGTCTTATTTGATCCCTACGTTACAAAATAATTCTGACCCAAATGTCATACATTTATTAAATAGTCAGATATAGGCATATAAGATTTACCAATAATATTTCCATATCTTGTTCGAACCAATCCTTGAACGACGCGTATGGTCAGCGGCCTTACCGTGTTGACTCGTTTAGTTCACATATTGGGCCAATGTTGAGGAAAATTGAAGCCGAGTTTGGCCAACGTTTGTCCTGTTACATTAACTAAAAATGTCACATTAAACTGCTAATTAAGGCAAATCAGAAGATTTTATTACGATGGACATCGTGGGGGTTATGTGGGGGAGAGGAAGCGTACCCCCGGAGCCTCTACTGTCTCCTATAAATTTAGTTGATTGAAGCATAAGTAAGAACTAGTGTAAAATCGTGTTTGTCTACAGATTTGTTCCTAGTGTGCGCATCTTTATTGCTAAGTCTGTCTTACTAAAATCCTAAGTATGGCCTGCACAGATCTTTATGAAATAAATGTCAAATATTCTACAAATAAAAATGCATGAGATTATTTGTCACATATCCAACTTTACGTCAATCACCTGACAGTTGTTATTTTTTTTTTTACCAATAACCCATTACGTATAAATAATTGTTTACTTCATAATTATGCATAACGTGACATAACAATACAAAATAATTTAACATTTGACTTCAAACGTGTACCGACGTGGTCACAAACCTTGGCCCCAATGTTTGGGGAACATTAGCCGCTCGATTTGTGTTGCATACTGTGGAATCATGTTGTAACCGATTACTTAATAATGACATTAAGTATTAGTAAATACTTTGTGGTTTCTGAGCCAGTCGGCAGTCGAGTAACCATAACGAAACTTAACTTTATAAGAACATAATTATATTATACTAGCTTCCGCTCGCAGCTTCGCCCGCGTGGTTTACGAACCCGTATAGCTTCCCGGATAAAAAGTAGCCTATGTGCTATTCCAAACTATAATCTATATCTGTGCCAAATTTCATCCAGATCCGTTTAGCCGTTCTGGCGTGAAAGAGTAACAAAGATCCATCCATCCATCCATCCATCCTCACAAACTTTCACATTTATAATATTAGTAGGAAGTAGGATAGGATTACTAGCGGTCGCACGCCTGTATTCCCCGAAGGGTTAGGCTAAGGCCCTGGGTTCGATTTCCAGGTCGGGCAAAGTGTTATTCAGTTTTTCTGTATGGAAATTCTCAATAGCGGCACGGAGTTTGAAATTGTAATATTTTTTATTTTAAATAATCTTGGGTCCAGTCTTGTAACTGAAAGACCGCGGGTGGTCAAGCGTACTTAAATTAATTGATTTGCAAAGTAAATAGCTAATAAAGGGCCAGTGTTGCAAACTCATTCATGGTTATACTTGACCTCAAATTGGTAATTTGAAAAAGGAAACATAAATTGTTAGTAGTTTATGTTAGAGATATGTTTCAAACAAGGTAAAGGCAAATTTTAAAAGATTGTTCATTTGATAATAAATAAGTATCAAATAATACGGGGTAGTAATCAGCTGTTCTCTTTTTAAAATTAAATGTAACATCAAATTTGAGAGCTATTTCTTATGTCACTGTCAAAAGTAAACGTCAAATTAAGATGCGTTCATGATTTATCAATCTATGCGACTTGTTATGAGTTATTAAAACTGCACTTAAGCCCGATGTGAAGGATACAATCGTTTGTTAATACGACGGGGTTACACCTGACACACAAAGAAAAATAATAATACAACCATATAGCAGCTGAAAAAATTTAGATGCAAAATTTTGATTTGATTTTTAAATGTTACTTTGTATGAATAAATTGCGAAGGCACGGTTGGCCCAGCGGCTAAGCGATTAGCTTTCTGCGCTTAGTATAGCAGGTTTGATTCCCACACGGAACAAATAATAAAATTGTATAATCTATAGATAGTTGTTTCGGGTCTGGTTGTGTGTGCATGTGACATGTATGTTTGTAAACTTTAACTTTAAACCCACGATTTGGGAGAAAGCCTAGTATTGGCCAGTTTAAAAAAATGATAGATTTTATGATTTGATACCGATTAATTATATATATTTTATGATTTACAAATTAACACTAAGAGCTATGTACACCTCCTTTCGTTTATAGGTATTAAAGTCCTTCATTTGTTTTTATTAACGGAAATTTCCGCAATACGGAGTTAGAAAAAAAAAATACGAATAAAAACAACATCACACCAGCTCTTCGTAATAATTGTTGTGTAACTTGAATGTGGACATGCCCTGAATGGCAGCCGCCCGCAATACTAGACAAACTCGGTCATTGCTAGAGATGTGCCTGTGCCTATTTGGTAGTGAGGAGGTGAATTGACTAATTCGGAAATTTCAATCGATTTTTGGCGATTTTAGTGTTTATTACAATGTTGAAGGTTAGTTAAACTATTTTTGGAGATGTTAATAGGTCATAAATTCATTTTAATTAAAAAAAAAAAATGTTTTGAAGACTTGAATTAAAATATTTTTGCATTGCAAATATTCTTGACTAAACTTCAGAATTAAAAAATACTCTTAAAACTAATTGAGCAATAATTTGTGCTTATTAGATTAGTCTTAGTCAGAATCATAAGGATAAATGGGTATTTATTATAGAATGAAAAAAGACAGATCCTTTAATACAGAAAAGAACTTATTATATTAAAATGAACCAGTTCTAATAATTTATTCCAAGGTTATTCAGTTATTACTAATGTAGTTAAGGTACTTGAATTTATTATTTAACTATGCCAATTTGAATTGCACATAGAGTTTAAGCAATCGATATTATTATTGACTGGACATTGAAATTTTGATTGATTGATTGAAGTACTTAATAATATGTAAATCACATTTCATACTTACGGTTGAACGTTACTAAGATTGCTTTTTTTGGTCAGAATTTATATTGTTTTTTGTAGTAATGAATAGAAACGTGTTTAGTTTTTACTAAGGATTTGGATAATGGTGTATTAATAGCGAAATACTAAAATACATGGTCAAAAATATCGTAATAAATATTAATAGCAGATAATGTACATATTGCGAATTATTATTTCGTAAATTTTTGGTTTACACAAAAGTAGTTTTGACTTCAGTGATATTTAGTATACCTACTGGCATATTGGTTATTCTAAAATAAGAGGTAAAAACGCTAGAATTACTTGCATTTTTGTTGGGTTTAAGAAATTGGCATCGCAAAAAGCTGAGTCCGAAACTTAATGATAGATTATCTTTTAGATAAAAATCCCTTCCCGAGGTTAGTAGGTATCTCACTATAATTGAAATATATGGCATAAACTATTGAAAATTCACGTGTCTATATATCATTCTGATACTAAATTGTCCACTTCAACTAAATGTTAAACTAAATCGCCTAAACCGACTAACATGTAGTGTGTACATCACTACATTCGTGTAAATTACGCTCGTGTATTACAGACATTATCTGAACTTCTGTCACAGAGTGTAACAGACTTTGCTAGAGTTATGACACATAAACTAAGAGAATTTGATGCTGATTTTGTTATTTACTATTTCTCAAGTTGTCTCTTTATAACATAAGACATGAGAAATGGATGGAATATATTTATCAACATGAATGTATTTTTGAATTAAAAGTAATCTTTTTTTTTTCGATTTTTGATAAACTTTGTCTCAACGTTCTTTTTTTCGTGTGGAATAGCTCATGCATACCCGCCGCCCTGGGGAAGGAGACAAAAACTCGATATCAATTTCTCTCTTCTTCGTAATATTATAGTATCATCCTAAATATCTTTGAGTCCTAAGTTTTTCTTTCATAGCTAGTATTATTTCATTTTCTTTACATATGGTCAAAAGTTGAGTTCTTGAATGGTTTTGCCCATATTAGTGGTAATGTGCGAATTATATTTTTTGTTAGTAAGTACTTAGGTGCATTTGTTTAAATAATTACCAAAATTATTATTATAGTAGTTATCAACGTTATTTTGGGAATGAATCATAATGATAACAATGATATTTCATTAGTTATTAATTATAATGCTATTAGGTATTAGCTTTTGGTTATAAATGAAACAGATGTACATAAACAAAATATCTACAATATCATACTAATATTGTATGACATTGTGTGCATTAGTTGTTAAATAAATACATTTCATTAATAATAAATAGACTCGCCCCCGATTTAACGAGGCATTTTAACGACATTGGAAATATATTGGTGGACAATAGTACACCTCTGCCTCACTTTTTTGCCAGTACAGACTTGACGCTATGTTATGAAGATATATTGTGAAGTAGTAATTTTTTTTTAATTACATAAAAAACTCTCTATCCCGCCCACGTTCCATTTATTTTATTACAACCCCTCAGTCATTATTACATAACATAGCATCGCGCATGTATTCCCCGAAGGGTTAGGCAGAGGTGTACTATTTTACACCTACATTTCGCCGATGCTGTAATTGAGTCCCATGTAATAGTGGGCGAGCCTATTGCCATCTACCGTGCCCAGTTCCAGACTCCGTGCTGCTACTGAGAATTTCCATACAAAAAATTCCAATAATATTTTGCACGACCTGGGAACCGAACCCACGACCTCACGCTCAGCAGTCGCGCTTGCGACCACTACACCAACGAGGCAGTCAAGGCAATTAATATTAACAATGCAATATTAAGCTGAATTTAGAACAGGTGTACCAAATTGTTAATTCCCATTCACCATTTAGGTTAATTGTAACCACAGAATAATTGTATGGGATTATGTATGAAATACTTTCTAGTCAAATTACAGTACAGTCAACATTTCCTAAAAAACTCAAACTCAAGTTTTTTTTTATGTCGACACCGTTGGCACAATAGCTAAGCGATTAGCTGTTACGAGTTCGATTCTCGCCCGGAACAAATATTTATATGATCTACAGATCGGTTTTTCGGAACTGAGTTTGATACAGAAGAAATTCTAGTACGGGGCAATGTTTGACCAACACGAAAAACAAGAAACAACTGTATTAATTAAATTTATTTCAACTTTGTCTATTAATTAAATGATTTATAACATTGGTGTTATACGAATACCTATGACATTCGTTACGAGTGTCAGTAGCCCATAAAGTCTGACAACCGGTCTAAGCTTAGAGTATCAGTGTCTCCCAGTAATTGGGTGGCGGGGGTCACATGATAGTCATCGTGTAAAATACAGCCTCATCTGGAAACTCACCCCAACTTAGTTAGGATAAAGGTTAGGCAAAAGATCTGATAACCCTAGGTATATCTTTACGTTATACTTTATTACCTGACCTATGTGAAATTGCATAACCGCCGCAGGTTAAGATCAGAAACCCCGTTCTATCCATTTTTTCAGTTTCGTTCTATACATATATTGGTCAAAATCTATGGTACTCGGAAACCAAAGTAGTACCACCTGTTACTGTTATTTTTTAAAGTTTCGGTTATAAGGAACGTATGCGGTATGGCGTATTGGCGTATTGGTTGAATCTATATTCTGAAACGAAAGTGGTTCAGCGGTTCGTTCGTATATAAGTATTCAGAGTATCATAGATATTTTACGTTATTATTATTGTGTGGTTCTGTGCAGTGTCACTCAAGTCGAGCGATATTGTACATTTGTACATAGTTTGTGCGCTGTTCGATATATAGATATTGGATATTGTGCCGATATATAGATATTGTATCTATATACGATTTGTATCGCCCAATCCTAGCACCGACACCCTTTGGTCTAGTGGCAGCAAGCGCGACTGCTGAGCGTGAGGTCCTGGGTTTTTCTGTATTTCATTACATTCTCAGAAGCAGCACGGAGTCTGGAACTGTGACACGTAGTTGGCTCAATAACGGCATCAGCTAAATGTAGGTGTACAATACCTCTGCGTAATCCTTCGGGGAATGCAGGCGTGATGTATGTATGTATTGTATTACACCCTATATTGTAGTTATTGATTGGCTTTGTTAGCTAATCTGTCTGTTTTAGTGTTAATATTACTCAAAAAGCCATGTTGAGACAGTCTAAACTGTCTAAAAGATATTTTGTATAACTTGCCGAACCGGAATGGTGCATAATTATTGAATTATCAAGTCGACCTATAACGGATGCCTAATAATAATAAATCCTTTGATTTATAGCGGTCCGGAAGAAACAGTTATCTTATTAAAACTGGCGACGTAAGGAAAGAAGTTGTTTTTATAAAATTTCTTTCCTGATGACGTCTGTATTTGAAGGTCTGCAACTTTCTTCCAATTGTCTACAGTGCGATTTTGATCACAGTTCTAGAAACATGTGGGTCGTTTTCTGAGCAGGAGTCTTTGCGTTATTTTCTTGGCATTTTATTATTTTATATAATCTACTTATACAGGGTGAACGATAATTCGACCAATTGTTGTAAGGGGTTATACTAGACCCGATTTGGAAAAGCTTTGAGCTCTGACTCTAACACACATAAGCGACCCCAGATCCATGGGATCTGGGGTTGCTTATGTGTAGTAAAGTCGGATTTAAAGATATTACAGTTTTTTTATATTCGGCTTTGCGTCGATGGTCTTAAAGTGTTCACTCATTCTTCAGCTGTCTTTTTATAACTCGCTTTCGAACTAACTGTTCTAAACGTGGTAAGTATATTTAAAAAATACATTATTCTAGCAGCTCAGAGATTTTTTAATTATCAGTCCCTAGTTTTGATTAATGCCCAATATACATAATTTTATTACCTACGGCATCTGAAATGTGGGCGTACAACAACAATTGCTAAACTCTTTCAGGAATACAGGTGTTATGTTATGTTTATTTATATTATGTTATATAAGAAAATACGGTACGAGTCTTGAACTTCAAAACTCAATTAATTATTATGAACAGTGTTCTTAAGCTAGGAGCAGGTGTACTAAATAGTTAGTTTGGAACTCTCATTACTAAGCTTTGGCCACAAATGAACTTCTGTATGGGGTTTAACAATTGTTTATCAACCTGTGTCACTTCTTGGTGTAAATACACAAAGGCGTACGTGTTAAAGGTGAAGGAAATTATAGTGAGGAAATCTGCACACTTGAGAAGTATTCATAAAGTCCTTGGTCTACGTATCCGCACCAGAGAACATCCTGAGAGAACGATTACGAGAACTATGAGAATGAATACGAGAAGAGACTTTTGTCCAACAGTGGGACAGTTATGAGCTTGATTAATTATTATTTTCTATATACTTAACTAGCTTCAGTCCG
Source organism: Shargacucullia verbasci (assembly GCA_947562105.1). Lineage (NCBI taxonomy): Eukaryota > Metazoa > Arthropoda > Insecta > Lepidoptera > Noctuidae > Shargacucullia > Shargacucullia verbasci. The sequence continues at coordinate 3,250,910 of OX387302.1, read as the reverse complement.
CGACTTTATCCGCGTGATATAATTTATAGCACTGGTGGATAATGTAGCTATCTATCGGTGAAATAATTTTCAAATTCGGATCATTAGTTCCGGATATTACCCCCTACATACAAACAAAATTTACCTCTTTATAATATTAGTATAGATTTAGTCGCACATAAAATTAAAAAGTGTGTGCTCTGAACAAAGATGAATAAATAAATAACAAATCTTTGTAAGACAATCTACTGATGAAATATTCATATATCTTAAAGAAATTGAAATTTAATTAATAAAAATGTAATGAGTATACCTCAATTCTATTAGTCTAATTTCTTCACAAAGAGATGGCTTTGATTTGTTGTTTAGCAAATAATTAAGTAATAAATTGTAAGACTTTAATGAGGAAATCGCGTCATCATATTGCTTGGAGATGATGCGTCATACATTTGACACGGTTAATTAACTTTACGTTCTTAGTGAAGTAAAAACTGGTGTCATACAATTATGTTTACGAGTTTCTTGGTATAAATATTTTATACGGAAGAAACCCACGCTGCACTATTACCTTCGTGTTTGTAACATACTGCTTCATTTTAAATTATCACCCTGTATATAATATAAATACAGGACAAACAGTAAGAGCTACTACACGATACCTTAACCATTAATCAGTGAAACGGAAAGATATCATTCCTGAGATTTCTGTTCTCTTACTTGATTTAGTCTAATAAGTTCCTCATTAGCAAAGGGATCGATTATGTAAACAGAAGTAACCGTAAATATCGCCCTATCTTCTTGCTGGTTGTGCTAATTAGTATGTTCTACTGCCTCGCGTTTTCCACCTTGTATTATTCTAACGTGACAATCGTAGTGTACGAACACACGATGTACGAGCATAAAATACAACTGCCACACTGTATAATTCGCCAAGGAAGTTCAATTGAGAGTAATTACATAGAGGTCTGTCTTCCGTACTTTGGACTGAAGGTCTGATTCCACATACTTAATGAAAAAACACATTAAAACAGATAATATTTCTTGTACATAACATAAACATAACATCACGTCCGTATCCCTGAAGGGTTAGGCAGAGGTGTTCTATTGTGCACCTACACTTCGTCGAAACTGTTATTGAGTTTCATGTAATAGGGATCGAGTCTATTGCCATCAACCAGGCACAGTTCCAGACTCCGTGCTGCTACTGAGAATGCTTTAACACAAAAACCCAATATCACTTTGCCCGACCCGGTCATCGAACCCGGGACCTCACGCTTAGCACCATTAAAAACTAATGAGACAGTTAATTTACTAGAATAAATAAAATATTATATTCACCAACTTCCTAAGAATATTTTACATTTTTAATGCGAAACAAGTATAAAAGTATAAAAAAGAAACAAATCCTATAACGAGACGCCATGGATTATAGTGAAAGAAATAGTTTGATATCAAAAAGATAGCCAGTCATGTAGCCACAAGGTAGTCCTCTCGTAGCTTTACAGATAGATGAATATTAATAAGATATCGTATTGCATTGTTTGTTAATAACTTCCATCTTATTTCCGCATCGATTGGCACAAGGCCAGCTTGATTAAGTTTCCTTAGTAATAGATATAATTCTATGGAACCAGTGATGTGGTACAGTTCATTTTAGTTGGTTATTTAGTGCTTCCACGAGTGACGAATCATGATGGTCTGGCGCACCCTGGGCAATCAGTCTCGATAGCACCATTGCTGACTGGCTAATCTGTCCTATACGGCATGAGTGATCTCTGTGTCGTGCCGAATTAATAGAAAACGAATTGAAATTGTAAGGCGAAAATATCTGTACGAATTTTGATAAAATCTGTTACCTTCTCAAAGCTAAATGTAAGAACATTTAGGTTTGAAAAAGATCACAGATTTAAGATACAAGATAAACTTACAGCTTTGACATTCCTTCGCACAGACTAATGAATCAGAAAAAGCGTGTATAAATTATTTGAATTTTTTGTAAACAGTCCTTATACGTAAAGTCATAGAGAATTTCAATAAAAAAAAACATGCTTATAATTATCTATTTCCGTATTCTCGTATCCACCTTGTATATTGAGGTTATCTATCATAATATTTTGATTTTCGAAGTTAAATATTATAATATTATACAGCCCCTGCAAACCAAGCCATGCTATTTGATAATTTATCACACCGGAGTCGTTAATTACGATATCTGCAAGGAGTAGTAACCTATTTTAATCAAGGACCACAATTTAAAAAAGGTACAGTTCGTAAAAAGAAACAAGTATACAGGGTGATCAGATAAAGATTATAAATTAAAGATCAATTCAAGGTATACATTATTTAATAATATAGTACATGTATGTATAGTTGACTATATAAATACCAATTTCGTATAAGAATTCTTGAGTTCCTTTGTAACAAGGTCACAATTTCAAACTTAAGGCTTCGGGCTACAGAAAAACCCAAGAACACTGTCCGACCTGGGAATCGAATCCAGGACCTCTAAAACTCTAGGAATCTTAATTTAAGTCCGTGTATACCTGTCTCTTTGTATGACTGTACTCACATGTCTTCAATAAATCATGTAAAAAGTACATTACAATCAAGTACTTGTCTCAGTGTCCGGCCCATCAGAAGACATGTTTCAATCAATTTCATATATTTTTAACCACCAATCGATGTCAAGGCAAAGGTGTGTTTGCCCATAAATATCAGTGACAGGTTAAAACGTCTTCCTTATAAGTTCAATAGCCATTTACTGGTTAAAAAAATAATGTTGTATCGATTATACAAGGTTGGAAATAATTGATGTCTTCGCTATAAAAAATAATCAACAGACCTTAATGTTCGTTAAAGGTATTTTGCCTCATTGGTCTATTAGTCAAGCGCTGGTAAGTAAGGTTGTAGGTTAAACTCACGGGTCGGGCAAAATGTTATTGGGTGTTTATCGTTGTTGTTTTTGGTGCAACTTGGATTTAGGCTTTGTGCTCGTTACATGACAATAGGCTCGTCCTTATTACACCTCTGCCTAACCTATCCACGCCAATAAACGTGTGTATCGGGAAATAAAATTACGCTGTGTTATTTTTATATAACACTAGCGATCCACCCCGGCTCCGCACGGGTGCTATTTATTAATGAAGGAAAATAATTGATTATGAAAATACCATCCTTTTTTACCATCCTGATTTTTGTTTTATAAAAAAAGCATTTTTAAACCCTTTGAAAGAATTCTAAATTCAATAATCCTTTGGACTAGACAATTGAAAAAAAAAAAAAAGATTTAATAATTGATTATGAAAATAACATCCTTTTTTACCATCCTGATTCTTGATTTATAAAATAAAAAGCAGTTTCAAACCCTTTGAAAGAATTCTAAATTCAATAATCCTTTGGACCAGTACGCCAATAAAAAAAAAAGTTTTAAAATATTATAAAAGAAGAATTTTTAAGTTTTCTTACGTCAAAGGCAAAGAAAAAGATTGTTGAGAAACATTGACAAGTTGGCCCGGAAGTAAGCCGCCGAACCCGAAACTGTAAAAGATTAAAAAGTTAAGTTTATGGTTATGACAGTTTTATTGAGACATTCTGTTTATGTTGAAGGAAGCTGGGGACAATTCTCGAGCGTTTTGACATAAATCTCTATTAAAGACGACACCGTTGGTGCAGTGGCTAAGCGATTAGCTTTCTGCGCTACGTGTCGCGGGTTCGATCCGCGCACGGAACAAATATTTGTATGATCTACAGATAGTTGTTTCGGGTCTGGTTGTGTGTGCATGTGACATGTATGTCTGTAAACTGTACCCACGATACAGGAGAAACGCTAGTGTGCAGCAACGAGTTTAAAAAAGAAAGAAAAGAATACGAGAAGAGACTTTTGTCCAACAGTGGGACAGTTATGTTAGAAAAAAGAATTTTCCATGAGATTTTTTTTCTAAAAATGTCTACCGTGTAACAATATACACCAATTCGGGACAAAGTAGGCTGGCGATATCAGGAATGCTTTTCGATAAATCTTGATTTCGTCATGATCTTAAATCGGGCGAGAATTGCTCCTTTTGTCATTCGTCTTATGAGACAGGTCCAGCCCTTTCATTCATCTATAACATACCGAGGCTAATTTAGAATGAAATCTTTTTTTTTCACCAGAGTGTGCAATAATATACATTATGTATAAGATAATACGACATAAGATCCCAATATCGGTTTATTATAATCATTTCTATCTACAGAAAGAAATACCTACGATCTACATGCATATTATCTGTTATTCATCTCAATAAGTAGGTATGGAAATTACCGCTCTAAAGGTCATTGCGACTTGCCAGCGCAGACGCAGCCTTACGCAAACACTCGTGTTTAAATATAGAATTGTGTCTATAATGAGTGAGTTCGACAGGTTGTGATGAGCCTTTTTAATTGTTTATTAATCAACTTGCATTTAAGCATTATTCTCATAATTGCATTTATTTATTATGGTGTAAAAAAGCTATGCAAAATTCTGCACACGTGAAAGGATTTCTTATATCAAGAATATGAGACGACAAGGTGAATGAAGAGCGGCCAGTCTGAAGGATGAGGAAAGGATGTATTTTTTTAACTGGTCTGTTCCATTCAAAATCTATGAACTTGACAATTGCACCGACTTTACTGGCGTCTGTATTCTCTGGAGATTGCTGTTTTATCCAGAGGCGACATCCTAGTACAAATAACCAGCACATAAACTGATAGACTGACGGTATAGTTGACGCAGTGGCTAGGTTTCTTACTTAATGACGTTTGACAAAAGTTATCGCGCGATCTACGCCTGTCGCTACATCGGTAATTAGGCTGCGGATCCAAACAAACTCGGGAACAGATATTGGTATGATCTGTTTCGAGCTTGTGTGCATGTGACATGTGTTTGTACAGGATGAATCCTAGTGTGGGTAATCCAACGATATTTTAAAAACAATATAATATAAACCGTTAAAGAACGAAAGTATTTTAAGACTAATTTTTAAGAACGCTAATGATGGTAAATAAATTTATTCTTATTCTTTATATTTTGAATATAGACTTAGAATTTACTTTACGTTCTAAAAATATGGTACTGCCAAAGTTTATGTTAAATCTAGAAACACATTGAGATGACAAATTAATTATTATATGAAATTCTCGAAATTCTATATGAATTACTTAGGTATAATTGCCGAACATGGCTGCTTTAAAAACTACATCTATGATTGTTTTTGTTGACCCGGGTACGTCTTAAAACTGCGGCCAGACACCGGAGGACGGGCAGCAGCGTTCTCTCACTAATCGGTGAGCCACTGCGATCCCCAAGCCGCCTGCAAAGCGTGGGGATTATGGTAAACCCCCCTTGTGGGAGGCCTTCATTCAGCAGTGGACGTCTTCTGGCTGATGATGATGATGATGATTGTTTTTATTTAACTTGAAAAACTCCTAACATAATTATAAGCAAAAACTTTAATCTTCTAAGTTTTTGCTTAAACTTATCAACTTTTTTCATAGATCACAGATCAATGTTAATTTAATAACAGGTTTGTGGACCGGTCTTTTGTAATCTGTGTGCGTTCTTGGACCGCGCCGCACGTCACTAGTACCTACGTCAGTAAAGCCAACATTCAATTAATTATTTTCCATACCTAGAATGACGCAAAAAATGTCGAGAATCTTATAATGTTTTGATTTTGGCAGCCACGATATAAAACTTTTATATAATATAATATAACGTTCATATAAATGATGTTTTTGTTACTTTTAAATTTATTAAAACTTTAATAATCGACTTATATAATATAACATACATAGTATCACGCCTGTACGAAGGATCAGGTACAGGTGTACTATTGTACACCAACATTTCGCCGATGCCGTTAATGAGTTCCATATAATAGCTCCCCAATTTACCGGTTTCAAACTCCGTGCTACTTAGAACTTCCATAGGTACAGTAAAACCCAATAACACTACCCGATACGGGAATCGAACCCAGGACCTAACCCTAGCAAGCAGTAGTGCTTGCTACCACTAGACCAAGGAGGCAGTCAAAATTCAAATCCAGATACATAGGTCTATGTATAATCTCATTTAATTATGACACACGCGGCGCCCGGCAACAACACAAAAATTGATTTTCTACTGTGTCTCATTTGTTTCACTTCATGGATTAAAAATTTATACCTTTTTACTCTCAAGGTAACAAATCCTGGCAAATCCTGTAAATTTATAGTGAACCTTAAGCATTCGGATAATAAGAGTTATTTCTGAATGACGTCATATGGGCCGCGCGCATAGACTTAGAATTTCGCTTACGCTAATAAATCTATGGCCGCGCGGCTCATATGCGAGTCGACCGATACAAAAGTTTATTGTACTTTTTATTTTTGTAAACCAATATTTTAAAAAGAGTATCCATGGAGTTTCTTGCCGGTCTCTTCTCCATAAGACCAACCCACTTTGGAACCGTGCACTTAGATTCATAAAGTTTTAAAAGTGCCTGCAAAAGCCCATTTGAAATAAAAACCTTTGACATTGACTTAAAAAAATGTATAAGTATAATTCATGTTTATGCATTTAATAAAATGGAAGGCGGCATACCTTAAGTAATGAGACTTTGGAGGACATTACGTCCAGTCCACCTGTGGACTGCGATATCTTAAGATGATTAATGATAATATATATCTTTTAGTTGGTAGTCAAAAGTTTTTATTCAGTTAACGCAACAACAAAAAAATACAGGTTATGGGTTAAAAATGACTGAATATTTATTATTCACAAGGTTGTTTTAAACTGGTATGAATAAAATACTTTTCATGAGTTGAACTAAAGTTATTTTTGAATGAATTCTCCGTTTATTTATAAGTCATAGTCATTGTCATAATATATGAGGTCATGAGAACCATAGTGGCCTAACTACATTTTTTACAATATTGAGTTTATGATTTCTTACAGTTAAATTTGAAATGAAAATTTAAATCAATTTTAACAATCTACTGAATATTTATTGAATCACTTTTAGGCCACCCTGGACCATTTTGGTAGAAACCAAAATGATCAATGAGGTGAGGAAGTGTTATTGGGATATTCTGAAATTATCAATAACAGTGCAAATTTTAGGATTTTGTTTAGTACTTTAATATTATGCTCAACATTTACTCCTTGGTAGGTAGTTACGGCATCAGTAAACAGAGTTGGACAAACAGTACACAGTACACCTTTGCTTAACCCTACGGGGAATTCCGGCGAGATACATAAATATATAAATATTACTCTAAACTAGAAACAAACAGCTTGTTCCAGTCATAATACTATATATAACCGAGTTATTGGAAATTAAACAATTTTAAAATGAACATAACTTGGGATATGTAACAATATCGTATGTGGACTTTAACTTAGGATAGTTTAAGTTATCAGTCATATGTGTTCTGCGCCTCATAGTGGCTGCAAGAGCGACTGCTGAGCGTGAGGTCTTAAGTTCGATCCTCGAGCAGCACTCAAGGCATGGGCTACATAAACCAGTGAAAAAAGCTTCGTATTAGAATTTTTCTCACAAAAATTAAACGGACGAGGGTTTTTTGACAGCTACATTTGATTTTTTTAAATTATTACTTAGTACTAGGAATGTGTTAGTAAATTAGACCCCTTTTTTTAAACGTTGCCCCACCACACTATGTTTTTTCCTGTATCGTGGGTACAGTTTACAAACATACATGTCACATGCACACACAACCAGACCCGAAACAACTATCTGTAGATCATACAAATATTTGCTCTGTGCGGGAAGCGAACCCGCGACACTTAGCGCAGAAAGCTAATAACTTGCGCCAACCGCGTCGTCATTAGTCTCAAACAGATTTGCCAGGAGTGCTGGAGGGTTATTGTTTACCTTGACTGGGTCTAATAAACGCCACTTTAATGTGTCATAAAAAACGCTAATTACCTACACTTTATTTATTAGTTGTTATAAAGTTAACTTTACTAGCATATAATTGTTTTTATCACCATAAAGTTGTTTATTATTTCCTCTTCATTAAAATATTTGAAGACTGCTTTTAAGTACCGGCTAATGTCAAAGAGTTAACTTTTCAGTAACGTGAATATTTCAAATAAATAAAAAAAAGGCATAAATGTTGAAAAGTTTGTACAATGAAGCTAGAAATAAGCAATAGAACATCAACCCATTATTTGTAGAATTTCTGTCTGTTCCTTTGTCTGTTTGTTTGTTACCTCGTCACGTGAAAACGGCTTAACAGATTTTAATGAAACTTTAAAGTTGTAAAGGTATTAGTTAAACTTAAAAATTGAGGTATATTTTATTCATATCAGTTGAATAGATCCTTAGATACAGCTTGACCCATCTATTGTTACCAGTCTCATACAAAGCAGAGGTCACGACGAACTGCTTAATCATTTGTTATAAATATTAATAATTGGGAATATTAGAATTTGATAATAGTAAACTGATGAATAAATTGCAAGAAAACAGCTATCTCTCTGTCAACCATTTCGTTTATTTCTATTTCATACATTTACATTATACAGTTCTTGATATTATCACGGTTCACAATACAATAATACATTTTATTTCCATAATTTAGTTTATTTCAGCCTATTTAGACTATCGATGTCTACTTTCCGAATTCCCATTCGATAATGACAAGTCCTTCTCCCGCGCTCCGCGTTGTCAGAACTGTCAAAGACCAACGTCACCGCTCGGCTGCACAGTCGTTCAGTGTTGCTACCTCTAGAATCGCTAACAAAAGGTTTGTCTGCTCTTGAAACATCTAGACTTTCAGAGTTTTTTTATCCAATTCCATTTATCGTTAGTTTTTACATAACTACGTTATATCTTGTGACTGCTCCTTGTAGTGGTCTCACGAGAGTACACGGGTAAATTGAAACAGCAGCTTTAACATCAAAATAAAATTTTACAGCAGTATTTCGATAAGTTAAGAATGCTTGCATTTCATATAGAAGGTTCAGAGTTCAAGACCGGCCCGCTCCTCTATCAAAATTTACGTATCAGAATTCAAAAACCTCATTAGGAAAACTTGGACACTTGGGCTACAAAAATGATCTCGATCGTGTGTATAGTTCTCCAACTCGCACTTGGCTAAGGTGGTGGAAATAAGGCCTAAATCCTTCTCATTCTCAGAAGACTGCCATATCCAGCAACCTGCTTAAACGAGTAACCATGGAGTTTCTTGCCCGTTCTTTTACATAGGAAAACAACACTTTGGAACGTGGCAACCAGAGTCTGATTATTCGTATATGCCTTTAACTGGAACATGAATAAAAATATTTACTCTATTTTATATAGGTTCTAATGAATTTAATCAAGATATTACTATTTTAACGCGAGTCAAATCAAATCAAATGTTTTATTGTCAGACCGGCTAACAAGGATCTTAATTTGTGAGTAGAGAATTACCAATTCAGCATTGTTTTAGATAATTGTCTGTCTGTCTGGGTGTCTTACTACAATATATTATTATTTACGACGCCATTAAAACACAGTAACACAGCAATATATTATGAGAACAAAGTTTTATCGGTTTGCCACTGAACTTTGTTTAGATCTTTTGTTTAATACATTGTTTAGGACCTAGTGATAGCCTAGCGGTTGAACGTTCGCCTTCCATGCAGGATGGTGTGAGTTCAAACCAGGCCCGCCCTTCTGAATTTTCAGAGTGATGTGCGGATCCGAATTTGATTATCACTCACGTTGACGGTGAAGGAAAACATCGTGAGGAAACCTGCACACTTGAGAGGGCTCCATAAAGTTCTTGATGGTGCGTGAAGTCCGTCTACTCGCACCGGACCTGCGTGGTAGACTAACGCCTAACCCTTCTCATTCTGAAAAGAGGTCCTTACCCACCAGTCGGACAGTATTGAGCTGAATTTATTTTATTATTTATTTAATACTCTATAGTCTAGCATCCGAGCAATGAACGAGTTATTTCTCGGATGCTAGGCTAACGTTTGCCACATCTATTTAACTTCCACTTTTCGATATAGTAATTTCCATGTTACTCTTTAGAGTAACAAATATTTTAATTCTTTATACCTGGTTCTTTGTACCTTTCTAATCCCAAATCATTAAAGGGGTCACTGTACTCATCAATGCGAACGACTTTTAGTATTGTACCTACACTGAAATCATGTAAAAAAATCATCTAATGCCGATCAATCCTTGATTGGAGCGAACGTTTTATGGCACCTAAGTGAAGTTATGTACCTACATTCCAACTCTAGCCTTACGTAGGCAACGCGTCTGTAATTACAAAAAAGGTTGCAAATGTCAATGTCTTTTAACATCAACAGAATATCCGAATTTGGAATATTATTTTTATCCGCGGGACGATAACCTGTTCATTATCCACCTACAATATTACTCTATGATTAGATTTATTATAATCGTGTTATTCACGATCTATTTCGATACCATTTGGGTTTTCTGATGACGTCACAAAACTGGTCTGAGATGGACTTTGTCCGACGGTTGGGAAAGAAGTGTTTTTTATTAATGATTAATCAATAAAAACGGATGAGTTATATTTCTAAGTAAAGTCTCTTTGTATAATTATTTATTTAATTTATGCGGTATGTCAATTAGTAGGAATTCTTAAGATAAATATTTTATTATTATGGTTTTTTCCTTTGTAGACATAACACCATACCTATGATCAAAGTTCAACAGTGGACATTTAGCGATTAGTTAGAAGAATCGATTCCGTGTAATCAGTGCCGGATTAAACACGTAGCAAGAGTAGCAATTGCTACGGGCCCCGCGCAAAAAGGGGCTCCGCGTATCCTAACCCGCCAACCTCCGCCTGAGCGTAATTTTTTGAGTGAAACTTACACCTGTTTTCCGACTAAGACAATCCACGTGAGACAATAGTAGATCGGCAGCTTAATTACGTAAAAAAGCGACAGCAATGCGACTGCCACACGACAACAATCTCACTGTCATCCAATACATTATATGTCACAAAAATGACGTTTGACAGAAGCTATCGCGCGATCTACGCCTGTCGCGACATCGGTAATTAGGCTGCAGGGTCCCTCGATAAAATTTGATACGGGCCCCGCGCTTGCTTAATCCGGCATTGCGTGTATCCATGGTACTTCAAAAGAAGATGATCAAAATTTTGATCAATTATTAATTGAATTAGAACTCATAAATTCTGTCTCATGTTTAGTGGTCGCAAGCGTGGCTGCTGATGGTGACGTCCTTGGTGGGATTCCCAGGTCAAGCAAATTTTGATTGGGTTTTTTTCTGTTAATAAATTTTCAGTAGCCTAACTTTTAAATGGCAACATAAAATTCACATGGAAGATATAAAAATACAAAGAACTATGGGATTTTTTTAACAATGCCACTCTTGACTGCCTCATTGGTCTAAGTGATCACAAGCGCTAAGCGTGAGGTCCTGGATTCGGTTTCCGGGTCGGGCAAAGTGGATTTTCTGTAAGTATGGAAATTCTCAGTAACAGCACGGAGTTTGGAACGGTGTCTGGCAGATGGCATTATAGTCCTCTAGCTAGTCCTCTTATTGCCATTGGCGAAATGTGGGTGTACACCAATAATCCTCTAACTTCGGGGAATACAGGGGTGATGTTATGTTATGTACTTATACTATATATCTTCCGCTAACCTAATGTTCACTGAATATATATAAACCCGGATCTTGATTTGTTTGCGGATGAATGGAAGTTGTTATTGCGAGAATGTTTGAAGTTTTGTGAGGAAAATGTGTGAAAGTATTATTTGTATATTTAAATTTATATAATAGTTTTTTTCATGTCCTAATTGTATTTAAATAGTGTAATTGGCATTGGCCGTTCTATTTATAACAAATAAATATAACAAATAAATAAATATATAACAAATATATATATATATATATATATATATATATATATATATATATATATATATATATTCAGTGAACATTAGCTTAGCGGAAGAGGTGCCTAGTAATTTTCCATTGCGGACTTTGTTGCCAGTCCAACATAATTGATGCTTTGATGTTCATTCAAGAAAAACAACTTTTTTTGTAAACATATCATTCAGGAAACATAGCCATTGATTATTTTAAAATTTAAGTGTTATCAACACAAGGAAGTTTAGAGGTAATTTAGTTTATCAATTAATTAAATAGACTATTTTAATTATTTCTGTATTTTTCGTCTTTAAATTAGATTAGGATGGGTTAGGCAGCGGTGTACTATTGTACACCCACATTTCGCCGATGGCGTTATTGGGCACAGTTCCAGACTCCGTACTGCTACTAAGAATTTCCATGCAGAAAACTCAATAACATTTTGCTCTGCCCGGGAATCGAACCCTGAAGCATGCACGCCTCTGCTCATAATTTATAATACTCATAATTTGCTTGAGAATTTTTAGCGTCCACGTGTTATTATAATTGAATTCGTCTGGCGCAAGCTGGGCAGTCAGCCTCGCCACCGCCATCGCCGACTGGCTAATCTTTCCACCACGGTACGGGCGATTCCAATAGCCAAGAAGGCTCTAAAAAAAATTGAGTCATGATATAGTGAAGTTACAATGCTCCTGACGAGTTTTTCTCAGATTTGTATGAAGCCGGCAATCATTCGAAGACTACGCTAGAAAAATCACAAACAACGCTTTGTCCGATTTGAAAATCGAAACGAAATCGAGCGCTTGCGACCACTATACCGTTGAGGGAGTTATTTCTATGATATCTATAATATTTCTATGCTATCTATAATATTTCTATGCTATCTATAATATTTCTATGCTATCTATAATATTTCTATGCTATCTATAATATTTCTATGCTATCTATAATATTTCTATGCTATCTATAATATTTCTATGCTATCTATAATATTTCTATGCTATCTATAATATTTTCCGTATACATTAATGTCATCGCTTACAATAATGGTTCCCAAGTAATTGACTTATAACCTTACATGATAGTCTGCGTGCGCGCATAATAGAATTTAACATCATTTTTTATGACCAGTCATTTGTTGTGACTGCAAATGACTGTTATTTAATATATTTATCATTATAGTGTTTTATTAAATGTCGTTTTTTGCTGAGAATAGTTCTTTTGATGTATTTGTTTGGATTGTTGACTCATAAATCATTTAATACGCGGCTATGTGTCGCGTAATAGCGTCACATACTACACTTGGACAATATCATAATACTATGAAGACACACTGCATTTTTTTATTATTATTTTTAAATCTTGCCCTTCTCATGTCGATTGCACACACACCCAGACCGAAAACATCTACCAGTAGAGCATACAAATATTTGTTTCATGCTGGGATCGAACCCGCGTCATCTAGCGCAGGAAGCTAATCACTTAGCCACTGCGCCAACCGTGCCGTCAGAGTCGATAACACGGTTACCAAACGTGAGGAGTTTGGTAAACACAGCAACAAAAGTAACTGATCATTTTATAAAGTTTTATAAGATTTTTTATGAATGATAAATTAATTTGCAATTTTTTACTGTTTGGCAATAATTACTGTAATAGCGTTACGTGATTGACTACTGTAATGTAAATTAAGAACAATAATTCTTATCTTAGATAAATCAGCTTCAAAATTATGAAAAGTTCAGCTACTTATTAATCGCTATTAGTCACTGTTGACCTGCTGACCTATCCAAAACGGGTTGTAACATAGCTTGGTTGCACCCAGTTTTGAATTGAGAATGGCCAGAAAGAAAAAAAAAAAAGAACCGTATTATTTCTAAACCAGCCAGTGTTTCTTGGCTCTACACAAAAACTGACTGGCTATACAAAAACATCGGACAAACTACGCGAAAACAAAAAAAAAAAACAAAAACAACCAAAAACGTAATTATGTAGTCATGAAACTAACTGATTTATTTTGTTTTAAAGCATACTTAATACTCAAATTTTCGCTGATATCGTTATTGAGTCCCATGTAACAGGGGGAGAACCTATTGCCATCTACCGGGCGCAATTCCGAATTCCGAATACTGAGAACTTCCATACAGAAAAACCCAATAACTTTGCGCGACTCGAGAATCGAATCCAGTACCTCACGCCCAACAGCCTCGCTTACGGCCACTAGACTAATGAGGGAGTTATAATTTAGGTACCTACAGAGCTAGGTACCTACTTATCGTCCATAATGTTCATAGACCTTTTGGCTTAACCTTTTTATATATTATAGTACTAGCGACCTGCCCCGGCTTCGCACGGATAGCATTAATAATTATTAAAGATATAGACAAAAAGACAAAAAAAGAAATTGTTGATACGATAGCTACCAAACTTTATAGGATCACCCGGTGGGCTAATCTGAAGATTACCTAAAAATGTCATTAAAATTGCTCCAGCCGTTTTGGAGTCCATAGGGACATATGTACATACACACATTTATTTTTATATATATAGATAGATAAATAACTTCTATAAGACAGAAGATTAATTACAAGAAAAAACATTTTTGATTAATGTTTTGTATTTTGTCTCTTTATCGTGTTTAATTTGTGTGTGTGTACAGAGAGATAATAAAAACTTCGAATAGATTAAGTCCTTTATTAAGTTAACACAAAAACCCTATCACAATATATATTATTTCATCATCATCATCATCAGCCAGAAGACGTTCACTGCTGGACGAATGCCTCCCTCAAGGGGGTTTGCCATAATCCCCACGCTTAGCAGGCGGCTTGGGGATCGCAGTGGCTCACCGATTAGTGAGAGGACGCTGCTGCCCGTCCTCCGGTTATATATATATTATTTATAGGTTTATAAATACGTGTGTCTGTAGTACGGGGAAACAGGACGAACTAACTGGGTTCCTAGCGCTTGGCGGCTCGCTGATTTATAATTACGTGTCAGTCAACTACAAATGCAATATACATATTTCTTAGTAAGTTTATATATTTTTTTTTAGCAAAGGGTTAAATATAGGTTAATAAACAATTAAAACAGATAGAATAAGATAATATTTCTGTATATCGATTAACATTTTGATAATAAGTCCGAGGAATCCAAGATTATAGCCACAAAAAAAAAAAGTTTTGACACTTATTATATTTTTATCGTGCGAGAATAAAAGCTTCCAACCATCACGGAAAACCAATCGTTTATTCACTGCGCCATTTTGATCACATTACTATGTTTTACGATTTGGTTTTAATTTTTTTGCACGAAAAAAAAAAATTAGAAACTTTAAATAGCTAAGACAAGATCGTAAAAACAAAACATTGAATTTATTTACATATGTCGTGGGATTTGTTCTCACATTGTATTGTATAAATGCTCAAATTCATACGTATAAACACATTGACTAGACTGCCTCATAAGTCTAGTGGTCGCAAGCGCAACTGCTGAGCGTGAGGTCGTGGGTTCGATTCCCAGGTCGTGCAAAATGTTATTGGGTTTTTCTGTATGGAAATTCTCAGTAGCAGCACGGAGTCTGGAACTGTGCCTGGTAGATAGGCTCGCTCCCTATTACATGGGACTTAATAACTGCATCGGCGAAATGTGGGTGTACAATAGTACACCTCTGCCTAACCCTTCGGGGAATACATACACGGGCGTGATGCTATTTTATGTTATGTTATGTCATGTTTATAAACAATATAAATATACATCATACAATATCTATAACATTATACATAGCACAACCCCAAAATTCAAATTCTGTGATTACCATTACATAAAGAAATCACAAGCAATAACCCGAAAAGGAACAAATATTTGTAGGCCTCATAAATACGAATCCCGAGGCGAGGATCGAACCCACGACCCGATTCAGTGAAATCTAAATAAACAGAAGGATTTCTTATTATGACTGTTATAACCCTTCGTGTTGACATGAATTTTCGCTTAGAAAATCCTTGTCTGTTGTGTGACTATGTTTCTCCACAGATGGTAAAGAGTAAAGTTTTTCTATTTTTGCCCCACACTAGCCTTTTTTCCTGGATCGTGGGTACAGGGGCAATTTTGGTAAGCTTTGACATAGATCTGTATTTAGACCTATAAGAGAATTCTTGAAGAAAAAATCTCTGAAATGTTGCATAAAGAGCGTTTAATTTCAAGAAAATATTGTAAGAAATTCTGAATTTAAAAGAGTAACCATGGAGTTTCTTGCCAGTTCTTCTCCATTGGAAGTCAACATTTTCACTTAGAGTCGTAACTATTCTTAAGTACCTGTATATGGTCTACATGAATAAAAACATATCTTATCTTATATAATATAATATCTAGAGATAGAGAATTCGGAAGACGATAGGCAAGTGATATATCTCGAATTAATTATGAGCTCTGCTACCTTAAGAATTAATAAATATATATCTCAAATGCATATACCAACCGGCCTCTGATTACGTAAAAAAAATCTAACAGTTTCTTTGATATTCTTTTTCTTTTTTCTTTTTAAAAAAAACGTTGCCCCACACTAGGATTTCTCCTGTATCGTGGGTACAGTTTACAAACATACATGTCACATGCACACACAACCAGACCCGAAACAACTATCTGTAGATCATACAAATATTTGTTCCGTGCGGGGATCGAACCCGCGACACGTAGCGCAGAAAGCTAATCACTTAGCCACTGGGCCAACCGTGTCGTCAAACATTACTTACAACATTATTACATATTAAACATGCTATTCCGTATCTCTTATGAAAAAATA
The DNA here is from genome assembly GCA_947562105.1 of Shargacucullia verbasci. Classification (NCBI taxonomy): domain Eukaryota; kingdom Metazoa; phylum Arthropoda; class Insecta; order Lepidoptera; family Noctuidae; genus Shargacucullia; species Shargacucullia verbasci. The sequence goes on along the minus strand of OX387302.1, from coordinate 3,234,236 downwards.
TATAAGCGTGAAAGGGATGTACTCTTTGTTGGTCGTTGCGACTGTCAATATTTCCTTACATCATTAAACGTCCCCGCACCAACTGTCGTGTGTCATCTGTGCCTATAAATATTTGTTCCAGAACAAAATTTCCAGTTCCACTTCTGTCGTATCGACACAAGGGCGATGGGTAATTCCAACGTTATCCTGGAATTGAAACCACAATACAGCATAACAAGCCCATCGCTTACCCACTGAGCCAGTCGTGCTATCTCGCCAAAATGATTTAAAAACAAGCTTAATGCTCGAAAAAATATTCATTAGCAAAACAATAACATAGGTGTGAATCATTCTGGTTTTTCTCCGAATGTTTATGCAAAAAATCAACCATCAAGGATTTCTGCGAATAATATTACCAAAATAGTCATTAAGATCTTTAAATAGACGTGGTTGTTCATTTTAAGAAATTAAAGGAATGTATTTTTAACCGCCTTCGTGTTGTCTGCAAGGACTGTATTTCGATTTTCTTGAGGTTATTTATTTATTCAATAACAATATAAACTTACAGTATAATACCAAAACGCTTATATGTTAGAAAAAAAAATAGATACTTTGGTATTTAATTAGCTAAAATATATACAAGACAAATATTTTCCTTTCCGGGTCTCGGCCTAGTCCGGGACTACAGAGTCCCGGACTCTGTAGTCCACAGTCCGCTCTGAAAGACACCACTGCCTAACCCTTTGGGGAATGCAGGCGTGTAACTATTCTATACATGGAGCGTTTGAATGTTAAATGAAATGAAACAAAAATGATTATAAATGTTTCATCGTAATCATAAGAAAGGTGCTCGTAAAGGTGTCCTTGTGATTATGCCTTTGTTTGCGAATGAAAAAGGATAGAGCGCCGTTAAAACAAACTATCACTTAAATCCCAGCCACATTTTTAAATAATAAGACTCAAGGCGACATTATAAGGCCCATGTTCACCAACAATATTATAACAGTTGTTTAAGACAAAATCATCTATTTAACACGGATTTTTTGTATGAGTAAATCCGCCGTTTATATTTAGTTGGTGGCCTTAAGGACAAAAACAGCTGTTTAAAATGTATTTTACTGTTTTATATGGGTTTTTAATTTTTTTTTTGTTTTCAATTCTTTTTATTCAATAACAATATACATTGTGTTTGAATATATAACATGAAACAAAATTAAAACATAATTTCATAAATATTAACTAAGAATTAAACTGAACTTTTGCTGAACATAGATTTAACATGGCACCTCTAAGTAGCACGTAAACGTAATATTTGTCTTATTTAATTGATGTTTGTTTTGTCTCTAAGAAAATAAAAGTACAAGACAATAATACAAATGAAATTACTTAAATGCCAGGGTTACAGTTAGGACAAAGTAACTTTGGTAATTTATATCATGTATATAATATCGAACTAGTTGTTGCCTGCGACTTCGTCCGCAGACTTCTGGATCTCGACAATAGCGCAACCTACTGGGTCAATTATCGCGCGATTAAAACTCATGTCGAAATCGAGATGTACCGAAAAACATGCCAGGTATCATCCGCCTGTCTTTTGTTGAATTCTTGTAGTATCAGTTAGACGTGTCTTTGTTTCAACAGTATCTTTCATAGAGACTATGTCGAAGGTGGCGAGAATTGCCACCCAGCTCTAACTACAATATATCTACTAGAACTATCCAAATGACACGTTAAGTACAACAAAATAAATCATCAAAATCGATCAAGCCGTTTAGGAGGAGAAGAATTATGAACGCATTCACATCGCAATTTTATATATAAAGATAATATTTATATATAAGCTATTATCGTTATTTAAAATAATGTGTTTAATTACATTATTTAATTAACTTAATTACAATAAATAAATAATTTAACAGTAACAAAGAGCAATCGTCAGTTGTTTTATTTACATAAAAAATGCATAATTGTGTTATACTTATGCTTACCAGTTTCAAGGATTTCTCTTAGTTGTGTTATATACGGGGTAATTCTCATGCGCTTCGATATTAAATCTCTATCAGAGAAAGCCGAATTCGTGAAATTTTTCTCTCAAATCTATTCGAAGACCTCCATAGAAAATGTTGTCTAAAATCTCGACTTATTCTAGCCACTGTTGCATTTCGAGTTTTAAGGCAAGATATAAATCTGATATGATATAACTAGACTTCGGAAAAAGACTAGCTAATTACCCAGCGATCTTTTTCCATATTTCTGGATTTCGACATGATCTCTAATCGTGTGAGAATTCATCATCATCTGTCTAGTCTTTCCTAAACTACATCGGGGTGGGCTTCTAGTTTAACTGGTTGCGACTGAATATCAGTAATTTACACGAAGCGAATTCCATCTGACCTCCGCTACATAATTACTGGGAGACGCTGATACTTTAAGTTTAGACTGAGAAAATTTGCCACCCTGTATTTTATGACAACCGACAGTGAGAATGATATGAGAATCGAGATCCGAGTGATTCTACAGAATAGCAAGGAAATGCCCACTTATTTGTATTGCGTGCTCTTAAGTATAGCGTGCAAGACGTTTATCTTCATGTTGATATTACCTTGAAAAGGTTACCCACCCTGTATATTGATATTTGTTAGTACAGCCTATATAACCTTTATAGTTTTTCTACTCTTATTTTCAGTATAAAAAAAAATCCTTTGGTACGTGTAGTGGTTTAATTAACTGCTATATGAATTTACGGCACGGTTGGCGTAGTGGATAAGCGATTAGCTTTCTGCGCTACGTGTCGCGGGTACGATCCCCGCACGGAACAAATATTTGTATGATCTACAGATAGTTGTTTCGGGTCTGGGTGTATGTCCATGTGAATATTTATGTTTGTAAACGCACCTACGATACAGGAATTATTCCTAGTGTGTGCCAACGTTATTCAAGAAACAAAAAAAAACACAATTTTTGACACATTATTTTACCAAACATTATTTAGGTATATAGGAAACATTTTAAATAGTTCAAGTTCATACAAACATTTGTTCCGTGCGGGGTTCGAACCCGCGACACGTAGCGAAGCAGTCGATCGCTCAACCACTGCGCCAACCGTGTCGTCAAATGAAATATGACCTACAAATATGAAAAATTAGAAGTTTTTTAAAACCAAAAATTAATTATTCTTCTCTACATATAAATCAAACTTTCAATATCATATAATTGGCTGCCAATTTCAAAATGACTGGGACAGCCATAAATTTTAAAATGTCCTCATTCATAAAAATATTTAAAGTCCTTTTACATTGTTACAGTAAAACAATGGCGTACGACAATGAGGGAGCCACTATATCCATGGAGGATGTTCGCGCACCAGAGGCTCCAATCACTATCAGCACCATAGAAGAGGAACTGATCGCCAGAAGAAACAAGCAGTTCAAGACACAGAAATCTACTGTAGCTTCAAGGTATATTATCGTATTAGCTCATTGCAATCGCCTCATTGTTTAGTTGTCGAAAGCGTGATTGATGTGCGTGAAGTCCTGAGTTCCCGGATCGGCCCGTGTTTTTCTGTATAGGGCATTTGCCTAACCCTACCGTGGCATGTATTTTTAATGGCCTTTCCCTATATTCTAATGGTCATAACATAGCATCACGCCTCTATTCCCCGAAGGGTTATGCAGAGGTGTATTATTGTTCCATGTAATAGGGTGGAAGCCTATTTCTATCCACCGGGCACAGTTCCAGACTCTGTGCTGCTAGTGAGAATTTCCATACAGAAAAACCTAAATAGCACTTTACCCGACCCGGGAATTGAACCCAGGACATCACGCTCAGCAATCGCGCTGGCGACCACTACACCAATGAGGCAATCAGTTTTCTCATATAATACAAATTACAAACATAAATGATGAGGTATTTACTATTCAACCAGAAAAACAAGGCGAGGCCGAGAAAGGCCTTCAACCACTAAACAACAACAGCCGAGCTCCAAATAGAACTCGAGCAGTGGAATGCGACAGATTAACCATTATTGTATAAACTAGTTTGACGTTTTACGAAGTTGGAGGCTTCTGTCCCTTGAAACGTGTTATTATGGCATTGCTTTTGTTTACAGGAAACAACAGGCAGTGTGTGTGAGGCGAGCACACAAGAAATATGGCTCAACTAAGAGCCCTAATATAATTCTAGATGGACTGAATATGACAGTACCTAAAGGGGCCATGTAAGTACATATTATATTTTGATAGCAGTGGTAGCCTAGCGGTTGAACCCTTGCCTTCCATGCACGAAGGTTTGAGTTCAAATCTGGCCCGCACCTTTGATTTTTCCTAATCATGTGCGGATCAGAAATTGATTATCAGTAGAATTAATGGTGAAGGAAAACATCGTGATGAAACCTGCACACCTGAGAGGGCTCCTTATAGCTCTCGACGGTGAGTGAAGTTCGCCAACCCGCACTGGGCCAGCGTGGTGGACTAAGGCTTCACCCTTCTCATTCTGAGAAGAGGCCATTGTCCAAAAGTGGGACACTAATGAGGTTATTTTTTTATTTGCGTTTAGCTTGGTCGTCAATCTCTTCTAACGGGGCTGATTGCCCAAGGAACGCCGGATGTACTTGGGGAGGTTCTTTTTGTGCTCTCACTCTAGCTCTAGTCAGAATGACACAAACAATTAATGAAATCACGTTTAAAAGATTAAATTATAACTCGTAAATTGATTGCCAAATGTTTTTTTTATTCATTGTTTACGACGTGAATTTCAAATGATGCAAATTGAAAACATAATCGTTTTGTTCAGGCCATTTGGCTCAAATTATTTAAAAAGCTTGCTTGCATCCCTACGAATGATCTTGGCCGTTTGTCAAATTGGAAAGGCCTCTCTGACATTATTTTTCAGGAGCAATTTGTGACATTTCATTGAATAGAACATTTTCTGGGACTGAAATTAAGAATGATGACGGTGAAATTTTCGGTATATTGTGGAAGTTTTTCGGTACACGAACAAGTTGTGATAGCCTAGCGGTTTAACGTTTCCCGGAATGGAGGAAGGTCTAAGTTCGATCTCAGCCATGTGGAAATCAGCGGGCCTAAAATTGATTATAAAAAAAGCTCAATCTGGCCTATTGAGCAATTCTTTTACAAACCTCCATAGTAATCATCAAAGAGATGATTGCTGAATATTAAGAATTGTCAATTAGGTGGCCATATTTTTTCATTGATGAAAAGCTTTTTGGACACACAGCATTCAATTATCACTTCCGAAATCTAGGCTGAATATTATACTCATACAAATTTATTTTAACCTGTAACTTTTTGTCTAAATAACCGTCCTCTTTGGTTTCCAGTTACGGTCTTCTTGGAGCATCAGGGTGCGGGAAGACAACCTTGCTGTCATGCATTGTTGGCAGAAGAAGACTGAACTCCGGAGAAATATGGGTGCTCGGAGGAAAGCCTGGGAGTCCTGGCAGTGGAGTGCCTGGTCCTAGGATAGGGTATATGCCTCAGGTTAGTAAATGTACCACTTTTTGATCACGGGCGTTTGCGTCCGAGATTGGCGATTGTGGTTGTAAATGCTATAGGTTATTTACGAACTCGAGGTGTCGGTTTCGATTCCCAGATTGAGCAGTGTTATTCGGTTTTTCTGTATGGAAATTTTCAGTAGTAGTGGACGGCAACGCACTTGTTACTCCTCTGGTATTGCGGGTGTCCATGGGCGACGGTAATTGCTTACCATCAGGCGATCCGTATGCTTGTATGCTGCCTATCCCATAAAAAAGCAATAGGCTCACCCCCTATTATATGGGACTTAAAAACAGAATCAGTGAAATGTGGGTGTCAATTAAATAGTACACCTCTGCCTGGCCCTTCGGGGAATACTGTCGTGAGTTAATGAGACATTTGGGATCGTTGGCGTTTCCTAACGCTGAATTTCTGAACACAAGTATTAGAGTTCGCAAGGCTCAAAGAAATTGTGAAGCAGTCTTGATGCTTCTAACATCCAAACTTTGAAAGACACGTAAGATAAAAAGTACATCGTTATCTCTAATATGTCTGTTGTTGACATTCCCTACTTGAAGTTCTAAGTCTGCAAAGAACAAAGGGTCTGATAAATACTTTAAGTACTCAAATACTTATACTGCTCGAACAAAGCTTCGACCAAAACCTAGAGGTGTAAATGCTTTAAGTGTCAACTTAATACGTGAGTAAAACTAAGTTATGTCAAAATTAGTGTTGCCAGATGTCCCACTTTTGGCAGGACTTCCCGTTTTTCATCCGTCTCAGGATCCGTCCCGCCAGGACGTTGAGCGCGAGGCTCAAAATCCTGCTTTTTCATCTGTATCATATTTTCGTCAAAGTACCTAGGAGCAAAAGTTAGCAAGTAATTTAAATTTAGGCAGCAAACGAGAAGAATTATTGCAATCATTGACTTGCATTTTTTGTACGTCCCGATTTTTTCTTCCCAGTCCCGCTTTTTTTCTACTTATGTCACGGTATTTAGAAAAACGGATCTGGCAACACTAGTCAAACTGTAGATGAAAAACTTTATGATTATTCTACACATTTTCATGTTACAAAGTTCGTTGCTAATGTCACAACAATATGTGTCCAGAAAGCGACTGATAATATACCACTTACCTTATGTTATGTAATGTGCAAACATATTATCTGATGTCAACGGAAAATGACCCTTATATTGTTTGTCATAAGGTTGTTAGGTTAGTGATTGGTTAAGTCAATGTCAAAGTGGAAATTATAGTAATGTGATCACTGAAGCGTTTGTGATATACAAGTACTTATGTGATGATATTAAGAATATCATCACATAAGTACTTGTAACAAAACAGATTTCTCATAGGTAGGAAATTATTGTCGGACGTTCTAGCATGCAAATAGATTTGCTGATAGTAATAAAAAAAGTTCTGGTAAAAACTCCATAGATGGCGTTGATGATAGCGACCTAATTACGAAAAAAGCGGAGTTCGCATTGAGACTTTGAGTATTAAATCATTGAGACATTGCTCTATGATCTGACTGTAAATGTTTGTGATTTCAAGTTTCCTGAAATAATTATGATACAATAGATGGTGATTTTTTTAAAATGTTATTAATATTTTTATTTTAGATCGTTTCTCTCATTTGAAAGTTCATGTTACTAACTAAGGCTTATTTTACAACAGTAATAAAAATACTACTATAAATACCCTCAATAGAGGCAATGATACTACTGTGTAAATTCCTTTAAATAAATTTAATAATTTATTTAATTATTCTTAAGGATTTCAAACACATTTTTACTCATAATCACCAGTTTCTCCTTCAGAAAATGTCCACAGAAAATCGTCGCATTTCTTCATACCCAAATTGATGTTCTACTCTTGTTTACAGGAAATAGCACTGTTCGGCGAGTTTTCCATCAGAGAAACTCTGATCTACTTCGGCTGGATCGCCAACATGCCTACCAGGGTGGTAGAAGAGCGCATAGACTTTTTGATCAACTTACTGCAACTACCAAATCCTACTAGGTAAATATGTAAAATGATTATTTCATGGGTAGAAGAAAAAAATGCTACTTATTGAACGTATCTTAGGTTTGGTCCTATGGTCTGGTGATTACGTATAAGAAAATAGGACATTTGCTCTTATGACAAAATATGTTAGAGAAGGTTTATTATATAATCAAGGTGCTAGTAAATATTAAATGCCTTGGATTAAATGATAAAGGACCAGATATATCAAGTGGCTAGCGAAAGGAGTTGGAAAGCTTCAGAATTAAAAAAATAAAAAAACAAAAAAAAGAATATAAAATAATGAATCAATATTCTTCACAGACAAGTCAAAAACCTATCAGGTGGTCAGCAAAGAAGAACGTCATTGGCAGCAGCTCTGATCCATGATCCAGAACTACTGATTCTCGATGAGCCTACTGTTGGAGTCGATCCTGTGCTGAGACAAGGGTAAGAAAAAATCTAATTGTCAGCCCATAAACAAATGAAAATGGGCCCCTTTACAGACCAGTGAATGTTCGTGGGGGAATATCCGTACTTGGACAATGCTGCTAGTATTCTCTGCAATTTACTAGATGACAGCGATATCGAAAAATTTAGATAATCTCTATCTTTTTACAAAGAGTCACTAAAACTTCGATTGCGTCTGACCATTTGCATATTGAGTGTTTAAATTAAAGATCTCTAGGTCATATAGAATTCGGAAAATAGGCACGCAAGCCTTTTCCGCTATTTTATTTCAATATATATCTCTTATCGCGCATGAATCGTCTCCTTAAGTCCCATTTCTATCGTTTACTTTTTCTCTTTAAATATTATTTTGTATCTCTTATTAGTTATCAATAGTCGTTAAATATAGTAGATAGATATGGGTTAATGTGATTTCAATGTCTTCGTCTTTTAGTTCAATCAATACTCAATATACGCGATAACGCGTTCCACAATGTAATCTAGGTGGTCAATGTTAAAATAATATCAACTGCAATCAAGCAATGTTTCCTTAATGATAAATCAGTTGTTGAGGGAAAATGCATAAATATATTGTTTGGCAAACAGAATTGTAGAATGAAGTGTGGTTATTAGCTTATAGAAGGGTCAATGTTTTATGAAACGCATATTCAGTACGCACAAGAAAAAAAAAATGTTTCTGTAATATTATTTACTTTTTTTACATTTAGATGCTGGTGCTGGTAAAGTTTTAATTACTTCCTTGCGATACAATGAAAGATGTAGTTCGGAAACCAATACTTACAATTTAAAAGTTCGACGGAACTTTATTGCAGTGGAAAAGTATTCTGGGAAAAGCGATTTTCTCCGAAGATTCCGTTAATATCGACGTAGATAGTGCTGTATCTATCAACAGGGCTAGAGTTCTACTATTAACTCGATACAACTTAAAATTTTGAAGCAAAGTTTACAGAGTGATATTTTGATTATCAGAAAAATATAGGCCTCGATAAATTTTATAGCGGGCTTCTGGTTTTATTTTAAACTTAAATAATTCTTAACTTAAATTAGCGAGCCTAAAAAGGCCATATGGAGCAATATTTATGTGTAAATCTCGATGGTAACTTTCAAACGATTCCAGAATGTGAACCCTTAGCGAATGATTTTAAAAGTCGTCAATTAAAATAGTGTTGAACCTAGCATTACGTACTGTATTTAAAATTGAGTCTTAATGCCTTGAATAAATCACAAAGAAACTGGCCTTTTTTGGAACGTGTTATTCTAAATCCAAATTTAATTGTAACAATATTGGTCTGTGGATGTATTTTCCCACTGTAAATTGCTTTCAAATCAGAAGTGGACAATGCGCTTTTCTCAAGACAGGTCAATGAACTTTAAAATTAAATCTCAGATTTTTGGTGTTAATTTAACTAAAAATGCTTAACGACCTTACTATATAAACTAATAAATTGTAGAAATGCATCAAACTTTACAGACCACGCTAAATTAATTGGCCAGACTAGAAACTATTCTAGACAATACCAAATGTCAGGCCAGACATTTTAAATGTAGTTTTATGACAATTTTAATTATTCATACAATTGTTTACAGTATCTGGGACCACTTGGTGGAGATAACGAGGGGTGGACGCACTACGGTTATCATCACGACTCATTATATTGATGAGACTAAGCAGGCTGATATTGTGAGTAAAGTTTATTTTTGTATTTTCATTTAAAGTTGAAAAATGATACTGTATTTTTTTGTGCTGGCTTTTTTACACTGATTTCATGACTTATTCTGAGGAAGGCAAAACGATAATGCCGGTGCTCTACTGGCTAAAATTTAAGTAATTTAATTTGTTTTGGTTGTCACCGTAAATCTATCTTACTGGACCTATCAAAATCTTTATATCCAAGGAAATTTGACTAATAATACAAATAATTTTGTTTACAGATTGGGCTGATGCGTGGTGGTAAATTCCTCGCTGAAGAGTCACCAACGGAATTGATGCGTCGCTACCAGGGCGAGAGTTTAGAAGACGTGTTTCTAAAGCTGTCGGTGCTCCAGAATCTGGGCAAGAGGAGACGATCCAGTATCCTCGCTGATGTGGTTGAAAGAGTGGAATTGCCTGCGATACCAGTACGTGTATCATATTAAGTCTTAGATCATAAGTTAAGACCTTTTGCAATGAGCTCTGGTTTTCTATGATAACATAGCATCATGCATGCGTTTCTTTAAGGGTTAGGTAGAGGTTCAGAAAATCGAAATAAAACTTTGCCTGCCTTAAGCCCCAATTTACACTAGAAGAATCCAAACATGACCAGTTGATTTCTTTCTTTACAGAATCCTGCAGCTGTAGACCTAGAAGAAGCTGAAATTGGTGAAATATCTGGAGAATTTGGTGACAACGTCTCCATGAGCAGCAAGGGTCGAGTGGTAGTGACTCCAGAGCTAATCGCTCCTGTAGAAGCTATGCCTCCAGAAGAGAAGCCCGGGATGAGCATGGAGATGTATATGCCAATGAAGTGGCACCACATGAAGGCGCTGATCTGGAAGAACTTCTTGAGTCTGTTCAGGAATTTTGGGTAAGGGAGACAGAATAGTGTTTAAAAATATTTTTCATATTCCAAAACATGGTTCTTCTTAAAAGTACGTACGGGTTTTTGTTAACTCTCAATATTTATGAAGTCATACGCGTGCTTGTTGTATGTGACTATGTCAGTCTTAGAGACCAGAGATTCCAACATTGCAATTCGCGGAGATCGAACATTTCATCTCTGGCTCATCAGTTTGACGCGGATGGGTTGTTGCCGCTCTTTAGAGCTAGCGCACATTTCTGTAGTTAGCTGACGGTTAACCGACTCTATTTTTATAAGGATGTTAAGTCGGAATTATATTCGCAATTCTATATATTGATCCTCATCAGCAAACCAATGAAATATAGTTCGACTAATTCTAGTGCGTACTGGCCCTAACTCTCTTCTTGTATAACCAATTTGTTCTTTCTTCTTTCAGTGCCTTGGCCTTCCTTCTTGGTCTACCATTCTCTCAGATGATCTTCTTCTGTCTCGCCATCGGTCACTACCCAGTCGGCTTGCCGATAGCTGTAGTGAATTACGAAGTTAACTCCACGGAACCTCTCTGTCCTTACGAAAAGGATGTCTGTCCTCAAGATCCGAACACTTACGAATGGAATCTGACGAGGTTTAGCTGTGAATATTTGGACTTTTTGTCGAAACGACAAGCGAATTTGGTGAGTGACTATTTTTTTAGAAGACAGGATACGTGCTTTTATGATGCTAATTGCATTGGTCTACTACTACTCGCACTACTACTCGCACGTGGACGTCGCACGCGGACTAGTCGTCGCAAACGCTGCTGAGGGTGAGATGCTGGGTTCATTTCTCTGTGTCGGGTAAAGTGTTATTGGGTATTTCTGTACGGATTATTTTTAGCAGCAGGGTGTTTAGTACTGTGCCCAGTAGATGCTTAATAGGCTTGGCCCCTATTACATAGAGCTCAATAACGGCATTGACGAAATGTACATAGGTATACAATAGTACACCTTTGTCTAACTCTTTGAGGAATACAGGCGTGGTGCTATGTTTCATTCAGTCAACCAACTACGAGTATATGTTTTTATATATGTAGTTTTAGAATTAATTGTAAACCATTTTAATTGTAAAATATAGAATTAATCATTTATATCTTTTTATTCTTCCAGATATACTACCCGAACAAGGAGTTAGCGATGGCTGAATCCGCACATGGAAAAGCACGAGTGGTCCTGGTCTTCCATTCCAACTTCTCCGAGTCCTTGCAGCTGAGGATAACCGACCCAAGGCATGTCAACTTCTGGACCATGAAGAATTCTGATATGGAAGCCCATTTGGATGAGACCGGTTAGTGAATTATTCTTGACAAATCATCACGCCTTTTTTATGAGGGTAGACAGAAAATTTAAAATACCACGTTGCACCCTTACATACCCGTTTTGCTACGTTCACACATCTTTTATACATAATTCATTTCATACATAAATAAACTGATTATCATGTGCTGATCTGAAGGTTAAGGCTTCAGATATTTTTAAACAAAAAGATTTAAACAAAATAGAATAGAATAGAATAGAATAGAAAATAAAAAAATGAGTATCAAAGAATATTGATACTCAAAAAGAAGACCGTGTGCCCGGTAGATGATAAAAGGTTCGCCTTATGTTACCTGCATGGGACTTAATAACAGCAATTTATTTATTTATTTTAGTCTAACTAGAACGGCTAGAGGAAGTATTTAAGAAAATATAAAACTAAAATGTTAACAACAGTCATACATGTCTCTCATACAACCACTAACATTCTGAAAAAGTCTTCACCCATCCATTCTCAAACAAATCAATACAAATAAATCAAGCAATTGCGATACGGGAGATTACAGAATACACCTCACATGATACGACCTACGATCGTGACAATATTTTACATTTTATATAACGTTGTCACACTAGGATTTCGCCTGTATCGTGAGTACAGTTTACAAACATACGAGTTACAGCACTTACTGGGAGGCACGGATACTCTACGTTAGACTGGTTGTCAGGCTTTTTGGGCTGCTGACACCCGTAACGATTGTCAGAGGTCTTCATATGACACTCGGGCCCGACTGCTTAATGTGCTTTCCGAGGCACTAAGGTGTTTTGATGGGTGAAAAATGGTCATCCATCCAAGGACTGACCGCTTTAAACGCTGCATAACTTCGCAAACCGACCGATCTATGCAGTAGCTATATATAGCTACGAGCTCCCCCACAAATATTGACGTATTTCATACAAATGAGGGGTGTTCATTTCAACGTTGACATATTTGAACTCTGTATTATTGAGATCCTATGCAAATAGAATTATGGACCTTGGTATTTTGAATCTAAAGGAGCTTTTTGACTGGACAGCTAACATGAATGCTATTTGATATAAGTTACCTGATGTTGGCCATACAGCTGCCAAATTTAAATGGATTTGGATTGCCCGCGTCTGTTGCATGTAGTTGAAGCTATGCACTGGAACAATCACACAGTGGGTCCTAAAAGGTAGGAAATGACAGCGCAATGGACTCCTGATTTGCTTTAAATCGCAATGGACCAGGATAATTGGAAAGAGGGTAGGTCTTTGTTCTGCAGGCAGCATGCAGCATAAAAGGCGCATAATAATAATAAAGTAAACGCCTCATTGATCTAGTAGTCCCAAGCGTGATCTACCGATCGGTCTTGGGTTCGAATCTCAGGTCGGGCAAAGTGTTATGTAAATTCTCATTAGCAGTATTGAGTCTGGAACTGTGCCGGTTGTTGGCGATAGGCTCTCCCCCTATTACATAATAATATGTGGGTGCACAAACCTCTGCCTAACCCTTCGGGGGTTAAATTACAGGTTCAAGGAAATTCCAGACTCCATGCTGCTACTGAAAATTTATGGAGAAAAATCCAATAACACTTTTCCCGACCTAGGAATCGAACCCGGAGGACTGCACGCTCAGCAGTTGCTTGCGACCATCAGATCAATGACGTAGTCTGTAAAAAGAAATTAGAAACTTACAAATTAGGGCGCTAATGTTACTTCACCGTCTTCTAAAACGCGTATGTTGTGTAGGGTCCCTTAATTAAAGGTCCGTGGACCTATCGTTAAAATTTACCGTTCCACATAATACTTGTATCATTTGCATTTAAATTAGATTTTGCCCCCAATCAGTGTGATTGGCCATTGATGATTTTTTTTAAATAAAATTTTGATAATGTGTTTTAGATTCTAATCTAATTTGAATAAGGCTCAGTTTTGGTGAGCAAGCAAGGTGCTTATCATGCAAATCTCTTCGAATCAATTTAGGATAAAGTTATACTGAGATATTTTGATTTCCTTATAATGCTTTGGTGATATTTTAATACAGTATTTTTCATAGAAATTAATATACAATAAAATGGCATCACGCTTGTGTTCTTCGAAAGGTTAGACAGAGGTGTATACCCAAAATTTGCAGATGCCGTTATTTCATCCCATGTAATAGGGGGTACACTCCGGGCTGCTACAGAGAAGTTTCAGGCAAAATCCGATAACATTTTGTCTCGCCCAGAAATCGAACCTACGCTCATTAGTCGCCCTTTCAACCACCAAACCTAATGAGTTCTTGATTCAGTTATTGGACAAAATTAACCGCATTTCGGGGTGTATTCATTTGATGGATGGTGAAAGCACTTTGACACCTAACCGTCTCGTTGATATGGGTGACAGTCCGTGTGAAGTGTTTTCGCTCAAAAAGTTTTTTTTTTAAATGTTGCCTCGCTTTTGGAATAATTTCTATATCGTGGGACGATTTACAAACAAAAATATTCATATGCGCAAATAGCCATACCCGGAACGATTGTTTGTAGGTTATACAAACATTTGACTGACTGCCTAATTGGTCTAGTGGTCGCATGAGCGGCTGAGCAATAGGTCCTGGGTTCGATTCCCAGGCCGAGCAGTGTTTTTGAGATTTTCTGAAATTTTCAATAGCAGCCCGGAGTTTGGTATTGTCCCCGTAAGCGGCAATAAGCTTGCCCCTTATTACATGGGACTCAATAACGGCATCGGCGAAATGTGGGTGTAGAAAAGTACACCTCTGCCTAGCCCTTCGGGGAATACAGGCGTGATGCTAGGTACAAATATTTCCTCTGAACGCAAGTAATCGAACCTGAGACATGTAGCGTAGCAGAGAAAGATGGCGTCGAATACCTCTAGACAAGTGGACAATCTACTATGAAAATGAATAAAAACGCTAGCAACACGTACTAATTTGACATGTCAAAGTTGTCAAATACACCTGTCACCTGTCACTTGATTTTTTTAAGTCAAATATTTTGATGACGTTTCTAATTTATACGCTTATAAATTCGAAAAGACAAGTTATGCCGCGGGATTGAACTAGTAATAGATAATAAAGATTCAACCGCTAGGCTTATTGCTGAGTGACCAATATTTACACAAACTAGTCTCCTCCGTGTTTGGAAGAGGATAGGTATTTGCGGAGATCAAAAACGAATCGCGAAATTAAATAAAAAAATATTTTAGCGCAATTTTTGGTATAACAGGATCATTAATTTCAGGCCCCTCCTTTCGCTTGGGCTTCCATCCTAAGCCTCATTTTACGCGCCCTATTTGTTGAATTAAGTGCCAGTTGTCTTAATTTCGGCAGGGTCTGCAAATTTAGCGTAAAAATGGAGGTGGAAAAATTTAAGCTCGTTTTTTTTTTGAGTTTTCATCGTTTTTGCTGGCAACGATAAGTTTGGTTATAGTAAATTATTTTTCGTATATTTTATTGATAGAGGAATGAGAGATTGGTTACTTTGTGATAGGATTTTGAGAAGAATAGAGGGACGCATCTGTCGTATTTGTCGTGTCGTCGGGATTACAAGCATGGTTGATAAACAATGATGTTCGATTCGGAATTTGGAAACTCTTACTGAGTTTTCTATCAGAAAATATTTTCTGTTATGGGTATTGTGTAAGTCGCTCTTGCATCATTCATCATCATTCTCACAGACAGTACGCCATGAATCGTTTAGAATGTACTTAAAGGTCTCGATGACGAGCCCAGAGTTAGTATTGTCCGTGATGCATGTTCCGCAAGCCGCTTATTGTAGGTTCACATGCCATATTACTATTAACCCTTCAAGTAATTGTCGTATCACCTGTTTGTGCTCCTACTAAGGGCTGCCATGATGTTACGTGTATTTCTTCCCTTCTGCCCTTTCACAAGCCCCGGGGAATGTGGCCTTCTTACCCCGATACAAGACAGATGCAAATGTAATAAATTATTTGTACCGCAAAACCTTATTGGGAACATCCAAAGTTTCTTTGGTGTAAACTTTCAACGAAGAACCTCAGCCAAAGAGTTCTTTTAGGCATTTCCCTTTGAGACCACATTTATTTACAGTTTTCAACAACCTAAAAAGGTTTGGGAATAAAGAATAAAAAGATTTACATAGCATAGATAAACTTTGGAATTGTATGTCTCAACTGTGTCACCCAGTTTCCATTTTTAAAACTTCTAGGAATCGCGAAACTGGGATCCCGAAATTTAAAATAACGGTTGTATTGTAGCTTTGAAACTTTTAGCTGTTCGAACTTTTTGAATAGGAGCCAGTTTCAAATTCATATCTGCAGTCAGTGTCTGGGTTAAAAAGTTTTTACTATAACTGTTAAGAGCAGTGGCGTCATTGGCACGAAATTTGAGTGTTCTGTAGCCTCGAGAACTATGAGAATCTTTCAACAACTAAAGGTATAAAAGGAAACTAAACCCTTTATCGTCTGTGAATACATATCAAATGTATTACATACGAGCTAATTTTGGCGATACATAAATGAGCCGTCGATCGCACAGAGGTGGCGACAAAATTTTCCGTGAATAACGCTTTGTACTGGCAGTGGGAGGAATTCATTAAGGCCAAATCACATTTGTGAGTGTGTTATGTACAGACAATATAGGTGTCTATAAGTTCTTTACTGATATTGCAGTGAAATTATACAATTTATATAAAAAAAATGGGTTGTAGATATTGGCTGTGACGATGTTTTTGTCAAATTTCATCCTCTGAAAATTCTTATAAATATCGGTATAAATAACAAGAGATATTTTAATACTATTTGTATTGATGCTAACGCTTTTTATAAAAATAATGAAAGAACGTAATAAAATCGTCAAAATTAAAAATGGCGGAGTAGTAAAGTTTCTTGAACAACGAAATGGACTTAAAATAGTTAATTTTAAGGCTTATACAAATACCAATAGCTAGTCAGAACTGTTACGGGTAGTGAGAACACTGCCTAACCGTGATTTCCAAAACAAAATTACATCACTTTTAATTGCTTCGTTGGTGATTAAGGTTCGTTCATTACCCTTGTTTTAAGCGGATTTCTGAACGGATTATCTGTTTGTTTACTGAGTTTGTGATTTTGATTGGGAGGCATCGTTTGATCTATGTACTTAGTTAAGTAGAGTTGGTTACGTAAATCTTTAACAGTTAGACCAAGAAAATAATTATAAATAAATAAACTGTTTATTTTTATTGACTTCAGTTTGTTCTTCAGCAGTGATTGGTGACCGACTGAACACTTGTTTTCTATGCATTTTTTCATCTGAATTTAATTATCACTTAATTTATCATTGAAATCAAAACAAGCAAGGAAACTTGTAGACGTTACGTGTACTCGTACGGAACAAGTATTTGTATGATCTACAGATAGTTGTTTCGGGTCTGGTTGTGTGTGTATGTGACATGTATGTTTGTAAACTACCACGATACAGGAGAAATTTTTGTGTGGGGCAACGTTTAAAAAGAAGACCAAAAGCCCTGACGACGACCTGACCTGACGATTTTTCGTCATTATTTTAGTTGACATAAACATACTACCTGCGTGTTTTAAACTTTGACTCTGACATGGTAGCTAAACAGTAGACAATTTGAAACAGGAATTATTCTACGGAATAAGTTTAAACGAGCTCATTAAGTGTCAGTATTTTTTTTAACCGTAAAATTAATTCATCATAATAATTATGATTTCTCGAAATTGAAGATTTGTGCTTTTAAACGCAATCACGATACATGAATAATTTCAAGTGTGCGGTAATATTTTGTATTATGAGACAAAAAGGATACTGATGTGAATTACTGAATTCTTCTGAATTAGGTTTAGTGCTGCCTCATTGGTCTTGTGGTTGTAAGCGCGGCTGCTGAACGTGAGGTCATGGGTTCGATTCCCGGATCGGGCAAAGTGTTATTGGGTTTTTCTGTACGGAAATTCTTAGTAGCAGCACGGAGTCTGGAACTGTGCCCCGTAGATGGCAATAGACTCGCCCCCTATTACATGGGACTCAATAACAGCATCGGCGAGATAAGGGTGTACAATAGTACACCTCTGCCTAACCCTTCGGGGAATACAGGCGTGATGCTGTGTTATGTTATGTAGGTTTAGTCCTTATCTGCCTGTCTGTCCTTATCCTGAACTGTCCTTATCCTCGGACTTGAAAGACATATCTTTCCCCAAAACTACAAATACAGTACATTGTACCCACTGTTAATTTCTGCCGAATCCCCTTCACCTTTAATTAAACAGTCAATCAGTTGGCGTCGACCGAGTTCAGGGTATTCTTAAAATTAATTGTGCCATTATCACACGGGTTTCCGAGTGAGGTGGCCTTTATTGCACAGGGGGTAACAAATACCCCTTGCTTCCTTGTTTACTGAAATGAAAGGGTTGATTTGGACTCAAAAAGGGAATATATAAGCTGTTCTTATGTATAGATACTTTGGTACGTCAGAAGGTCGTTGGGGGAAAATTCACTTTCAATTAGCGCGGTCGAAAAACAAAGCAAATGAAACTTGTCTGCGTTTTTCTTATAATATCATATCAGAAAAACGTTTCAACTTGCAACTAGTAGTTGGATGCAGTTGAGATATTAATTATTCTTTCTATAGAAATTACTGATAAACAAATAATGATTGCGTATCTACAACTTATTTGACAGATTGCTTTAAAATTTCTGTTTCACAAGTGTCTTTCCACATGTGCATTTCCAGCTGATAATCTTTTTGATTCATTCAAGCAAGATTTTGCAATGCCCGTATGAAGGTTATCTTGCTGTTAATTTGAAATAAGAATAGTGTTTCTATGGAATTATCAGAGAGAATAACTTATCTGAGATTTATCTAATTATTATATTTTTTTCCCTTAGATGATAAATGCCAGCTAATATTTTAATTTTTTAAATGTAACAGTATTTTTTTTTAATCCAACTCTAATTTTATATATTTGCTTGATTATCATTGCTCTTTGTGATTTTAATTTTTTTTTTCATTTTCTATTTTTTTTTTCTTAGTTTAAATTCAAATATTTTTTCTTTTGTTTCACCTTATATACCTAAGTGCATGCTGTGACCTTTTTAGGGTTCCGTACCCAAAGGGTAAAAACGGGACCCTATTACTGAGACTTCGCTGTCTGTCCGTCCGTCTGTCTGTCACCAGGCTGTATCTCAAGAACCGCGATAGCTAGACAGTTAAAATTTTCACAAATTATGTATTTCTGTTGCCGCTATAACAACAAATACTAAAAACAAAATAAAATAAATATTTAAGGGGGGCTCCCATACAACAAACGCGATTGTTTTGCCCTTTTTTGCTCGGTATCAATAATGGCAACAGGTGGGCACTTGAAATATTCATAAAATACTCAGTTGTATTTTTACTTTAATAATAAATACCTACTGTTGTTTACCTAGTCAATGGTACGGAACCCTTCGTGCGCGAGTCCGACTCGCACTTGGCCGGTTTTTAATTGTACCAACTTTAATATGAAACGTAATTTGTGTGGTCCTCTGTGGGAGGTCCTTAAGATAATAATTAAATAAATCAGTAAGGGGTGAAACAGGCCCTTACTCTGGCAAGAACAACAAAAATGAATTCACGTTACACGTAATTTATGCACCTAAGCTATCGGTCCGCTGGTAATATTCTTGTCTTTTTTGTCCATAGACAAGCAAGTAGAGTGGATGTTGAGCAGAGACTTGCAGTTAGCTTTCATGGAAGCCACTGAACACCTGGCTGAAGTCTGCGAGCTGCCGCCCAGGATCATGTCCATCCCTGTCCATGTAAGTACTGTAATAACAATCCAGATTATTATAAATGCAAAATTATGTCTGTTTGTTTGTTACCTCATCACGACTAAACCACTGAACCGAAACTTATAAAATTTTACAAAGAGGTAGCTTGGGTCCTGAGGAAGGTTTATTTGATTGCCTCATTGGTCTAGTGGTCGCAGGTGCGAATGCTGAGCGTGAGGTCCTGGGTTCAATTCCCGGGTCGGACAAAGTGTTATTGGGCACGGAGTCTGGAAGTGTGCCCGATAGATGGCAATAGGCTCGTCACCTGTCACATGGAACCTATTAGCTGTATCGACCAAATGTGGGTGTACAATAGTACTCCTCTGCCTAACCCTTCTGGGAAAACAGGCGTGATGGTGCTATGTCTACTTTAACAGTTAGAGGACCTATATCATTGTGACTTTAACTCAAAACCTCACTAGTCTTTATCGCTCCTACTTTAGAGTCAACAAAACAGGGTTGATACGGAGTTCTGAAATTGATAACGTGAAGAGAGTACGTGACGAAACCCGCACGTTTTCAATAAAATAGCGAAAGTGTTGAGAAAATGGCTATTTATAAACATCTTTCATGTTGTCAGCGTTGTATTATGTACTGCCTACACACAAAATCAACTAGACACCCGTAATAATACTGCTTTCATGTTTTGACAGATCTTACTCGTATCTCGATCTTTATCAGGGAATTACTATACTTGAAAAATATTTAATTCTCTTGTAGATATTTTTTTTAAACGTTGCCTTACATTAGGAAAAAAACCTGTATCGTGGGGGCGTTTACAAACACATATATTCACATACATAAACACCAAGACTCGAAACAACTATCTGTAGATCACACAAATATTTGTTCCGTGCGGGAATCGAGCCCGCGACACAATGCAGCAGTCACTGTGCCAACCTTGTGCTGCCTGTATTACACTCACTATTGTAATGTTTCTGTGTTGCGAGACTGCTACTTGAGTACTCTTCGTACTACAATAGTTTGTTGAAGAGCTCATTAGTAAAGTAAAAATAGGAGAAAGAACGAGGCACATCGTCAAAAATAAAAATTAAATAGCGCTATGAAGTTAACTGACTGTCTCGTACCCGACCTACATATAGTTGTTTCGGGTGTTAGTGTATTTGTAAACGCATTGACGATACAGGAATTGTTCTCTTAGTGTGGGCCAAGGATAAAAATCCTATCCTACTTTCTACTAATATTATTAATGTCAAAGTTTGTGAGAATGGATGGATTGATGGATCTTTGTTACTCTTCCACGTCAGAACGGCTGAACGGATCTGGATGAAATTTGGCACAGATATAGATTATAGTCTGGAATAGCACATAGGCTACTCTTTATCCCGGAAAAATGTATGGGTTCGTAAACCACGCGGGCGAAGCCGCGGGCGGTAGCTAGTATTACATACATATATTTATGATGGATTTTGTATTATCAATTCAGTTCAGTAATTCAGTTGTCGCAAGTGTGGCTGCAGAGCATAATGTCGGGTTCGTTTATCAATTAATAAAGTCCTGACCGAATTTCGGTCACGGCGGCCAATCTCACCGGAGATTAGCCAACAACGCAGGAGATATTATAGAGCACAAGTGTTTGCGCAAATACAGGTGTACTCTCTATTCCTTCACTCTTATAGTCCGATGGAATGGCAATCCTACACAACTGGAGAGAGATCAGGCGCAGGACCAACGGCTTTACGTGCTTTCCGAGGGACGGTGTGTATTCACATACACAAAGACCCAGACCCGAAACAACTATCTGTAGATTATACAAATATTTGTTCCATGCGGGAAATCAGCCCGCGACACGTAGCACAGTAGTCGATCTCTCAACCACTGCGCCATTTTTTTTTTGCCCCACTCTAGTATTTCTTCGGTGTCGTGGGTATAGTTTACAAACATACATGTCCCATACACACACAACCAGACCCGAAACAA
Source organism: Shargacucullia verbasci (assembly GCA_947562105.1). Lineage (NCBI taxonomy): Eukaryota > Metazoa > Arthropoda > Insecta > Lepidoptera > Noctuidae > Shargacucullia > Shargacucullia verbasci. The sequence goes on along the minus strand of OX387302.1, from coordinate 3,212,684 downwards.
CTATCTGTAGATCATACAAATGTTTGTTCTGTGCGGGAACCCAACCCGCGACACGTAGCGCAGTTGTCGATCTCTTAACCACTGCGCCACTGTTTCTCAAGTAAGAAAAGAAGAAGGAAGTGTGTTTCTAACGTAACTTCATAATCAGCAACTGGTTTTCTGCGCTACGGGTCGCGGGTTTGACGAGTCTATTCACAATTCAATTCTTGCGAGTAGATGCAAATCTATTTTTGGTAGAGTTAACATTGATTTCTTTGTTTTCAGTTCAACAAGCCTGTTTACGGGTTAGATGTGCCTAACTTCACGGACTTCGCTGGGCCTGGTGTTATTTTAACGTAAGTATTATCATAATTATGTTAAAACTGAATGTTTAATAAAATTATTGAACTTCAAAACTTTGTATGATAATAAAACTCAATTGCGACGACATTGTTGGTGTACTTAGTGGTTAAACGATTAGCTTACTGTTACGTGTCGCGGATTCGATTCGTGTACCCGCGTTTTTTTTTCATATTATTTACAAAGTAATTATTTTTTGTTTCTCTAATTAAGTGAAGGAATGTTTTCTTTTGAGATATAAATGTCTTAAACTACATTTTTTTTTAAATAAAAATGTTCTTTGTTTTGATTCGCATTTTAAGATGCTCATTGATTCTCCTCAACTTAAATACATTAATTATTTTTCTGGTCGTATTAATTTGAAATTCTCATAATTTAATTTTATTTTTATAAATCTTTGCCCATCACTCGTATTTTTCCTGTATCGTGGGTACAGTTTATAAACATACATGTCACATGCACACACAACCAGACCCGAAACAACTATCTGTAGATCATACCAATATTAGTTCCGTGCGGGGATATGGATGGGATATGGAGCCTATATTTTAAGTTAGGCCTCTAGCAATACATCGGTGAAAACTGCATTAAATTCCATGCAGTAGTTTTTGCGTGATGCGTGTAGACACATACAGACGGACAGACAAAAATTCAAAAAATGTTTTTTTGCCTTCTGTTGCTTTAATAAAGACTACATATTAGTTTTTCTCCAATATCTATATGTACAGAAATCGACCTATTATTTTTTTATTATATCTATAGATATATATTGTTTTATAAAATACGTACTAAAAACAATAGGTAGTGCGGTGATACTAATTTCAATTTTTTTTTGTTCAACAGAATCGTTTTCTTCTTGGCTGTCGCTCTCACGTCGGGCTCCATGTTGGCTGAAAGGAACGAGGGTATCCTGGAGAGGTCACTGGTCTCGGGAATCACTGGTAAGTTAACATTAATCAGTACTCTTTGCTCTTGAGGCGCAATATATTGAGCTTATGTGAGGTGACGTACGCGGTGTTAAGTCCATCAGCCATCACTATTACACATCCACATTTCACCGATACCGTTATTGAGCCCAATTTGATAGTGGGCGAACTTACTGCCATCTACCTGGCACAGTTCCAGACTCCGTGCTGCCACTGAGAACTTCCATACAGAAAAATTTAATAACACTTTGTTCGAGTCGATCGAATTCAGGACCTCACGCTCATCAGTCGCAATTGCTACCACTAAACCAATGAGGCAATCATTCATATATGATACGTACAAATTAGAAAGAGACGTCAGAGACATACATGTCACTGTCACTTTTAACTCCCAAAACGCATGCGTACGTACTTAGCTTTTACCAGTTCAAAAAGTTATTACGTCACCGACTGCGTGGCGTGGCATAAGTGAAGTATGTTTTTAACATAACATCATTAACGTAACGTCTCGTCATATAAACCCAGTCTGATTACACCTTTATTTTTCGGTCTTGTCGCATTTTCTGTTTATTAAAATTGTAGCATCTAATCTCTTTATGGGACTGGACTGTCAATCGCGTCACGTACTATCACGACGCGTCATATTGCGTGGGAGGTCTTAAACGTGTCAGTAAAGAATAATACAAAAAGAGAATAACAGAAATAGAGAAAAACAATTGTTTAATACAAAAGGTTTCTGAAAATGCTAAAGGTTATGCCCGTGGGCGGTATTTATAGCATTTAGAGAATACCTAAGGATTCTTCTATTTAAACGACTGGAGGAAAACTCTAATAAACATATTTAAATGCATATTATTAGTAACTGCCTCAGGCTCTCGTAGCTATATCGTTACCGCGCAGACCGATCGATCTGCGAGGTCAAGTAGCATTTGAAGCGGTCAGTCCTTGGATGGGTGAGCATTTGTCACATATCGAGACCCCTCCGTGCCTCGGAAAGCAGTTGGTCCCAGGTGTTATACGAAGACCTATGACAGTCATTACGGGTGTCAGTAGCCCATCAGTGTCTCCCAGTAATTGGGTGGCGGAGGTCAGAAAGCAGTCGCTCCGTGTAGAATACTAATATTCAGCCGCAACCGGTTAGGTTGGGAGCCGACCCCTATGTAGTTGGGAAAAGGCTAGGTAGATGATGATATTAGTAACTGCCTAAGAGGTCTAGAGGTCGCTGAACGCGAGGTTCTGGGTAAAGAGTAATTGGGTCTTCTGTTTGAAAATTTTCAGTAGTAGCACGGAGTTTGGGTCTGTGCCCGGTTGATGGCAATAGGCTTGACCTATATTACATGAGACTTTTATAACAGCATTGGCGAAATGTGGATGCAATGTGGGTACAATATAGTTCACCTATGCCTTTTCCCTCGAGGATAACAGCTATGCTATGTTATGTGATTAGTATCTACATAATTTCGAAATTCGGTTTAATAATAATAATACAATAACATTTTTATTAAAGCTGTCTCAAAGGGCCTCTACGTGTTGGCTTCGGCCCCACACACGCAAAAGTCCGGGGCTCTGTAATCCCGTGCAAGGAAAACACATACAAATAATAATAATTCAACCCATTACTGTCCCACTGCTGGGCAAGGGTCTCTTCTCAAAATGAGAAGATTAAATTAAATAAAAAAAATAGAAAGCAAAAAAAAAAAATTAAATTAAATTTATATTCGCTTTAACTATGAGAAAATACGAGTTACTTGATTCGACTGCCTCTGGCTCTTTTCTGCGCAAACTTCGGTCGTTAGCGTTATAATATGGAAGAAAGTAAACAGATATATGATAGCTATATGATAAAACTTTTGCTTGAAAAGTGAAACGGGGTGAGCCTATTTTTATTTACTGGATACACTTCCTAATTTAAAGTATTTACTACTGAATTTCCAAACAGAAAAACTCGAGTAATTTACCCGAGCTGAAAATTAAAGACCTCATATTCAGTAGCTGCAAGTGTGTCCACTAGAAATTTAGACAGTCTCTTAATCTAAAACCAAGTTTGAAAATTGAAAAATGTCTTCTTTGTAGTACCTACTACAAATACAAAATAACATGTTTTGCAACACAATTAGAATTCAAAAACATCTCATTAAATGTCAAGACGTCAATTTGAACAGCAGTTACAGACAGACTACAATCTTGATCAGTGGAACACGAGTTACCCAATTACCTGTGTGGAACCCTAATTACATTTCCACCCCGTCTAATTCAAGGGAAAATATATTTTTATTTATATTGAATGAAATTGACTTTAATATTCACTAACTGCCTCATTGGTCTAGTCTAGGCAACAGGCTCGCCCATTACATGGGACTCAATAACAGCAACGGCGAAAACTGGACGAAGGGTTAGGCAGAGGTACTATTTTTTTTTTTTTTTTTTTTTAAAAACGTTGCCCCACACTATTGTATATGTACATCTCGCCGATGGCTTTATAGGTAATAGGTGGCAAACCTATTGCCATCTACCGGGTACAGTACCAAACTCCGTGTTGTTACTGAGAATTTCCATACAGAAAAATGGAATTTGGTCCGACCCGAATCCAGGACCTCACGCTTAGCAGTCGCGTTTGCGTTCGCGTTTGTTAGACCTGTGGGGCAGTCGTTAGTTACAATTAAATAGGTACGATAATTATCTTGTCCTTGATATATAACCCTCAGTAACCAGAAATAAAGTACTTTGATAATTTTCTTCACCAACCTCTTATATTAGTTTTAATGTTACCGCCATACTGTTTCAATGATTATAACCGTAATAGAATTTAATTCTCCCAAACTGTAACGTGTAAGAACATTTACATCTGACTCCTGGACTAAATTGGCTATTAAGGCCGTTGTAATGTTTCAATTAGTTTTGGCATGATAGGTGTTGAAAAGATAGGTGACTGGAGAAGCATTTTCAGTTGGTTTTGAATCTATGAACTCTTGCTATCCCAAAATAGCCTTTATATGCTTCATCCAAGTCTTGTTTTAGCTAGTCCCGAAAATCTCTGTGCGTGACAAAAGCCTCTTGCGAGTTCTTCTATTTAATTCCGTGCTAACTCCAACAGGCTCTCTGGGTATTGTCTAGGTCATGTCGCTTCTTTTAAACACTTTAGCCTAACCCTTGGAGGAAAACAGACCTGATGAAGCTGTGTCAAAGTACTCCTTATATGGAATTACGTACCTATCTGTAAACGGCGTTAATCCAATCATCAAAGTTAAATAAACCTTGTCAATAGCAAGTTAAACACAATTCAATAGGCTGATCTGGAGTTCGTCTTGTGTACATATAATCTTGAAACTTTTTGGGTTGGATTTTAAGTACCTACTCTCAAGTTTCAAGCACTTTTCCAATATTTCTTTTAATCAAATTGCCTCATTGGTCTAATAGTTCGATTCCGAGGTCGAGCAAGATAATTATAATATTTTCTCAGTTTCTCAGTTGCAGCCCGTTGTTTCGAATATTGGCTAGTACATGTCAATAGGATCGCTAGATATTAGATGGGGCTCAATAACAGCATCAAAGGAGTATGAGTGTGCTATGATACATTCTGTTGAAAAAAGAGTTAAATTCTCCATTGAAAGTCTTATTGGTAACTAGGAACTTGACGCTATTTCCGTCTTCCAGGTACCGAGATCCTGTTCTCCCATGTGACAGTTCAGATGCTGGTGATGTTGCTGCAGTCAGGAGTGGTGCTGCTTCTCGGATTCCTACTCTTCGGCCTGACTATGAAAGGACCTATCGGCTGGGTGATCTGCCTCACTGTGATGACGGGGCTGTGTGGAATGACTTTTGGTAAGAAATATTACTGATATAGTTATACCTCTTTTCTATACATATTAGTGGGGACGGTCATCGACACTGGGAAGGTAGTAGCCATATAAACAAAAATGTAAAAAAAATATCCTTAAAATAGAATTTATCAAAAAGAAATCGATCTTATTTCTCATGGTAGTGAGTAGGTTTTTCGTTTTTTAGGTACCTAATTTCGTGTTAATTCCCGTAAAAAGTATTTTAAATCCTTATAAAAAAGTCCACATTTAGAATATTCTGAAACAAAATTAGCCAAACGGCCACATTCCAAATACGACCAAAGCTCTAATTTAGCTTGCTGGTCGCACCGTCAATGAATTCAAACTGCACGTGTGAACATTTTATTTATACCTTGAAACAAATGCCGAACAATCCAATTAAACCGTTCACACTCGTATGAACTATGTATTGAATGATTTGAAACTATTGTTTATTCTGATGCACACGTGTAAAATAGAGTCTTTAAAAATGGATATTGGTATGTATGAGATTGATACACTCCAAATAACTGTTTGTAATTCTTCTCATTCTAAACAGCTTGATCGATTTTGATGATTTTTAGACTATGGAGTCACCTGGATGGTTCTTAGCTATATTTGGTCCCAGTAGGTGGTGCTGTTGTCGAGATCTAGACTTCTTTTATTAATTTATCGGCCAATTATTTTTAAGATTTCTCAAATTCATTTTTTTATGTTCCGTCGTCTTTGGCAGGACAAAGTCTAGCTACCGGATCCGCTAGTAGAAGTATATAGATAGAACTTAGTTACTAGCACTTTTTAAACATTATTATGCTTTTGGCACCTCCATAAAGCCATAAAGTTAGATCAGTGGTGCCAAACGCATGGAAGTTTTAGCCAGTAGAACCTATTTAGACTATTTTTTTTTGTTTTCTAGGTTTCGTGGTATCCACCATTTGTGATACTGATAGAACAGCTACGTATTTGGCTCTGGGCTCTTTCTTGCCCATGGTGTTGCTCTGTGGAATCATCTGGCCCATTGAAGGTAAGAATATTATGTAACATTAAACAGCATCAATGCTGTATTTCCCAGGGAGAGAAAAACACATTTACTGATGCCATTATTAAATCCTATGTAAAGAAAACTATCCTATTGACCTATATATTATTATAAACTCCGGACTGCTATTGAACATTTTCTAACAGAATAACCTAATAACACTCTGCCTGACCTGGGGCCCACTTTCAGCAACCGGGCTTGCTGACGTGACCAAAGTGGCAGTTTAATACTTAATGATTATTATTTTTATCCAGGTATGCATTTTATCCTCCAATGGATAAGTTACTTCCTTCCCTTGACGCTGTCCACTGAGGGACTTCGCTCGATGCTTCAGAGGGGCTGGGGTATCAACACCCCAACTGTCTCTGCTGGCTTCATCTCCGTCTCGACCTGGATCTTAGTCTACTTGACCACAAGTATCCTGCTCCTCAAATTCAAGAAGGGCTGAAATTTTTTAGCTTCTCTTTGTATTATTTTAAGTAGTTTGACAAATTTGCTCAAAATAGAGGTGGGTTTACATCCAATGAGTGTTTGTTCACGTAATTTTATTTAATCCATCATTATATTATTTAAAAAAAATATATTTAAAATAGGGAAAATAATTATGTGCCTTAGGATGACTCGCTGGTGTAAACGCATTTCTAGATTTGCCATAGACTAGATTTTTGGTTAGATTGTATGAGATGTAGTTTTTAGATTTAGGAACAAATTAGGTAGATATTATGTTGGGTATGTTAATTATGTCAGTATTGTTGGCAAAAATGAATGATAAGGTAAAAATAGTATATCAAGACAAATTATTTTAGATTTAAAGTATTTAAGTTTGAATTCATTTGAATAAGTAATGGAACTTTTTGGTTGAAAATTTTACTCTTTTTTTCTATATCTCATTTCTTGTTAGGGTTTATCAGGTATTAAATTTATTTTATGTGTTATAAAAGTATGTAGAGTTTTAAAAATATGGAATACCTGAATTTTTGCTCAAAAATTTCCTCTTGAGTCCGATCTTATATCGATAATATGTGTCAGAAAATCTATAAAGTTTTAATTTATGGAACTTCGACATTACTATAAATACGACCGTTTCGGTGCAGGTATATTTCAAATGGGTGGGTTTGTAATTTTGATTGATTACGGGGTATCATGATAAGGACTAAAATTTGGTCCTCTTATTGGACATTTTATAAGGATGCTCTTAATAAAATGCTTTTTAAACTAATTCTTTGTTTAAACTGAGAAATAAAATGTTTGAAATTCGATTTGCGAAATACAGTTTTAATTGGCCGCTTTTAAAAAAAGTTCGGAATCTAAAAAAAATGAGGGTCTAAGACATAATTTGACACAGAAAATAATTGCTAGGGTGCTTTCCGAAACGTTTCATTTCTGAAAGCCACACAGAATCGTAGATAAATAATCAAAAGTTTTGTGGCATGTAAACGATCGCTGCCGTGAAGACGGACCGGTTGTGTGTGAAAAGGGCATAACCTCGTATAATGTTCCTGGAATTTATGAATAAAGGGATCATTATTTTTTATAACTACTATACATAATTCAACGTATATTGGTTCATATATTCCGCTTCTTTTGCACACCATTTATGTTATAGTTACAGACACGTCATATTTTTGCTGGCTCTTTCAATCATTTTCAGAATGAAAGGGATGGCGATAACTTATGATCTGTTAAATTTAAATTCAATAAAATGGATTTGTTTTTGTATTTTGTTGTACAGTCAGCAACAAAAGTAGCTCACCATTGTACAGTTTCAAAACATATTTAATGAACGAATATTTCAAATTTAAACCCTTTGTTTAATTAATTATTAGCATAATTGTATCGTATAGTGACATGATGGGTTAATAACATTAATTATCTTCTTTAATAAATCAATTTCAAAACTACGAAAAGTTCATCAACTTATATCACTGACTGTACTTACTGTAATAAAAAAACGAAGAACAATGGAACATCGAAATTGGCCATCATGGGCCATTTGTACAAGAGATTGAAAACTGTGAAAGTACTTGAATTATTTTAGGTACTTAGGTAAAAGGTTTATTAGTATATTTAACACGTTTTTGTAAATATTATGTAAGCTTAGTTTAATTTATTTAAGGCACGATTGTACGTTTTTCATTTGAGCTGAACAAATTATGTGTATGTTATGTTTATAATTATGTTTACGGTTCTATAAAAAACGTTTAAATGATTTTTCCCTCTGTTTGTTATGTTTAATTTTAAAAACAGGTTTTTGTGTTCATGAAACCTCCAATTAATTAAAAATAAAATGCTTGTAGAGGTGACACAGGGGTATGGGGCTGAAATTTGGTAGATTATAGTTGACAGCACGATTGGCACAGTGGTTGAGAGATCGACTGCTTTCCTATGTGTCGCGAGTTGAATTCCTGCACGGAAAAAAATATTTGTAAGATCTATAGATAATTGTTTTGGGTCTGGGTCTTTGTATATGTGAATATATGTGGTTGTAAACGCACCAACGATACAGGAATTAATCCAAGTGTGGGGCAATATAAAAAAATAAATAGAATAGTTATTTTTTGACTTTGTCAGCTCTTACTACATTTGTGGATACTACAATGACATGTGATAGTATATTATAAGTCATGAATAAAACGATGGAAAATTGAATTTCTTGTGTATTCATTTTTTCTAACAGATATAAAAAAACATAGTATCCTGTAACTTCCGATAGGCTACTAAGGCAAATTACGTGTACACCTTATGCCGATATTAAGTTCTAAGAAATATGAGGCGAGCTTATTGCCATCTGCTGGTCACAATTCTAAACGCCGGGCTGCTACTGAGAATTGTTTATCAGAAAATCCCAATAAAACTAGGCTTGACCATGAGGCACGGAGAGGCCACCCATCTGAAGACTTACCTTAGCAAGAGCCGCTTAACCTCGCAGATCCACTGATCTGTTCAGTAGTTATGTAGCTACGAGCCCCCTGAACAATGATCAATACAATTAATATAATACAAATAAAATAAAACTCACATACGATAAACTAATTATGTATTTTGTCTTAATTTAAATTATCATTAAAATTAAAAAAACAACCCGTTAAGTTAATCTTACTTAAACAGAAGCTAAGAAGAACACAAATGAGGCGCACACGCATACCTACATGTCATCATGCTCTAAGGTAGCGCAAGGGCATTGTTTGAGCGCCAAGTGCGTATACATATCAAGGTCTTTCGAGCTTGCAACCGAAGACCATAGCATAGGTGTCGGAGAGTCTCAGTTGACATGACGCAGCGTTGTTATGGAAGCTCTGCTCTGCGACCCGAGCATGTGGGTTGACTGCCACCTGAGAAAATAGCGTACTTTTAGCCAACAAATGGCAACAGTTTTGCTTTGCAGCTGGACGACGGACTAAACCCCTAAGACGACCCTCTGACCAAAGATTTGACTGTGAGGTCTGAGTGTGTGACATTTAGTCGAAACGTAGTACTACATTTTCCTCACATAACGTTGAGGAAACAAAGTATTTATAAATATGAAATGTTAAACAATCAGAAATTAAAAGAGTAAGCATGGGGTTTCTTGCCCGTCCACAGGAAAACAATACTTTGGAACATGACGCAATTAGAGACTATTCATAAAAGCCTTTAACTGTTCTACTTGAATAAAAATATACATATTTAAATATTATTATTTTAATAATGTGTACTAATTGCAACCATGATACAGAAGGATTTTTATGTGTAGGATTTTTTTTAATAAGTCTGCGATCGCAAGTCGCAGTCGGGCTGTGGATGATGATGATGAGTTTGAACTCATCATCATCATCCACAGCCCGACTTTACCCACTGCTGGGCGAGGGCTTCTTTTTGAAGTGCCAGTTCTTTCGTTCGTTTCTGAAAGTGCCAAGAGCCCGTCCCATTCATATTCGACCCCCGATGGCGACAATATGGTTTGCCCATCTCGCCGCGGGACGACCGACATTCCTTCTCCCAGTCGTTGGCCGTCATTAGGTCACAGCTTTGCTTTAGCTAGTAAATCTGTGACTTTGAACTACTTACTTTAAATGTATAGTCTCCTGGTTCCACATCGGTGACGTCAACCCACTGACAGTCAATGTTGTACAGGTACACGTCAGAACAGTTCACGGAAATACCTGCAAAATAATAGGTACTTGATAAATAACATAACATCACGTCTGTATACGGCGAAAACTTAGGCACGGCTTACTGGTTTAAGAGTATCTTTTAGCTGCCGGCTTCTGACAAAATTGCCTTGAAATATGCGTAAAATAGGTATATGAGCGTTAACGTTTCTTACATCCAAATCGATAACGAATTAATTTGATTTTGGTCTCTATAGTTTTGTCAGATTATTAAATAGGGACACGTTTTGTTTCTTTCAAAATTTTCGAATTGAATCTAGTAACATATGTTGTTACTAAAACAACAACAAGATTTGGTAGCAGCGCTTGGGGCTCCAGTCCCACAAGATAGCCTTTAAAATTTGAGTATTTATATCAATTGTTACCTTGATCACCATAGTTCCTGCAAGAATACTTTCTCTCGATTCCCGGCAGGCAAGTGTTGTCTTCTAAACAAAATGAAGCTTTATGTCCTTCGGCAATCCTTCGACCTAACGCGTCTAGAATATCAAATGTGGCGAATACTTCCATACTGTGGTAGTGCCTGAAAAGAGAAGACAAACGAATTTTGATCGTTACTTCAAAATTGATAGAGGAAATTACAACAGTATTCAGACTTGGTCCGATTTTTAAATACTCCGATTAAAGTAATGTATCTGTTAATTCGAAATTGGAACAGTTTTTCGGAGGAACTTATCTAATCCAGCTATGTAACGCTATAGCTATACTCGTAAATCGGCTACATGTATGGAAAGCAGAAAGGACTCTTCACATGACGAGACCCATCATACTTCGGAAGATACAATGATAGTTGAAGCTGGAAGTTGAAGAAGTCTGACACCTAGTCTTATCTTTGTAGTATCTTCCAGTAATTGTGTAGATCAAATGGGAGACTCCACATAAAATACTGATATACAGCCGTATCTGTTTAGACTGAGAGTTGACCCCAACATAATAGAGTAGCTAGGTAAATGATTATGATGAACAGGGTTACCAGGCTTGCCAGGGTCTATCCTCCTTGTTTGTGATGCCAGTTTAAATACCACCAGATACTCACATATGACAAAGATGCCATTGCCAAAGATGCTTCGGTAGATAGGGCCTGAACTCTGCGTTGCCAGTGTTTAGTGAAGACGCTGTGAATCGAAGTAGACGACGAGTTTCGAACTGCCAGTCAGGGTTCGACTTTTGAATCTGATGAAAATACAGCTTAATTATCTTACACATAAAGTACAAATATCAAAATCTCCTAGATAGAATAGAAACAGTTTTTATAAAACAGACTTTAAGAGCGATAATTAAATAGAGATAACATCGACAAGTCAGCCATTACGGCAAGTGTGTAACAGGTCACTTGCCGTAATGGCTGACGTTACACACTTTCAACAAGATTTCCAAATAAAACAGAGACTAACATAACATGAACTCCTATAACCGTTTAAGGAACGCTAATAAACCAGCTAATTCGTACTGTCATTTAGCTGTATAATTGGGAGCCTAAAAATGTCACACTTAGCAATTCATCTAGGAGCCTCCATACAAAAACAAACAAAATATGATTATTGATTATATACCTTATGAAAATGAAAAATGATATTAAGAGTCGTCAATTGAGCGGATATTTTGACAACTTCAATCATAAACTCACTGGTCCAAAACGACCTTTTAAAAACCCTGTTCTAATTAAAAGGAACTGAACACCACAGTTCTTTGTCCCACCTCATAAGCAGTTTTGCTCAAGCAGTTCTCTTCCATAGCACATTTCAGATGGAACATCATGACATCTTGCAGATGAGCTGATCGTTCTATAGCTGACGTGTCCAGAACCAAGTCTGCCAAGGAATGGGTGCAGACAACCGCAGCTGCATTACCTGGATTATTAAAAAATACTTGAACACCTGGTCATTTTGGGTGAAATGAATGACGATTAACAAAAGAGATGGTCAGAGACCTTGGGGGCGAATAAAAGAATTCCGCCGAAGTGAGAGCAGGGGCTTTAGATTCGAGAAAGACTTACACTGACCTCATTAGTAGCATAGGCTTGTATTCCTCATAGGGTCTAAGCGTAACCTTTACGAGAACACAACCATGATGCTATGAGGTTTAATCCACTCACATATCACCGAACCCGTTATAAAGTCCCATGGAATAGTGGGAGGGCTTATTGCCCCCAGGCGCAATATTCCAAACTTCCAATAAAACTTTTCCCGACCTAGTTATTGAATCCAGCACCTCTAATGTATGCAACCACTAAACTGTTGGAGCACCTATAGGCTAAAACGTAAACATCAACACCTGTTTTATGCTAGATTTTTACTCTCTGATGTATTACGTCTTGGCTGTCAATGTGTTTTTCATCTACATAGTATATATCCGTATAAAATACTTTAATATTATACTTGTTTCCATTTATTTCAACAGGTTAAGTTCCCAGCACGCTTCCAATGAGCCAATCAAAAACTAAAACGCATTTGAACTTTAAGAGCGCCATAACTTAGCGTAAGCGAAATTCTAAGTCGATGGTCATATCTGTCATTAAATCGCTGGTGTCCACAGAATAGGCTAGATGACTGCATCACAAATAAATTCTGAAATCTTGTTTGGTAAATAGTTTTCCTTCTAAAATTCGCTCTTGCTTAACTTTGGCGTATTCAGGGTTTAATTTATACATACCACACAATAAGAATGTCAATGGCAATGAAAAATTATGACGTCACGCTTTTGTAATCCAAAATTTTTTAGAACTAAATATTGTTTTTGACAGTTCATAAGAAGTAACTCAGTTGACTAGTAGTAGTCATCTACCGTACTATACAGACAGCGTGAGAAACATTAATAGATGCCTTTAATAGCATTTGGCGGTAGGTAAGCCTTAGTTTAGTTTGATATCACATGACTTACAAACATCACATCCACTAAAGAATAAGAGATAATAAAAACTTCTTTAGCCACCACTTTTTGAAACTTCTAACTTCAAGCTCAAAGTTATATCATTCCCGAAACTATTTCACTTTGACCGTTGATATAAAAACTCAGGATACGCAATTCTTTACCAACACGTAAAAAAGGTCATTCTGCTGATATTTGATTTGATGGCACGATTGGCGCATTAGTTGAGCGATCGACAGCTGCGCGAGTTCGAGTCCCGCACGGAACAAATATTTGTATGAGATAATTGTGCCAGGTCTGAGTATTTGTTCATGTGAATATTTCTGTTTGTTAATGCACTCATGATACAGGAAATATTCCTGGTGTGGAGCAACGTATTTAAAAAAACGAAAAATACTATTAAAATATATTTGTCATTTTTGGAAATAACAGTTCGTTCGTGATTAGCGCTACGATTTTCGTGTTCGATTTACGCATGGAACAAATATTTGTATGACCTATAGATTTATGCCCCGTGTTTGGGTGTACGTATTTGTGATGATTTATTGTAAACGCAACCGCGATATAGGAAAAATCCCAGAGAAAAGAAATAGTTTTATTAAAAAACAATTTTTACTAACCGACATTAAGGAATCCCCTTTTCCAATTGTTCTTGAAGTGACGATTAAATATAGATTATTGTAGAACAAATAATTTTCACTACCCAACTCTCAAAATATGCGCGTGTATATCTTAAGTTTTTATGTCAATGACTTTCATATCATACATTTCCATTCATCTCAGACGCCAAGCGCTGGAATGATGAAATACTATGACACGTTATATTTACGATCAAAGGAATAATGTATTAGAAATGCTTGAACAGACTTATAGAAAAAAACTTTTCTCTTCGATAATATCGGTATCGATCAATATTCTGAACATTTCTGTAACAATTTGCTGTAACTTTGGCAAAGCCTTAGAAATATATTCTTGTGAAGTTATTTATTTGGTAGGAATAACAAGTAGCCTCGTAGCTAGATAGATACCGCGCAGATCGGCCGATCTGTGAGGTTAAGCGGCGCTTAACACCGTCAGTCCTTGGATGGGTGACCATTTTCCACATATCGAGACCCGGAGTTTATCGTGCTTTACAGTGTTACGGGTGTCGGTAGCCCAAAAAAAATCTGACAACCAGTCTAAGTTAGAGTATCATTGTCTCCCAGTAATTTGGTGGCAGAGGTTAGAAGTGCTCCGTGTAAAATACTGATATTCAGCCGCAACCGGTTAGATTGGAAACCGACCCCAATGTAGTTGGGAAAAGGCTAGGCAGATGATGAACAAGTAGCCTGGGGTGAATAGGATTTTAATCCATCTGTAAATATTAATGTAATCGTAATAAATATATTATTAACACGTAAAACATCGCGATAAAGATCGCAGTTTTAATTCGTAGACCGTACACAACCCAAATATTTGTCAATGGTGGCTGAGAATTTTATGGCCTGTGATGCCTATTTGAAAGAATGAATAAAATTTATTGCCCTACATATAAGACTGACCAACATTAAAGGTTTCTTTATGTATGTTTCAGAATGCTATTTTTTTTAATAAATTGATTTATAGCGTTTTGATAATCATAATATATTGGATTGGCTTGTAAGCAGCGGCGTACACAGAGTCTTTAGACATGGTAGGCAAAAAATTTTAAAAGCTGACTTACTTAAAAATGCCTACCGCATGTTGGTTTTGGTTCGCCGTCTTGTCGATTAAATAATGATGTATGTGATTTGCCACCTCAAATATCTTATAATAAATATTTATCTGAGTTGTGTAGGGTAGGCAGTGTGTTTTTGTCTTTATGGACTGCACGTCACTGCTTGTGAGAGACTGGCGATACATCATTTTTGACAAACATTACTTTTTGTGTCAAACAAAATAATCTCTCATTCTATCTTAGGCATGGTACAACACTAGGTAATACTATCAGTTCACAGCGATCAATCACTATATTGGATGGCCTATGAGACTGCCACATTGGTCTAGTGGTCGCAAGCGCGACTGCTGAGCGCGAGATCCTGGGTTAGATTACCGGGTGGGGAAAAGTGTTATTGAGTTTTTCTATATGGAACCTTTCAGTAACAGCAACAGTCTGGAATTGTGCCCGGTAGATGGCAATAGGCTCGCCCCCTATTCAAGGAACTCAATAAAGGCATTGGCGAAATGTGGGTGTTTAATAGTACTCCTCTGCCTAACCCTTCGGGGAATACAGGATGCTATGTTATGTTATTTTAAATTCTATTGGACGATTATTTTTTGTGAAACACGAAAATCAATGGCAAGAACAATTTGAAACCTGTGTTTGCTATTTTACAAAACCTGTACAAATGTATTATCAAGCAGATAATCAGTGGAACAGGGTATAATCACATTACAACAACCAAGTTACCCCGGACAGGTAACGTACGAGATAACGGGTTTAATCCGATGCACGGTAGTGTGTTATAAGCCTAATGAGTTAAAGTGATGGCCTAACGACTATTTACTAGGTTAAAGTTGTATCGTGTTGTAGACTGACGCTAATCTAGTTATATGGGGTGCACAGAAAAAGAAAAGTAATAGCCTCCCCGAGTGTCAATTTCGATGTACTGTTCACTGCATTGTTTCATCACGTCATGACTTAACATGGTATGGCATGGTTAATTAAAAGAGGAAGGGAGGGGGTGGCATACAAGAGGCAATTACTAAAACATAAGTCGTTTGATGGACTTTCAGAACGATAAAGGCGAAGTTTGTTCCTGAGGTAGATATAATGTAAAAAATTTCATATACCTATTACATACGCACATCCTTATTTATTCAGTAAATGATACGGAACATGCGGAACGAAACAAAAAAAAAAAAAGTTTTTTTTTCACTCTAGGATTTGTCCTGTGTCGTGGGTACAGTTTACAAAACATACATGTCACATGCACACATAACCAGACCCGAAACAACTATCTGTAGATCATACAAATATTTTTTCCGTACGGGAATCGTACCCGCGACACTTAGCGCAGAAAGCTAATCACTTAGCCACTGCGCCAACCGCGTCGTCAATGTTGTTTTTTTTTATATTCTACATTTTCATTCTCAAAAATAATTAAATTCATTATTATTCTACTACAATATTTTAAAAAATAAGACAGTTCTCTTGTAAAAAGACAAATGCATGTGACATCTTGTTTAATTTCTAATTTAACGTATGTCTCAAGTAAACTATTATTAGGTATATGTATTTTTATAAGCTCTTAATTTTTTAAAGCAATTTAAAAGTGGAGTATATATTTTAGCAAGGCACTATCAGGTGTCTCTTCCCCTACAATTATTTAGGCCTAAAATCTACACAAAGTTACACAATTTAATGATAAATGAGGGTAGTTACTAATGTTAATCTTTGAGTATTAAGCGTGATTCAATTTGCATGGCTAATATGAATTTGTAATTTTAGTTTACGCTTTTCACGTACCGCTGCGGTAAATTAACAAGGCAATAATTATATTACGTTAAAAGGGTTAGCCGAGCACTATCACTGGGAATATTGCTTTAATAGGTTAGGTTAGACTTCGTTTAAAAATGTACATCCTGTAGATAGGAATGATCGCGGAATTTTCACACATTTCCGGACGATTTTTCAGGCATTATGTATGCCTATATATATTTTTATAGTGGCGCATTACCTATATACGGCACTATAAAACATTTAACTGCATATTGCCATACTGTTGATCACGGAGCTCTTTCAGAATGAGAGAGCTTGTTTCCACCATGCTTATCTGGTCCGAGGTGACGGAATACACACACCATCGAAAGCTTTATGAAGCCCTGTTAAGTTTGCGGGTTTCCTTATGATGTTGACAAAATGTGGGTGAACAATAGGTTATTCCGAACCTTTCGGGGATTATAAGCGTAATGATATGTGTATGTATTTTTATAATTCCAATATTCATTTTTTACTTACCAGGACATGTGACGTCTCCGTACTCCTCATGCATACATTGGAACAGGTTGGTCTCATTGCCATCGCAGTCTACGCCACTGAGCATAATCTTGGAGAAACCGAAGTGATAGGTCTGAAGAGCCTGTGCGGCGTAGCCTAATGCCAGGTGACGGCAGACGACGGAAGCCTCGTAGAGAGTCCAGCCGTCAGGGCATATGCTGCCCCAAGTACCATTGTGATAAATCTGAAAAAAAAAAAAAAAGGCTTTATGTCAGATCTTATTGCCACCCACTGGTCATAATTTCGAACTCCGGCCTACCACTGCTAATTTTTGATTTTTGTTCCTGTCGTCCCGTGCCTTTTAAAACATATTAAACTATGAAAGCGATTCCGATTGCGAGCGTCTTACACGGTTACCTGATGGGAAAATTAGCACTATACTTGTTTCAGGTACTCTTAGCGTGTTTCTCCGTCATTATGCGTTTAGATACATCTTACCCCAAGAATGTAGCCTTAGGCGCCATGCTTTCATCAGAGTTTTTATCTTCTCTACTTAATGAATTGGTCAAATGGGCAGTTAACCAACTCACCTCCACTCTCCCTTCTTTGTTATCCTTACCACCAATCAGCCTCAAACTAGTACTGCTCACATCCAACAATTCAAAGAGCTTCTTCCTCTTGTTATTTGCCTTCAGTAAATTCTCAGCGATTTCAGATTGGTTCATACATTTTACGCCAGCTGCTTCATCTGGTTCGCAGTCTGATGACCCCCAACGATTGAAAACGCATTTTGATAGAGACAGTTCATCTCCTTGGCATATCACGTCGTCCAGCCAAAATTTTTCTGCAGGTTAAGAAATAGTGGTATAATAGTAAATAAAATGATATTCATGGCGTTTCTTGGCGGTCTCGGTTTCTATTGTCTTAACAATCAACTCATATTTTGGATCAGTTCATGTAAATTCTTGGCATTTCACCAGTAAAGGCCAAGTTAAAATTAAAAGTAATATTGATCTCTAACGTTCTGATAATTTATATATATGTCGTAAGTAGATATCATTTTTGTAGGAAACTATTTACATTTGTGAGTTTTGTGTCCCAAAAAATTACATAAGCGCCCACTTCTTCGATTAGCAGATAAGAAAATATTACTTACATAAAAATCAGTTCCGTCGTTTTTCGTCATTTTTCAACAACAATTCTACGGTTTACACTACCTTAAAATGCAATCGAGTAATGGAGAGCAACATTACAACTGATAAATAAACCTTAATACTATAAGAACTATACCAGTTGCTTCTCCATACTGTCCACCCTTAGTAGCCACTCCAGTTTTATTGAAGGTTCTGCAGACGACGGAAGCTGCTGCGTCATCCCAGGAATCATCACACACTGCTCCCCAGCGACCGGCGTGGTAAATGTATACGTTGCCTATAATAACAATACCATTCAGGATATTTAGTGCAGACGCTTGAAGAAAAAACCGCTACTGAACAGTTTGTTAGTACTTTTTTTTTCATATCGTATCTTATATTAATTTATGCATGATTTGATTCTTCGGTTCTACATTGTCCTTGCATAAATTCAACAACAAATTTATAAATATTTTGCCTGACTGACTATTTTTATAGCTTTTCTGTGAAAATGTATTTGATATGATTTGAAAAATATTGCGAGTTTTGCTCCTCCTCGATCTTAATTACCTCAAACCCAAGCTCAAGGCTAGTATGGCCTAGCAACAAAAACTTATATAAGTTATGGAACTTACATAGTTTTTGTTTTGTTTTATGTGTAACGTTTGATTTTAATTAATTAGGGAGATAGACTTATATGACACTGCAAATATTAAGTAGACAGTAATGTCCGTATAAAAACAGTCTTACCTTCAAATTCATTTGGGCCTCCCTTTAACTTAATTCTTCCTTCCAATTTCTTTTGCTGATTCAACAGATTCTGTATAAAATCCGCTCGTAATGCTCTGTCACGTTCACTAAGATCTCTACTGAACACTCCCACCGTCCTTATTAACAAGAATATCAACACTATCGATTTTAACGTATATTTTATTTGCACCATTGTCTATACCTAATATAGTCTATAGCAAGATAGAAGGCGGAATAATAAACCATTCACTAATATCGAATAATTAAATATATTTTTAGTACAAACGGTACCAGTATGCCTCCTTGCGGAACACCATAAAAAGTGTTAGTAATCTTCTTTTTAAAGTTTATATAATAACAAATATTATTTTTAAAATAAACTTTATCACATATTTCACTCAAAAACTCAGAAAAATGATTTGAAAATGTAACGAACACAAATTTACCGTGATAGGTCTAGGGAACAACTGACGTGAGTCTCCGTTGATTCTATTGTTATGAATGCCATGTAATTATTAGTTCAATGTCATGCTATATTATAATGAAGATTCCTGTGATGAGTTTGCCACACGTACGCCACATTATTTAAGGCAATGATCGCGTAACAACTCTAAAGTTCATAGATTCACAGAATCTATAATATTCTGTTATAATGACACTCAGTGTACACTCTACAACAAACGATAGAGTTCTGAGAAAGGTTCCAAATGGATTGTAATTTAATTTGTAGGTGTTAATCAAATTTATTTAGGCCTAACTTCAACAGTAAACTTAAGTAAATTTGATGGTAGATTTCTTGAACCTTTATATGAACAAGTTTAGAATACTGATCCTATTAAATGAACAATTTCTTGGAACATATTTAAATGATTTTGATGAATTAAAATTTGCAGAATTTTTACACAACACAATGGGGATTTTAATTAAGGATTTCGTTAGAAATAAACTTTAAGCTATAAAGTGATTAATAGCGACTACTTCTACAGCAGTTGTAAAATTAATTTTGTGTACTACATATCTGTAGTACTAAAAAACAATAAGCAAATAAAGACAAACAAATATTACATACTTAAAGAACAATAGTATTATGAAAACATCAAAAGAAACAATAGTACCTAAAGAATAAATAATAATAACATTATTTACTCTATTTTCCTTTCCGTATGATTCCATACTGCAAACCAGTGTAAATATTTGATAATAGAAAAACAGATAGACTTATCGCTGATATAACTTTTCTTAAAATTAGTATATCAAAACTGTATTAATGCTACATACTATATACTGTGGTGGGACATTATTTATTTTTATAAATAGACAGAGTATTATTCATTGTACACGAAGTACAGATAGTACAAAGTGAAATTATATTTTATGTTTGTTAATTGTGTGCTTAAATAAATCGTAATGAAACAATGTTTGTTTCAGAAATGTTTGTTTTGTATGTTTGCTTAATTCTGTCTATTTGAATATTTATTCAACCAAAAATCAGTTTCACCTGACTTTTCTGATTGGCAAGAATCAGGAAGCACCTATTGGTTACCACAAAAACTAAGAAATATTATGCTAAGATATTTTTGCAGCATTTAAAAGCTACTTTAAATCGGTGCAGGCTTGTAAAGGTGCGTTTTGTAGAGTCTATTGTAAGGGAAATAATATACCCTCAAATTCATGTAATAATACCGATCTCCATTCTCATTTAAAATAAAGTAGTCTGTACATCTCAAACTGACAACTGACATTGAAATAAATAGGTCATAAAATATTGATAACTTAAATAGTAAAACAATGTTAACTAGAAAGAATCTTTAGTTGATGATGAAGATAGAAGTAAAGAACCTCCATGGTTGATGAAACCTGAGATCATCTAGCACAGCAGATCCTGGGCAGTCACCCTCGATACCACCATTGTAGACTGGCTAATAATGTGATGTAGGTTACATCACATTAAACGACAATGATGACGATGAAACGACTGGATCCATAATTGTGTTTTGAGAGAAGCTTGACCCCATTGAGGGGAGGTTTTAGCAAAGTGAACACCAAAAAAGCACACACATTTTAATTTTTTTGTTACATAATACTTATTAAGTTAAGGATAATTGATGAAAATTGTACCTTAGGCAGTGTAATGCTTGCTAAAAAAATTAATTAGAATAATAATTGATTTAGATACTGTTGCGGGGGGGCTTGAACCCCCGACTCCGCCACTGGATGTAGCCGACTTGATAGAAAAAGAATGATAGGATGAGCTATTTCCATGTGCCGAAGAAGATACTGAATGAACTTCGCCTTAAAACAAAGTTCATGCGGAACACTTTGCAGCACATCATATCATTTGACCTAAATATCTGTTTTGTCGCAAACGACTTCTCATGTTCAGTTGTATGTTTGAGAAGAGCACCTAATCTAATTGACACTCTATTGCTTAATACAGTGGGTTGAGAATGAATTGTGTTTGTTACAAAAAATATGATGATATATATTATCAACTATAAAAATCTTTGATAGGAAAAAAACTGTAAGTAATGAAACTGATGTCATTGTTGCAGATTTGATTAATTTATTTGAAATTAGTTAGATGGTTGTTAGTGTTTTGACATTGTGTGACATTGATTTTATCGAATTTGTCAGAGTATTGCAGACTGACTCGTTGATCTGACACTTCACAAAACATCACGTCTGTATTCCCCGAAGATTCAGGCACAGGTGTACATTTCTATAAACACATTTCGCCGATGCCGTTACTCAGTTCCATGTAATAGGGGGCGAAGCTATTGTCATCTACCAGGCACAGTCCAGGCAGTCGTGCTGTTCCTGAGAATTTCCAAACAGAAAATCCAATAACGCTTCGTCCGACCCGGGAATCGGACCCAGGAACTAACGTTCAGCAACCGCGCTTGCAATCACTGGACCAATGAGACTGTCAGATTAGTTTAGGCAATTTTAAATATATACAGATTAATATAAATTTATATTATTTGCGACTCAAATTAAAACATTCTAACAATGTAACTACTAATTCAACAAAAATTCACACTGGGTTCAACTTTGCTTAGTTAACAAAGCAACTTTCAAGTTAGTTCATTACTACCTAAGCGGTTTTTGCTAAGCTACTTAAAGGTCTACTTAAAATCAGGCCACTAAGAGTGAAAATAGTAGTGAAACACGAAAATGTTTCTTAAGTCTTATATGTTTAGCACTGTGCAGATATTTTGTCGGTAGGTAATAACAAGTGCTCACAGAATGCCGTTATTAACATAACATAACATAGGATCACGCCTCTATTCCCAGAAGGTTTAGGCAGACTTCGCCAATGCAGTTCTTGAGTCCGGTGTAATAGGGGGCGAGCTTATCGCCATCTACCGGTCAAAGTTGCTGACTCCGTGACTGACAATTTCCATACAGAAAAACACAATAAAAATTTGCTCGTCTCGGGAATCGAGTTCAGGACCTCACGCTCAGCAGTCGCGTTTGTGACCATTAGACCAGTAAGGCAGTCATTAAGTTCCGTCAGAAAGCCGTTACTAAGTTCCTTGTGATAGGGGGTGAGCCTAGTGCCATCCATCGGGCATAATTCTAAACTCCTGGCTGCTACTGAGAATATTTGAACAGAAAAACCCAATAATACTTTCCGATCCGGTCATCGAACCCAGGATCAAACACTCAGCGCTTGCGACGATAAGGCAATTTATTTCAATTATGTCACTACATAGAAAATTCACTCATAGTTTAATCTTTAGGCTAATGAAATGAAATTGTTTATTTTGCAAATATAATTTTTCTATGACTATCCCTGAAAAGAAATGCCGAAACAAACTCACTATTCTGTGCAATTGACAGCCCTACCATATAAAGTATGAATAACTGAAATAAAATGAGCAGAATAATCGATAATTCTATAATCGATATTAACATAGATAAATCGAGAAGCGACCGCAGTTTTAAATTTACTAACGCTCGATTTAGTCTGTTGAGGGGAAATCTCGCGGCATTAAAGATCACGTCGAAATCGAGATATATCAAAATAAAATTTGATACCAATAAAAAATAGACTTCAAAAAAGTAAAAATAAATGTTTTATGTTACAATATAGTAGAAGGATATTGAAGTCGGCGCCGAATTGAGAATCTCCTCCTTTTATTAAAGTCGGTTAAAAACGTGCTCGTAAACCTTTTTTTCTAATTCTCTCTCGTAATATCACATTTGAGATATCGTTACCGTCCAACAGTGGTTAGACGTTGGCGAAATTTCAGTGTTTTTATCTATAGAGAGTGATATATAGAGATTTTTGTCGAAACGACTGAGAATTGCTCCCTAGCCTGTCGCACTAAAATTATAGAGATAGATTTGTTTGTTTGTCGTGACTCAGCGGAATGGGTAACCCAGTTACCGGATAGTTTAATATGTTTTGTGTTTGTGGTCAGCTGATGGTGAATTATTGCTTGTGTAGATAAAGCTACGTCGCTTCCTGTAGACAACAAATCTGTCTATAAGATTCAGTTTCTATGGGACTCCTAGCTTTAATGAAAACTGTTAACTCCCGTATAGAGGTCATATAGTATAGGGTTGAGTTTCTCAAAGATTACGAAAGAAAGAAAGAAATAATAATCCGTACAAGCAATGGCAGTATAAGATTTAGAAAAATTATAAAAGAAAAGAAATGAAAAAGTATTTAGGAGTTACAACATTTATCTCGAAATAAAAATGACTTACTTTTGACTTCACAAAATAACAGAATAAGCGAAATTTGGATTTACAATAGTACATCTCTGCCTAACCTTTCGGGGAAAATAGGGTCGTCGTGTGATGCTATGTTATCCAGCCATGTATGGATACTAAAATGTCTGGTTTTCAAAAAATAAACCTCTCAAATTTGTTTCGGCGTTTCTTTTCAGAGGCAGGCAATCGGACAGTGGTGCTATTCCGATCTAAAAACGATTTGTAAAAGCTTTCTTTAAGGAATCGTTTACAGAAAATACCTAAGTTCTTATATCTTAAGATTGGGATTTATCTTCAGTTTAGATTCATGTGTGGATGAGATCGCGAGATGGATCAGTATCGCTAACTGATCCATCCGCCCCTTGGAGGTGAAATGGGGGTTAATATTTTCTAAGAACACTCTTTCTATGTAGACTCAGTCGCGGTCATAGCAGTTCACAGTTATACCACAAAATGGTTCAGTTGCCTCGAAGGAAGCCAGTCCTCGCCAAGCTGGTCTGATTTGGCGATCAATCAGATTTGCTTCAACCCGTAAGGGCGGTAAACATAAGGTGGAAATTCATTTATACTACAGTATAAATACAGTGGCAGACAGTAGAGTACAGAAGGCCTACACCATACTACGAACGTATTGAGGAACTAGACATGATGTTCCTCCATTGAAAAGGGTGAATCCTCCGACCAGGCAAAGTGGTTACCCTGGCGGGCCGAAGGTTGAAGTCGAACATTCATATATGTGTAGAATAGTTGTAAACTCTCATAGTGCGATTCAGGACTTTCTGTTGTTGCTTCACTCCGATAGATGGCGCTTTATTTTTTGCCATGTTGCGAGAGTAGTCGCTACACATGCAGGTAGGTGTATGCACATACCTATATACGCTCAAGTAGGCGATCTCAAACTATGAAAAAAAAAAAAAAAAAAAAAAAATGAATCCCGCACCCGTATTACGTAAGAACTATGAGACAGTTGCTGTCTATAATAATCATGCTATCCCGTATGCTCTTATGAAAAGATATATAAGCGAGAAAAGGATGCGCTGTTTATCGTTTATCGCTATCGCTGTGTCAGATTTTTCTTATGTAATCAAGTCGCCGCCGCCGCGCCGCCGGTCGCGTCACGAGTGCCCGTGTTTTAGCTTACGCACGCGTTCATGTGTGCGTTCCTTTTCATTTGTCATTGGGGATTCGCCTTCTGTATAATTTCTTTTGTGGACATGAATACAATTCCGTGTAGTTCTAATATTTTTTCGCTGCATTTTTCCCGCAGATTTTTTGTCCAGAAAAACTGGCTATAACAAACTGTTATGAATAAAAAACGCAATGTTGAGTGACTGTTCCAACAACCAATTTTAGTTACGCCGTTTGTTGAAGTAGTTCGCAATTTTTGTTCGAGAGGTATTTGGAAACGTGATTTTTTAATAAAATTGTATTGCAGCTATTGTTTTCGGCACATCATAATTTTGTTAGTGAGTGTAGTTATACAAACACGATGGCATATTTCGTCCTTCGCACCCTTGGCAGACAGTTCCTAAACCTTGTTGCCATCTTAGTTAATGATTAACAAAAGACAATATAATAGCATAAAGGTTGTATCCTCCGAAGGGTTAGGCAGAGGTTTACTTTTGTATTTTCACCGAGACAATTTCTGAGTCCCATGTGCCATCTATTGGGGACAACTCCAAATTCGTGCTGAATATGACAATTCTATACATTATGAAAGTCGCGGGCAACCGATGGATGCAAGTGGCGGAATGTCGTTCAATGTGGTGGTCTAAGGGGGAGGCCTTCGTTCAACAGTGGACGTCTTCTAGCTGATGATGACAATTCCATACCGAAAAACCCAATAACGGTTTACACGATCGAAACGAATCCAAGACCATACGTTTAGCACCCGCACTTGCCACTACTAAACCAAAGAGGCAGAAAAGAAGTGTGTTAAGATTTCTGCCTACCCTTAAGGAAAATAGGATAAAGAAGGTAATGTATATTTTATGACTCAAATTACGGCAGTTGGAATGAAGAATAGATTTAAAGAACGTTTAGATCTGAAGATTAGGAGGGTAGACCGGGGTATTTTGAACCGGGTTCAAAAAGGAGGAGGACTTAATTTTTTTTTTTGCCTATCCCATTTAGCCGGCAAACGAGCATACGTATCGCCTGATGGTAAGCGATTACCGCCGCCCATGGACACCCGCAACACCGGAGGAGTCACAAGTGCGTTGCCGGCCTTTTAAAAACGAGTACGCTCTTTTCTTGAAGGTTTAAGGTAAATATTCTTTAATTACTATTTTGTAACAATAAACATATATTTTTTGCTTTTTAGCTAGTTTTTTGAAGGCGGTGTTTTTTTTATTGTGTACGTGTACACAAACATACGGGTACATCCCATATATTTGTGTACACTTCCTGACAAAAAGGGTAATACCGTTTTTTCATCTTCTCAGTATATTATGGTAGTAACTATTTTGAGTCGAGCCAAAAACCGTTAATAGCGACATACTCTCGTAATTGGAATCGCTTTAACTTTTTGCTAAATTTATTATTGTTTTGACTGTGTTATTGGTCCAATGCTCGCGGGAGTTAATGGCCGCATCGGAATGCGCAGTCCATGTGGCGGAATTTTGGGCCATACTAATTTAATTTGACATCGAGACGCTAAGAAGTGCTCGTATGTGCGCTTGCTGAGCGTCAGTTGCCGGTCTCGATCCCCAAATCGAACAAAGTGTTAATGAGTTTTTCTATTCTGGAATTCTCACTAGCACCCCGGTAAGTGACAATAGACCTATTACATGTGATCGGGGACTAATAACATAAAATGTAAAATAGTACAACTCTATAATAGTACGACTCCTATCTATGCGCAGTGGCTAAGCGATTCACTTTATGGGCTTCGATCCTCGATGCCTGCACGGAATAAAAATTTGTTTGATCTAATTATAGTTATTTCGAGTTTAGCTGTGTGTGCATGTGAAAATGTTTGTACACTGTATCCACGATACAGGAGAAATCCTAGTGTGGATCAAAGTTTAAGAACAAAACCTTTCGCGGAATGTAGCCGTGATGTTGTGTTAATTGTTTTCTTACAGTTGTAGAACGGAGAATTTTTTAAATCAAACAGTTTAATGAACATTTTTGAACCGTGAAAATCAAAGCGATTCGTAGCGAGCATGTTACATTATTAACTGAAACAATTTCTCTGTATTTGTCTCAAAACAAACGAAATTTTATCCCCAAACTGATTTAGACAGATAAATTGATGATTAATTGCGGAAACATCCCATCACAGCGATACTTGTGTCACATAAAATGGATACGTGCGGGTAAAACAAATGATTCTGCTCAAAATTTGACTTTTAGATGAGAATCAGCCATTATAGAAAGACTAGTTATGATCTTGGCTCTGCCTGAGTAAAACAATCTTATGTGTCAAGCAGTTAAATTAATCCAGGATAAAAGTATTCCAGTCCCGAATTGTACTTTTATTTTTGAAAAATGGTTGCTTAAACCTTTAGTTTAAACTCAGACTGTCCGCTAATCGGACATTGTTACTTTAGGTCGAAATGAAACTATAATAGAAATAAAATAAAGTTCAATTTTGTGCACACATGAATAATGTCGTGTGGTTTGCGAGAGCTTTTGTAGAAGTGACATAGTAACGAGAACAAAAGTTTGACAGAATCGCATAGTATTGTCAGCGCAGAAAATTTCTTGTAAAGTTGCCATTTTGTAATGTCAGTCAATTCTTAGTTTGAAGTCCCAACAAAGACAATTGTATTGTTCTAACCGCTAGAGATCCACAGCTGCTCAATATTGAAGCTTAGAAAGACTCAACCGTAGATGTCTTTAAAAGAAAACTTAAGTTATTCTTAGTACATAAAGCATATTATAATATTGCAGATTTTTTAAAGGACACGTTTTAAATTGTATATGATAAATTCTAAAATATATATATCATATTTAAATTGTAAATTAATCATCGAATATTTATTATCTTTTAACGAATTTTAAATTAATTGTTTTATAATCTAATTCAAAAACTAATTCAAAATTGGTACGCCACTGTATGTGGCAAACATGTCAGAACCAACACAATTGTAACATCCTGCATGCAATTCACACTGTATGTACACACATGTTTAAGCAAATAAATTTTATCTTATCTTATCTTATCTTATATTAAAGTTCAGACAAGAAAAAATAACAAAGAAACAAAAATATAAAATAGGAATAAACAGAAAATAAACTAATTTTTTTGAGCTCTGAACTTCTTAAAGAGAAAACTTTTCATCACATATAGATTTTGCACCAAAGCAAGTTTTGTTGGCAAACATACTCCATCATTCATCTTTTGATACATTTGAAAGGCTATAATTTTCATCTTACATTTTCTGAGCTACATAAAAGGTACGCTTATAATGAATCAGGTGTTATTTTGCGGAAATCCATGATAAACAAGATGTACAACTAAAATGTTCACCAAACTGGTTTGGCGGAATTAACAGCGTTCAGTGCTAGCTAAATCTAAAATAAACAGAAACTTATTTATTATAATTATATTGTAATAAATAAGTTTCTGTTTATGAACGCCTGAAACACAGGATTACCTAGTTCAGGCACACATGTAACGTAGGTTCTATGTATTAAGATTTTATGTACCTTACTATTAATTGTAACATTTTAATTTGAATAAAGTTTTATTATCTATACATATAAATAAAATTGGAGTGTCTGTTTGTAATATTGAAATAACCGTTTTTACTACATGCATATGAATATATATACGGTACATACACCAAAATAACATTTTTTAAAAATTTTGTCTGTCTGTCTGTTTGTATAGGCTAATCTCTGAAATGATTGGACCGATTTTGACGGGACTTTTATTGGCAGGTAGCTGATGTAATAAGGAGTAACTTAGGCTACTTTTATTTTAAAAAATTCTTTTTTTTTAGAAAAAAATAGGGTTAAGTGCATTAGGTTTCACTAAAAAATACATTTTTAAGTTCCGACATCCACGCGAACGAAGTAGCGGGCACAGCTAGTATTTTATTAACACTAAATATTCTAGTTGTAAGTATATCTTGTATGAACAGAAGACTAAAAACCCCATTTCTGAAATTTCTGACCGTCTCATTGGTCTAGTGGTCGCATATGATACTGCTGAGCACGAGGTCTTGAGTTCCTGGATTGACAAAACGTTTTCTGTATAGAAATTCTCAGCAGCAGCATGAAGTTTGGAACCGTGCCCGGTAGACTGCCAGCTCGTCCCCTATTACATGGGACTCAGGACTTCGGCAAAATGTGCGTGACCTATATACCTTTGTCTAATACTTCGAGGAATATAGGCGTGATGATCTGATCTATTTCATTGCTCATTTCAAAAACAAACAAAGATAATTGGTCTTTTTGTCCCCTCCTTCCCCCTCGTTTGTTGCGCCAGAATTTCTTCCGGTATTCAAAATGAAGGAAGTAAAAAATGACCCAATAAATTTTGTTCCCATGCCCTAATTATACCTACCTGTGATACTTAAGGGGTCACATAGAGACCAATAAAACCGTCACCCTGTATAGATCCGGCCAAATTTACGGGCGCAACAAAAGTTTTATTGAGGCATCCGAAAACCAGTGTAATTTGAGCTATTTTACTCTTATTTTTTGGAGGTTTTCAGTAGTGTTTTTTTGTTAGTGGGTAACAGTAGGGGCCTATTGGTTCTGGTCTGGTTAGGATATAAAACGGAAATCTTTCATGGCATCTTGTGTTGAATTACTTCATCAGTTATATCATAGCTGTATGTGTAATAAAGGTGTTTTTGGGATGGTACTGGAGGAAGTGTTTTGTAAACATGTTATAGGTTGTTTTTATGAGGCGGTCACATAAACAAAAACATTTTCATTAGTAAACATGATCATGTAAACACCTCCTTTACTGGTGTTTCCAAGGTTTGTTCAATTGTTTTCTTTAGAATAACTGATTCAAATAATTGCCAACGGGGGAGTCACCATCCTTGGAAGAAGGTACACTAAATATTATGTTTACTTGACCACAATATTTACCTTACAACTGTGGGGAATGAGATAATCTGTTCAGTCTTCTGTTTTTTTCTAGTGAAACCTTCAACAGGCAGGCAATCAGGGTGAGGGTGGTGTGTGTGCGTGTGTGTGGCATTTTAAGCCACGCAACCACCTCGCTGTTTTCAGCACATGCGAATTTTCCAGAAGCATCTCATGTCTAGCGCCATTTCGTTAAGTGTTTACATTTATGAATTCAACTGTACCAAAAAAATATCAACATCATAAATTATTCCCTTTTACTCACTCTGTCTATTGGTGAAAACCGCATGAATATCCGTTCAGTAGTTTTTGAGTTTATAGCGAAAAGACACGCAGACAGACAGATAAACGCAGCGGGGGACTTTGTTTTATAATATGTAAAGATATCGTATTGAAACTGATATTAAGTATATTCCTTACGATCATGCATGCAAGCGATTCGTATTTGTCACAGTGATATGAAAATTATACAAAAAAAAAAAGTAAACATAGGAGGGTACCTTTGCCCAGCAGTGGGACACAATGTTATCATCATCAGCCAGAAGACGTCCACTGCTGAACGAAGGCCTCCCCTAAGGGGAAGGGTTTGCCATAATCCCCACGCTTGGCAGGCGGCTTGGGGATCGCAGTAGCTCACCGAATAGTGAGAGGACGCTGCAGCCCGTCCTCCGGCGTCTGGCCGCAATTTAAGTTAAATTTAACACAATGTATATTGTAAAAAATATATTTCGGACGATTTCGGGCAAAGAATCAGTTGCCATACAGCGTGGCAACGCTACTAGTCGTCTGGGCACACTGCCGGTTGACGATGCGGAGCAATATTGTGATTTGTAGATGTTTTGGTAATGTTTAATTAGTTTTGTGTGTAACTATAGTAGATAGAATAATTAGTTAGTAAATTATATACAGGAGTAATTAAAAAATTGTGTCTTATGTTTTTTTTATTGGAAGTATCACGCCTGTATTCCCCGAAGGGTTAAGCAGAGCTTTACAAGTCTACATCCACATTTCGCCGATGGTTATTTAGTCCCATGTAATAGGGGGCGATCCTATCGCCATATACCGGGCATAGTCCCAGACTCCGTACTGATACTGAGAATTTTCATACAGAAAAACTCAATAACACTGCCCGACCCGGGAACCGAACCCAGAACTTCACGCTCAGCAGTGGCTCTCGCAATCAATAGACCAATGAGGCCGATATATTGCAATCTAAACTATCTGAACCTTTTCATTAAGGCAAAGCCATAAACAGTTAAGTCGTTATAAGATTTTGCTTCCCCAATCCAACAGAATTATCCCTTAAACTAAATTTTCACAATATGGCAGTCATGAAGATCAGAACCTGTATTAAACCAGTCATTTGCGTGATTCGTTAATAAATATTACAAATTCGACCACTGAACCCAACTCCGAGGGTCACAGAATAAATCAAATAAGTTTCTACACAATTTGGGTCTGGTCCAGATATTATATGGATACAAGTGGTTAGAATCATACTGGGCTTACAAGCTATTTGTGGGCAGATACCCGTTGGGTAGGTAAATGTGTATAATAATTTATCGGGGTAACTTAGAATAGCATTTAATTAAGGATTGTGTAATATTCTGTATTTACCATCAATATAGATGGATAATGGATCGACGACACGATTGGCGTAGTGGCTAGGTGTCGCGGGTTCGATTCCAGCACGGAACAAATATTTGTATGATAGTTGTTTCGGCTCTGGTTGTGTGTGTATGTGACATGTATGTTTATAAACTATACCCACG
This sequence comes from Shargacucullia verbasci, assembly GCA_947562105.1. Taxonomy (NCBI): domain Eukaryota; kingdom Metazoa; phylum Arthropoda; class Insecta; order Lepidoptera; family Noctuidae; genus Shargacucullia; species Shargacucullia verbasci. The sequence goes on along the minus strand of OX387302.1, from coordinate 3,181,157 downwards.
ACACAGGAGAAATCCTAATGTGGGGCAACGTTTATTTAAAAAACAATAAAAACTTAATTTTCAATATACAGTAATTGTCACACGAATACCTCATAGGTATGCAAGTCAGCAGTCAAAAAAGTTTGAAAATCGATCTAATATCAGGGTATCAGTCTTGCTTGTATCACTTGGGTTGAAGCAGATAATAACAGCCCTCGTCAGTTCCAGGATTCTATAAATCTTTGGTAAAAATAAGTTGCGTAGAATAACGTATAGTTGTAGGTCCACAACACAGACTAATTAATCACAATACTCTGTGTACGCGATACATTTTACGTGGGCACGCTTTATTTTCTTGACAAACTGTTTTGGGGTTTCTCAGGGCTGGCTATTTTGAACTTCACACTGTAAATTGTTACACTGTAATGCTTTCGATTAATTTTGAGGCAACCTTGGTAACATCATAATGTAGCATCACGCATATATCCCCCAAAGGGTTAGACAGAGACTTGTGATCCTACAATAGTCTAAATGGCGAGCTGCTACTGAATTTGCTTTTAGAAAAACCTGGGAATCGAACCCAGGAAACTCAGCAGTTGCTCTTAAGATCACTAGACTTATCAGGCAGTCCGAAACGGCTGCTTAAAATGCATGCATGTCTTATACATCAAGCGCTTGAAGTTCTTGAAATAAAAATGTCGGGATTTTCTCTTTCCTTGAAACTTTTCCTTCGGTATGTGCATAAAATTTTTATTTTTAGTACTTTAGAAAGTACCTACAAGTTCTTCGTGGTTTATAGATCTTGTAAGAACTTGCAAAAAGTATAATTCACTCATATGTATACATAAAAGTTTATACTAAGGACAGCTAGTTCTTTTTTATACCTTATAGGTGTAAACTTTAGAGCGTGAGTTTCTGGGTTACCGGCAGCCTAATTAGGTAAAAAAAGCGACAGCCACATGACAGCAGTCTCACTGTCGGTTAATATAGTTATAACACCAAAATTACATTTGATAGTAGCCATCGCGCGATCTACGCCTGTCGCAAACTGATTGCTACATCGGTAATTAGGCTGTCTGTCGAGTAAAGTGGAGGATGATGAAGGATTTTTGTGTTAAAAAATTCTTAGACGGTATTTATAATTTACTCTAAGAATTTTAAAATGGATTAAGGTTTAAGGATTTCACCATTTATTTATCACCTCCGAATCGAATGATGGACTGACTGAGATCATAAGAAAATCTTCATTCAAAAAGTTTGAGCTCGGGCACTCTAGAACAACGGGTGGTTCACTGTGGCGTAGTAGCTTTTCCACCATCACCCTTCCTTGTTATCGCGCATTCACTCTGGACCAGGCCGTACATTTTGCCGCTACAGTACACATTTAATATGGCGTACCAATTTTAAATACGCAGAAGTTGATCAACCAATCAGAAAGCACAAACTGTACCCCAAAAGTTTTGTTCGTTATGTTTTCACAGATGTGTCATACGGCAATCAATTTTGACACCCTAAGTGCATTGCATAAAGTTGATTATTTTATTAAATGTGTCAGGTGTTTTCGATGATAGACTTTTGTGTCTGCGCAAATGAAAATTGAAGACGCGTCTTATTTTTTGTGTACTACCTACCGCACCTGCCTTCGTGTAACCTAGCCGTAAGTCAGCTTTCCCATTGGAAGAGCACACGTTTATATGTTGACAAGAAATCGTACTTTACAGACATTGTAGTCGGAACAGTCAAACAAAGAGATAAGTAAACACAACATAAAGTTTTCGAAAGAAACTATGATATGTGTCTTTAAATTGAAGTTTTACGTATACTCAATACTCAATATTTATTGCGTTCCACAATGTAACCGACGTTGTATATGGCCACCGACGGGGCCATTAAGATTGCTACATAATAATTAATTAAAGATTAATTACATAATAATTAATTAAATAATAATTACATTATAATTAATTAAAGATTAATTAAATAATAATTACATAATAATTAATTAAATATTAATTATTATGTAATTAGTTGAATATATTACTGGAATACATCGAAAATTTTATTTGTATCTCGTGACCTAACTTGATTCTTTGCTTGGCCGTACTTTCTGTCGTTTTATAGACTTTGTTGTGAAGAAAACTGAGTATAGAGTAAGTGCATTGTAGAGGTTGCACGTGGCAGAGATTCTGGTATCACTACACGGTAACTAAGTAGTGTAGTTTATGTGATGGCAGGAAAGGTTCTTTCTTCTTTCTAGGTTAATATAATACAGCATCATGCCTTTGACGGCACACTTGGCGCAGTGGTTGAGAGATTTGATTCCCGCACGGAACAAATATTTGTATGGTCTACATATAGTTGTGTCGGGTCTGGGTCTTTGTGTATGTGAATACACACCGTGCAGGAAAGAACGTAAAGCCGTTGGTCCTGCGCCTGACCTCTCTCCGTATCGGATTGCTGTCCCATCGGACTATGAGAGTGAAGTTATAGAGAGAGCACCTGTGTTTGCGCACATACTTGTGCTCTGTAATATCTCCTGCGTAGTTGGTTAATCTCCGGTGAGATTGGCCGCCGTGACTGAAATCGGTCAGGAAGATATTATTATTACAGCATCACGGCTGTAGTTCCCAAAGCGTTAAGTAGAAATGTATTACACCCACATTTTGTAGATATAGTTATTAAGTACCATAGGAAAGGACGGAAAGACGAGTCCTTTGCAAACTGCCAGACACTATTCCAAGTTCTGGACTGGTACAGAGAATTTCAGATAATACGAGTATCAATGAAACTTTGGCAGACCTGGGAATCCCAGGACCTTATTGTCAGCAGCCATGCAAGCAACCACTAGACCTCATTTATAATTTTCAGTTCTGCTTTGGGGCAAAGACAATCATTGCGAGGAAACCGTTATGTGCTAGAACGAAACAGGAACATTCGTGATCTCTTATTGCCATTAGGCCTACCTGTAAGGTTTTGTCTGCTCAGTATATGTTTAGATTCACCTGTAACCGGCGTGCACAGAGTTTTTAGACAGGGTAGGCAGAAAATTTTAAAAGCTTACTTCCCAATAATACCTACTGCATGTTAGTATTGGTTCGTCGTCTTGCCGATTAAATAATGATGTATGTGATTTGCCACCTTAAATATCTTATAATAAATATTTATCTCAGTTATGTAGGGTAGGCAGTGTCTTTTTGCTTTATGCACCGCACGCCACTGCCTGTAACACCGAAAGGTAAAGCAGATATGTAATATTGTACACCCACATTTGTAAATCTCATGCGAGCCAATTACCATCAACCAGGCACAGTTCCAGACTCCATTTTGCTACTGAGAATGTCCATACAGATAAACCCAGTAATACATTACCCGACCCGGGAATCGAACCCAGGACCTCACGCTCAGCAGACCACTAGCCTAATGGCAGTCAATCTTACAATTATGCCGTTATAAGATTATGAAAGGTTAAAAATAAAAGATTAGTTTACTCCTCCAACACTGAACTGTAAAATCTTAGTTTTAAAACACAACGAAAATAAAGCTTAAGGCGTTCAGAAACCGTTAATAAAATAAATTCAACCCATTACTGTCCCACTCCTGGGCAAGGGTCTCTTCTCGGAATGAGAAGGGTTAAGTCATAGTCCACCACGCTGGCCCGGTGCGGGTTGGCGGACTACACACACCACCAAGAACTTTATGGAGCTCTCTCAGGTGTGCAGGTTTCCTCACAATGTTTTTCCTTCACCGTAAACGCAAGCGATAATCAAATTCTGATCCGCACATAATTCCGAAAAGTCAGAGGTGCAGGCCGGGTTTGAACTCAGACCTTCCGACATGGAAGGCAAGCGTTCAACCGCTAGGCTATCACTGCAGAAACCGTTATTGATTGTAAAAGGAGTGAAAACTGGATAGTAAAATAAAATAGTATTTTTGTTTGACATACAGCAGTTTAGTTTAAACAATACATCTTCAATTAAGTTTATAGGTTACATAAGTATGAAGGAACGAGGTATGCTGCTCCTTCATTGAAAACGGAGGCACTTCCGACCAGGCCGAAGCCGAAGATGGTTGAGTTCGGAGGTTTGTTCCAAAAGAACAAAATTATTCGTTCACTAGCCATTTGTTTCGTCATTAGTATTGCCTAGTCTGAAGTTTTATCAACTTTTTTTTCATTCATATATAAGACAAGCTTCCGCTCGCGGCTTCGCCCGCGCGGTTTACGAACCCGTACATTTTCCGGGATAAAAAGTAGCCTGTGTGCTATTCCAGACTATAATATATTTCTGTGCCAAATTACATCCAGATGCGAAGTATGGAGGAACAAGGTATGGTGTTCCTCCTTGAAAATGATCCTCCGGTTCTTCCGAGCAGTCCGAAGCCGACCATGGTTGAGATCGAACGTTTGCTGTTGGTTTCGTCATTAGTATTGGCTAGTCTGAAGTTTTATCGACTTTTTTTCATTCATATTAAGATAGCTATTCGCAAAATCCGTATGTCGCACAAACACATCACACCCACAACTTTTTGATCTGTTATTTGGTATTTCTCAATACGACCACCATTCGTATCGTCGGAACAATATAAAAGAAAAGAAAGAAAGAAAGAAAATTTCTTTGTAAATAGTTTTTTCGAAGAATCGTAGGTATGCGAGCCAAAGATATAAGTTATTTTCTTTTTTTATTTACAGGTAAACGACGCTGGGAGCTTTGTCTGTGGTTTGGTTATGTGTGATGGATTCTTTATTGTTCTGCTTTTCTGTTTTATCATGTAGGTTTAATACCTAAATGGTTTTATTACCAAATAAAATGTAGGTGTGGTTTACAAAGTTTTATTCTGAAATAAATAGATAAAAAAGATAACAGTATGTTTATATTTAAAAAAAAAAAGTTTGTGACGACACGGTTGGCGCAGTGGCTAAGCGATTAGCTTTCTGCGCTACGTGTCGCGGGTTCGATCCCCGCACGGAACAAATATTTGTATGATCTACAGATAGTTGTTTCGGGTCTGGTTGTTTGTGCATGTGACATGTATGTTTGTAAACTGTACCCACGATACAGTAGAAATCCTAGTGTGGGTCAATGTTTTTTAAATAAAAAAAAAATGATTGAAGCTCTTCAGGAATCAGATCAGAATCAGATATCACATGGTTGAAGATTATTTAAGAGGTGCACTTAGTGTAGAGATTTTATTAAGTGCACCCCTGTTTGACTTCATATAAAACTTGTTTGAAATCACGCTAAATAGACGAAATATTATTCTTATCAGACAGAGTAGACAATATGATTTTCGACATAATTATATTATTCTGGCTAATCCCGTGTTATAAGAACTCAATGCCAAGACTATTTTCAAGTGTTGTTATAATCAGTCCACGTCCATAGGAAATATAGGCGTGTTTATCAGTTATGTTACACGCCTTATAAAAATCCCATAAAATTATTTTTCAGCCCTAAATCATCATGCAAAACGGCGTAACTTAAGCGCATTTAAAATACATGAATTTCTTCGCCCATAAGTAACCGAAATAAGGAAAAAGTTAAGATCTGTTGGGAATCGAAAAAGTTCTTTTTTTCATCGTATTTTCGTTGAGCGAAGTTTTCCTACGATTAATTCAGCTTGGACATTTTAAACGTTCAAGTTGGTGACAAAAGAATTTTTATTGACGGCAAACTTTTGTTTTTTTTTGACTTGTCTCTCGCAGTTAGCTCAGGGAGCTTTTAATGCTTAACCGGGCAAATGGCGAGACCAGAAGGGCCTCCAGCCGAGCAAATTAAATAATTCTAAGCAACACTGCTAAGGGTGTCCCATAGTGGGACGGGAACCTCGGCTTAGGGCGTTGCTGGGGGGCAGACAAGAGAGGACTTGCTGGATCGGATTGTGTGGCAAACTTTTGGGGTGTGAGGTTTTGTTTTATACGTTACGATGTTTTTCTTCGACGTCGTGAGTATTTTATTTACAAAACAAATGTTTAATATTTTTTTCTTTTGACCGTAAATAACAAAACAATGTGTGCATTTATTATTGTAACTATAATAAAATAAATTCAACCCATTACCGTCCCACTACTGGGCAAGGGTCTATTCTTAGAATGAGAAGGGTTAGGCCTTAGTCCACCACGCTGGCCCGGTGTTGGTTGGGTGACTACACAAACCATCAAGAACTTTATGGAACCCTCTCAGGTGTGCAGGTTTCCTCACGATGTTTTTCCTTCACCGTAAACGCAAGAGATAATCAAATTCTGATCCGCACATGATTTAGAAAAGTTAGAGGTGCGAGACGGGTTTGAACTCAGACCCTCCTGCATGGAAAGCAAGCGTCCAACCGCAAGGCTATCACTGTCGCTTTTATTATTGTCCATATTAGCCGATTTTTTTATATATTTATCGAGTGTGTGTGTTCGTAATTGTTCTCCTAAACGGCTTGACCGATTTTGATGAATTTTCTTTTGTACTTATGCTGTCACCTGGACGGTTCTTAGGTATAGTTAGACCCGGTAGATGGCTGTTGTAGATCCAGAAAACAAAATACATGTAGACGCAGGTGTGGGCAATATGTGGGCAACAGTTAGTACCTATAGAGATACGGATTCATAAATTCTTCAGAGGTAGCGCGTACTACATATCTAATAAAACTTTGGCCGGCAGTTTTATCTCTTCATTGACATCGAGTCCCTAATATATCTCCTTAGGTACTAATTTACTCAGTAAAATTAAAAAATTGTGACCCGGGTACGTCTTAAAACTGCGGCCAGACACCGGAGGACGGGCAGCAGCGTCCTCTCACTAATCGGTGAGCCACTGCGATCCCCAAGCCGCCTGCCAAGCGTGGGGATTATGGCAAACCCCCCCTTGAGGGAGGCCTTCGTTCAGCAGTGGACGTCTTCTAGCTGATGATGATGATGATGAGGTACTAATTAGCATTTTTTTAAGACCTTTGCCCTTCCCTAGGATTTTTCCTGTATCGTAGGTACAGTTTACAAACATACACGTCACATATACACACAACTAGACCCGAAACAACTATCTGTAGATCATACAAATATTTGGTCTGTGTGGGAATCGAACCCGTGACACCTAGCGTAGAAAGCTAATCACTTATCCACTGCGCCAACCGTGCCGTGAATTCCACTAAACTATCATCCAAATAATTGTCGCTAGTGCTCGCTGGCCCTTAAATAATTTTCCTCAAAAGTATTCTTTGTTCAGTTTACCAAAGGACTACCTCATTGGTCTAGAGGTTGCAAGCGCGCCTGCTAAGCTGAAGGTTCTGGGTTCGATTCTCAGGATTCCAAAGTGTTATTGGGTTTTTCTATATGTAAATTCTCAGCAACAGCTTGGAGCTTGGAACTGTGCCCAGTGGATCGCAATAAGCTCGGCCCCTATTACATGGGACTCAACGGTATCGGTGAAATGTAGGTGTACAATAGTAAATCCCTGCCTAACCCTTCGGTAAGGTTGCCATCCCCAAATTCTGAAAAACCTCGATTTGAAAGTGAAAATGCCAGGACATTTCGGTTTAAAAACAGGACGCAGTATAAGAAAACAGTGTCAATTAATATCAATTACAATGTTTTATGAAATTATTTATACTAAAATAAATAATCTAATTTTAAAATAAATTATAAAAAACGCTGATGATTAAACATTAGGTTCGAGGCAGTAGTGGCGTTCGAATAATTTATTATTCGCACGCCAGGACCTTACGAGGACTTTAAAAAAAACCCAGGATACTACTTAATAACTATCCAGGACACTGCAAAAAGTAGGACATGTCCTGGGAAAACAGGACGGTTAACATCCCCACCCTTCGGGGAATACAGGCGTGATGCTATGTTACGTGGCATCCACAAGAACCTCAAATGATAATGACGATGCTGTACAAGACTGCGTTCATTAAAATTTTAGTAACTCGTTGTTTAATTCAATCTACTGGATTTTTGTTAGAAAAATCTTAAAAAATGAAGATTGGCACCTTGCCCAGTAAATAGCAAAAGTTTCGCCCCTGAATAATGGCGCATCGGCGGAATGTGGGTGTACAATATAACAATAGTAAATCTTTGCCTAACCCTTCGGGAATACAGCCATGACCGCTACGTTACGTAATGAAATTCTAAAAAAAATACTACCTGTAAACAAACAGCATGCTAACTAAACAACTGTTTATCTTGCTAACACGTGATTCAATTAGACTGGATGTAACGGATGTTATGTGCAGGAATGTTTACGTCTTATGGGCTCAAAGGCTTGCCTTTCAAGGACAGAGCCCCAATAATACGGTAGTTGACTACTAGTCATCCGAGTTACTTTTTATCAACTGTCAAAAACGAAATTTTGTTCTAAAAATGTTTGCAATAGCAAGGCGTGACGTCATAGTTTTTGCCATTGACGTACTTATTGTGTGATTTTGATAAATTAAAAATTGAGAACGCCAAAGATGAGCAAGAGATTAAGTTTTACTGAGTTTTTAGAAGGAAAACTATTTACCAAACAAGATTTCAGAATTTAATTTTGATGCTGTCAACAAGCCTATTATTGTGGTTTCATGTTATTGATTCCAAGACGAGATGCGGTACTATCTAAAGAGACACGTTTGGCGCAGTGACTGAGCGATTAGCTTGTCGCGTGTCGCGGGTTCGATCCTCGCACGGAACAAATATTTGTATGATCTACAGATAGTTGTTACGGGTCTGGTTGTGTGTACATGTGACATGTATGTTTGTAAACTGTACCCACGATACAGGAGATATCCTAGAGAGGGGCAACGTTTTAAAAAAAAAACAGAAAGAAGAAAGATAATTATTTATTTTAAAACTAGTGACCTGCCCCGGCTTCCCACGGGTGCAATTTACTAATTAAGTCATACAAAAATACCATCCGTTCTTCCGACGATACCGGTGAATTTTCCAAAAAATTTGTTTCAAACCTTGTCCTGACAATTACAAAACAACAAAAACAGAATGAGGCATACAGGTGCAGCCGTTCTGAAGTTACGCGCTTACATACATTTTTGGCAATTGATTGTTTTGGATATTGACGCCTGTATTGTACGCCCACATTTCGCCGATGCCGTTATTGAGTTCCGTGTAATAGGAGGCGACCCTATTGTCATCAACCGGGAACAGTTCCAAACGCCATGCTGTTATTGAGAATTTCTATACAGAAAAACCCAATAACATTTTGCTCGACCCAGGAATCGGACAGGACAAACGATATTTTTGACTCTTGGACTTCTCTTTGCTTCGTGGTTGACACACACTCAGATCCCGAACAAAGATATCACATTATTTGTTCCGTGCGAGAATCGAGCTCGTAACACGTTTTGCATAAGTAGCTTAGGTACTGCGTGAACCGAGCCGTCAAAGATTAACTCATGATCCACAGTTAAACTGAAAAGGCTTAGGTATTAGGTAAATCAGTAATTATATATATTGTTTCATCCTATTTCTCCTATATTGTACGCTTTTTTTTTTTTTTTTTTTTTATGTTCTTATAAGATATAATCACACCATAATTTAACCAATCAGCTCATTAAGCTTCATTTAACGTTAAAAGAATTAAACTTTAATTACTGAAACTCTAATTAGCCGATGCTATCTAGGCCACGAACCGTGTCACATTCAATCAAAGGGGTTAATCCAAATTAGGGTTGTTCCAAATTAAACTGGAATCAATAATTTGATACAATTTGAAATCCTTTACAGACTGCCTATTTATGCCAACATTTATATCAAATAAGACGAGGTTCTCATGCGGTTTTACCCGTAATATTCCTTGTTTAGGTTTTTTAAAATGCCTAATTGGTCGTGTGAACGAAAGCACGGATTTGTTGTAGTGTTTGTCGGTGATAAATTTCAGTAGCAGCCAAGAGTTTGGATATGTGCCGTAGATAGGCTCGACTGATAGTACAAGAGACTTATGTGACGCTATTGGCGAAATGAAGATGTACTCAGCCTTACACTTCGGGGAATACAGGCATAATGCTAAGATTTCATTGCCTTTTCTGAGAATTAGAGCTTGCGCTCACTATAGTCAAGACTGTCGTTAGTTAGTTGTCTGACAATAATCTGGTAAATAAAACGAGTATATTTGTTTGCCGGTTCTTAACAAACATAACGATGTTATTCCCCATTCTTTTGACGCCTTTCTTCGTTTCTTTCCTTTAAACAACACCCTCAGATGGATGAGGGACGATTTGTATTTGTTTTTAAAGATCACATGGCCAAATCCACCTTCAAATTGATTGTATGTAAGTACACGAAACTCGACACAGCAAACTTAAGCCAAGCACAGTTTTTTTTTCCCGCATAGTTTGACTAAGAGCGTGCGCCTAACATAGTCACGACTATTAATGTCTGTAGGTATAATTAGTCATATGTTAGACGTCTTCTCGACCGTATTCTGCTCAATAGAGACAGTTTCCCTTAAAGATATTGATGCTATAATTCACCAAAACGGCCTTTACGATAAAGAATAGGTATTTAGTATTTTTTTAAGGCTTCTATCTAAAAGAAACCCTCATCAATTTGATTTTTGAGGAACATTTTTTTCTAGAAACGTAGCAGTAGTTTGATTGTCAGGGCGGGCTTGTCTGTTGTCGGCGTTTTACAAGTATCTTGATTGCTTTTTAAAAACACTTACTATTTTGACTATGATTTGCGCCGGCGCTTATTTGTGTTCTAGAAACTAGTAATAAAATAATCAATTAAGCTACAAATGTCAGTACAACCTGTTAAATCTACCGCCTGGCTGGATTAAATGAGATGGTAGCCAACTAATTAATTAGAAATGCAGACTTTCTATCGTTCCAGACAACAAGTAACTGGGGAAAGTTAATTCATTTTAACTTTAAGCTAGACTTCACGTTTTATCTGACTAAGTTTTTATCTCCTTGTTTCTTACTTCTGGTTTACTGAGATGTTAACGTGTATACAGGGTGGACAGTTGGAGCGGGCCTTGGAAGGGAAGTGCCTCTGAAAAATATTGGATACAGGTAATTTTACTCAAAGAAACATTCAATATTTTAAAAGTAAGAAGAATTAACTCCATCCAAATTTTTACAGGGTGTTATTTTTAATACATGAGTATTAAAAATAACAACCTGTAATATACAATGTTTACTATAGAGATTTGATCCTTAAAATTTACTCTTTCGATTGGTGCCATAAAAATATAGGCTATTATATTTTTTCGTATACGTGTTGTCAAGCGACTTTAAAAATATTCTAATAACATTAGCTGATTTCACTATTATGGTACTTCCCTCTAGAGCCCGCTTCAACTTCCCTCGCTGTTCACCACCCTGTATACTGGCAACTTAATTCATTTTTCTGTTTACTACAGCTGACTGAATTTAAAAAAAACGTGCATAGAAAGAACCTTTACGCGTGACGAACATTGAGATCGTCTGGCGCACCCGTGAGGCGGTCAGCCTCGATACCATCAATTTTGACTGGCTAATTTTTTCACTACGATATAAGCGACTCCCGAGATCTTGTACCAAAAGGATATTCTGTAAAAAAAAAAAAAACACCTGTTAAAGTCATTAAAAATCCTAATTGTAAAATAAACAATTTCATTTCATTTCATTTCAACAACAAAAGGTACCGTACTAACGAGTGTAGATATATGAAATTCAAAAGCAAATTGCAGCAAATGTATTGTTGAAGTAAGCTTCCACCACGACGGAGTAAGAACCATATTAAAACGTGTATCAAAATTCAAAAGTAATTGCAGTACAAGTATTGTTGAAGTTTTTATTTATTTGAATACCTATGTCCGTAAAATTTCTGAAGTATACAACTAGTAGGACTTGTAAAATATAAACCACTTTTCCATATTGCTAAGTGTATACATGTATTTGATGCTGACTGTTCCGTGTACCTAATTAACAATTGAATAGTAGAACTTGAAATAATACCCATTAGGTATAATTTGTAGGTTGGTGGGCTACTCACCCTACAAAGGCCTAAGGGCAAAGACCAAAGCGAAACTTCGCCAATAGACTCGACTTCAGATTTAAGGCCACCACAAACTGCCACTACAAAATTAGGACAATGAAAACATATCCCAACTATCACAAAGAACCCGGTAATATCCGCCGAAAACCGGTTCACACTGGTTCTAAGCGGTTTTAGCCAAAACTTTGCGGTTTAAACTTCTACCGTTGAAATTAGGTTATGCCTTATTAACAAAGTTCGCTATTATTATTTAGGTAGCCACTATTGTTAAATGTTAACTGACAGTTAATTTTCAACTTTACGAGATTTTCACTAATTCAATTATGTATAGGCAGCGGCTCTGAAAATGGGATTTTTGGGCATTTAAGAACGTACAAACTTGTTATCTTTCACCATTTGTTGAAGTTTGAATTGATTAAAATTGGAAGATGAAGTGATGTATGTATTAATATGATCAATAAAAATTGTATTTCAGGTTAATTACATCGTTAAAGCTTTCGACAACCCTAATTGATTAAAAAAAATCTAAATTGAGTGAGAGAATACGTTTCTTATTCGACACTGGGATTTCTGAATTATATATGTCATATTATGTGAGTATATACTGACATAATATTGTACTTCATATTATACAATAGTAGATTTTAACAATCTACCATAATTTAACTGGTCTATTTCACATAAGATTTCTGCCTTCCAAACGCACTGAGCTCGCCCATACTTTAAACCATGAAATGAATACTTTCACCCGAGATTAACACACAGATTGACAAAACGAAATTATGAGATTATAAATATTAGCAGTTTGAAGAAAAGTAAGGTTTTCCATTGCCATTGGGTGGTGCCGGAGATCAGATGGCAGTCGCTCCGTGTAAAATACTGATATTCAAGCCTCAACCGGTTACAATGGGAGCCAATCCCAATGTGGATGGGATGGCAAAGAAGAAGATTTTAGGGGGGTTTTTATGAGCCATGTACGGTTATTTTGATTAAAAAGATGTCGTAATTCATATCGTGGTTTACGAGAAAACCGTACTTTTTTAAATAAAAATGTTTCTTTCCACGTTACCTGTATTTGCAGAGACATCGTCGTGAGCGAAGATTATTAAGCCGCAGGGCTGCCACGAGAGAGTATTTCAAGTTTTTATTCGAAGTTTAAAGTTTCATTCTATGACTGGGGAAAAAATGTAGATACTTATGTATGTACAATTTTTATTACGCCTTTTGCTTCGTATATAATCAAATAGATAACGAACTCAACGAATTAGGTCATAATAACTGAAGATTAAGACATTGTTTTAATTTTCATAAGGAGGCACACGACGCAAGTGTTTCTTTCTGTTAAAAGCAACATCAAAAGCAGGTAAGTGATTACTGGAGTCGTTTAAAAATTAAACTGCGTTAAACTATTCATTAAAATTCGAGTAACATACTATGAGTTATTTTTGAGATCTGTACTGCTATCACGAGTTTTCTTACTATTTACTATCAAAGTAAAGTAAATTTTCATGATAGCGATTTTAGTTTTTAACTTGGGGGTTAGAGTCGCTAATGTGACATCTAGTCATAGTAAAGTTTTGATTTACTATTTACTATATTATAGAGATGTCATGTTAGCGACTCTAATCCCTAATGTAACCAAATTAAGAACTAAAATCGCTGACATGAAAATTTACATTTACTATGAAAGTAAATTGTAAAAAATTCATAATAGAGGTACTGATTGCTGAACATTTACTAGTCAGTTTTTATTTATAAAATCAGTAGTTTTTTCCATCTCCAGACATGATACATCGTGCATCCGAAATTATAAAAGTGTTAGTGATAGTGTTCATTTATATTTACCGTGGCAACCCTGCACAAACATTATCATTTTCACCTCAGTGTCTCAGTTTATTCAGCTCGGCGTGTTGCCAGCCTTATTGCTTTAGTAATTTAAACCACGTTCATACCATAATACTATCTTTATTATACGTCAGAATAATGTGAAGGTTGCTTTATTTCGCCTGGATTTCGCGTGTGGGTTGTTTTAGGGTGTTACGATATTTTAACAGAATAAATCCTTTGACTAATGTAAACTGCCAGAGTTGTTATGAATAGATTAAAAGGTTTAAAAAAATGTTCGTTGTTTCGTCTTGCATATCTCTGATCATATTATTAAATATTTGTATGATTTACAAATTGTAGTTGTTTCGGGTCTGGCTGTATTTCCATGTGAATATTTGTGTTTATAAACGCACCCACGATACAGGAATAATACACAGGGTGGGACAAAGTAATTAAAAAAAAATGTGTTCTAGTTGCTGTCTTCTTCAATCGTATCGGCACGAGCTATCACATCGGAATTGATTGAATGAGCATTTTTATGAAATCATATCAAAATAATATATAATTTATGAGATGACGACGATGACGATGATGTTTAAAATTATGCATTAAACTTATATATATACTAGCTTCCGCCCGCGGCTTTGCCCGCGTGGTTTATGAACCCGTACATTTTCCCGGGATAAAAAGTAACCTATGTGCTATTCCAGACTATAATCTATCACTGTGCCAAATTTCATTCAGATCCGTTCAGCCGTTCTGGCGTGAAAGAGTAACAAAGATCCATCCATCCTCACAAACTTTCACATTTATAATATTAGTAGGATAGGATAGTAGGAAGAAGGATAGGATTACCCTTATGATCATTAGGCATTTTGAAATGTCACACTAAAATAAATACACACGAATTAATCATTATTTTATACTCCCACTATACCGATCATCTGTGTGCCCATTGTACCTTACACTAAGGGAGTATAAGGAAAAGGCACAAATTGTGCCATAAGAGTGATGTCACATCTCATTAATCAGGGCTTCACTTGCTGACTCAACCCGTGTCTAATGAGCTTAATCAGGGAATTATATGTGTGTGATGTCGTACCATTCCGAAAGGATACATTACTGAATAAGAACTGCCTTCCTTCCTTTAAGGAACGGTCGTGAAATAGTATGTAACTATTGCCGTAATCAGCTCGATTCATAAACGAAGCAAAAACATGATAAAAAATACGAAAGAAGTAATAGTTTTTATTTTTAAACGCACACAGATAATAATAGATAATTTTATTATACACTAGATGATTCGGTGGTCCACTTAAAATTGATTCGATTGTAACTCTTCATCAACGAACGAAGTAATCCGAAGTGGCGTTTCCCATACAAAATTTTCAATTTCGATTTTTCGGCTGTTCTTGATTTTCTTTTTGCCTAAACCATCCCAGTGTTGAGGCGAACAAAACAAAAAAATATATATTCAAATCGGGCAAGCCATTTTCGAGTTTTGCGAGACTAACGCACGACAATTGATTTTTATATACATCATCATCATCAGCCAGAAGACATCCACTGCTGAACGAAGGCCTCCCTCAAGGGGGGTTTGCCATAATCCCCACGCTTGGCAGGCTTGGGGGCTTGGGGATCGCAGTGGCTCACCGATTATTAGTGAGAAGACGCTGCTGCCCGTCCTCCGGTGTCTGGCCGCAGTTTTAAGTCGTACCCGGGTCATAGAACTATATATCAATATATATATAATCTATATATCAATATCTAGATTTATATACATATAATTTAGATATTGATATATAGATTACACTAAACAATTAAAATAGTAACGATAATATAGAAATCTAAACATAAATAATAAAAAGAATGTAAATTTTTTTAAATAAGCTTACTCCCTGACACTGAAGCGGTGGTTCACAACACTTTATACATTTTAAATTCACGGAACAGGATAACGGATAATTTATCATGCAAAATATTATAATAATCTGGGCACGGAAGAGGAATATTAATTTGGCGTTGCCGGAAAAACTGGCAGTCTTTAAACTCTAAAAAACGGTGCAGAGCGTACTTTTGATTAAAAAATAAACAACGCGTTTTACTAGGGCTGCCGTAGAATATTAGGATTTATGTAGCTCGGACAATGAGCCAATTTTTTCGTGTGTGTTATTAGGAATTGTCCTAATGCGTGCGGTTGGTCTGACTAGTCTGATAAAAATAAGTCTGACTCACATCGAAATAGTATGTCGTAGGGACTGGACATATTATTTCGATGGACTTACTACAAGCTAAACATAGAGGTTAATATAAAAAAAAATTGTCTCAGTCTTAAGGTAGTTTTACATCGACTCAAGATAATTTAGTCTATAAGAAGTCTTGTTTCATGTGTACCTTCAATGCTTTCATAAAGCAGTAGTGTATCTAATTAATCTTTAGTATGGCCTCTGGTCAGGCCCTCAGCAACAGACGAACGATCAATATTGGTGAAGAAAAATATCTTTACGCTATAACATTGTAGAAAAACAAAAAGAATTTTCCAATGATTACTGATGCCAGGCTCAACAAATACTGCATGCATGAACTTGTTATTAGTGGCAGATAATCATACGCTCAGGCATACATGTCAAAACTTTTTAGATTCTTTCTATTGCAAGACTTTTGGAACAGCCTACGTATGTATATATATTGATGACACGGTTGGCGCAGTGGTTGAGAGATCGAATGCTGAGCTACGTGTCGCGGGTTCGCTTCCCGCACGGAACAAATATTTGTATGATCTACAGATATTTGTTTCGGGTCTGGGTGATGTGAATACACACCGTGCCTCGGAAAGCACATAAAGCCGTTGGTCCTGCGCCTGATCTCTCTCCGGTCGTATCGGATTGCCGTCCCATGCCGGACTATGAGAGTGAAGGAATAGAGAGAGCACCTGTGTTTACGCACACACTTGTGCTCTATAATATCTCCTGCGTAGTTGGCTAATCTCCGGTGAGATTGGCCGCCGTGACCGAAATCGGACAGGAGGACATTATTTTTATATATATCGCAGCCAACTAGCTTAATTAGCCGTTCAATTAACAGCCTAGCCCGTTTACTAAACAGCTTGAATAATATTTAGCCATTCAATCAAAGAGCTAAGCAAATGACTTGGTTGTTTACATTTAACTACTTGCCTATCCTAGTTATTTAAATTCAGTTTCACTTTCTGCCACCTGGCGCTGAAACCCACACACTGTCAATATGGCGTCCGCAAGTAAAAATATTGTTGGTATTTCTCACAGTTTGATTACATTTACGCAAAATAATAGTACAATGGAAGAGTGTGGTGATAAAAATAATCTAAATTTAGCTTTGACTGACTGAAGTACTTAGCGTAAAATTTAAAGACCATTTCGATTGAAAACTAGGGTAATACATTACTGTGTAACGGGCAAATTTTTTTTAAGGGCAATTCTCCCTTTTCACGATAGAAGAAAAACCAAATCTTTATCTGTGGTTTGATAAAATAACTTTACAGTCTCATACCATAAAGAGAAAAGTCTACATACTCCATGTTATACATTAATCCCATATCGGGGCTCGGTTGGCTAGTAACTCACATAGATTCATACGGATCTCAATAAATCATTTGTTAGGGGAAATGTTCGGTGAATATCATAAATCTGTCTGTTGGTTTACGTATCATACACCTTTGGTATTCTGTTGCCAACTGGTTTTAGGGTTCCTTTGTTATTTCTATCTAAAATTATTTCAAATAGTATGATTTTCTTAACAATATATCTTCGTCTTTTTGAATTTTGTCATTAACGTGATAATATTTTTGAATTGCTATATTTTTTATGAATTTATGAATGATCAGTAATTTGTTTAATGGTCGCAAGTGCGACTGCTGAGCGTTAGGTCCAGGGTTCTATTCCCGGGTTGGGCAAAGTGTAAGTTGAAATTATTAGCAACAGCACGGTGACTGGTTTTCTACCCGCTAGATTGCAGTAGGCTCGTCTCATATTACCCCTTCCTAACCCTTTAGGAAATACAGGGGTGATGGTGTTATGCTATGGTATATACAACTAGAATATTTAGTTTTATATATCATGGATTTCCGCAAAGTAACGCCTGATTCCATTCATTATGCTATGGTATGTTAGGTAAGAAAACGTAACGTATGCACTTTTTAGTTTTGTAACAAAGCGCTGATAAAAATTCTCTTATTGACTGAAAAAGAGATTTGCGACTTGAAATTGATTCGAATTGCGAAATCTGTGACATATACATATGTACTTCGTAGACTTCTAAGCAAATTCAGACTTAGGATGCAAAATCAATCATTTGATGTCATACAGTTTGATTTCAGAGTGCACATGAATTTAATATTATCCTAAGGAGTTTTTAGACCGCGGAACCCTCCTTCATAATATGTGGCTCACACTTAGCAAGTATCTTTAGCAGGTAGCTTGGCTTCACTCAAAATATACCTGTTTGAAGTTTTAAGCTTGATTGATTTATTTCCAATACCTATAATAGCATGTATTAATGCAGTATTGTTGTTTTGATGTATCGTCGATTTCTTTTTGTCGACAAATCTCGTAAATAATGAATAAATTCATATAGAGACTAACAATTGTACAGATGATATTTACAAGATAACCCAATAAAGTATTGGGTTATCTTGATAATATATCATCTGTACGCGTAACAGTGCCGGATTTAGCAAGCGCGGGGACCGTAGCAAAATCTATCGACTTGTTGTAGAACTTGTGCGTTTATCGTATGAAATCCTGTTTTATTTTCGCCAACAAAATAATCTGTTACCGATTGTCTGACGTGGATTGTCTTAGTCGGGAAACAGGTGTAACGTTTCACATTTTTGTAACATCAAGTAAATTCAATTTACCACGTCTTAATAAGTTTCACTCAAAAAATTACGCTCAGGCGGAGGTAGGCGTGTTTGGATACACGGGGCCCCCATTTGCGCAATGCCTGTAGCAATTGCTACTCTTGCCACGGGGTTAATGCGGTACCGACGCGTAGTCAGAATTTTCCTAGATCTCGACAATAGTCAAGCAAAACATACATGAACATAGTGTACCTACGTGCGTTTTTGATAGATACTTAAATGCGCGCGCACGATACTTTCTACAGTTTTGGCATCGCAACTGATGAGTGAAATCTTAGGCTTGATACCCGGGTTAAGCAAAGTGCAGCCTGTAGTTTGGAATTGAGGCCAGTAGATTCATCCTCAAGTAATGGAACTAAAATGGAGTTGGGCAGGAAACCTGGCAAGGCATAGTGATGCCAAATGGAGTAAAGGTGTGACCGATTGGTGGTCAAGGACTGGAAGAACGCGTCCGGTGGCGAGATGGACGGACATTGTTGACATCGGGGGTCGAACCTGGTTGAGCAGGAGCGTGAAGACTGTCACTTTCAAGCCCCAGCTGTGAGAGAAGTTAGGCTTTTAATGACGAGGATGAGGCTCGCCGCCTATTATAGGGCACTCAATAAATCGGCATCAGAGAAATTTGTGTGACTAGTACATCTCTGTGTAACCCTGTAGGGAATACAGGCATTTCACGATAATTTCAGACTGACTTTAGTGCTTGGACGCTCCCAAGTTTGTTTAATATCCTTTGGACTTTCGGTCCACATTCTGTTAATTACCTAAGTATTATGATTAGGAGCTTCCCAGAACTATGGAGGACGCCTGTTGGTAATCGTGTAGTGTTTGGAATATTACGCGGTCTTCAGGGAAATTTCATTTGGTACCGAAATACCACAGCAATCAAAATAAATAGCTAATTATTAAGAATTTTGTGGTAAATACTTATTGAGTATTTTTACATTGAATGATACAGGCATTGACATAGGTTGATAAATTTTTCGTAATATTAAAATTAATTTATAAGGAAAGATGATTATTTTTTGATTATGCCTACTTCTTTGGTCTAATGGTCGCAAGCGTGACTGCTGAGCGTCCTGTGTTCGATTCCTAGGTCGGGCAAAATGTTACCGGGTTTTTCTGTATGGAAATTCTCAGTAGCAGCACGGAGTCTGGAACTGTGTCCGGTGGATGGCAATAGGCCCGTCCCCTATTACATGGGACTTAATAACGGCATCGGCGAAATGTGGGCGTACAATAGTACACCTCTGCCTAACCCTTCGGGGAATAGAGGCGTGCGTGATACTTTGTTATGTTATGATAATTTGACTCAATTAAATTAACTAGTTTACAAAATAATTGATTACAAAAACAGGTCGTAACATAAAAATAGATAGTTACTCTTCCAACCAAATAATTTTGGACGACACGGTTGACGCAGTGGCTAAGTGATTAGCTTTCTGCGCTCAGTCTGTCGCGGGTTCGATTTCCGCACGGAACAAATATATTTTGTATGATCTACAGATAGCTGTTTTGGGTCTGGTTATGTGTGTATGTGACGTGTATTTTTGTAAACTGTATCCACGACACAGGAGAAATTCTAGTGTGGGGCAATGTTATTTTTTTAATAAATATAATAATTTGCTTGGCTTGTAACTTCTTATTTCGTTGTGCTATCTTCTAATTTGTTATTGTTCGCTTTTGTTATAAATATTGGTATTGTAGGTAGCTATATAGCTTAATAAATAACTTTAATTTGTGCCGCCTGCTTTAAAATAATTGCTGCTTAAAAATACCTAACTTTCGCTTAATGTTCAATTTCTGTGCTTATCATAAATTGGTTTAAGCTGCCGAGTACTTACTAGGTCACATCACTAATAACTGCCAGACTCGGGTACGTCTTAAAACTGCGGCCAGACACCGAAGGACGGGCAGCAGCGTCCTCTCACTAATCGGTGAGCCACTGCGATCCCCAAGCCGCCTGCCAAGCGTGGGGATTATGGCAACCCCCCCCCCCCTTGGGGGAGGTCTTCGTTCAGCAGTGGACGTCTTCTGATTGATGATGATGATGATGAGTAATAACTGATTTTACGTTGTCGCCGATAACTATATTTTCATTTGTTTTCGTAACTGTCGTTGACGGTATGGTTGGCGCAGTGGTTGGGAGATCGACTGCTGCGTTACGTGTCGCGGGTTAGAGTCCCGCACGTAATAAAATATTTGTATGATCTACAGATAGTCTGTGTCAGGGTATGTGAATATTTGTGTTTGTAAACGCACCCACGATACAGGAATTACTGCTGGTGAGGGGAGACTTTCATAAAAAAAAAACACCGTATGAAATCGTCGTTATCGGCTAATGGGATTTGAGTGAAATATCACATATATAATACATTATGACATAAATATTATTATCTACTATCGTAGTTTCTTTTCGAGATAATCGACTTGAGACAAATTCGTATTGGGTGAGGTATTACGCTAGCATCACGCCTATATTCCCCGAGGTGTTCGGCAGAGGTATCACTGCTTATGGACACCTACGTCCCATGTAGAGTGCCTATTGCCATCTATCGGGCACAATTCCTAACTTTGAGCTGCTATTGACAATTTTCTGACATAAAAACCCAATAACACATAGGACGGCCCAGATCGAACCCAAAACCTCACGCTTACCAGCCGCCATTACAACATCTAACCCAATGCAAGGGCGGATCCAGGGGGGATCCATTGGGGTCATGACCTCCCCTGGGCTGGTTCTAGGTCGACCACTGATAATTTTTCTAATCGCATTGATCGTACAGTATTTATTATTGTAATTGGATAGGCGCCTGTCCCGACTAGACTTCAAACATGTGACCCCCTGACTTGAAAGCTGGATCCATCCTTGACTCAATGAGGCAGACATTTCAGTCTTAGACGTTTTGTTCCAAGTGCGCACGCTAATTATATCTAGTTTCTTCGAGCGAACAATACAATACACGTTATTGCACACGAGAAACAATACAAAACCGATATCCAAGGGGCGTTAGTCTGTTTCTAAAGTTTGACTATGGATTGCGCAGGCCGTCAGACTTCAGACCTAAATCAGATCTGTACTAAATTCGCCTCAATAAACGTCATTCATTCAGCTATCTCCTGACAAACTGTCTGGTGTCAGGAAACATTGATTAAATTGCTTACCATAACAGTCGGTTGGTTTTGTATCGCATAATGGACTTTCAGATTGGTGGTCTGACCCGCTTTCGGTCAAAATGGCCGCTTAATTCCTGAATGGGATGTGTGAATTAGTTCGCTTCAGCGTGGATGGGTGTGTTTATTGTTTTTGATGAACAATGGGAAACCGCGGCTGTTATTTCATGAAATGAGGGAGAATGCCGTGATAAGTTATTAGCTTGTTATGTATAAAGGCTTTTATGTGTGATTTTAGTGCTTATTGTCCACCGTGGCGAGTGCAGGTTCTAGGTGCGTTCAAATTGACCTGAATTCGCCCGTGCGTCACCTGCGTTTCGATTGTTTTTATAGAAATACTAGCAGTGGCCAGCGGCCTTGGTCAAAGAGATCATATTTAATACATGTGTTGAACTATTGACGAAAATTTGTATTGCTTTTCCAAACAAACTTTCGTCTCCTATTTTACCTTTAGGGGTAGATTTTTTTTTCGTAAATACTGAAAGACTTGTCTCGAATCTGTTGTGTATATGTTGTTTTTTATTAAAACTAAAGTCCAATTTATTTTCATGAACTTTCATACAAATTTTCATTCCTATTTTTTAAATAAGATTTTTTTTTATTTTATAATTACCTTTTTAGTAGGTGATGGAAGCCTAGGTCATAAAAGGAGCCTAAAATTTTCAAGTTTCTAAACAGCAGTTTAGGCTGGTAGATCGGTCAGTCAGGGCAAGTCTTTTTATATACCTGTATGTATAGATAGATAAGACACTTTTCTTTAGAAATGCTAACGCTACGCTCGAGTGGCAGCTTGACCGACCCACATCAGTTTGAGCGCAGTTTAATTTCGTAAATCGACAGATCTGCGCAGTAGCTTTTTTTACCACTATAACCCTTTGCAATCAGCAACTTGGTAACTACGCACAAGCGGTTTGCGCCAAATTGAATTCCTTTCACCACACATGAAACATTCACGAGGCATTTCAAAGCGCGCGCATCACAATGCGGGACAGACAAAGGGAACACACACATATACAGCTCATAATTATTATAAAAAAAAATGATGCGAGATATGGGATCTTTATACATAATTATATAAGTATATCTTATATTAAGGAACGTCAAGGTAGTACTGATGTTTTTTTGAAGTGTGATTTTTTTTTTGTGGTATGCATACGAGCATACGTATCTCCTGTTGGTAAGCGATTACCGTCGCCCATGGACACCCGCAACACCGGAGGAGTCACAAGTGCGTTGCCGGCAGTTTTGGATGTGCCCTGAAATTTTTACAGAATGTTAGATTATTAAAAAGATTTTTCACAATTTTGATAAGTCGTCTTCGAGTCCTACCAGGTGCGGTGAAGTTATTAGTTAAGGAAGATAATGATGATAAAAATACTTTTCATTATACACTTTAAAGCTAGTTTCTGCTCCATAGAAAAAAGTAACAGGCATTTAGGTATATAATATATTTTTTTCGAAATTATTTTAAGTAGGTAAATTTTTATGCACGACAGTGTACAACTCTTTCCCTAGAGATTAATATTTCATAGACGCCGACATCCATCGTTTTGTTCTTCGACTTTTATGTAATCTCAGCAAAATATATCCATTTTAATATAAGTAATATTATTGCCCCTAGATTCGTTAACCCTATTATGTCGTGGTTATGTGGGTTTAATTAATTAACTGGTATTCAGCGATGTATAATATTAGTCACGAAATGCCTAAGGTTTGGTAGTCCACAAGAGCGGCTACTGACCGTGAGGTCCTGGGTTCGGTCCCCGGGTCCGGCAAAGTGTAATTGGATTTTTCTGTTAAATTATATTATTCACAGTATCTTACCGGAGTTTGTAATAGTACCTGGTTGATGGCATTAGGCTCGCCCCTAAATTAGCGTCAGCGAAATGGGCCTCAAAAGTCAGGTAAGAAATGTCCTTTAATAAAAATCCTATGTATACTTAACTGTCCAGTTTGAAGAATGAATGATTTTTACAATATTTTTAGATAGGTACAAAAAATATCTAAGTAGCTTTAGTTTTAAGTCCCGACCGGTAACAAAGAAAATATTTAACGTGCAAAGTGGAATTTTTCATGAATTTCTATTGTTACTCGTAACAGTTTCCGAATTTTAAAGAACATGATACTTTTGGAGTATATTAAAAGTGATAGCACTGTAGTCCAAGTGGTATCAAACGAATTTTTAGTAGCGGTAGCTGCTAATGTAAAATTTTGTCTTTGAAGACTAATACCTCGGTCACACGAAGCGAGGGAAAAGACTAGGTAAGGAATGATCTTAGAACATTGGCTCGGGAGGCGGCCGCGTATTGTGTGTGCTGCATAAGAACACACCGCGAAACGATCCAATGTACCGCAGATTTTTTGTCGCGCACCCATTCCATACAGAGGATTTAATTTCCGATACGATCAACTTAGTACAGGACAAAATTGTAAGTTTTTTTTATTAAAAACCGTATTTCGATCTTAGTAAGATTCATAATACAAAAATTAAAGTCAAAGACAATTGTTTTTTTCAACTGGGCGTTTACGGGCGCTTTTAAAAAGTTACGATTCTAGTTGCGCGGTTCCAAAAGTGGGTTGGTCCTATGGAGAAAAGGCCACTGGCCGAGAGGTCTAAAGATAAACGTTGATTTGTATGATTGATTGGGTTCGCTCGATTCGCGAATTAAGTTTGTGTCGAGTTTAAAGATGGCGATGCGGCAAGCGCAGGAAGAAAGTTTTGCTCGGGCGAAGGAAGGAACTGTCTTTTACTCTTTTAAATGCGGCTTCTTGTTTTATTTTTATCTGTGTCACACCTATTGAACGAATGTCGTATTGCAATTTCTACTACTGAAGACTTTATTTGAAAATCGAACTAATCTTTATATGTTTTTACTCTGGGTATTGATGACTTCTTGTTTCTAATTATAGGTGTCACCACTGTCTGTGTTCTATTCACAATTATATAAATGACTACCTTCCGCTCGCGGCTTCGCCCACGTGAATTACAAATCCGTGCATTTTCCCGTGATAAAAAGTAGCCTATGTGTATATATTCCAGACTATAATCTATCTCTGTGCCAAATTTCATCCAGATCCGTTCAGCCGTTCTGGCGTGAAAGAGTAACAGAGATCCATCCATCCATCCTCACAAACTTTCGCATTTATAATATTAGTAGGATAGGATAGGATGATATAGGTATATCGGTTGTCTTAGGGGCAAGGGAAAGATATAACAAATCTACCACTACTAATTATGCAATTTGCTTTAATAAGCCAATCAAATATGAGCATTAAGCATGCATATTGCTTCCGTATCATTGATGCGGGAAATGTAATAATTGTTAATTGATTTGTTAATATTAATTGAATGGACTAAGTAATTGATAATTATAATCAAATTTATCACCTTCTAGTGGGTTTTATTTGCACGAAATTGAATGGATGGTTTGCCCATATCAAAATCGCTAGGGAAATTTTCACACGGGTGAAATGAAAGCGTACACATCAAATATTCGTAAGAGTTCTGGAACTAATTTAGCAAAGCGTTGCCCATTCAACAGTAATGGGATAGTTTTTAACGGTATTTTTTTATTTTATACTTAAACATACTGTACATTAGATGTAATTCTGGTTATTAAATATTATAGTAGATATTTCGAATGTTAGCTATGCAATAATAAATAAATTCAATGCATTACTGTCACTGCTAGGCAAGGGTCTCTTCTCAAAATGAGAAAGGTCGGGCCTTAGTCCATCACGTGGGCCCGGTGCGGCTTGGGGGACTAAACACACAATCAAGAACTTTCTGAAACCCTCTCAAGTGTGAAGGTTTCCTCACGATGTTTTCCTTTTGATAATCAAATTTTGATCCGCACATGATTCCGAAAAGTCAGAGGTGCGGGCCGGGTTTGGAGTCAGACCTTCCTGCAAAGAAGGCAAGCGTTCAACCACTAGGCTATTACTCCTTTTTTTTACATATGCAAATAATTTTTTTTTTTTTTTTTTTATTTAGGTTTCATTCTAGCATGACCTCCACACTGCGGGATTTGTAGCCGTTTTTTTTTTATGTCATTGGTGGCAAACGAACAGACGGATCGCCTGATGGTAAGCGATTAACGTCGCCCATGGACACCCGCAACACCGGAGGAGTCACAAGTGCGTTGCCGGCCTTTTAAAAAGGAGTACGCTCTTTTCTTGAAGGTTTGAAGGTCGTATTGGTCCGGAAATACTGCAGGCGACAGTTCATTCCACAGTTTTGTTGTGCGAGGCAGAAAGTTTACATTCTTCTTTTACATATTCTTTGATGATTGAGCTCACATCGGAATCGCTCATGTCATAGTGGAAAGATTAGCCAATCAGCAATGATGGTATCTAGGCTGCCTGCCCAGGGTGCGCCAGACGAACTTAAGTTTTATCACTCGTGGAGTTTTTCCTTGCACCCCAAAGATATACTAACTAGAAAATTTGGATCTAGGACCCTCCATCGATAGATGATAAGTGGAACCTAACAAGTTCCAATCGACGTTTCTGTACACTGACTTTAGGGGCCACTCATTAATTACGGGTCCCGAGGGGGAGGAGCGGTTCTCAAAATCTCTACATTATCTTATCTCGGGAGGAGGGGGGGTAAAAGTCATTCTTACGTAGATAATACTTTATAAGTCGAAATGTGCGATTTCTAACATCGCGTGGTTGATATTTGAGTGCTATGCGTTGGGAAACTCTGGGATCAAAGTTTTAATGTATAATTTTTTTACACATATTTTTTATTGAAAAAAATTATTATTATTAAGTTTTCAAAACCAGATAAAATCTTAAGTAATAAGGGGAGTCGTAGAAAACTTATGTGCTCTTACATGGGGTTAGGGGGGGTCAATAATGGCCAAGATTGTCCTTACGTAATTAATGAATGGCCTACTTTATAAATTAAATATTTGTTCTAAAATCGTAACACCTGTTTCCTACACTTGTTTAAACAAATCTATCAGTATTGTTACTTGTTTGTTTACCTAGTGCTTTACGAAAATGAATTTAGTTAACATTATCACAGCTGAGGTGTCCGAGTGGTTAAGGAGTTGGACTTGAAATCCAATGGGGGCCCGCGCAGGTTCGAATCCTGTCCTCAGCGATACTTTTTGTAAAAAAACTTTTGTTATGGTCACATTGGTGTAATGTTCGCAAGCGCGGCTAGTTAGAATTCCCATGAAGAAAAAACTAATAAGAATTTGTGCGACTCGACTATAGCGCTTGCGACCACTAAACCACTGAGATAGATCTTAGATATATATGAATATATTTTAAAACGTTTACAAACATATTTATTCATTATGGACGCACACCCAAACGCGGAACAACTATCTATAGATCATACAAATATTTGTTCCGTGCGGGTGTCGAACCCGACACATAGCGAAACAGTCGAAATTTTTGTGACTTTTTCTATAGAGACAGAGACATTCTCTAATAGAGATTATTTTTGAAGCGCGACCTCACATAATTAATCTTATGATACATATTTCAAGGTACATCTGACATACAAATGGATGTGGGAATAATATTTTTCCATATCACTTCTAGTTGCCAAATATATCAAAACATCTGAAGCTCTTCTTGCATAATTACATCTTCATCTAATGACTCTTATTACAGGGTAATAAGGATGGAAACTGAATGTTATAGTGAAAGTAGAATCGCGAAAACATATGAAAGTAATAGTGTGGTTATAGTCGCGTTCAGCGTTGTGGGATTAATGTCTTGTGAACGGGATGGTGGGGCCATGAAACTAGCGGTAAGATCGTCTGACTCTGTACACAGTGTACACCTCAGGGCTAATCAGTGGTGAGCTAGCCATTCGACCACCAATCGCCATACAAAAAAAAAAAAAGATAAATAGATAGAATTGTTTTTATTTTAAACTAACGACCCGCCCCGGCCTCGCACGGGTGCAATTTAAGAAAATGAGAATTAAGATTTTCATACAAAAATACCATCCAAATTTACGAACTTTTCAGATTTTTCAAAAAAAAAAAAACTTTCAGACAAACCTTGACATGACAATTAGGAGCACTACAAAAATAAAAATAAAATAAAAACAGCCAAATCGGTCGAGCCGTTCTTAAGTGATGCGCCGTCATACATGTGGCAATTGATTTTTATTTATATAAATAAACTTAATACAGTACTGCTATCATGAGATTTTTTTTAACTATTTACTTTCAAAGTAAATGTAAATTTTCATGATAGCGATTTTAGTTCTTAACTTGGTTAAACTCGTGGCTAGCGACCATTAGGGTCGCTAGCTCAGGAGTTTGGAATTAGGTATGTTCGCTAAACGGCAATAGCCTTTATTCCACGGGACTTAATATCGGCGAAGTGTATGTGTATCTGTACATAGAAAATTCTGCCTAATATAGGCGTGATGCTTCGTAATGTCATGTTATTTCTTTAAATTATTTTTTTTTCATAAAATATTATAACTTTAATTGCCTCTTTAATTTTATAACGTCAAAGTCGCATTTGGTCACACAATCGCAGATTTCGAAACCTCAACACAAGATTATCCCAACAATATTTGTATCCTTTTAATTATCAACCTTTATCCACTGCAATACAGTTGAAAATCCATCAAATAACAATACTTGGGAGTGTTGAGATGAATGAAGGTAATTCCGTTTTTCTTGGAGTTATCAAAGAGCCTTTGGCACAATGTGACCAATGTGCCCGAATGTGCCCGAAGCAGAAACAAAAGTAAAGCAATTGTTTGTCAAATACACGTTATAATGGTACATTTTTTGATTTATCGGTTGCTGGCACATATACAAAGTGGTGGCGATATTCATCATCAGCCAGAAGACGTCCACTGCTGAACGAAGGCCTCCCTCAAGGGGGGGTTTGCCATAATCCCCACGCTTGGCAGGCGGCTTGGGGATCGCAGTGGCTCACCGATTAGTGAGAGGACGCTGCTGCCCGTCCTCCGGTGTCTGGCCGCAGTTTTAAGACGTACCCGCGTCATTACGTGGCGATATTACGGCAACAATTTAGACCATATTCAGAGAACCGCGTTAGTAGTTCGTACACCAAAGATTATCAACTTATATTCAAGCGTATAGCCACAGATTTTATTTTGTAAATTTGTACGAGTTCTCTAAGCAAGTTCACTAAGTTATTCACCTAGATAACATAACATAGCATCACGCCTATATTCCTCAAAGGGTTAGGTAGATGTGTACTATTGTACAGGTACACCCACATTTCTCCGATGCCGTTATTAAGTCCCAGGGGGCGAGCGTATTGCCATCTACTGGACATAGTTCCAAGCTCCGTGCTAGTGAGAGTTTTTAAACAGAAAAACGCAATATCACTATGTCCCACTCGGAAATCGAACCCAAAGCCTCATGCTCAGCAGTCGGCCAGTAGAAAAAATCACAAGAAAACATAATATTACCTAGAAAATATACAAAGAAATCGGTATATTTTAAAATCCACCTCACAAACCCATAGCTGAATAAAACATGTGTTCTTCAAAGGTATCAGAATTGGATGTCGAGGCATTAAAGGCGGTGGGACCTCCTAAGTCCTCTCGGGACCTCTGGTGAATTCATTTTGTAAATCTACCTTAGCTCGACGGAATATCTGTGGACTTTATTTATGTATAAAAAAGAGAATGAGGATTCAAATTTCCAATAGATAAACAGGTCTAGTGATTAGACCTGGAATCTCGTTACCGTTTAGTTAAAAATGTAAGAAAAAATCGTGCACACGCATTTCAGTGAACTCATTATGGCAGATGCGCGCACCTAATTTTCATATATTTTCGGGTTACAAAATATACGTTAAGTGTGTTGCGCATCGACGAAAACTCTAACGAGCCCCCTGGCCTACCTTACAGGAGTTTGGACACAGCTGTCACCATTGACTCCAATTCCTGAACCAGAATTCTACGAAATATCATTAAAAAGCTTGGAAGAAAATTCACGAGTCTAAACCAGTCTAAAGACTTCTTCTTCTGTCGTGTGGAAAGATTAACCCATCAGTAATGGTGGTATCGAGGCCGACTGCCCAGGGTGCGCCAGATAATCTCAGGGTTACTCACTCGTTAAGGTTCTTTCCTTACATTAAAGACACTCAGTTGTCAGTGCAGTTGACGTAAAGTTTCAACAAAAACGTCAGTCAGTCAATCAGTTTTCTTAGATTCGGCATCCCTGACAGATTTGTTTGCATCAAGCTCGCGTCACTCGAGCGCACTGAGCGTATTCTTCTGCCACGCGTTTGATTATTCTACTTTGACGTGGTGAATAAATACGCGCAGTTCAAAAACTTCTCTTCCATTGAGCATTAAAACTTTAGCTCGATCGAAGAGTTATTGGAACTTTATTGACGCGTCGTAAAATATCGTGATTATTCTTCATCGTACTTTATAAATATTTCACAGTAAAAACATTGTATATCTAAAACCACTGAATAGTACAAGGGGCGGCCTTACCACGTAGGTACCTACAGCTATTTCATCCAGGCAACCTTGGATGGAAAAGAAGTGATCAATACTGCCTATTTCATTTACTACGGTACAAAACCTTTTCTATTATTATATTAATGACGATTTGCATAAGTAAATAGACAATATTTCTTTCTTTTTATCTTCTTTTTACCTTCTGAAATCCTAATGAAGGGATTTTATCCCTTTATCTTATATTAAAATCTTTTAGACGTACACTCAAATAGCTAGAAATAAAAACGCCATAATGACTGTTTGAGACTAAATCCTTCGATCTGAACTAGATTAGTCGAGATTTAAAATACATTACATTCAAAATCGTCTACTTTTTACATTGAAAACGCGTTATGTTTTATTATGATACTTACAGTAGTCCGCGACTTCGTCAGCGTGCATTTTTTATTTATTATTTCACTAAATATTGCCCGCAACTTCGTACGCGTGGAATTTAGAATCTGATAATTTCCTGCAGTAAAATGGAGCCTATATTTTAAGTTAAACCTCTAGCAATACATCGGTGAAAACTGCATTCAATTCCATGAAGTAGTTTTTGCTTGATGCCTGTACCAACATACAGACAGACATACAGACAGACAAAAATTCTAAAACCTGTTGTTTTGGCTTCTATTGCTCTAATAAAAACCCCACATATTAGTTTTTCTCCAATATCTATAATGTTGACATCGGCCTGTTATAATTTTATTATGTATAGATTAGTGTTTTACTACAGTAGTAAAAAAAGCTTTTGTCTTTCCCCAGGACCCAGGCTACCTCTTTATAAAATTTCATAACGATCGGTTCAGTGGTTTAGTCGTGATAAAGTAACAAACAAACAGACAGAATCACTTTCGCATTCATAAAAGTGTGGATACCAGAAAACATTTTGATTAACAAAAAATATAATTAATAACATCACATACATCACAGCATCACGCCTATACTTTCCAAAAGGTTAGGCAGAGTAACTATTCTACATCCACATTTCATCGATGCCGTTATTAAGTTCCATGTAGGGGGCAAGTTTATCAGCCATCTACCGGGCACTATTAGAAAACTCAGAGCTGCTATTGAGGATTTTCTAACAGAAAAATCCACTAATAAATTGAACGTTAAAACCTCATGCTACGCAGTTTCGCTAGCATACTACACATGATTCAGGCGTGTCGTACAAATTGATTGAATAAAAATAAGAACGATTGCATGTTGTTATTTTTTATTTTCCGATAGATTGAATTGCTTATTGTTGTGTGAAGTTTTCCGATATCAAATCAGTAACACAGATCGTACAAAAAACAGGCAACGCCAGATGTGTTAAAAATATTAATAAAAAAAACATCAGGGCACAATTCTCATGCAATTAGAGATTATGGCGCAATAGACATATGTCGAAACAAAAATGTCGAATATCGGTCGCGTACATTTTACCGCTTAGTTACTTTAAACGCTCAAAATGAAATAGTGTATTGATTGGACGCAGTTGACATTTTGGAAAATATTTTCTGTAGAGAAAGAGATTAATTTATTGTAGAGATTATTTCTAACAGACATTTGTTTCGAAACAAGAATTACCCCCCAAACATCTGGTATCACAACACTAGACGCAAAGTTTCACTATAATTCTCTAACACAATAAAACATAAAATCAATAAACTCATTTCTCAATCAAATAGACACATTATTCGGACATTCATCTTATTAACTTGGATATTTTAAAAGAAACCTCATAAATTATTAAATCGTAACACAATATGTATTGTATCTACGACCTTAAGGTCATGTTGACCTCAGAATACTGTCACACCAAATTAATTAACACTAAATAAAAACAAACAGAAGGCCAAGTGTTTTAAATTCGCCCAATATTTTTACACTACTGGGTACTGGCCTCTTCTCAAAATGAGAAGAGGAAAGCCATTATCCACCACTTAAGCTCGGTTCTACAGGTGGACAACGCGTAACAACAGAAACCTTTAGTCTTCTCAGGTGTGCATGTTTCCGTACAACTTCTTCATCGATAACCAAATTAATAATAACAGGGCATCATGCCTGTATTCCCCGAAGGGTTAGGCAGAGGTGTACCAAAGAACCTACACCCACATTTCGCCAATATTGAGTCCCATGTAATAGGAGGTTAGCATATTATCATCTACCGGGCACAATTCCAAAGTCCGTGCTGCTACTAAAAATTTCTATACAGAAAAATCCAATAACACTTTGTCCGACCCGGGAATCGAATCCAGGACCTCACGCTCAGAAGTCGCGCTTGCGACCACTAGACTAATGAGGCAGTCTAATTGATAATCTGCGAATAATTCGAAAATATATACAAAAAGTCAGAAAAACCGGGTTTGAACTCAGGCCCTCTGCATAGGAGGCAATATTATGTTTATATTTTCTAATATAATAAAGTGGTATGTAACGTTCGTTTGTGAGTTTAATAATCTCATAAACAACTAAACCGATTTAAGTTTTTTTTTCACTATAACTAGAAGTCAGGTCTGGGACGCGCCTTGTTTAGGCTACTTAAGAAACGTCAGACCAAAAACAGTGTATCGCTTTTTCGCTTAAATACTTTTTTATAAGAGGACACGGAATAGTACGTACTTACGTAGGTAAATTAAAGTGGGAGTGGGCCGGCCATCTTGCACGTAAGCTCGCGGACAGGTGGGCAAAAATCGACATCTACTAGAAGCCTGACAAAGGAAATCGCCGAGGAGATTAATCGACGCGGAGGTAACGTGGCGACCTGGGCGTATATGAGGGGCAGCCATGGCAAAAATATGCTTAAAATAGAGAATAACTGAAGAAAAAAGGGAGGCCCTCGCTTAGCACTGGGATACAATAAAAGCTATTAAGAGAAATGGGAATCATAGAACTGTTGCAAAATAGGCTTCATTTGTTTCAAGTCACTCGCTCGCGGTTAACGTTTTTTTTTATTGGCGTAAGTTTTTTCCAGGCGTTATATTGAATGGTCCTTCTCCTCTTATCTACTTAATGTCTTATAATAATCCTAAGGTTATAATATTATAAATTACTCTCAAGACAAGACGTGCAGGCATAGAAAGTCAACGCCTTTTGGTGCAAAGCAATTTATACGATTTGCGGTGTAACACGAAATAATACAATGCAATGTAATATAATAATTTACTAACAAATTTAATAAAATTAATTAACAAAAGTGTTTAATTTAATTTTTTTAAATGTAATTTATAATCAATGTGATATGAAGTAATTTAAATTTATTTGGCTCATATTACTACTCATTGGTCCTCCTCTCTTTCGATAGAAGGAACGACAGGGAGTGGAGGACCATTAATTTATTAAACATAAATTAACATTTTAAAAAGTTAAATAAAAAAAAAGTCATTTCGTATAAAGAGGTAAAGGAGACTGCACTGGAAAGAGAAAAATGGAAAGAACTTCATCAGCTACACCGACAAGAACGAGGCTCTTTAATAAGAAGAAGAATTTAAATTTATAGAGCTGATAATACTTATTACAAATTCAGTACAGATTAAAAACATTATCTAATCTGTTGTATAGGTGTGCCATGAAAATTTTGCTATGATTTTGATGAATGATGATGAATTTCATCGGTAGACAATAGATATGGCCTCCAATTAAAATACATAAGTTTTCTTTCTATCTATTACGCAGAACCTAATAACGATATCCACGAAATATTGGATTACGATGGTAGTCTGACAATACCCCTCTGCCTGGCCCTTCGAGAAATACATGCGTGAACTATAGCGTAGTTCACGCCTGTATTCCCAAAAATTGACTGAAAATCGCTATTTCTCTCTGCTTACTTTTGAGTTTCAAATCAAATCTTTATTACAATCCATAATTTACACAGTCATATAGGTGGTAAGTATTAAATAATACATAGACGGCACGGTTGGCGCAGTGGTTGAGAAATCGGCTGCTACGCTACGTGTCGTGGGTTCGATTCCCGCACGGAACAAATATTTGTACGATCTACAGATAGTTGTTTCGGGTCTGGGTCTTTGTGTATGTGACATGTATGTTTGTAAACTGTACCCACGATACAGGAGAAATCCTAGTGTGGGGCAATGTTTTTTAAAAAGAAAAAAGAAAAAAATAATTATGGACCCTGTCGGGCACGGCAAGAGTTTAAATAAGTAGAAGAGTGGAAGAGCGCTTTAATAATATTCCTTATTATTAAATGCTTAAGTTTTGTCTACGTCCCTAACAATAATAGACTACCCACATTCCTCTATTACCCTTAAACTTTTTAAATAACTGTAGGCGGCATCATTTATGTTTTGATAAATAACTTTATTTATTGGGTAAATATTATTTTTCAATTTACCGTGTTCAAAAGACTTGTAGGTTATCTTTAATTCCTTTTTTTACAAATCCACAAGTATAATAATCTAGACTGTTTAATTGGTGTATTGGTCGCAAGCTTGGTTACTGAGCGTAATGTCCAGGGCTTCGTATTATGGGTCGGGCAAAGTGTTATTGGGTTTTTCCGTATGGAAATTTTCAGTAGCACGGAGTCTGTAACTGTGCCCGGTACATGTCAATATGCTCGTCTCCTATTACATGGGACTCAATAACGGCATCTGCGAAATGTGGGTGTACAAAAGAATACATCT
Source organism: Shargacucullia verbasci (assembly GCA_947562105.1). Lineage (NCBI taxonomy): Eukaryota > Metazoa > Arthropoda > Insecta > Lepidoptera > Noctuidae > Shargacucullia > Shargacucullia verbasci. The sequence continues at coordinate 3,146,226 of OX387302.1, read as the reverse complement.
ACCTAATCCTTCGGGGAATACAGGCGTGTTGCTATGTTATGGAAACTCAAGACTGAATTATTAGCTGCCTCGCATGCGACTAGAAATACCTACATATTTATGTAAAGTAATTAAAAACTTTAAACTTCAAAACATAATTTAAGTATGCAGATACCGATGGACCATGAAAAAATCTGGCGAAAATTACATTCAGTAATCATATTTTTTTTCGATGCAAACTTTTCGCTTATTGAAAAACTTTAGACGAAGAAAAATCTAAATAAAGTTAACGAGACAATCCCTAGGCGAGTATAATTTCATATTTTCCAAAAAATAATAGAATTTCATATGCGATGCGATAACTTTTAAACTTTAGCACATCCAATCTTGGCGTTATTTTGATCAATCTTAGCTTTTACTCATGGGACATAGCTTTAGGGATACCAACACTAAAATATGAAGTGAATCTTGTAACAAAAATAAAGCTCAATTTTTTGTGATCTGAACTTAAATCAAGACCAAACACTAAAGAGAGAAGTTACTAGACTGAAAGATATACAATCTTATAACTATATTTTTCATAGTAAGTACAAATGCTATAAAATATTTATGGCTTGCTTTTCATGTAGGACAGGTTTTAATATTTGACTGCGAGTATCATTGATTTACATAAGTCAATATTTGTGATCATAATTCATGTCCCTCTATGAAAACTATTCAGGCTTTAAATCTGTTAAATGCAGTAAGATTTAATTTGCATTTGAATAATGGTCTAGACGTCAATAAATGTAGATTTTAAAGCTAGTTGGAAAGCCAAGAATTAAAACATAATATTATAGAATATCAAATAATATAAACTAACAGAATACCGTTGTTACTCCGAAGCAATATTCATTATTTTTTAATGACTAGTAAAGCTTATAAGTCGCCCTTTGAGGATAGTCCAACTTTATATTACTAAACGTTACTCGAAAATATTTTCTGTGTATAAAGTTTCTGAAGTTTATCGTGGGTTAGACATGTTACAAGAACAATTTCAAGTATGAATGTTTGAAGATGTGATGTGGAGGCCTGAGAAATACGTTACAGTAATTTCGAGTATAAATGTTTATGACTATAAAAGAGACAAAGCAAAGAATAGGTGAATGGATGAAGCTGAAAGGCAACCTGGAGATGATAATATGTCTGATATTGAGATGAATATAAGAAATATAAATATTGCGATGACACCAAATAAAATTGAATAAGAGCAAAAAAGTGATGATGATGATGAATATTCTACTATCAAACATTTCAGATATATACACTTTTATTAGGTATAAACAGGATGATTCACCGAGAAAGGTCAGTGTGGTAAAACTTGAAACTATGGGAGGTATAGAAAAATAGAATCTAAGGATCCTCGTCGTGAATTTGAGTCGAGTTCAAAAAAATCATGTTTGTAGTTTTGCTGCTACTTTGGTTTGTGATTTTCTTTCAAAAAATTTTAGTAGCAGCCCGTAGTTTGTAACTGGTTTTAATAAAGGCGACATTATGCTACCTGTACCTTACATTTCGTCAAACACAGGCTATGCGTGGGAGCACAATACTACACCTAGGCCTAACTCTTCAGAGAACAGGGGCGTGCTATGTTATTACGTTCCATCGTCCTTTACACAACGCAATATTACTAACCAAAAATAGCTTTAATTCTATCTAAAACCAGTATATTATTTTCTGGAAACCAATTTCATTAATCTCGGTGTGAGAGATTGGAGAGCTCCTTAAGAGCATACGATTAATTTGATCTTGCTTTTCGGCCTTAATTTTTCAACACTTCTGCAGGGGTAAATTACAGTCGAGTACCTACCTATTTATTCTGTTATATATTAAGTTACACTGAAAATTTATTCTGAGAGGGCATAACCTCTCGCGTTTGTTACTTGAGATGACCTTGAACGTTAATTGATTACTGGCCCACTGTTGGACACGGGCTTCTTGTTGAACGAGAAGGGATTAGCTCTTTACGTTAGGACTTAAGCTTAGTTCACTAGGCTAGGCCTTAAGCCTTTGTTCATCAGGCTAGGTTTCAGGTCTTAGTTTACAATACTGGCATAATGCGGATTGCTTTAGTGCAGGTTTAATGCTTTCATCGCCAACAGCCATCGTATTTTTAACAGAACTATAAGTATTGCTGTGCTTTCTTTGATCTGTTCTAACTGTGAAAACGGGTTAGTGACGCTTCGTTTTAGTCATATGTATGTATACGATATTTTTATGAAACTTTATTAACAATATATAAATCACTTGCCCTGACAAATTGACTGACTGATTCATCAACGCAAAGCCTAAACCGTTGGGGATACAAACTTGAAATTTTGGCAGTTGATGCCTTTTATATTGTAAGCATCCATTAACGAAGGATTTTTGGAAAGTTCACCCCTAAGAGGGTCATATAAGGGATGAAAGGTTGTATGGAAGTCCGTCATTTTTAAAGTAAGAAGCACAAAATATACCTGCTTTTGGTTAGAAATAAATGTACAAGTTTATCGGCGTTTTTCAAAGGAGCCTTACAACTTTAGACAAACAGCTCATCATCTAGACCTCCGCACACCCAATTACTGGGAGACATTGATACTCTAAGGTTAAGGTTACTGGTTGTCAGACATTTTGGGCTACTGACACCCATAACGAATGTCATAGGTTTTCTTGTGGGACCAATTCTCGATATGTGAGAAACGGTCACCCATCTAATGACTGACCGCGTCAAGCGCTGCTTAAACTCGCAAATCGACCGATCTGCATGGTAACTACGAGCCCCTCCGGCTAACAGCTAGTTAACAATTTAGATACATGGTAACCTCACTACAACTAAACCATGCTTATTCTCTAAGATTTACCGGTGACTTCTTTCTCGGAACTTTAACATTCTCTGACCTGGTAACATTTTCGCTACGTAAGTAATTTCTGTTTTCCGGTACCCTTCAAAATCTTATCTGTATTAGAATGCTGACTCCGTTTTCCTGGATTGCGTAACTCTAAGGTAAAAGTGCACACGAAACTAAATGCCGTGTTACGTAATGGGATAATATTTTTGGAAATTATTTTGTATGAAGACAAGTTTTAAATTTTAACAATGTCTGATCCGCTATATTTATTTACCGACCGAATATAGCGCTTTGACGTGTTACAATTTTTTTAGTTTTTATATTTTAGTTTTCTTAACTTTAACATAATATTAACCACATTTAATATAGACATTACATTACAAATCTAGTATTAGTAAAATTTTGGATTAAACTTTGGAAGTCTGGAGTTCCAAATTGGGTCGGGTAGATGGCAAATATGGCAATAGACCGGACAAGGTACCCAACCCTCGCTAGTCCAAAAAATTATAATGATTACGTCTCATGACGCAACGTGGCATGAAGTCGCAGTAATAAACCCCCAGAGGGATTTTCTTATATTTTCGCCTTTATTCATTCACTATCAAGATTCAAGTTTAAACACAAACTTCTTTACAATATTGCAGCACCTGATACGAGTATGTAAAGTACCACATTAGAACCTACTTTTACTCGAGACTGATCCTTAAATCCGGTGCTTGAGGCCATTCATTCTACCTCCGAACGTGCTCAGGCTACCTAAAGCTGAACATTTTCATGTTTAACTGAGTACAGAAGCAAAATATTGAGTAAAATTGCTGTTTTTCGTGAGATAAAACGGATTTATAAAATACTTACATTTGGACAGCAGGCTTTTGGAAAGCTACCGGTGAAGAATAGTAGGTATCATTATTATTATTAGGCGTGTTTGGTGAATATCATCATCTGCCTAGCCTTTTCCCAACTACATTGTGGTCTTCCAGTCTAACCTGTAGTGGCTGAATATCAGTATTTTATACAGAGCGACTGCCATTTGACCTCCGCCACCCAGGTACTGGGAGACAACGATACTCTAAGGTTAAACTGGTTGACAGACTTTTTGACTTTTTTGCTGACACATGTAACGATTGTCATATGTCTTCACATGATACGCGGGACAAACAGCTTAACGTGCTTTCCGTGGCGCGGAGAGGTCTCGATGTAGGAAAAATGGTCAACCATCCGCTGCTTAACCTCACAGAACGACCAATCTATGCAGTAGCTATGTAGCTACGAGTTCCTTGTACGAGCTCGTTTGCAGCTAAAGTCATTTAGCTTTTAGCTTCTCAATACAATAAAATTAATTAATCGCAAAACCTTTAAACTTATTTTTAAAAACAACTAATACAAAATTCTATGAAACATTTCATTATTATAAATATCAACTTAGGTAATTTATTCCATTTTTGAAATTGTACGCCATGATTAATTTCGAAAATGGAATATCTACCAATTTTAAATTTCGTAACCCCAAAATTCGGTGACAAATTAATATTTGGACCCAACCGCGGTAACTAACTTATTTAAATTACAATAATCGATTCCAATTTATGTTTCGATCAGTAATTTGGTATTTAAATTTCGAATTCAAATGGCCAAGGATATGACGCGGACTGACGGTTACAAATTTTGCAGGAAACTAGTTACCAACAAAAGTGTACTGAACAGAGACATAATATAGAGAGAGAGACCAGAGATATATGTATCTTTAAAATTATATATTACTCAAATACAGACATAATTTCCTGGAAAACCTTTGTATATACCAGGTCACTACATACATTTTTTGGCGGCAAGGTTGGCGCAGTGGCTAAGCGATTAGCTTTCTTCGCTACGTGTCGCGGGTTCGATCCCCGCACGGAACAAATATTTGTATGATCTACAGATAGTTACAACGTTATTTAAATAATCAAATATTGTATATATCTTTCTCTCTTCCTTTTATCTTTATAAGAACGTTGCCCCATACTAAGATTTCCCTTGTATGGGTGCCGTTTACAAACAAAGATACATTTCACGTGCACGCATAACCAGACCCGAAATTACAATCTGTATATCTTACAAATATTAAATTTGTTCCGTGAAGGAATTTAACTCGAAATAAGAAGGAAATTTACGAAGACTATTAGCAAAAATGTCTCTATGTTCTGTGTTAGGGTGTATGTACTAACTGACATACAGATGAGAAACAGATTTACACTGATCTTATAGTTATCCTGACTTGACTCGCAACATGGCAAAAAGTATAGCGCCATCTATCGGATTGTAGCATCAACAACAAACCCACTATGAAAGTTTACAACGATTGTAACACATATATACGAATGTCCAACATCAAGCGTTGGGCTTCGGCCCGCCAGGCTAACCGCCTTGCCTGGTCGGAGGATCCTCACTTTTAAATGGAGGAACACCATACCTCGTTCCTCATTTCCGAGGCTTTTTGTAGTATACTACCCATGTTAGAAAATAGCGTGATGTTTTGTACGTAGGTACACAAATACACAGTTCCTAAATAATGTTTGTGTTAGATCCGTTTTCTCAAAGGAAAGCATTTAGCAGCAAACGCGTTATTTATTTTTCCTTTGCCAACGAAATGTTTTTCAATTAAAAAAGAAAATAAAGCCAGAGCCTCTTTCCTTTCAGGAAAGCCTCACTTAAACAAATGGTTACATAGATTCGTATAAAGCAAATAAATTGTGGCAATATGATAATAAATCCTACCAGTTTTCCAGACCGCAATACAGACAGGGCCGGATGATAGCAACAAGAAAATGGTGTTCGTAAAACCTAGAACATTCCACCATCGCACGACCAGGCGTGAGATCTTTCATCCGTATATCGTTCATATTGTTTTTTAACCGACTTCAAAAAAGGTGGAGGTTCTCAATTCAATTGTATGTTTTTTATTTTTTTTATATGTTTGTTACGCGATCATTCTTTCAATTACGGACCGATTTTAAAAATTCTTTTTTTGTTTGAAAGGGTATGCTACCAAATTGGTCCCATTGTCACCAAGACAGGATCTGATGATGGGATACTAGGGAAATCGAGGGAGACCCTCAAATATTGTAGGACAAATAGTGCATTTGAGCTTTTTTTCTTAATAAGTCAGGTGTTGGCGCTTTAAAATCATCATTTCATGATGCTGAGCTGATGATGGATATCATAGTACTCCTCAATGGTAAAGAGTTATGGAATTAAACTTCCGAGTTTTGGGGTCACTCGATGTATTTTGATGAGTCCCGTATATAACATTTGGTATAGAGGGTCTGATGATGGAGCCAGGAGATAGATAGTGGAACTCTTCAACAGCTACTAGTAAACCCCTCGAGTTTGGGCTTATTTTAAACCGCTAAACGGCAATACTATCACTGTATTAGTCACAATAGTCGTCTTAATGTTTTAATTTCTCGTAATGCGTTTTCATCATGTGGTCGGCTTAGTAATTTATTTGATTTTAAAAAACAAAGTGCAATACCGTCTAAAGTTTTCACTCGACTTGGGGCAACATACATTTGACCTTTGTAAAGTTTTTCAAGAGAAGTGTCCTTACTAGGTCTACCCATCACTCAAAATTGTAAAATAATTAAATTTACTTTACAAAAAATAAAAACCGACTCCAAAAACTCAAAAACAAAACCAATCAAAAAATAAATGTTTTATTATACAATATAGTAGTTGAAGAATATTGAAGTCAGTCACAGTCGATACCTAGGCAATTAATTAACTAACGATTCTTATTTACAATTTGCGTGGGCACCGACTTCAGAAACTGTTCAGTTTATTTATTCTTGATACGTAAATAATCTAACAAGAAAAATAATGTTACATTTTTGAATTTTTCAGTACTATTTAATACTATTTTCATACATCTTTAATTTACGTAAGTAAGCCAGCCGGTCTGAAATAGGAGTGACTGAGTGAGTGTAGGTGGTTGAAGATTGTCATGCAGTGGGTACTTCTCGTAGTAAGGGGGCCAAGAAAACGTTGGCAGGACAATATGGATCGTCCTGCATTTTCTCTAATCCTTTATATAAGGGAAAAAGTATGGATATACATTTTTCCCTTATCAAACGCTTTTTAGCGAAAACAGAAAGAAAATGTGGAAAACTATGGGGGTGACTTTACCAAGCAGTGAGGCAGTATAAAAAATACGTTTTGAGTAGATCGTTAAAATTATTGATATACTTTTATTACTCTATCCTATCCATAGATAAACGGCGTGCGTGGTTCTTAGTCAAAGGGCCCATAACTTCATCTGGGTCATCATCATCATCATCAGCCAGAAGACGTCCACTGCTGAACGAAGGCCTCCCCCAAGTGGGGGGGTTTGCCATAATCCCCACGCTTGGCAGGCGGCTTGGGGATCGCAGTGGCTCACCGATTAGTGAGAGGACGCTGCTGCCCGTCCTCCAGTGTCTGGTCGCAGTTTTAAGACGTACCCGGGTCGTCATCTGGGTGTTTATTACGAATTTTTCTCAAACTCAACCATATTTAAAGTAAGCCAAAAATGAATGACTGTACTTTTTTTTAGATTTTTCATACATTTATGACTTAACGAACGATTGAGGTAGAAGAAAACTCTTACTAGAACACCTGCTGTTACAAGATCGAAAAGGATCTTATTTATCATGTAGTAAGGTCCTTTATGTAAAGCCTAAATCCCTCCCTGTATTTCCTAACGTCGTTCAAGCCGGAAGTGTGGGTAGCCATGAATTATGATTTCACAAATGAACTTACATGTCGAGACGGCTGATATAGCTATCGTTATTTCTCGCCTATATTTCTAACAGACAAATTATTTTCGCTTTTTCTGGGTATTTAATTTTGCATGAGATATCTAATAAAAATAGGGTAGATTTTGTAGTACTGCTATAGGTTGATGAAGAAGAAACAAACGTAACATCACACCTGTTTTTTTCCGAACGGTAAGCAGAGGTGCTGTCTACCGGGAACAATTCTAATTTCTGAGCTTCTACTGAGAGAATATTAAAACAGAAAAATTAAATAACAAAGCGTTATTCTGTTTAGCCCGAGATCAAAGCCAGGACGTCACGCTCAACAGCCGCACTAAAAACCACTAATAATAAGACAGAAATAAAAAAACAAAAACAAATCTACAAAAAGAAGGAAAGCAGGAAGCGAATAGTATTGGAATTCATGAATTATGACGACATAGTTGGCGCAGTGGCTAAGTGATTAGCTTTCTGCGCTAGGTGTCGCGGGTTCGATTCCTGCACGGAACAAATATTTATATGATCTACAGATGATTGTTTCGGGTCTGGTTGTGTATGTATGTGACATGTATGTTTGTAAACTGTACCCATGACACAGGAGAAATCCTAATTGCAAAGGGCAACGTTTAAAAAAAAAATGATTTTTTTTAACATTCTCCTATTTTAGGCAGAATGTAGATAAATTTAAATATAGAATGTAAAAGGAACCCATTCAGACTGCAGAATATCAGAATATTTCTAAAATAGAGTGGTGCTGTCTAACTGGTGACGTCAGCTCTGAACATTTAAATGGGTCAAGCTATTTGGGGTAAGTTGTAGAGTAAGCATGTTAGGACTTTTTAAGATATTTTATTTAGATTTTTGTGAACGCTTTCTTGTATGGAAATTCTCAATACGAGTAGCATCCCGGACTTCAGGCATTATGCTCTGTGGATGTCAATAGACTCGCCTCAATAACAGCATCGATCAAATATGGATGTACAGTCAGCATTAAATTATCGGAGCACACAGAATAGTACCTATTTAAAAAACACTTTTGAACTTCATTTCAACATAACAACTGTTTATGTGCTAAATATTTATGTGTCTTGCATTGGCCTGCGGTGCATAAAGACAAAGAGACACTGATTACCCTACATAACTCAGATAAATATTTATTATAAGATATTTGAGGTGGCAAATCACATACATCATTATTTAATCGACAAGACGACGAACCAATACCAACATGCAGTAGGTATTATTGATAAGTAAGCTTTTAAAATTTTCTGCCTACACTGTCTAAAAACTCTGTGCACGCCGCTGGTGTCTTGCGAAAAACATATTTTTAACAATTAATTTTCTAATGGTTTTAAATTGCATAGGTGTACAACCAGTGTGTACGTAGATTACAACTCTGCTTAGACCTTTGGGGAATACAGGATGATGTAGCGAAGAGATTAATACCCAAAACATCTTATTTAATGGTGTCATGTGATCAACCTACTAAAGGTATGGAAATATTAGATATCGTCGTGTAGGTAACAATACCGCAAAAAATAAAATTTGATAAGTTTTCAGAAGGGACAAACAACTGATTATTTCTTATGAGAAATATTCAGTAAATGGTGTGCAATGAAGTGTATTGTATTGTATTCAATTTTATTGTTTATATGCTGCACTAGCTTTTGCCCGCGAATTCGTACGCGTGGAATTTAGAATCTTATATTTTCCAGCGGTAAAATAAATATATTTTAAGTTAGACCTCTAGCAATCGGTGAAAACTGCATTCAATTCCATGCAGTAGTTTTTGCGTGATGCGTGTACTAACATACAGACAGACAGACAGATAAACGTTCTAAAAACTGTTGTTTTGGCTTCTGTTGCTCTAATAAAGACCACCCATATTAGTTTTTCCCCAATATCTATAATATACAGACATCGGCCTGTTATGATTTTATTATATGTATACATAGATGTATAGATTTACGAAATTCTTCTGAAACTTATCAAATTTTACTTGTGCGGTAGTTACCTAAGTGACGATATGTCCTATTATTCACAAAACCGTGGCCATCGTACAAAGAAGTTGCAAAAATAACACAAAAGGTCAACTTATTTGAATAGTGCACTACCTACTGACACTAACTTTGAAGATTTATCTTATTCTTTTTTGGCCTACAACATGTTTGGAGAAATTCCTTACATTAAATGTTTTGTATGTAAACATCTGAGGCATTTTTTATAAGAATGTTGCTTGTTTTGAACGCAAGATATATTTCCTTTGTATGTGATTTATTTATTTTTAGTTCTAGTGAAATTTCCTTGGAAAAATTTTCAGTCATCGTCGTCAAACATATTGAAAAGGCTACTTTTTATTTTTAAATGTTGACCCCCATTAGTTGAAATTCCTGTATCGTGGGTTCGTTTACAGATAAAAATATTCAAACCCAGAACAACAATCTGTAGGTCATACAGATATTTGTGCTATGCGGCAATCGAAGCCGCAACACGTAGCGCAGCAGTCGGATCGTTCAACCACTGCGCCAACCGTGTCATCAAACAATGGTCGTTACTATGTTGATTGGTATTAAAAATATATCCTATTAGTTTTGAGATGTATTATTTGGAATGATCCTTTAAGTAATTGCGTAATAATACTTATTATAAGATCAAAATTCCTAATTAGCTCTAAACTAAAAGTTTTTAAGTTTTATTTATTTATTTTAGGAAAGCTTACAGCTAAATTACTTTTGTGGAGAATCAATTAATGTAAAGATTTTGCTAATTACAAGCTTTCACAAATAGATTTTCACAGCACTTTATAAATAGCACATTTATGTTTTTTTTTTAAAATAGAACAATCTATGTTATTTAAAATAGAAGGGGGGAAGCAAATAATTACCAAGGATAAAAGGAATGAGGCAAAAGGACATAAAAAAATAAGCAAAAAGAATGCAGTTTAATCACTATCGGTCGGAGTCTTCGAAGAAATCTTTATTAAGTTTTTTTTCTAATTGATTTAGAACTTGTACAGAATAGATCAATTTCTAATTTTAGAGAAAGATTGTTAAAGTTTATTGCACTGCGCAGTAAGAAAGCATTTCGCCTGTAATTTGTTGAGGTGAATGCTACCACCAATAAAAGGCGCTATCTAAAGCCTAGTTGATTGGAACGAAGTGTTATACTGGAGAGAAGTTCAGAACAATCAATAGATTTACAATGTTCAACAAACAACAAATATCGTTGACGTTACGTCTATATTCGAGGGGTATGAAATGGTATCGTGTACTTCGCTCATCATCATATCAGATGCACTTTGTAATCAAGGTATCGCATAAATTTTCTCTGTACGACCTCAATGCGAGATATAGACCTGATACTGCGGATCCCATGCCAAGACGAATGAGGCATTTACGTATAGATGGCCTCATTCGTCTTGTGGTCGCAAGTACAACAGCTGGGCGTGAGGTAGTGTTTTGAGGTTTTCTGCATGAAGATTCTCAGTAGCAGCACGGAGTCCGGAATTGTGTCCGGTAGATGACAATAGGCTCGCCCCCTATTATATGAGACTCAATAACGGCATCAACGAAACGTGGGTGTATAATAGTGCATCTCTGCCTAACGCGTTGGGGAATACAGGCGTGATTTTATGGAATAGGTAGTGATAATATTGAAGAAGATGAAAATAGGTATATTTATTTCAAAGAACTAAGGTTTATTTTTAACCTACCATAAATTATAATTTTCCCCTTTTTTATTATAGGTGAGTAGAATGGATAAAAAAATATAGTAAATAAACTATATAGTGCTTCACATATACTACCCGTAAATTTTCGAACTATTTTCTCTTAGACTGGCGAAGGAGCGTAAAAACTGGCACTTTCAAAGAGAGGCCTGCTGTGGGCGAAGTCGGGCTGTGGATGATGATGAATATCGTTTATTTCTTAGTATATGGTAATTACAGATGTTAAACTTATATAGTGGTTCACATATACTACCCGTAAACTTACGAACTTCTGTTACATCGGCTTTTAATTTTAAATCAGATAAAGAACCCTCGAGTAACTACAGTTGGTTAATAAAACGAACTTTTATAGTGAATCCCGGCTTTAACTAAGTTCTTACTTGTTTTGAGAAGAACTTAGTTTTCTAACACTTGGAGGAACTGCGAAGCGAGTCTGTGTGTTTTTCTCTATGGGCACTGTTGATTAAGTTGTAAGTCAAGATATTTTTCATACCTATTTTGGAATTATGTCCAATAGATGGCAGTAAGCTCGCCTTCTATTCCATCGGACTTAATTATGGTATCGGCGAAATTTGGGTCTGGGACACCCAAAGTTCGCCGATGCTCTGCCTAACTCTTAGGGAATTATAGGCGTGATATTATGTAACAAAGAGTTAATGATTGAAAAATTGAATTAATTGAAAAATTGTTTAGACTTGGGTCAGATAATATTGACTCACGTTAATACAAAAGTACCAAACGTTTTTGGCGTTTTTACAAATTCATCTATTAATCCAGTCTTGACATATTTTCAATCCTTCTTCTTAAACCATCTACCAGTCTATGTACCAAAGGCAATACTTAACCTTTCAAATAAAAAGTCCCAAAAAAAAAACTGAATATTTATTATTTACTAATTTTTATATAGACAGATATTTTTAAAATCTTCACAGTTAATGCAGGTTTAAATAATGATCATCAAACATTCTCATTTCCACCCTGTATAAGAATTTGCTTTATCGTTTTATTTATTTAACTGTATGAGATTAATTAACCGTAGATTTAAATTTTATTTATCGTACTAATAATTTGGATTTGAGTAAGCTTTGGAATAATGTTATAAAAACCCGCTTAAATTTGTACGTTTCAACGCAAAACAGGACACGATATGTTGGCGAAGTGGCGTAGCGATTAGCTTTCTGCGCTATGTGTCGCGGGTTCGATCCCCGCACGAAACAAATATTTGTATGATCTACAGATAGTTGTTTCGGGTCTGGTTGTGTATGCACGTGACATGTATGTTTGTAAACCCACGATACAGGAGTAATCCGAGTGTGTGGCAACGTTAATAAAAAAAAACATCTCATGTATCTTACGTCACCTAAATTTACAAATAAATAATCTCATTTATATTGTGATCTGGCGAAATGAGGGTTTTGAAAGGCTGGGTTCTCACGGATAAATCACTCTGTTTACGAGTATAGTGATAAGTGCTTTAAGAATTTAATGTACTTAAAGAAAAGCCGTCTTGCTAAGTATGTCAAAAGTTAGTAAATTTTAGGCAACTTCTAACTTTGTACGGTGTCAAAATGTTGAGATTTAACTTTCTGTAGCTCTTATGTACTCGGCTGCGCGAGTAATCCTTTTAACAATGACAGGAATGTCAAGTTTTGGACCTCTGAATTTGTGTTACCAACTCTGCGGAGGATTATTATGATGTATGTACATGTAAAATACTGATATATATATTAGATTACTGCTTTATTGGTCTATTGAAGCTATACTCGACCTTTTTTCCATAAGGCCCACAAAAACGTATTAGTTGAGGTGCCGCGGGCTACAGCACAAAATTTAGGTGTAAAACAATGTGACGAAAACAAAATATAAAATTAAAATTGTTCACAATGCATCTGACTGGATGATCTTAGTCTTATATTGCATTCCGCGCGCCCACACTTTCTCTGGATCTGCGCGAAATATAAAGTGGTTGACAACTTGACTACTGCGGGCCGCAGGTTGAGTGTGACGGGTCTAGTGCCTCATTGGCAAGGTCCTGAATTCAATTCCTGTGTCGGGAAATATGTTTGGGTTCTTGTGTAAGAAAATTCTGAGTACCTGTTCGGTCTTTGCAATTGTCCGGTAGATGGACTGCTCACATGAGACTTCATAACGGCATCGGCGAAATATGGGTGCATATCAGTAATAAAGCTCTGCCTAAACCTTTGGAGAATACAGGCATGATGCCTGGAAGCCGACCACCCAGAACCAAGTTAGGAAAACTCTAGGCTCATGATTTAAAATTAGTGTTTTTTTTGGATAAATGTCATCCAACCCTGATAATTTATTGCTAATATTTCGATCCTCAAAATCCCGGCTAAAAACATCTCAAACATCACGTTATCAACATTTTTTATAAACAGAACATGTTCAAATACAAACTGACATGTCAGAGGCCGTTGACATGTTCGCACATTGATCTCGTAAGGTTAAACTTTGACCCTTACGTGATCAGAATTCAAAGGGATATTTGTTACTAAGCTTGGGTATGTTTAATGAGAAAATGTTTGATCAACTTGTTTGTTCTTTCTGTTTGTAATGTATTATGAGTATATAATATATACTCATCATACAAACAAGCAACAACAAAGCAGTGACAGCCTAGCGGTTGAACGCTGGCCTCCCATGCAGGAGGGTCTGAGTTCAAACCCGGCCCGCACCTTCGGAATCATGTGCGGATCAGAATTTGATTATCACTTGCGTTTACGGTGAAGGAAAACATTGTGAGGTAACCTGCACACCTGAGAAGGCTCCATAAAGTTCTTGATAGTGTGTAGTCCGGCAACCCGCACCGAGCCAGCATGGTGGACTAAGGACTAACTCTTCTCATTCTGAGAAAAGACCCTTGCCCAGCACTGTCCCACTGCTGGGCAAGGGTCTCTACTTACCAGTTCTACTCATTAGGGTTTTTTTTAATTTAATATATTATGAGTATATTGCTTCATATTGCTATTAAGAGTGCAGTGGTTTTGTGGTGGTAGCCCCAAATTAGTTTTCGTAGGTTCAGATCGGGGCGGGCGCATCATTGTCAGATGTAGGCTAACAAGTAGTAGGTATAGAATATAATAGTATTTGTTTGTCTGAAATATAACATAACATTAACAATAACATTATAGGTGAAAAGTAATATTAACAAAGATAAAATGTTTTCCCGAAAATTGGCGTACAAATTTAAATGACTCAGTTCAAACCTAAAATAACATAAACTTCAAAAAAAATAATTAAAACCATCTACCTCATTGGTCCAGTGTCCAGAAGCGCAAATTTCCGTAGCAGCACGGAGTCTGAAACTGTGCCCGGTTGATGATAATAGGCTCGCCCCCTACTACACGGGACTTAAGAATAATATGAGTTCCTAACCCTTTGGGCATACAGGCGTGATGCTATGTTATATTCCGTCTAGGTTGCAAAAGCGGCCGTTGCGCGTGCGGCGGTGAGGACCTATTTTTGATTCCCGGATCCAGCAAAATTTCAATTCAGTAACTCCATGTACTTAACCGGCAGTCTAATTACTGATGTAGCGACAGACGTAGATCGCGCGATATCTTCTGTCAAACGTCATTTTTGTGTCATATAATGTATTGGCTGACGAGATTGCTGTCGCGTGGCTGTCGCGTTGCTATCGCTTTTTTACGTAATTAGGCTGCGGGGAATACAACGTGTCTTTGTTAAGTCTAACCTATTTCCAAGTTTAACCCAAATAACAAAGTTACTATAATATACACAGATAAGTTAACTCGTAACTTTAAACGGTTTAAAGGCTTAGTATAATCCTGTGAGAAATTATGTAATTTACACTACCTAACTCTGCATCCATTTTCGCGGTTTACAGAAAACGTGAATAAAAAATAGTATGCATACGCAGTTGTTTATTTATTTAATAAATACACTGACTGTTTACACATACATAAACATACAACGACACGGTTGGCGCAGTGGCTAAGCGATTAGCTTTCTGCGCTAAGTGTCGCGGGTTCGATCCCCGCACGGAACAAATATTTGTATGATCTACAGATAATTATTTCGGGTCTGGGTGTTTGTGTATGTGAATATATGGGTTTGTAAACGCACCCACGAAACAGGAATTATTCATAGTGTGGGGCGAAGTTTAAAAAAAAAAAACACGGTTTAGAAAGTGGTGCAGGGAAAAGTATAGGCTTTATTGGAGGGTATTATTGTATTATACTAGCTTCCGCCCGCAGCTTCGCCCGCGTGGTTTATGAAACCGTACATTTTTCCGGGATAAAAAGACAGAATAATCGACAATGTATCGATACTTAATTATGCAATTTTAACAAATTGTAACGATCACGTTATCTACATTTTAAACAATTTATGATATGAGCGTTGGAATTCCACTCATTTCTGATCACTAAGATTGTTTTGAAACAACCGTCTTCAATATTATTAACATTATACAACTACTTCCGCCCGCGGCTTTGCTCGCGTGGTGTACGAACCCGTACATTTTCCCGGGATAAAAAGTAGCCTATGTGATATTCCAGACTATAATCTATCTCTGTGCCAAATTTCATCCAGAGCCGTTCAGCCGTTCTGGCGAGATAGAGTAACAAAGATCCATCCAGCCATCCATCCTCACAAACTTTCACATTTATAATATTAAGTAGGATTTTATTAGAGAGTATGTGCCGACCTGGGATTCAAACAGGACCTCACGCTGATTCCGCGTTCTTTTTTTATTTAAATAAAACATGCCCCACGCTAGGATTTCTCCCGTATCGTGAGTATAGTTTACAAACATACATGTCACATGCACACACAACCAGACCGGAAACAACTATCTGTAGATCATACAAATATTGCCACCGCGCCAACAGTGTCATCGAAGAATTCTACTAGAATTAAATTTATCTAGACGATGTAATCTATTCTAAGAAAACAATGAGGCAGTAGTACCTTGTATTTTCTTTCATAAAAACGTTGCCCCCCGTTGTTCAGCTTTATTCATAAAGGCTGGCGGGTCTTATAAAAGAAACAAGAATTTGAAAGAATGTCATTATGTTTGACGGTTTGAAAAATGTAAGTGCAAATATATTTATATCATGAGAAATATTACGACAGCAGATTGATAATATATCATCTGCCTAGCTTTTTCCCGACTTTGGAGTCGGCTTCCAATCTTACCAGTTGCGGCTAAATATCAGTATTTTATACTGAATGACAGTCATCTGGCCTCCGCCATCCAATTACTGGGAGACACTGATACTCTAAGGTTAGATTGGTTGTTAGACTTTTTGAGGTGCTGACACCCGTAACGACTGTCATAGGTCTTCGTACGACACCGGGAACCAACTGCTTTACATGAGGGCTCTCCGCAGCAAATGAAATGAAATTACGGTTTTCCAATCACTTTTATACGTCTTTTTTAAACTAGATGGCGTCGGCATTTCCTATGACTATCACTGAGAAGAAACGCCAAAATAAACTAAGGTGTCAAGGTCTGTTTTAAAGTCCACTGCGCTGCTTTACTTCGCAGACCAACTTATCTGGACGATACATACGTAATTAAGAGAGTGTAGATTATAATATACATTCTTAAATCTTTCATTGATAGCCCCCCGGTAGGTACCAAAATAATTAGACGTTGTTCTACTAAACCAATCTTGGTACTATATTATCTGGAGACTTTTCTCAATATAATATATCTGGAACACGGAGGAACTGGATTCTTAAATCTCATCAAATTTATCCAGGATTACACCAACTTATATAGAAGGTTTCTTTAAAATATTCAAAAGTAATTAATTTTCCTCAGGACGACTAGCTTTCTAGCTGTAATCTGGAAAACCAAGCAGTATCTTGGCTATTGTATTTTAATGAGAAAATTCTAGAAAGATAAATTTTCTCTCCGTTTAATTATCTTTAAATAACTAACAGTAGCAGTGTAGTGATGGGCTTCATTTTTTTATCGATAATTATAATGACTGCCTTTATTCCGCGGTCTGTGATAGCATTGTATTTTGTGCATATTCCAGTATGGAAAAATTCACTTCCTGTTTCCGCGATTATTGTAAAAATTACTAATACAAATGTTACTCAGGAAGCTTTGTACGGTCGAACAAAATCATAAGTATACAAAGTCACTATCTAGATATTGATGCAGTTATCTAAAGAACTTAAAAACCTTAAGTAACTATATCTAGTGGCTTAGATTTTGTATCAAGCGCACCCGGGGAATAGCGGTGGTCGTTGCGCAACTTAAACGTTATTGAAACGAGCTATCGTCATAATAACGGTTAGCAGGTTATTTGAAAAACCTGCTAACCTGCTAACATGCTAACGCTAAAGTAGCTAATAGCGGTGGTCGTTGCGCAACTTAAACACGTTATTGAAACGAGCTATCGTCATAATAACGGTTAGCAGGTTATTTGAAAAACGTGCTAACCTGCTAACGTGCTAACCTGCTAACATGCTAACGTAAAAGTAGCTAACATCCAAAGAATCCGATAGACAGTTGCGTTTCGTTATCCAATGAAATGGAAGTGCATCAATGAAGCTAAAAAAAAAAAAAAAGCTCTTCAAATCTTCACGAGTCGTTAATGAATCCTCGCCAAGAGACGACACGAAAAACAATTGGGTAAATAGGGAAGCTAAAAGAGAAAAAAAAAAAGAGAAAAAAAGAACTGACAATTCGGGAAATTTGAGCATTTTCAGTATCAGTGAAAGCTAAAAAAAAAAAAAAAGCTCATCAAAACCTCACTATCATATTACGTGTTGCTCATGATATGACAAATAGCGACCAATAGCAGGATAGCGCGTTTTAATAACCGCTATTGATATCCGATAGACAGTTGCGTTTCGTTATCCAAAAAAGATGCTACTGCCCACCGCTACCGGGGAAGCCAGACACGTACACTGGCACTCGGCCAGGCTTTATCCATGCACCTCTCAACAACCGAC
This sequence comes from Shargacucullia verbasci, assembly GCA_947562105.1. Taxonomy (NCBI): domain Eukaryota; kingdom Metazoa; phylum Arthropoda; class Insecta; order Lepidoptera; family Noctuidae; genus Shargacucullia; species Shargacucullia verbasci. Next base: position 3,127,924 of record OX387302.1, on the reverse strand, counting down.
TTAGGTATCGTAACTCGGGCAGAATTAGATCCAGCACGTCTTTATGATGACTCGTTATTATCGATATTTTAGAAAGTACATCACTAAACATACGAATTAACACATTCAAGACTATAATGAAGAGTAAACACTTGTTATAACGTCCACGTGAGTTCCACTTTAAGTTAATTTTAAATAGCTTGTACAACAGATCTTCTCTAACAGGACTAGGAATTTGTTTATAATACGCTATTTTTAGTTTCTTGCACGAAGGTTTCTACGAAAGGTTAAGCGTGTTACATGGTAGCAAAGCTCTATTCTACGAGTTCGACTGGGGTGGTACTTGGTTCTATAATATCTTCCAGTTTAAAAACTTTATTGTAAAATAAAATAGAAACGTTATTGGCGCCATTTTGAAAACAAAATCTAAATGGCGTCAAGCGATTCTTATAAAAACATCGATAGCGGACAGTTTGATAAGCCCTCATTAACTGTCACGTTTCAAAGAAAGAATAAAAACATTTTCATTGTTTTTAAAAATAAAGCTGAATTTGTGCTCATCTATACCTAACGTTGACGCCATTTTGAAAACAAAAACATAATGATGAACGACTTGGACCACCAAAATCTTCATACCTGTTTGTGTTTTATTAAGCGAGGTATATGAACGAATTAAAAAATATATAAATGTTGTAGCACGTGGCGTTACATTGTTTCTGTCTACAGGATGATCCCATTTAAACTTTATTTATCGAGAAAGTTCTTTATTAAATTAAGAAAAGTTGTGATGACGCAAAATAGTTTGAAAATGTTTGTAATAAACTTCTTTTTAATTAAAAAACCAATACGCTAAAGGTTATTGAAATGTTAACCTTGTATAGTATACGAGAAAATAGAAAACATTTTTATTATATGAAATAAAAAATACAAATAATTTAATATTGAATTGCCCAACTGAAACAAAACAACTTTCATACCTTCATAAAATACAATGTATAACCCAGCCCAAGGCTCCCAAACATGTTCATACACTACCAAACAATGATAAATCCAGAATATTCTCAATAATGCCAAGTAACCTGCCAGTTTAATGTCTGTTCTCGACGTTGAAAAGGGACGTTTGGCATTGAATATGTCTTTTCAGAGGGTACTTCCGACATATTACTGTGAATATTATGCTTATCGAGGGCAATCCTTACGGGATTTGAAGACTACAGGTCTACATATACCATGGCCATGAGTGCAGTTACACATCTTATTTATAGACTTGTTTTTAGGAAGATTAGTCTGATGTTGCAGCTGGTGAGTTGTTTCAGTTGCCGATAGATCTATCGCCGGTGTAGTTACGCCATTATTATACTAAGCACTGGCTTTGGCTTTGCTTAAAACTTAAATTTTAGTAACATGATTTTACAGTAGGTTGTTTATTATATCTATGCCATCATCATCATCATCTCAGCCGAAAGACGTTCACTGCTGGACATAGGCAAAGGCGGTACTGTGCTGCCGCATCCAGAGGGTTCCCACAACCTTTACCAGGTCATCGATCCACCTTGTGTCGGGCCTATCCACATTGCACCTTCAGGTACGTGATTGCCATATTTATTTATCGTACATGTATATATACAACATCGTTTTTTTTCATAGTGGTGTAGGCAGAAACGACAGTACATCACGATTCTGCCCTAGTACATACATCTTTTGCTTCATCTAATTTCTTGCATCATTTGGTGACGGGTTGCAGGTACTGCGCACCTCTCATTTGTGAAGGATATCAATAATAAATTCTGATTATATGCTTCACAGCATAAACTCGCACATATTATTCAAAGATCATAATCTCACATACGTACAGATATGAATACCGAAAAAAGTTATTATTTGTAAGAAAATTGATGTGTCACTACCATGCTACAGAGTTAGAAACATCAGAGGAGATACCAAACAGGAATTAGGAAAGTTTGAGTTTCTTGTAGGGCTGTACCCATAAAAAGATAGGACTAAAAATGACAAAGGAATTGTATTTTAGATATCTACTGTGAACTGGCCACATGTCCTATCTCGATTTTATGAAGATTTTACATGGTTATACCATTCTAAACTATTTCATACCCGACAGCGCTGCAAAAAGCATATTTTTCTTCAATCAAAATTAGACGCCAAAATCGAATTAATTCAATGTGTACATTGACCGACAGTTTCTTCTTAATCCTGTAATGTTGTGAAAATGGGATAGTACCAGTTGCCAGTTCACAATCGATATATCGCTTTTGTTAGAAATTAAAAGGAATTGGAGTTAATGGAAATATAAGTGGTTCACTACACTACAGTAATAATCAAGTGCAATGAAGTTCCAAGACTTCAATCATGGAGCCTGGCTTACCTACCATGCCATTATTTTATTTTATTCAATACTAGCGGCCTGCCTCGGTTTTCGTAGACGTTACCGGTGGATAATACAAAAAAAAATCATACAAGCCCTGCATTGACAAAAACGAACACAACAAAAAAAAAAAATCCAAATCGGTCAAGCCGTTCTCAAGTGATGCTTCATCATACATGTGGTAATTCATTTTTATTTATATAGATAGCATTAACAGTTATTTTTACCTAACGATTTTCATAAAAAATAAGAGTGGAGGAGATTAAAAGAAAAGCTTTTGATGGACGCTAAAATCAAATCTTCTTTAGTTGTAGGTACTGGTACATATACAAAACGATTGGCTTTTTATACTATGCATACTAAATTTGATTTTTGTTCTCAACGAACACTTATATTGCCTATAAATAATAATCTAATAAAAAAGGCTTTCTGATGCTGCAAATAAATCAAATTTCCTAAATGCGATAAATATTTTTATCTTAGTTTCGACACCCCTGCCACAAGAAATCTACGCAATATACATACGAAAAACTTTGCGTAGGTTTTATGTTTAACATAAATACGCGCGTAAAGTTTTGGCGTCGACTGTACTCAGTTCAACAGATGTTTGTTTACTTGGAATTTGCATTTCATCATCTTACCAAAGATTCTTAAATGATAGAGGGAGGTAGAATATCTGGCGGGTCTGAGTTCGACATAGAGCTAAAGGAATACCTTATGTTTCACAGAGACTCTGAAATCGTGTAAAAAACATCGTTTGCTAGATACAGATATGTTTACTTGTGTATGGAACAGTTTTTGTAATGGTTTTAGAAGTAAAAGTCGTTAAATTGATGAACAAAGCATGACGTTAATTTTTTTCTGGTAATTAAAAGTGAGGGGTGTTTATTAAGTAGGAATATTGGTCGTACGGCTACGCGATGGAGACACGACAGTGTTGCCAACGCGGGTTGAACCTGGATGAGATTGGCGCAGGGGCCTGAAGACTGCCACAGTCAAAAAGAGACAATGTCCAGCAGTGGGTGAAGGCAGGTGGTAGATCATACTTCTTATTCTGTCCTGTTAGCCTGATCTATCTCGTTTGAACCGTCCATACCGCAGTGGAAAGCTTAGCCACTAAGCCAGTTAGCACTGGTGGTATTGAGGTTGACGGCCCAGGTTGCGGCAGACGGTCTCATGTTTCATCACTCCTGGAGGCTCTTATCTTCCACCCCAAGGCATTCCTAGGTAAACACTAAAAAATGATTGATATTTCCCCCTTATGGTGTTGTAAAAGAGTGTCAATATTCGTATAGAAGCAGACACACTCACGGCCAGAAGCTAATTTAAACATTAAGCTGAAGATTTCGGAGTGTTAAGAACACATTATATCGTCTAAGAAACTTCCATTGTGCGAGAAAATTTCTAAAGTCGTTTACAAATATCAGTATGACGTTACAAATTTTGACAAATGACTGCTTTCCGACGATGACGTAGCTGTTTGTGAGTGACGTCACACATGAATATTTAGACTGGAAACATTATTATGTATTAAAGTTTGTCATCATCATCATCATCAGCCAGAAGACGTTCACTGCTGAACGAAGGCCTACCCTTTAGACCACCACATCGAACGACATTCTGCCACTTGCATCCATCGGTTGCCCGCGACTTTTACAATGTCGTCGGTCCACCTAGTAGGAGGCCTTCCTACGCTGCGTCTTCCGGTTCGTGGTCGCCACTCGACAACCTTTCTCCCCTATCCGTCCGAATGTCCGTTCTTCGAGCGATGTGGTCTGCTCATTATTAAATTCTTAAAGTTTGTAGGTCTATTTTATTTGGACAATCAGCACGAGAAAAACGAAAAGAACCGACGTGGTCATAAGTAATACATAAATTGATAGCACGGTTGGCGCAGTGGTGAAGTGATTAACTTTCTATGCTAGGTGTCGCGAGTTCGATTCCAGTACGGAACAAATATAGGTATGATCTACAGATAGTTGTTTCGGGTCTAGTTTTGTGTGTTAGTGTGGGGCAACATTTTAAAAAAGAAAAACAAATACGACACTTGGCCCATAAACCTAATGCTGCTATTGTGACTGCTGAGCGTGAGGTCCTGGGTTCGATTCTCGGCTCGGGCAAAGTGCTATTGGATTTTTCTGTGTGGAAATTCTCAGTAGCAGCACGAAGTCTAGAACTGTGCCCGGTAGATGTCAATAGGCTCGCCCCCTATTACATGGGACTCAATCAACTCAACAGTAACGGCGAAATGTGGGTGTACAATAGTACACCTCTGCCTAATCCGTCTGGTAATACAGGCGTGATGCTATGTTATGTTATGTAGAGGTGTGCTATAATAATAATAATGAAGTATCTCGACTTGGCGCACGAGGTTGTCGACATGTGGAATGTCGATTCGGCTATCGTCGTGCCGATTGTTGTGACGGCCAATGGCCTGATGGCCAAGAGCCTCGACCAACATCTCAAGAGGCTCTCGTTGGGCGGCTGGGTCAAGGGACTGATTCAGAAAGCGGTACTCCTTGATACGGCACGTATTGTGAGGAGGTTTCTGTCTCTGGAGCCCTAACCACCGGTAGCTTGGACCCTATTCCCGATACCGGTTGGTCCCTATTTTTTATATTTATAAATGTATTTTTTTATTATATATATTTATAAATTTAAAAAGATATGTTATTGAATAAATAAAGGAAATAATAATAAACTTTATTTATTCAAGTAACAAAACTCATTTATGTGTTAGTAATACAAAATTCTTACCCTATGGTAGTAATTAACCTATTGTATAATATTATATAATATTATCTCCACACAACCATATAATTATAAATATGTGAGTCAGCGCTGCGCAACCCCATGCGAGACTTTACAGCACCGACTCAAGTAAGAACAGTAAACATGCTATAGTAACTTTTCTGTCGTGGCTAACTAAAAGCTCTTGAGATGGCTATGTTTTATACGAGACACGAAAAGAAGAATCGAGAATTTTCTAGAATCCAGAATATCCAAGGCCAGTGAGAAGAAAAAGTTCAACTATATTAAAATCAACCGAATAAAACTTCGACCGATGTTCACAAATCATCGCTCCTCTGTTCGCTACAAATCTGTGCGAACTCTGAGTAACGATTTTATTCTGCATTTAATATTCAATGAACTATTGATTGCCGACGGCATCTTTCGTTTTCTTAAACTTTCCAGCGTGCATAATTTATTGCTTGAAAAGCAGACGGCTTTTCAAGCAATAAATTATGCACGCTGGAAAGTTTAGTAACAGATTTTTATTTAGGTTCTTATGCAGTAAAGTTTGGTTTAGATTCAATTTTAATCTGAGGTTAACGTAATATTTGAAATGTTGATTATCGATTGTTTAATGGCTAGTATACCTTTGATTAAGTGTCAGTCGGTGATCTTAAAATTCTTCGCGTCTTATCGGCAGATTTGAAGCAAAATGAAATTGCAAATACATTTATCTCGAAGTATTTTAATAATATTATCGTTTGGCAAATCGATTAATTACTCTGATTTTCAATATCATCATCTGGCTAAAAATAATAAATTCAACCGATTACTGTCCAACTGCTGGGCAAAGCTCTTCTCAGAATGAGAAGGGGTAGGCCTTAGTCCACCAAACTGGCTCGGTGCGTGTTGGCGGACTACACACAACGTTAAGAACTTTATGGAGCCCTCTCAGGTGTGTAGGTTTCCTCACGATGTTTTCCTTCACCGTAAACGCAAGAGATAATCAAATTCTGATCCGCACATGATTCCGACAAGTCAGAGGTACGCGCCGGGTTTGAGCTCAGACCCTCCTGCATGGAAGGCAAGCGTTTAACCGCTAGGCTATCACTGCCGTCTGGCTAACCTTTTCCTAAATACATCGGAGTCTGTCTAACCGGTTATGGCTGAATATTAGTATTTTAAAGGTATTCGTATGACACCCGAGACCAACTGCTTAACACGCTTTCCGCGACACGGAGGGGTAAAATGGTCACCCATCCAAGGTGATTGCAGCAACCGCTAGTCGACCTCGCAGAACGTACCTATGTAGCTCCGAGATTAGCTTGGTCTGGTTTTCAAGAGTACCTACATAATTTCGACTGTGAATACATTTAATTCTTGAAATATTTTATAAACAGTCAAATTCTATGCTATATATTTAATACATTGTTTAATATTCTAGTCACGAACAATAATAAAATATGTGACTACACATTATTTGTGGCTGAAAAAATAAATGATGTATTCATAATGCAGTAGAACAAAGAATATTTACATATAGACGAACATTTCTTAAGAACTGATTAGTTTTTAAAAGGGAGGGGCTCGTAGCTACCGCGCAGATCGGTCGACCTATGAGGTTAAGCAGCGCTTGCCGCGGTCAGTCCTTAGATGCGTGATCATTTTTCACACACCCGTACACCACTACACTCCTCCGTGTCTTGGAAAGCACGGTAAGCAGCTGGTCCTGAGTGTCATACGAAGACCTATGCATCATATGACAGCAGCCTGACGACCAGTCTAATCATAGAGCCTCTCAGTAATTGGGTGGCGGAGGTCAGATGGCAGTCACTCCGTTTAAAATACTAATATTCAGTAGCCAGGTTAGACTGGAAACCGACTTCAACGTAGTTGGAAAAGCCTAGAGAGATGATGAGTTTTTAAAATGGTTTCATATAAAAAAATCTGCGTCAATATTTTAAGCTATTCCCAACTGCGCTAACAAAAACAAAAACATAATTTGACGGCACGATTGGCTAATGGATAAGCTTTATGCGTTTCGTGTCGCAGGTTCGAATTACGCACGTAAAATTTGTAAGATGTACAGATGATTGTTTTGGGTCTGGTTGTGTGTGCATGTGACATGTATGTTTGTGAATGTACCCACGATACAGGAAAAATCGTAGAGACAGGCAACGTTTTTTAAAAAGATAACATTTGGCCGTGTATATATTTATCTTTTTGTTGTACTGTACTACAAATATATATGTTTTCCAAGAACAGGTTGGCTTGCGGCATTCTCTATGTAAATGTGGCTAGCCACGTACGTGACACGCCTAACAGTGACAAGACAAGTAAAAACAAATATATACATAGAAAGACAGAATACTGTAACAGCCAGTTTCTTGAAAACCTTTTGTATCGATAGCAGTTCAAAATAATATTTGAAATTTTCTAGTATTTTGTTAAGAATCCTACTAATTCTACTAATATTATAAATGTGAAAGTTTGTGAGGATGGATGGATGGATGGATCTTTGTTACTATTTCACGCCAGAACGGCTGAACGGATCTGGGTGAAATTTGGCACAGAGAAAGATTATAGTCTGGAATAGCACATAGGCTAATTTTTATCCCGGAAAAATGTACGGATTCGTAAGCCACGTGGGCGAAGCCGCGGGCGAAGCTAGTATTACTATAAGTAGTACAAGAAAATAAGTTAAAAACCTAAATAAAACCGAAATTACTTGGCCTAAATTTCAGTCTTCGAGCGATGAAAAATTATCCGAAGACGGTGAGAATGTAATAAATCAATGACTTTCAACGAATAAAGTTTCGGAACTGACAGAGAATTATGGTTGTTGTGCGTGTCTGGGTCCATTTCTAATATTAATAAGTACATTATATTATCAGTTTTATTTATCCTACTTCTTCTTTGTCGTTCCCTCACTAATGAGGATCGTGACCATATATGATTTGTCTCCATTTGTTTCTGTCCTGGGCCAATTCAATAGATCGTTGTAGAGTTTCTCTTGTTGCCTCTACAATACTTTTACACCAGCGTGTTGGAATTCTGCCCCTGGAGCGCTTCCCCTGCATCTGTCCCACGATTAATTGCTTCTCCAACTCATGCATATGTGATCGCATTATACCTATGTCCAAAGAAACTTAGTTGACGTTCTCGGCATAGAGAGGTAAGTCGTTTTTTGATGTGGAGCTCTTGTAAAATCGATTCGTTTGTCCTCATGGCTGTCCATGGTATCTTTAGCATTCGTCTCCAGCAACATATTTCAAAAGCGCTTATTTTGCTTATGTCCCGTTTTTTGAGGCACCAGGTTTCAGCTCCATAGCATTAGCATATATAGGTAGCATTTATCCTACTAGTCCTACTATAATAATATATATAATATCCTAGTAATCCTATCTTATCCTACTAATATTATAAATGTGAAAGTTTGTGAAGATGGATGGATGGATCTTTGTTACTCTTTCACGCCAGAACGGCTGAACGGATCTGGATGAAATTTGGCAAAGAGATAGATTATAGTCTGGAATAGCATAGAGGTTACTTTTTATTCCGGAAAAATGTACGGGTTTGTAAACCACGCGGGTGAAGCCGCTGGCGGAAGCTAGTAGTTTAAATTGTTTAAAACGGAGATAAGGTGATGGTTAGAATTTGATAAATTGCACAATTCTGTATCGATACATTTTCGTTTTTTTTTTACTGGCGACCCATATTATCCGTTATATTTTTATATTTTTTTCTGTCGTATTGTCGTATCAGCCTGTTACGGCGAGCATTTACTCAGCGCACGCCAGTAAAGCTCCCAGTCAGCATGATTTTTTCCGACATCTTCAACTATCATCGTCATATACATATATCATATACATATATAGGGACGGCACGGTTGGCGCAGTGGTTGAGCGATCGACCGCTGCGCTACATGTCGTGGGTTCGATTCCCGCACGAAGCAAATATTTGTATGATCTACAGATAGTTGTTTCGGGTCTGGTTGTGTGTGTATGTGACATGTATGTTTGTAAACTGTACCCACGATACAGGAGAAATCCTAGTCTGGGGCAATGTTTAAAAAAAAAAAAAAAATTTCAGCCAATTTACATAGAACTTTAACGAATTACATACCTAAATCTTCCTCAGGAATCACTCTATCTATTGGTGAAAATCCGTTCTGTAGTTTTTGAGTTTATCGCGAACAGACAGACAGGCAGACGCGGCGGGGGACGTGATTTACACAATATTCATTTTTTAACAAAGTTTGAGTAAATTACACAATGCAGAAGTTTTCTTTGTACGAGTTACACGCAAATACATGATTTAATTGCTCTTCAATAAAATCAGTAATTAATGATAGAAGAAGGGAAAGAAGGGGAAATGGCTCGTAGCTACATAGTTACCGCGCAAATCGGTCGATCTGTGAGGTTAAGAAGCGCTTGTCGCGGTCACTTTTTGGACGGGTGACCATTATTCACATATCGAGACCCCTAACTGCCTCAGAAAGCACGTTAAGCAGTTGGTCCCGCGTGTCATACGAAGACCTATAAAAGTCGTTACAGATGTCAGTAGCTCCAAAAAACTGACAGCCAGTCTAACCTTGGAGTATCAGTGTCTCCCAGTTACAGGGTGGCGGAGGTCAGAAGGCAGTCGCTCCGTGTAGAATACTTATATTCAGCCGCAACCGGTTAGATTGAAAGCCGACCCCAATGTAGTTGGGAAAAGGCTAAGCAGACGATAATGATGGAAGAAGTTGCTGCTAAAATTAATTTAATCACAGTGGCGTGCGGTTCATAAAGACATAGACTTCACAAGACTAAAGACATTGCCTACCCTACATAACTCAGTTAAATATTCATTATAAGATATTTGACGTGACAAATCACATACATTATTATTTAATCGACAAGACGACGAACCAATACCAACATGCAGTAGGTATATTTGATAAGTAAGCTTTTAAAATTTTCTGCCTACCCTGGCTAAAAACTCTGTGCACGCCGCTGTTTAATCACCCACAATTTAATGAACAGGACAGAACAGACGAACACGATACTAAATCCCAACAAACGCCACACAAGATGACACAACAAAGTTGGACTTCCTCGCTCCCCTAAAGGTCTCCACGACAACTAATAAAGAAGACCGTCAGTTGTTTCTGAGCGCACCCTTATGCTAATAAAGGATGAGGGAATATGAGTAATAACGTCTCCGCAAGCCCCCTGAGTTTTATTAAGCGGAGGAATGTTAAGACGATTTCGCTTGCGTATATTTCATTTCGGCTGCCGTTCGGCGTGTTCTGTTTCGTCTATTATCTTTATTTTATAATTATTATAAGGCTTTTCCAGGATAATATTTGTATAGGCTTCAGTGGTTGTCAACGTAAAGTTAAATTGTATTTGTGTTATGAAAGGATAAGAGCCCTTTGCTTGCGTTGTACTGCATAATTATGATTTTCAAATTAATATAACCCTTATTATAGGTGTGAATAAAGAAACTGATAAAAAAATACTTACCTAACATTATTTGCAGCAGGGACCCGGGTATGTCCTAAAACTGCGGCCAGACAACGGAGGACGGGCAGCAGCGTCCTCTCACTAATCGGTGAGCCACTGCAATCCCCAAGCCGCATGCCAAGCGTGGGGATTATGGCAAACCCCCACTTGGGGGAGGCTTCTGGCTGATGATTTTTTTGCAGCGCACCGAACATTTTTTAAATCGCAATGTTAGTTTATATATATAAGTACTTATACGTATTGTACAGAGAATCTAGAAATTGATTTGGAAAGTTTAATTGAATCCAATTTTTACTCCATAGATGATATTTAAGATATTAGCTCTTATAGGCAGATTCGTTAATTATAATAAATTTAATTATTGTTATTTAGTTTTATTGTCAGTTCTTGTTTTTAATTTTTATGCCACAAGTTATTTTTTAAACTACTTTTATTGTTTATATATTTTGTCAATTGGTGAAGAGCTTTGACGTCTTTCGTCAAGTTTTTTGTTCGGCACTATGTATGTTCACTATTCTGTGAAGAGCTTGGAGTGCGCCAGACGCAGGAAATTTTCATTATGTTTGTTAAAAGTTACTTACACTAGACTAAGTAACATTATGTAGTGCTGTTTGAAATTGGTAGCTTTAACCTTTTTGAGGCTGCACTTCTCAAGTTCATGATTGAGTTGCTTCACTGGTGCTGATATTTGTACTGTTGCGTTGTTATAAACAACTTAAAAGATCTCTTCAAACAACATTCTTAACCCTGACCGAGCTACTTCTTATGTCCTTAACCCACATCAATCTTTATGAAGATTTTTCGGGAGTCGTGCTCAAGTAGGAAAAAATTTGGCACGTGGCCGGTCCACTTTGCAAAAACCAGCGGAACTCTTGGAAAGGTCTTTTAATCTGTCCGATATATCGATGAAACGGTCGGTCAAGGACAAGTCTCGATAGACATGAGATAATAACATTTCTTTGTACTGCGGCGTGTTCAGATTTTTTGTTGTTAGTGCTTCAAGATAGCCCGGCTTAAAATGAATATATTATGTACACTGAATTGGTAGACACGGCTGATTTCAAATGTGATAGACAGTATTATTCGTATCAAGCAAAAAATTTTGCAATCATCCTTGTTATTTTCAGGACTTTTTCTGAAAAAAATCTCAATTCACACTCAAAATTTTTAATCGTTGAGTGTGAATTGCCTCCTTGACCTAAGTCTTTCTTTTTAAAATACAAGCACACAGTTTTCCTTTAAAAAGCCATTAAGTTACATAGGTACATGAAGATTTAATTTACAAGATACAAGGACGAAATTAACATAGGTAGTTTCTCGTAGACTACTAACTACGTACTAGAGTACTTAATGATAAATGATGATGACACGTTTAATGTAACTGCGCATGCAACGAACATAATTATCTTAATGAACATAGTGTCATTAGTCCCTAATAATGACATGTTAGTAGCTAGGTTAGGTTAGGTTTACGGAAAGGCAGCTGACCTTATAATGTGGCACCTAATTAGCTACTCAAACGCCACAACCACACAGTAATTGAGGTTACCACGCATATTGTACATACCGCTCTATAGACGACAAAAAACTTGTTAAATTTGTTTTATTGTTTGTTGTTAAAAATTGTTCTTAAAAATATCTTGCTATGAAAGCATTCAATTGCTGTCAAAATATTAAAGTGTTGATACCTACTGTGATGAAAATACCATAAGGGGACCAGGTACACAATTGCAAGACAAAATCATTGGTTCCTACAAAATAAAATCTTTCTGATTGGAGTCCCCAATGATGAGTCGCCGAAACAGTAGTACGCCGAATGTGCCTGATTTGATCTATTACACCCGGAGAAAAAGCTTTTGCCGACTTAGCGAGATTATTACGCCTTTTATTACTCACAGCCTCAATGGTATTGTGAGTTTATCATCTTTTTTTCATTTCAAACTGCTTCATTGGTCTCCTGGATCGGAAGTACGGCTGCTGGGCGTGAGATCTTGGGTTTGATTCCCTAGAAAAGTGTTGTTCGGATTCTGCAGCACAAAGATTAGCATGGTAGAAGGCGGTAGAAGGTAGTTTCGCCCCCTATTACATGGAATTCAATAACGGAATGTGAAATGTGGGTGTACTAGTACACTTCTGACTAACATTTCGGAGAATAGAGGCGTGATTTTTACCAAAGTAAGTACAATGTATGGATGATATATTATGTTGTTTCGGGTCTGGTTGTGTGTGCACGTGAGACGTATGTTTGTAAATTGTACCCACGATACAGGAGAAAAGCTAGTGTGGGGCAAAAAAATATATTATGGCCGGACTGGACGCAACACACACTGTAACTGAGATTATCCGACGTAGGTACTCTGTGCTTTCAACCCCGATACCGCCGTTGCTGACTAGCTAATCTTTCCACAACGCCATTAGCGAGTCCCATGTGAGAAGGAGTAACAAGATCCCACTTATGTGGTACTAGCTTCTGCCCGTGGCTTCGCCCGCATTTATTACGAACTCGTGCAATTTTTCGGGTCACAAGAAGCGCTATCTAGCGTCCTAAAGCAATTGTGACCGTCGAGAGTTATTGTTCTTTCCCTCGGGTCTATGTCCTTTTCTGTACTTCTGACAACTTATACGCATAATTTCATGATGATCGGTTCAGGGGTTTAGGCGTGAAAAGGTAACAAACAAACAAATGTACTTTTGCATTTATAATATTTAAAAAAGTTAGGATTGGGGTTACCATACGTGAAGGTATTTTCAACTACCAAGTACCAACTGATCAGACATTCAAAATATAATTTTCTTTTGATAAAAATAAAATAGTAATTTGCTTGTGGCTGCGTTGCAAAATTTATATCGAACTTTTTGTTTGCAAGAACACTCTTAGAATATATTATTAGTCTCATATTCAGAAACTGGATCACGTTTGCGCATTTTATTCATCAGACCAATTCATCATACTCATAGTGAAAGTTTTCCAGAAAAAATGTTACAAAAAAGACAGTACAGTCCAAAAAATATAATTATGTAAGTATACAGGGTATATTTTATTTACGGCACGGCACGGCACGGTTGGCGCAGTGGTTGAGAGATCGACTGCTGAGCTACGTGTCTCGGGTTCGATTCCCGCGCGGAACAAATATTTCCATGATCTACAGATGGTTGTTTCGGGTCTGGGTCTTTGTGTATGTGAATACACACTGTGCCTCGGAAAGCACGTAAAGCCGTTGGTCCTGCGGCTGATCTCTCTCCGGTCGTGTCGGATTGCGGTCCCATCGGACTATGAGAGTGAAGGAATAGAGAGAGCACCTGTGTTTGCGCACACACTTGTGCTCTATAATATCTTCTGCGTAGTTGGCTAATCGCCGGTGAGATTGGCCGCCGTGACCGAAACCGGTCAGGAGGACATTATTATTATATTTTATTTTAATCTTTTAAACCACGTTACGATTTCTCCCGTATCATAGACACAGTTTATAAACTTAAAATATGTCACATGCACAACAGCAGAACCAGAAACAATAATCAATGTTGTACTTGCGCGAAGGTTATAGGCATAGTACGAGTACAATTAAGTAAGAAAAAAGTTACTTACAGTAGGTAGGCGGTGCTCGTGTCGTACCGGCAAAGTTATTTGAAAGAGCAAATTTATTTCATCTGCGACAACAAAGCGCCGGGTACCAGCTAGCTTCTTTCTTGGTTTTATTTCGTGTGGTGTCTCATATTTGTGCCAAATAATTATTTAAAAATACCCACCATCAATTCTTTATAAAAGTTCACCTAGGTCACCATAAAAAAACTTTGCACGACTGTACCATAATCGCCATTGATCGCCGACTACTCAAAGTCATCTTAACTTTAAGGCACCAATAACTGCCATTCTATCATTACTGACACTGACAACATGAAACTTGACCGCTACAGTCCGTTAATCATAACTTGACACCTGTCAAAGTTCCTATGTCAATGTAGTAACGATTATTTTAGTTCAACCGGCAGCCTAATTACGTAAAAAAACGACAACAACGCGACAGCCACGCGACAGCAATCTCACTGTCAGCCAATACATTATATGACACAAAAATGACGTTTGACAGAAGCTATCGCGCGATATACGCCTGTCGCTACATCGCTAATTAGGCTGCGGGGCGTCAATCTATAGTTAGTGAAGAGAAAATGCCTATGATAATTCGGTCAGCAAGTACTTTACAAACATGATATCGTCGCTTAGTTAACAAAACCGCGCGAGTAAAATTTGATAAGATTTCAGAAGGGACAAAGAACTGATTATTTCTTATGAAAAATATTCCGTAAATGTTGTGCAACGAAGTGTATTGTATTGTATGGTATTATATTCAATTGTATTTTTGTTTATATTATACATTTACAAAAATTTTCATTAGATATAATGTCAATTTTATGTCTCTTCTGAAACATATCAAATTTTACTTGCGCGGTATTGTTACCTTAGCGACGATATGGAATTAAGTTAACAGGTGGGTTTCTGCCCATTCTTCTGAAAATAATCTCCTAATCCCGGGCCATCCCTTCAATTAATCCCAAAGTCCCTTACGACACATTTAGGAAGTGTGGTGTCCGTTATCTTTCCCGGAAACCGCAAAAACATTATTGATGGTGTAATATAATAAGCCATTGTGTCTGATATTTCATATCCATTATTTGCGTTAAAAGAGATAACGCTATACAATTATATATGTGTGTCTCGTTCTGTTGCTGAATACTGATACTCAGGTTTTTATTTCTTCGTGAAAATGGGAAAGTTAAATAAACAAAGTCAATGTTTTGAAACAATTTAAGTTGATGGACGTTTAAATAATTTCAGTTTAATAAGTTTGGAAATGAAGGCAAAATATTGTTGGAGATGTATCAGAAAGTAGGTGGCCATTTTAAAAGTTTGAAACAGATAGATTTTTTGTTATCACTGCACCATGTATTTTGGAACTGCGCCCAGTATTCAAAATTGAATTTTAATAACACTGGGTTGAATAAGAATTAGACCCGGGTACGTCTTAAAACTGCGGCCAGACACCGGAGCCACTGCGATCCCCAAGCCGCCTGCCAAGCGTGGGGATTATGGTAACCCCCCCCCCCCCCCCCCCCTCCTTGGGGGAGGCCTTCGTTTAGCAGTGGACGTTTTCTGGCTGATGATGATGATGATGATGAATAAGAATTATAGCTTTTTTTTGTTTTTTAAATAAAAAAAAAATCTTTTTTCTTTTTACCCTAATTTAGGTATCTGTGGTACTTTTTCTGTTTGTATACCCCATGGTGTACTTACTGTCCAATTTAACCCATGCTCTTATTTAATTGATTTTAATACAAAACACAAGAAAGAACAGTACGTAAAGTAAATAAATATGATTTTAGAAAAGCGTGGCTTGGCTATCATAAATTGTTAATTTAGGACATACATGATCTATCTCTATAAATTTCACCCAAATGCGTCCAGTAGTTCATGCGTGATTGAGTAACAAACATCTATATATATCCGAAAAATGACAAATTCCATCAAAATCGATTATTTCCGTCTCTCTCTTCCATCAATCTAACCAATCCAGTATCTTAAAAAATCCCGGTTTCATATTTTACGTGACTAAGCACTCGAGACATCTGCACACCGTTAATAACCCAGTATCTGTGAATCACCCGGAGTACCTACTTAACTAAAATCTGTCACAGCCTGATATAATAAATCAAATTCTTTTTGGCACTAACTTCATTTTTTCATCTGAATTTTACAGTATGTTCAAATGATTTTTTTTATTATGGATTGAATTCTGGATTTAGGTTGAGTTCAGACGGTCGAGAAAAGCCGTATATTACACGCTATTATAAATGAGAAAGTAACTCTGTTTGTTTGTTACCTGATCACGATGAAACCACTGAACCGATTGTTATGAAATTTTACATAGAGATAGCATATGATATGAAAAAGACTGAGAATTTTTTAACAGAACCCAATAACACATTTCTCGACACGAGAATCGAACCCAGGATCTCACGCTCAGCAGCCGCGATTGCGACCACTAGAACAATGAGACAGTCATGAAAAAACAATATCGTGAATATTATTGTGTACGGGTTTATAGCGTGATACCAAATACGTGGTTTCATTTAATGCCATACCGTTTTCGCCACCCTGTATATGAATATCGCTCACGAAAACGATTACATAAAAACTAGAGCATTCATTCGTTGTATTCTCACGGTCGTTAACCTTTATGAGGTGAACAGTGCTGAAATAGATATCAATATTTAGTGTTTTGGCAACCACTAAATGTAAGAAATGGAACACACAGACTGTTTTATGAAAGCAGTTGTGAACAAACGTGGTTATCTCGAATCCTAATGACTCTTTGCCTGACCTGGATATCGAACCCAGAACCTCATACTCAGAAGACCATTAGACTAATAAATCACCTAATTTCTGGTAGAGAAGGAAATTAAGAAAGCATTTATCGTATGTTATGACAACCAAAATAAGTTTAACCTATGGGGGCATAAGGTATGGTGTTCCTCCATTGAAAAGGGAGGATCCTCCGACCGGACAAGTTGGTTAGCCTGGCGGGCCGAAGCCCGACTGATGATATCGGACATTCGTATAATATGTGTTAAACGATGTAAACTTACATAGTGCGATTCAGGATTTGCTGTTGTAACTTCACTCCGATAGATGGCGCTTTACTTTTTGCTATGTTGCGAGAAATAGTCGCTACAGACCCCTTAAAAATTGGCAGTCAAATTGACTTTGCTGTACAATTTAACATTAAAACAACAGATGTAATATCTAAATACCATCTACATATATATATACACGGGGGAGAGGCGGGTGTATAGGACAATAATCGTAGCATTATATTCATTTGTAGTGAACAAATGAATATAATGCTTTTATGAACCTCAACGGTCAGTCTAGATGAACTGAAACTCGTCTTTTAGAAATGGTTCAAAAGTTATTCGTGCCTTGTTTTTTTTTTTTTAATATTTCTGTATTCTAGATTTAATTAATTATATGTATGTATCGATACTCTACTCAGAAATTCAAATAAACAAATAGATACCTAATATCCATATACTCTCAAACTAATTAATAATACCCGATATTCTCCTTTGATAGAAGCAAAGATAAAAAGAGAGAAAAGATGAAACGTCTCTTGCTGAAAATATGATTGGATAATCGTTAAATTTTAAAGTGACGCCAACACTTTAAAATTTAACGCTTATCCAATCTCATTTTTGCATGCAAAATAATCTGTTGTGTGCTGAAAGTTTTAGTTTATGCTAAAACTGAGGCTAGATTTCTTTTCACTTAAATAAAAAAAAAAAACATTTCTCCACCCTCGGATTTCTCCTGTATCGTCAGCACAGTTTACAAACATACATGTCACATGCACACACAACCAGACCCGAAACAACTATCGGTAGATCATACAAATATTTGTTTTGTGCGGCGATCGAACCCGCGACACGTAGCGAAGAAAGCTGATCGCTTAGCCACTGCGCCAAGCATGTCGTCTAGACTCATAGAGTTTTATTACTAATACACAATTTTCGCAGTGGCGGGAATCAACTTATTTATTATGCGGGTATAATACTCTAAGGAATAAATAAATAAATGCTCGAACATTTGATCAGCACTTGCGTTAACATTAAAGGAAAATAACGTGAGGAAACCTGCACACCTGACAGGGCTACATAAAGTTCTTGATGGTGTGTGTAGTCCGCCAACCCGCACCAGGCCAGCGTGGTGGTCTAAGGCATAACCCTTTTCATTTTGAGAAGAGTTCCAACAGTGGGACAGCGATAAGTTAAATTTATTGTTATTATTTAATGCTCGAGCAGAACTCAATACATTTAATGTATTTCACAATGTATAAAATAGCCTGAGTTCATTCAAAAAAAGTAATTTTAAGTCATCATCAAAAAATCACAAAAAGCATTTTTTTTACTGTACGAAAAATAATAGGCATTTTTTTCATGACGCACTGAGTTTATCTTTACGATCTGTTTCGGAAACAAATCTGTTTACGTAGCATGGACGAGAATACTCACCCAAGAATACTCTGGGAAATATAATTATTTGAGTGGGTAATAAGCTACACACTGTATTACTTATATATTATTATATTCTTGGTTTATATTTTCTCTTCTCTTCTCTTTTAGGAAAATACCTAATCATTACCACTTTGGCTATGATTGGTGTGAATGTATCGGAAATAAAAGGAAATATTTCAGTTTGGAAAGAAGAGGTGATTAAAAATTATGTACTCGTACGTATGTATCAGACACTGACTGTACCTACCCTTTTTTTGATTTTCGCGGTGAGAACTCATCATGGGCTATCCTCCGCCTGGGGGGGGCGGAGGGGTGTGCCAGACTCCTACCAGCTAAACTCACCACGGTGATCCACCTCGACAACATATGGTGGGCCTCGGGAACTCTTAGAAGACCGCACCGAAGCCCACCACCACCACCACGTCGGCACTTCGTGCACATCCCGGGGTGGACTGTAGAGAGGTCCCCCCCTTACCCTCGCTGGGTTCTGTATGTACTTATTTAAAACCTATACAGATAAATCAGTGATAATATATTACCGTTATTTATGTTTAAAAAGTAAGTATCACTCGCACGAAACACGCTTACGACGTGTTCGATATTTTAAGAGCACTTCAAACAGATTCCGATACAAAAGACAATGTTCTCCTTGTCACCTAGTGATTTGTTCCTACTGTCGTTAAAAAGTAATCAGCATTTTAGTGATAGTAGAGTTTTGCGAGTTTGGCTGAACTATATCTGGAGTATAGCTTTATGGAGTAAAGGCTCGACTGTGTACAGTCAACATTAAAAGTAAATGATGATCAGTCCAATTTTTAAATTACTGAATTACTTAAGTATTCATTAAAGTTTATGTATCAATCAAAGTTTGATCGGTGTAACAGTTGACTGTTCATCATCTAATTTTGATGTTGACTTTACCTACTAAAGTCTAAGTAGTACATAACATTGCACGTAGTTGTTGAGTCTAATGCCATTTTTAAAGCACATTTTCAAAATCCAAGCTGCTACTGAGAATTACATAATGTTATAGGATTAACTTCTTTAATATTAGATGCTAATCACAAAATTCTGTTAAGCCCTTTTCCAGATTAAATCCTACTTCTTTAAAGTGGCTTATAACCAGTCTTAAGTGAAGCAAACTTAACCAGAAGACGTTAAAATGATTTGTTTTCGTCTTAATGTAAATATGGCTAACTTTAAATTTTATTGTTTTAGTTCGCCAACATTCCTAATGCTCAAAGTTTCAAATTTATGGCTTTAGGACCTGAATATAAATATATTACTTGTGAAATCTATTTGTGTGGAGATCAAAAGTCGATTACAGGTTTATGCATTCTGGGTTTGTTCCAGACATAAATATAGAAGGTGATGTGTTGAAAACTAAATTATATCTTGAAGCTGTGAATAATGACAAAACGTATATTCTCGATGGAGTAATAAATGCATTATTAGGCATTGGAGTATTTGATGATTCTGTCTGTATTATCCAAACTATACATTTTCTTGCTAAGGACATGACTGATATTTTACTTTAGTCGTAGTTTCAACTTATAATCTACTTAAAAAACACTATCCATTGGTGTATTAATTAGTATACAATTTCCCATTGATCTTTAAAAAGTTTTCTTAGACGAAAACTGTTGTTAAGCTTTATGTTAATTTGTACGTTTTTGAAAGTTAAAGATTTTTAATTTATGGTTACAATACAAAAGATAACCATCCTTTCATACAATTTTCCTCCTCGGACCTCTTTGGTACCTACCTATCATCAAGCCAAAACTGTATCAAAACCTGCGTGCGCATTTCAGTTGACACGTGTACGCTTTTCATTCATTTAAGGTAACCATGGTAAAGGTCGAAGAAACCCCACATTTGGAGCTCTGAAGTTTATTTTCGGGACTCTTCTGTACCTGAGTCGTTCCCGATAACGGATTGGTCTCCTTCTTATTTCCTGTGGGTGACGTTTTTGGTGCTAATGATAATCTCATCCCGTTTGTTTCAGCACTAAGACCATAACATAACGTAGCATTACGCCTGTATCTCCAAAGTGTTAGACAGAAGTGTACTCTTGTGCACCCACATTTCACCGATGTTGTTATTAAGTCCCATGTCATAGGGCTCGCTGCCTATCACCTTCAACTGGGCATAGTTCCAAAATCCGTGCTGCTACTCAGAATTTCCATACAGAAAAACTCAATACCCCTATACAAAGGCCTTGAAAACTTGAATAAATTATTCGTTTTTTTTTCAATACTAATTCAAAGTACCAATATGAACAAACCTATCGGATACTCGTGACCTTCCCTTCCAAGGAGTATTATTATGTAAGAAACGTGATAACACTGGATTTTAGCCTCAAAAAGTGTAAGTAGTACATCGTAGGTACTTCAGGCGAAAAGTGATTAGATGAGGTTCTCGTACTTGGAGTTCCTATTTTTTTATCAGCATTTAAACATCCACAGCTCAATATGGGCCTTGAAATAAGCATGTGCAGTAAGCAAAACTGTTATTGAATTTTTCTGTTGGGAAATTCTCAGTGGGAGCTCGGGGTTTGGATTGTGCTCGCAAAATGAAGATATAAACTCGCCGATAAATGTGAGTGTACATTGGATCCAACCGAACATCGAAATGAAATGAAATTATTTATCTTGCAATTAGGATTTTTCAATCACTTTTACACGTCTTTTTTAAACTAGATGGCGTCGACATTAACTATGACTATCCCTGAGAAGAAACGCCGAAACAAACTCTGGAAATCATCTCTGCCTACCCCTGCTATATTATATGACCTAGCATTTGAATCCTTAAAAGCAATGGTTGTTTTCATATGTGACATGTATGTTTGTAAACTGTACCCACGACACAGGAGAAATCCTAGTGTGGGGCAATGTTTTATAAAATAAACAAAAACAAACAAAACAAAACAAATGGGTGATGAGTGCTCATGGATAGTTAAATAAAAGAACAAATATGAATCTATAAAAGCTTGTGTCAAAAAGTTGGATGATGTGAGGGTAGATCGCAACGGCGCAATTTTTTTATTTTTTTTTAATTCTTTATAGGCACGCGTTTTACCACTATCTCACCTGATGGTAAGCGATGATGTGGTCGAAGATGTAGCAATTGGTAGAATAAAGTACTTTTTTTATTTATGTAACACCGTTGGCTCATATTAGCATGTCCAATGTACCCATGAGTATAGTTTAGACACGTAATCTTACATTCATACACATACAGACCAGAAACAAATATTTTTAGACCACAAAAATATTTGTATTCATCGAAGGGTTCCGCAGAGGTGTACTATTGTACCGCCTCATTTCGCCGATGCTGTTATTGAGTCCCAATTAATAAGGCTACTGGGCACAGTTCTAGATTCCGTGCTGCTACTGAGAATTTTCATACAGAAAAACCTAGTAACACTTTACCCGACCCGGGAATCGAACCCAGGACCTCACGCTCAGCAGTCGCTCTTACGACCACTAGACCAATAAGGCAGCCATATTTTTCGTAGCGTTAAAAAAGGATCTCTAGTCACTTCGTAGAAAAATATCATAAGTCCATATTTAGGTATTCATTTGCACACAGAGGCGTGCGGTTCATAAAGACAAAAAGACACTGACTATCCTACACAACTCAGATAAATATTTATAATAAGATATTTGAGGTGACAAATCACATACATTATTATTTAATCGACAACACGACGAACCAATACCAACATGCAGTAGGTATTTTTGGTAAGTAAGCTTTTTCAAATTTTCGGACTACCCTGTATAAAAACTCTGTGCACGCCGCTGTATGCACAGCTGGTTTTAATAAGGGCATCAAACTCATCATGTTATCGACAGACGCCTATTTAAATATTCGATCATTGATTTATAGGCTAGGTAGGGTAAGAACTTTGACCCTTAAGAGTCTTTTGTATGTCTGACCCTCGACTTTGCAAGTGTTTACTGACTTTGTAACAAGTATCGAACGTTGTGAAGCATTTTGACGTCTAGAAACGGATTAATTTTTGATTTTAAATGACGGATAAAATCAAAAAGTAATATGCAAGTAGCAATGTTAATTTTTGTATTTTTTTTTATGAATGTGGTCTTAATAGTTTTTCTTAATAAATAGGCAGTATCTTTACCTACAGCGTGGTGATTTTTGTTTATACATATATATTAATTACTAGCTGTGCCCGCGACTTCGTTCGCGTGGATGTCGGAACTTAACAATGTATTTTTTAGTGAGACCAAATGAACTTAACCCTATTTTTTTCTAAAATAAAAGAATTTTTCTAAAATAAAAGTAGCCTAAGTTACTCCTTATTACATCAGCTACCTGCCAATGAAAGTCCCGTCAAAATCGGTCCAGCCATTTCAGAGATTAGCCTATACAAACAGACAGACAAAAATTGTAAAAAATGTTATTTTGGTGTATGTACCGTATACATATGCATGTAGTAAAAAACGGTTATTTCAATATTACAAACAGACACTCCAATTTTATTTATATGTATAGATGTATAGATAGGCCTTTTAAAACATACACATAAAACATATCGACGACGAAGTGAC
Organism: Shargacucullia verbasci; assembly: GCA_947562105.1. Classification (NCBI taxonomy): domain Eukaryota; kingdom Metazoa; phylum Arthropoda; class Insecta; order Lepidoptera; family Noctuidae; genus Shargacucullia; species Shargacucullia verbasci. The sequence continues at coordinate 3,104,681 of OX387302.1, read as the reverse complement.
AAGAACTCCTGACTAACATTTAGGCTATTTGAAGCTTTTTATTTTTAGATAGGCTTTAAATTTATCTGCCAGTCTGATACATCCCTAACTATAGAAGTAAAGTAAGAGTGTGTGCCACCACTTCTTTTGTAATTTATTAGCAATATTTGTTTTTTTCATACCCAATTTATAATTTAATTAGACGTTTTTTTCATTTCCTGTAAAATTCTGGTTCGGCGGATAGAAGTCCTTGTCACTTCATCGTCTAAATATAATAATAAAATACGAATTAAAATGGCCACCGTTTAGTGGGGTTTCATTTTTCACAAGACATTTGATCATTATAAAAAGAAGTCAATCTCCAAACATTTTCTTTCACAATCATTGATTGACCAAAACAAAAAAAAAACACTTCAAACAACAAATACAAAAAAATGTTCCCACTCGACACTGGCAGAATAGTCGTCATCGGCTCAGTTGCCATAATATATATATATAAAAAAAAAAACAAATAAAAAAAATGTCCCCACTCGACACTGGCAGAATAGTCGTCATCCGCTCATTTGCCATAATATATATATATACATATATATATATAAAATAAAAAATAAAAAAAATGCAATGTATAGATTTGTTTCCCAGTGGACAAGAAAGAAAGTCAACCTTCTGACCTTTCAAATTCTCCACGACGCTAAACATTTTGTTGTACGACTTCTGACATTTGACTCACATAAATATTTAAATAGATAACAAGCTACACTATTACGAGAATCTAGATACTCCCAGTGACGATATTTAGAGAACGTCCCACATACCCTGGACAACCAGCTGCATTGCGCATTGCGCAAACTCTCAGAATAGATAGAAAAAAATAGAAGAAATTAACATACTGAATATTTCATGCTACAATTTCACCTACAACGGCAATGAAGGTGGTTTCCTAATTTTCACGAGTATTTTACACTCTTGTTCATCGGTAACATTTGACCGTAAGCACCATAGGACTCGTCATCACATAACATAGCATCACGCCTATAGTCCCCGAAGGGTTAGGCAAAGATGTAGGTACTAATTGTGCACTCACATTTTACCGTTGCTATTATTAAATCCCATGTAATATGGGGCGAGCCTATTGTCATCTACGAGCCACAGTTTCAAACTCCGGCTGTTACTGAGAATATCCATACAAAAAAAAACACAATAACACTTTGCCCGACCCGAATTTTGAACCTTTTGTATCGAACCCAGGACCTCACGCTCAGTAGTCGCGCTTGTCCACGAGACCAATGAGACAGTCATTAATCCTCCCACCCTGTTTTTTTCACGTTCAATTCAACGTGTTTGAAAGAAACCTTAACAATATTTATCTCCAAAAGTTGGAAGGCTCTAAGAAACGAATGTGATGAACGATGTAAAGGTCTGAAGGTTGACAACTTTTAGACTGGAAGGTAACCGGTCACCACAGATCTTAGAAAAACACATGACCAGCCAGATATCATGACAATATGACCAAAACTGGCATAATATGATTCGTACACTGATGTATCTCATTATATATATAGCGACTACTACTCGCAACATGGCAAAAAGTAAAGCGCCATCTATCGGAGTGAAGCGATAACAGAAAGTCCTGAATCGCACTATGAAAGTTTACAACGATTCTAACACATATATGAATGTCCGACATCAAACATCGGGCCTCGACCCGCCAGGCTGATCACTTTGCCTGGTCAATGCAATGCAATGGAGGAACACCATACCTCCGCGTATGTTTGATTGTAATAGGTTCGGACTCGATACACAACGCCACCATGAGCAGATTGGATTGATGCAAAGAAAGAGCCTACACGATTCATCATCTGTTTAGTCTTTTCTCTATATTGGGGTCAGCTCCCATTCTAACCGGTTGCGGCCTGAATATCAGTTTTTGACATAGAGTGACTGTCATCTAACCTCCACCACCCAATTACTGGACACTGATATTTGATGATGAAAAGCTTCCACGATTCAGTCTTTTCATTACGGCATGAGCTATTTCAATATTGTGCTCGCTGGTGCCGACACGACCGAAGAACACTATCAGCAGGACATTTGAATTTATTGTACTCGTATGTACGCGATTCACATTCGGCGCGCTTGCCCGCGGGACCAAGGACCATAATTTCGTCCTTTTCGACCACGATAATTATGGCAAACTAGAGGACGCCCGCAATAGAAAGAGTTTTGGGACTGCTAATGGGTCTTCTCGTCAATCTTCAGTCTAATAATTATTCTGGATATGGTCTACGCATATCTTGACTGCTCAGTTTTTCTATTCTCTGTAGGTTGCTAATTTGATTTTCGCTTCACCTGTGTAGGCGTTCTGCTACGCGCCATTTCCCAACGCTTGGCGCAAAACTTTTTGTTTTTACAAACTTTTAGTAACATCCATTCTTCACTGTCGGTTTGTGGTTTGAGTGGCAGCGTTAGTGAAGGTAAGTCGAACATAAAAATATTATTAATTTATTTTAAACTAGCGACTCGCCCCGGCTTCGCACGGGTGCAATTTATTAATGAGGAAAATGATCATTATTGAGTTTTCATAGTATCCAAATTTCCGATGCCTCAGGTGGATTTTCAAAAATATTTCTTTCATAAAAACTTTGTCCTGACAATTAAAAACACAACAAAAATAAAATCATCCAAATTGGTCGAGCCGTTCTCAAGTGATGCTCCGTCATACATATGGGGTTTTTCTTTTTTTTTCGGCGCATTGCTTCCCCAGGAGAAATATAAATGCTCTTTCAAATAATTTGACGGTACGACACCTACTGTAAGTTAATTGTACTATGCCTATAACTTTCGTGCAAGTGCAAACAATAAGTTGACAAAGTTTTATCGCAATCAGATTAACGATATGGCAACGCATGAAATACGAACAAACAAACACACAATGATTTTTATATATTAGAAAAATAATATAATCCTACTTCCTACTAATATTATAAATGTGAAAGTTTATGAGGATGGATGAATGGATGGATGGATGGACGGATGGATGGATGGATCTTTGTTACTCTTTCACGCTAGAACGGCTGAACGGATCTGGATGAAATTTGGCACAGAGAAAGATTATAGTCTGGAATAGCACATAGGCTAGCTTTTTATACCGGAAAAATGTACGAGTTCGTAAACAACGCGGGCGAAGCCGCGGGCGTAAGCTAGTATTAGATAAAGATAGAATAAAAAACAAATGATTCTGCATTTTTCTCACAAATACTTCATACATTCCGACAGAATCGTCTTCCATGAAACCCCAAACAAATTCAAGTCTGAATTTGAACCCAATTGAGCGTTGAGCGCAGTTTCCGATACACAAGCATATTTTATATAATATAGCAAGAATTTTTGACTACAACCACGCTCGATAGCGATGACGTATTTTATGAAAGAGCACGATTTTATTCATGTATGCCTGAATTTTATTCATTTCATACGTTTGTTCCGCAGGTTGATTACGTGAAATATTTGAACAGCCACAGCGAGCAATAGACAATACATTTCTTTTCCACTTATATATTTTTTCACAAGAGAGTATATTAGAAGATAGTAGGTTTATTGGCCACAGTAACTATCTTTTTTTTAAGTAGTACGAATATTCTGAAACAGTAAAACGGCGGCGCGGTAGACCGCGAAACAGATGGCGGAACGAAACAACATTTGGAAAAGATTGGTCATCTTTGGCACAGAACAGAACGGTCTGGACATCAAGGGGAGGCCTTTGTCCAGCAGTGGAATGTGACAGGCTAAAAGTAACAGCAACGAATATTCTGATAGAAAATATGACCTTAATTTGACTGTCTAATTAATTCACCATTGCATTTTTGGCTGTTCTAAGCTCTGTTTCAAGTACGAGTCTACCTTTCGGCCTTATCAAAGGTCATTCTTATTCATTCCAGCCAATGCAGTCGCTTGCGTTAGTGATGTAACACTTCGCAAATCCTAATATCATAATGGCTTCGGTTTTGTTCACAATTTATACATATTTTAATTTTATTTTTATTCGTTACTGGGAGCATGAATTATCATGTCCTACAGTTACCCAATGTCCAACCAGTCATGCTATCAATATTATATTCGTATTGAATTAATTCAAAGAAAAATGTTATTATCAGTGCCTACCGCTGTCCGTCTAAACCTATTCATGAAAAACGCGTAGAAATATTTACAAAGAAAAGGTTTTAGAAAAAATAAGTGTTTATTTGAAAGGAGCGGCTTGTGAGGGCAGTTGGAACTTCTGCCTTGGCAGATCGAGCTATCCTTCATTTATCATGATTAAACTCATTCACGGGACGGCTGGCGCAGTGGCCAAGCAATTAGTTTTCTGCGATGGACGGGTGTATCTTAGTTTGATTCCGCACGGAAAAAACTTTTTTACGTATAAATGATCTACAGATTGTTGAAAGTTTTTTTTCGAAAGAAGGCAGAGAACACACATATTGGAAAGAAAGAAAATACGTTTATTTGACCCAAACTAAAGGCACACAATAATCTATACATCTATACATATAAATAAAATGGGAGTGTCTGTTTGTAATATTGAAATAACCGTTTTTTACTACATGCATATGAATATATATACGGTACATACACCAAAATAACATTTTTTATAATTTTTGTCTGTCTGTTTGTATAGGCTAATCTCTGAAATGGCTGGACCGATTTTGACGGGACTTTTATTGGCAGGTAGCTGATGTAATAAGGAGTAACTTAGGCTACTTTTATTTTAGAAAAATTCTTTTATTTTAGAAAAAAAATAGGGTTAAGTGCATTTGGTCTCACTAAAAAATACATTGTTAAGTTCCGACATCCACGCGAACGAAGTCGCGGGCACAGCTAGTAATATATAAAACGGAACAGAGAAAAAAATGAAAACAAACAGAATTAAGAATAATGATAATAATACCTACTCAGCTATTACTGAAACACAGCCTTAATTTGCTGAGATTTGACGTGACTGGTAACTTATGTACCTCAGTTAGCCCGTAACTATATTTTTGTTCTACGAAACACAGGAACACCACGACAAAAATCTGCACTTCCTATTCAATTTATGCCAACAGAGCAACAAAACATACGATAAAAGTCGGCCTAAAAGCCTCGGCCCGACGCCCTGCAATATAAATTAGGCTCGCAGCTGAACTTGGCTCCCGCTCAAACTCAATCCGTCATGAAACACTGCACAAACTCAATTTCAAGTTTTCCAGCACTGTTTCGACAAGGAAATTGTCCATGGAATAATGGCACAAAGAGCCACGGTGTGGTTCGTGCCATGGAGTTAAGTGAAAGTCTTAGAATGTGCGCTTAACAAAGTCAAGACTGTAGGTAGTCAGTCTACAAAACATTAAGCTTATACTCCCTGAAAGGTTAAGCTGTGTACTCATATTTGGCCAGTGTCGTTATTTTCTTTATATTTTTCTTTTTTTTTTTAAATCGTTGCCCCACACTATTATTTCTCCTGTATCGTGGGTACAGTTTACAAACATACATGTGACATGCACAAACAACCAGACCCGAAACAACTATTTGTAGATCATACGAATATTTTTTCCGTGCGGGGATGGAACCCGCAGCACGTAGCGCAGAAAGCTAATCGCTTAGCCACTGCGCCAACCGTGTCGTCAAGTCCCATGTACTAAGAGGGCGAACTTATGGCTGTCTACCGAGCATAATTCGAAACTCTGGATTGCTACTGAGAATTTCCATGCAGAAAAACGCAAAAACACTTTGCCTGACCCGGGAATCGAACCCAGGACCTCACGTTCAGCAGTCGTGCTTACAACCACTAGACCAATGAGGCAATAATAAATGAATATCTATAACATTTTGCCCGTTCAAGGGATCGAAAACCAGTACCTCACGCTTTTTAGCCGAACTCGCGACCATAAGCGCCATGAGAATATTTTGACAGTTTTACAAAAATAAGTCTATCTTACAGACATGTATTACGACAGTTCCCTTTTTTAATAACGTTGCCGCCCTCTCTTAATAATCCCTGTGTAGCGACAACTACTCGCAACATGGCAAGTAAAGCGCCATCTATCGGAGAGAAGCTTCAACAACAAACCCTGAATCATACTTTGAAAGTTTATAACGATTCTAACACATATACGAATGTCCAACAACAACGTCAGGCTTCGGCCCGCCAGGCTAACCACCTTGCCTGGTTGGAGGATCCTCCCTTTTCAATGGAGGAACACCATACCTCGTTCCCCCACAGTGGTGACCTCTGACAATAAACATCATCGCAACCTTCGATGGCATCATCGCCTTCACTCCCCCAGCACCCCTCCAGTACCCTTCGAGCAGCATCAAGCAAGTCATCACCCTGCCAGCCAGCATCCTCGGCCTCAACGGCCTCGCTTGCAGCGACCGCGCAAGCCTCGTTCTTCATATCGGCCTCTCATCACCGACCTTGGCACAGCTCACTGCAATTCGGCCGGTCATCTAGCAGAGCTCTTCCCTCCTGGTCGACGCAGCAGCCAGCCACTCTTCACTGCACTACCTCGACTCACCGTGATACGTACCGCTGCAGTCGATCGTTCAACCATTCCATAAATTTTCTCATTCTTTATCTTCGCCTATTTTCCAAATACCTGAATTGACGTCACGATTGGCGCAGTGGCTAAGTGGTTGGCTTTCTGCGCTTAGTGTCGCGGGTTCGATTCCCGCACGGAACAAATATTTGTATGATCCACGGATAGTTGTTTCAGGTCTGGTTGTGTGTGCATGTGACATGTATTTTTGTAAAAATGTACCCACGACTCATGAGAAAACAAAGTGCGGAACGAAGATAAAAAAAAAATCCTTTGTCTCTGGTCTACACAGCCCCTTATATTCAGTGAAATAAAAACAATATTCATGAGTTTCCCTCATATTTTATGCAACCGACATCTATTCAACAAAAACAGACAGGTATGAATGGTTGAATCTGAAAAGGAACTTTTTGTATGTAATATCATGTATTCGTTTCATGTTTCATTCATTGTTATGATAAAGGGATATTATAATTAGGTTAACTAACTAACTAACTAACACCTACCAAAATTAGCTTCTGAGAGTGACAATCATCATCTGCCAGAAGACTTTCAGTGCTGAACGAAGGCCTTACCCAAGGGGGGGGGGGGGGGGGGTCATAATCCCTACGCTTAGCAGGCGGCTTGGGGATCGCAGTGGTTCACCGATTAGTGAGAGGACGCTGCTGCCCGTCCTACGGTGTCTGGCCGCAGTTTTAGGTCGTACCCGGGTCCCAATACAGAGTGACAGAGACCCAATACAGAGAGGAGAGTGACAATAATTATGGATATTTGTATTCAGAATCTTAGATAACTTATAGACTGCGTGAGGTTCTGGGTTCAGTTCTGGGTTCAGTTCTTGGGTCGGGCAAAATGTTATTGGGTTTTTCTGTATGGCAATTCTCAGTAGCAGCACGGAGTTTGGAACTGTGCCCGGTAGATGGCAATAGGCTTGCCCTCTATTACAATATGGGACTCAATAACGGGAATCTTATTATAAATTATACATACATTACACATAACATCACGCCTGTATTCCCCGAAGGATTAGGCAGAGGTGTAGGTACTATTAGACACCCTAATTTTGTCGATGCCGTTAAAATTCCCATGGAATTGTGGGCGAGCCTATTGCCGACTATCGGGCATAGTACCCAACTCAGTGCCACTACTGAGAATTTCCATCCAGGAAAACCCAATAAAATTTTGCACGAACCAGGCATTGAACCTTACGCTCAGCAGTCGCGCTAGGCGACCACCATATACACATAAGGGTTGGTGAAAATAAAAAGCGTTCGTAAAATCCTTAAGTTGTAAAAAAAATAAGCGCTATCGAATAAAATAAAAAAAGTATATTCTGCTCAGTCTCATCATTATTAATCGCTGCTATCGTTTCTTCAACGAGTCTTACTAGCAAGATTTTTATCGCTCTCGGCTTTTGAAACCTCAAACGATATTGAAACAAAGTACCACTTTAGTGGCAGAAAAATACTTGTAATTTTAGCTCCATTGACGTTGAGGACTTATCAACGGAGTCTTAACGAGGTCCGTTACAAAAGAAAGATTTTACGGGCGTCTACATTAAGATGGCCGGAGTTTAACGAAAGAAAATATAAGAATTTTACCTTAGAGCTAATTATGGGCAGGATCTATTGTGTTGTGTTGAAAGAAAATACGAGAAAGTTTGTGCGTACTTCTTTGTTGAAAAATCGTCGCCTCAACATGGAGTGGGGACATCAAATCACAACTCAACCGACCGTATTGGAATTGCGCTCGGTAAACTTATTTATAAAGGCCTGTAGGCCTAGCATGAATGTTTAGAATACTAGTTTCAAAAGCACTTTTTTTCTGAGGCCCTAGTGTAAGTTTCTTTTGACAAATTCGATTTAACGCATCGAACGCGTTCCGAGCTCCGATTGGTGGAAAGCACGAAACGGACCAATCGGAGCGCCGGACGCGTTCGATGCGTTAAATCGAATTTTTCAAAAGAAACATACACTAAGGCCCCTGAATTGAAGACTTATTATGATGATAAAAATTGTAAGTCAAGCATAACATTAAAATTAAAATCTTATAGAACAGTTGTGATATGGATTCAAAATTCACTGACATTAACGATACGGTTACGTTTGTATCGACGACGGCACGGTTGGCGCAGTGGTTGAGAAATCGACTGATGTGCTACGTGTCGCGGGTTCGGTTCCCGCAAGACACAAATATTTGTATGATCTACAGATAGTTGTTTCGGGTCTGGGTCTTTGTGTATGTGAATACACACCGTGCCTCGGAAAGCACGTAAAGCCGTTGGTCTTGTGCCTGATCTCTCTCCGGTCGTGTTGGATTGCCGTCCCATCGGACTATGAAAGTGAAGGAATAGAGAGCACCTGTGTTTGCGCACACACTTGTGTTCTATTATATCTCCTGCGTAGTTGATTAACCTCCGATGAGATTGGCCGCCGTGACCGAAATTCGGTCAGAAGGACATTACGTTTCTATACGTCAAAATATTTGTACTGTTATGTTCACGTGTGTGGTGGCTTTATCGCCAACGTGAGGTAATGTCACATTTTGTATTGTAATCGCGTTGTGAGCATCTCTAAGGCCCTAATTTAAGTTTGTTTTAACTAACTCGATTTTACGCATCGACTGTGTTCGACGCTACGATTGGTGGAGAACTCAGAGTATGTCATTTGGTTTGGTAAAATGGAGTGGGATAACAGAATATTACACATAGTCAGAGGCCCTATACTCGTTTTGTTTAGGTATTTTAATAAAGGTAAACAATCTTGCATCGATACAAACACATATTAAACAAATAAACTACTGCTTAAACTAGTGGTTCAATTGATTTGGTAATCGTTATTGTTGTTTGACAATGGTTTTTAGTCGCGTTTTATTTTTAAATTGAGTTTTTAAACAAAAAATATTATAAAGGCACATCAAGATTGTTTACCTTTAGTTAAATACCTAAACAAAACGAGTATAGTGTAGTAGTCTTTCGGCTGTTCTTAACATTAACTTGAACTATCGCGGTGTGAATCAAAGCATGAAAAGACTAGAGCGTCGTGTGCTTTACAGCCAACGCCTGTCTGAACAGGCCGTTTCAATATCTGTCCAGCTCCCTCTTGACCCAATTTTTCATCTTATATTACATAGCATCACGCCTATATTCCCTGAAGGGGTAGGCAGAGATGTACTTTTTGTACACCCACATTTCGCCGATCCCGTTATCGAGTATTATAGAATAGGGGACGAGCCTATTGCCATCTATATACTACAAGGCATAGTTCTAGACTCTGTGCTGCTACTCATTTCTCATTCTGAATTTTCATACAGAAAAACCCAATAACATTTTGCCCGACCCTGGAATCGAACCTAGGACCTCACGCTCAGCAATAGTGTTTGCCACCACTAGACCAATGAGGTAGTCTCTCTATCTGCCTTCTACCATACAAAAGTACCTAATGAAAACCCTAACTAAGCCTACCTAACCCTACAATCTTCACAAAAACACTGACCCAAACCCTACAGATCTGCCAATCGAAATTGCGAGCCACTCTCCAGCAAAAACAACGTATATTTATATCAAGTGTAACTAATCTGAAATAATAAAAGCCGAAACGGGTAACGATTGACCAGAACCTGTTAGGCCGAAAAATAACCGTAATTCGGCCTTTTCATTTCATCCATTGTTGTTGTCAACACAATCCTATTGTTGTAAAAATGGTAAGCAGGATCTTTATGGTACTGGGTCGTCCTTTCGGCGGGTTATTACAAAATTCTCGTTGTTTATTTGATTTTATTAGGACCTATGGCGGTGATTTCTGTTTGGCATTCTGGCAGCTTTTGTATTGTGTTTTTTATAGGTTGGGTCAAGTTGGGTCCAGCCCATAAGGGAGCGTTCAAGTATTACGTAACAAATTTGTGGGGGGGGGAGACTTCTGAAATGTTACGATGCGTTACAGGGGTAGGAATGGGGTTTGAACTACGCGTTACGTAACACTGTTTTAACACTTCAGAACGGTCGCGTAGAGATTTATTTTTAAAAATACGCACGCATTTTTAAAAACACCGGATTTACAGGATAGTGAATAATTTTTATTTTAAACTCCAAATGTAAAGCAATATAAAATATTTATCAATAGCTGTGATAATTTTTCTCATCCCTCCAGAAAAGTAGGTAACAAAAAAATAAAACTCCGTAGACTCCAATCGCCAAAGAAAAACGTTACGGCGCGTTAAAAGGGGTGGAGGGGGGCTCAAAAATCTCCAAAAATTGCGTTACGTAATACTTGAACGCTCCCTAATGGGAAAATTTTGCTTAAATTTGATTAATTGCTGTCCATTTCATTAAATTTTTTATGTGACAATGCTGTTAGCCATGCCATCATAAACCTAGAATAGTATTTACTACCTATTTCCCGAAGAGTTATGGAGGTATATCTACTAATTGATGGCACGGTTGGCGCAATGGTTACGGTTGAGAGATCGACTGCTGCGCTTAGTGTCGCGGGTCTGATTCCCGCACGGAATAAATATTTGTATGATCTACAGATAGTTGTTGCGGGTCTGGGTCTTTGTGTACGTGAATATATGTTTGTAAACGCACCCACGATACAGGAATTATTCATAGTGTTACAGTACAGCAAAGTTTAAAAAAAAAATAGCATCTTTACATTTGACCATTGTAGTAGCACGATTATGTCCCATAGAATAGAGGACGAGGCTATCGCTATAAACCGCCAACAACCTCAAACTGACGTAACAAACAAAAAAATAAAAATCAATAACACTACATGGAAATCGAACCCAGGACCTCACACTTGCGTCCGTTACCAAGAAAACTCTCATAGAATTCCTCTAGCACAGAAGATGGACGTTCTACGTAGTTCATTGCTTATTATATTATTAGCGAGCCTACACACCAGGCTAAATTGGAATTTTACAAAGAATTTTAGAATATCGCAATACCGTAGTAAGCTGTAACTTTGCCTGCATTCCTAACTTTGCCTGTACTAAATCTGTAAAGTAGTACAAACCTGCAGTCTTCATTAAACTACTAATAAAATATTTTATTTAGTTCCTAAATTATTTAGCATTGCATATGCAATATGATATACTGAGTAAGTTATTTTCAGTTATCGGTATCTCTTTGCTTGATCTGGGAATCGAATTCAGGTCTTCACGCTCAGTAGCCGCGCATGCGACTATTAGATCAATAACCCAGTTTGAATTTCAACCCTCCTACTACATTTTGAAGCACCACGTTTACGGTTAACAATATCAACAACCCTTATCTTACCTATTAACCCTTTTCAAAGATCAAGTTTCACACATAAAAATATCAGTTTATTTTATAATAATATTGGGTGATCGGCCATCTTTGTGCTGGGATGAGAAAATAACAAGAGGATGAAAAATAAACCAGTTTATTGGTGAAAATAGGTTACGTATATGAAAGTAGCAGGTATCTTTAACAAGGCTTTTTATTTAGACTAATGTTATAAAGAGGTAAAATTTGTTAGTTTGTTTGTAGGGGGTAATCTCCGGAACTAATGATTCCATTGTGAAAAATTTTTCAATGATTATTTATTTATTTGAAATATGGTAATTAATAGAATCAGGCGTTACTTTGCGGAAATCCAAGATATACAAGATATAAAACTAATATTTAGTTTTAATTCCGCCAAACTAGTTCAAGCTTGGGTGCATGTACAGCACCGCCTGCAAAATGCACATGCAGAAGGTGTGATAGATATAATGCAACATGCAATCCAAACCGATCCTCTCGGATCTCTCAGCTTGAACTAGTTTAGCGGAATTAAAATTAAACGATCTAGTTGTATATCTTATATGAAATATAATACACAAGTAATAAAGAATATAATATATAAAAATTGACCAAGACATACATATTTCACCAGTAATAAGATTTACTTGTGTAGATAAACAATAATACAACTCGCGACAAGCTTTTATATCATATAAATTGTTTAATGTAATAAATTGATAAGTTTGATTCAATTTAAAGTCATTTTCTTATTTTTAGAGCATTTAGATAAAGGCTTGTTTTTAAAAATGTTTTTTTACTATTATTTATAAAATCATTGCCAATATGAATCATTCATATATATTTATTCATAAGCACAGACCCGTAACAATTATCGCTAGGCCATACAAAATTTTATTTGAAACGGGAATTGAACCCACGCCTGTCAATCGCTCAATCACTACGCCAACCGAAAAACCTAATATCTTTAAATCTAACCAAAGTTCCGAATCCGCGCTCAGAACTCACTGTCACTCTCATAAAATAAACACTGGAACTCACAGCGGCACCCAGCTGTCAAAATGACAGAATAATATGTCATCTTCAAGGAAACTCGTAGGAAAATAAACAATTGGTATCTTATTGACACAAGGAAATACCCGACGTCAAAGACAATAATATGGTGGAGTCTTGAATACCGCGGAAATGGAATAAAATGCAGCTGTCTCATTGGTCTAGTGGCCACAAGCGCGATCGTGAGGACATGGGTTCGATTACCGGCAGCCTAATTACCGATGTAGCAATCAGTTTGCGACAGGCGTAGATCGCACGATAGCTACTGCTAAACGTCATTTTTGTATCATAATATAATATGTATTGGTTGACAGTGAAATTTCTGTCGCGTGGCTGTCGCGTTGATGTCGCGTGGCTGTCGCGTGGCTGTCGCGTGGCAGTCGCGTGGCTGTCGCGTGGCTATCGCGTGGCTGTCGCTTTTTTACGTAATTAGGCTGCGAGTCGGGCAAAGTATTATTGCGTTTTTTTGTAAAGAAATTCTTAGTAGCACGGGGTTTGAGACTATGCCCGGTTGATGGCAATAGGTTCGCTCCCTAGGTTCTTTCCTTGGACTCCATCAACACTTATCCCAAGCATCTTTAGAGTATACGTAATGTTTAACACGTGCCTACAATCTACTGCGGTGTTTTTAAACTCTGACTTTTTTGAAACGCTTCTGCTCTGGCAAGCCGCTTTTCCTCGTTATTGTCATAGCCTTATCTAATAGCCGAAATTGATCAACACACAGGGCCTGATATTGATAGCCGGACCAATATAACAAAGGAACTTGCCGCATGGTCTAAGGTTTGGGCTACTTACTAACAAAACACGTGAAGACTTGACGACAAACAAAAGAAGAAACGGTTGGTGCAGTGGTTAAGCAATTAGCTTTCTGCGCTACGTGTCGCGGGTTCGATCTCCGCACGGATCAAAATATATTTGTATGATCTACAGATAGTGAAATTGTTTCGGGTGTCGTTGTGTGTGCATGTGACATGTATGTTTGTAAACCGTACCCACGATACAGGAGAAATCCTAGTGCAGGGCAACGTAAAAAATAAATGAAAGACTATTTTATTGTTTACACATTTTAAAATACAAATATGAATAGTACAAAAGTTTTACACCAACTTTACTAATCCAACATATCTAGTCTTCTTCATCAAGATTTTAATGATAAGATAGTGTTGTACTGCTTTCTGTCCATCCTAAGGCTGTCTGGCAGAAATCGCCAAGTGCGATAAAACCACCCCTTGTACATCTCTATTAGTTTCCATTGTTGTATATTTTTGTTTCTGGTGTGCAATAAAGTGTATTATATTGTATTGTATAGTGTTTAAAATAGTCCCATGTTATTCAATAGATGGCGTTAAAGATTCAGGTGACACACGAAAAGAGCGGATTTCTAATTAAGATAGTTATCTACAATGTGACGCACTGTCAGTGTTTTCAAGTTTTTCAGTACTTTGTTAAGCTCTCCATAATGTTCTGATTATTACATAATGCCTTTTATTTATTTTTAATTATTACATTTGTTTTTATTGTGTAGTTTCTTAAACCTTTTGTTTTTATTTAAATCCATTCTTACCGGTTGTGGCTGAATATCAGTATTTTACACGAAGCGACTGCCTTCTGACTTCCACCACCTAATTACTGGGGGGCACTGATATTCTAAGGTTAGACTGGTTGTCAGACTTTTTAACCTGCTGTCACCCGTAATGACTGTCATAAGTATTCGTTTCATACTTGGGACCAACTGCTTATCGTGCTTTCCGAGGCACGGCTTAGAATACAATACAATACAATATAATTTATTGCACACCAAAAACATGTCACACACCTGACGCATACGCAAAATTATCATATACTTGTATTATGTTCCTCGATTGGCCAGTTATCCTATAAAATTGTAGGATGATCTGTAGATCATGAAAATACAAATATTTGTTCAGTGCGAGAATCGAACCTGAGACACGTAGCGCAGCAGTCGATCACGCAACCACTGTGCTGTTAATTTGTAAGATGATAATGTTCCGCTCCCGCTTATATTTTGATCCACAGTCGAAACACGTGCAAGAAAAGATAGATCCCGTTGACTGATACCTGCGCCAAAGGGAGCTGTGACCGATGCCCTCGTGACGGAAACATCATATACAAGGGTGACACTTATCCAGGATCTTTGATCCAGATAAGATTCTATTGGATATTTTACTATCTTTATATATTCAAGGTTGTCAAATATACATACGAGTATTCAATACCTGTTTATGATGTTACATTGCGCTGATGCTGTTATTAAGTCCCATGTAATAGGGGGCGAGTCTATGGCCATATGCTGGACACAGTTCCAGATTCAGTGCAGAATTTCCATAAAAAGAAAACTCAATAACACTTTGCTCGACCCGTGAAACGAACACAAGACATCAAACTTACCAGTCGCGCTTACGACCACTGGACCAACAAGGCATTTTAGATCAAAGGCGTTATCATGAATGGTCAGCTAAGACTATACACATCAATTAATTTATTAATATAGTAGAGAATTATTGTCATCAACTATGGTAATTTTGTTTTAATTCTCTTTGGTTACCGGCTAATCCTGGTTAGGATCCAGGTTTAAACGAATAAAAGATCGGTTAGTTTTTTTTTATTTATTTATTTAGGTTTACCAACAATTATTTACACTAAAAAAATTACTTATACATGCACAATAATAAAATAACAGTGTAAAAATTACTTAAAGGTAAACACCACTTATGCTATAAAAGTAACTAAGAGAGTAAGCTCACGCATGTTACAATTAAATTACTCCAGTATAAGTAAAGAGTTGATGAGGCATTTATATAAAAAAATAATTAAGATAATAATAGAGAATTTGTGTCGGGAAACTATTATAGGTCTAAGCTTCTAAGTATAGATTTCAGTTTAGTGAGGGAATCAAAGTGAGGATCGATTTTATCGCTACAGCTATTAATAAATATAAATTATTACTGTCACTGAATCTGGCTGTTTTGTATGAGAGAGTTTATCTGCTAGTTTTACACATCAGACAGATATAAGAACGCATTTGGCCAGATAACTTGCAGATAGGTAATCAGCATGTGACAAAGACCTTATTAGCTTTTAAGTCTCATGTTATTAACACCTCTTTAAGCCGAAAACTTGAAACTGAATTAATGTAAAGAGCATCTTAAAATTAAGATTTAATGTATTATTCGGAGCTAATTGGATTAGTCATAATAAAACATTGATTTCCAATCTGTAAACTCAATAAATACAAAATTTAAACAGATCTATAGAATTTCTCTGCTCCCCTAGTACATTTAAATACAAGCCGATATATTGATGATTGAACTGAATAATTTATGTTCTGAAATATCACTTTACTCCCTCACAGTGGTTATTTTATCGTATTTCGATAATTGGTATTGGTAATCAAAATGTTATGGAACCGGATAACTTTAGTTGAATATGGCGACATTTAAATAAAGCTATTAGCCGGATTTGCTCACGTCAGTAGAAATATAGAGGTAGTTGTTGTAACCGACTTATAAGAATGAAAGAAAATTCCTAAGATTACTGAATAACATGGCTAAGGTAAAAATAAAAACAATAGTGAAAAACAATCCTAAAGGAACACTTAGGCGTTTAAGTACTCCTCCACATCACTGTCAACTGGTAGCATACCTAGAAGGCTGGCAGAAGAGGAAAATGTAATTAAAATATAGAAATGAGAAAAAAAAATACAATCCATTACTGTCACACTGATGGGCAAGGGTCTCTTTTCAAAATGAGAATTGGTTAGTCCACCACGCTGGCCCAGTGCAGTTTGGCAACCTTTACATACTATCAAGAACTTTATAGAGCCTTCTCAGGCGTGCAGGTTTCCTCACGATGTTTTCCTTCACTGTAAACGCAAGTGACAATCAAATTCTGATCCGCACACGATTCTAAAAAGTCAGAGGTGCGGGCCGGGTTATGAACTCAGACCCTCCTAAATGGAAAGCAAGCGTTTAACTGCTAGGCTATCACTGCTTAAAGACAGAAATAAGAAATAATACAAAAAAGAAAAAAAAAAACAGATCACATTGCCAAAAAGGCCGCAACGCAGCATAATGTCAGGAGACAATACTGGCCATCTGATACTAGTTTTTAGCTGCGACCCACTAGCCATACAAGTCATACTTATGTTGCAAGTTCGAATCCAAACGGTAAATTCGTGCCTGCTCTAGAAGCCATAGACGAAAAGCGTAATTTTACATCAAAAGATGCGAAAACACTATTTGTTCGATAGGTCTTTCATTAACGTCTCTCGACCGCCCACGCTTTCAAAACTTAGGATATAAATCAAACGAAAGAGATCTAAAAATAAGCGAGATTTATATACTAAAGCAAGAAATCTGCTGTTCTTAGAACGTAAACAAACTGCAACGGACTGAAAAACTGCAATAACTAAAATATTTTCTTAATAAAAGTATATAAGTAACACAAATAGCGGATGTAGGAGAAAAATCCGCTAAAGTGAGAGTGGGCCGGCCATGTTGTACTTACGTATGCATTCAGTCAGGTGAGCAAAGATCTTCACCCACTGTAGTGTCGATGGAAATCGCCGACGAGGTCGACTGAAAGGTAGGTGGCGGGACGACCTGGACGTATATGCGGGACAGGCATGGCAACAAGACGCTCAAAATAGAGTACAGTGGAAGAAAAAAGGGGAGGCCTTTGCCCAGCAGTGCGGCACAAAATAGGCTAATAAAAAAATTATAGTAACTGTTCTGATTCATTGGTCTAGTGGTCGCAAGCGCGGCTGCATAACATGAGGTCCTGTTCGTTTCTCGGGTCGGGCAAAGTGTTATTGAGAATTTCTGAGATTTTCAGTATCAGCCCGGAGTTTGGAACTGTGCCCGGTAGATGGCAATCGCCTCGCCCCCTATTACATGAGACTCACTCACGGCATCGGTGAAATGTGTGTGAACAATAGTACACCTCTGCCTTACCCTTCGGGGAATACAGGCGTGATGCTATGCTATGTTATTATTAGCACTCATAGCAAATTCGCTGAAACAGAAAATTGGAAAGCTCACCTTATTAGTAGTACTATTCGTGACGATGCCAGAAACCAAAGCTTCAAAAACACGCAATATTTTTCTTTATATTACTAGCTTCCACCCGCGGCTTCGCCCTCGTGGTTTACAAACCCGCACATTTTTCCGGGATAAAAAGTAGCCTATGTGCTATTCCAGACTATAATATATCTCTGTGCCAAATTTCATCCAGATCCGTTTAGCCGTTCTGGCGTGAAAGAGTAACAAAGATCCATCCATCCTTACGAACTTTCGCATTTGTAATATTAGTAGGAAGTAGGATTAATAGGAATAGGATAGGATAGGATAATAGGATAGGATAGGATATTAGTAGGATTAATCAATATCAAAATAAAATTATTCCGAAGAAAATACCCAACATTTCCTGGTAAAACACTCATTAACCTAATGTTACCTTTGGTACTTTAATAGTACCACTTAGGACCATGAATTGCCTCTTTTCCAATGAGTAGCTCTTACTAGAAAACGAAAGGACCCATAAGGCGTAACCTAATTTGACAATGATCAATGATTTCTGGACGGCAACGTAATTTGTGGTAATAATATCATTAGGACTCGTAATATTTGTAACAGCATCACGCCTGTATTCATCGAAGGATTAGGCAGAGGTGTACTATTGTATACCCACATTTTGCCTATGCCGTTATTGAGTCACATGTAATAGGGCTTTTTGCTGTCCATCAGGTACAGTTCCAGACTCCGTGCTGCTATTGAGAATATCCATACAGTAAAATCCAATAACACTTTGCCTGACTCGGGAATTGAACCCGGGACCTCACACTCAGCAGTCTAAATCTAATTTAAAGGAAACATAGTTTCACTTAGCACAGTAACCACATTAAACCATAGACTATTAGATATCATAATGTTTAGGTATAACGAGTCCCTCTTTAGAAATATTTGATATTTGTATTCGCATAGCAAAATTTCAGGGTGAAATGAAGATATTATTTAGAGGAACATTAATGTGCCTGTACCTAACGACCTAGGAAACGCGATAGGTACAAGTAAATATCACTTTACATGTCTGCGCTGAGCGCTATGCAACGCAAACACTGAATAGGAATTTTTTAGTTTCCTTATATAGGTACTTAGTATATTTTTACTCAAATGCCAAAGAAGGGACCGGCAGCTTAATTACCGATGTAGCGACAGGCGTAGATCGCGCGATATCTTCTGTCAAATGTAATTTTTGTGTCATATAATGTATTGGCTGACAGTGAGATTATTGTCGCGTGGCTGTGTGGGTTCCGGTTGCTACTAAACTTAATGCGGGTAATTTAACTTAGGCTTTAAGCTCATAATATAGTCTGTTAAACTGAAGTAGAGTTTACTTTTTTATAGTTTGTTTTCTATTCTCAATCTTGTTTCGGTCGTTTTAGTGCATTTCTTTTTTAAAATATACATTTATATATTATTATAGACCAGAAGTGAAATTAAATAAAAAAATATATACAAACTAAACACTTATCTTATATTTCTTAATATAAATACTTTTTATTAATTAATTAAATTAATCAAATTAGCACTAGCTTGTGCGTTCGTACGCTCAAACCCTCCAAGCAAAAGTGAAGTGATGGCGTCGCCAGCCGATCAGCGGCCCCCCGCCTAAAGGATCATCCGACATGGGGGCGTGATCGGTAGCCACGGCCCCTGCTTTGCAGCCGTTATGTTACAATATGCATTTATAAAAATAAATAAAATTGAATTGTCTATTTTTAATGTCAAAATAACAGCTTTTTACTAAATGCATATGAAAGTATAACTATACGGTACATATAAAAATGATGACCCGGGTACGTCTTAAAACTGCGGCCAGACACCGGAGGACGGGCAGCAGCGTTCCCTCACTAATCGGTGAGCCACTGCGATCCCCAAGCCGCCTGCTAGACCTGGGGATTATGGCAAACCCCCCCTTGGGGGAGGCCTTCGTTCAGCATTGGACGTCTTCTGGCTGATGATGATGATGATGACTTATAACAAAAAACATTTTTAATATTTTCGTCTTCCTTTCTGTTTGTTCCGGGTAGTCTCCGAAACGGCTGGATTTTGACGGGACTTTCACTGGCAGATAGCTGATGTTATAAAGAGTAAGTAGTATAAAATAATTAGGGTTCCGCGCATAAAAATGCAAGCTACTACGGTCTAGATATGGTACGGTGGAGTGGGCAGAAAGCTTTAGTGTGTATTAATGTATAAATTAAATACATATAGGTAAATAATAAACCCTTATTTGAGAAATAAAAAGCTCCTTATAATTAACTAATGGAGCATAAGTTTCTTGAAGACATCAAACGAAATATGTAAATTGAGTATTATTTTCTATCGAAGGAAAAATATACCTGCTTTTGGTGATATTATTAATACGTAATATTAAATCAAAGCACTTTTCTAAATATTGAAGTAAAATGTCCCAATTGCCCTTATAAAGGGTGTCCCACAATTCACGCAAGATTTGAATTTGCCCATTTTCGAAGCGAGAGTCCAGGAACATTGTCATGCTCAGACCATAGTCAAGACTGTAATTATATTAACTAGTGCTGAAAAAAGACGCGCACTACCAAAAGGACATCTATTAAACTAAATAGTCTTTTGTCAATGCAATAGCGTCTCTTTGTGCTTGAAAATAAGTGTTTTTAAGTTTACAATCCTAACTTTTTTAAATACCTTGCCCCACTCTAAGATTCCTCCTATATCATGGTAACAGTTTACAAACATACATGTCATATGTACAAACAACCAGACCCAAAAAAAAACTATCTGTAGTTCATACAAATATTTATTCAGCGGGAATTGAAAAAACACGTAGCGCAGTAAGCTAATCACTTAGCCACTGCGCCAATTGTGCTGACATGCATCATTAAATAAATATCAGATATCATTTACTTTTATCTTCAAAATATACAGGGAGGCGACAATGGTAATCGAACCCAGGACTTTACGCTCAGCAGTCGCGCTTACGATCACTAGACCAATGGGGCAGTGTTTGAATATTTTGTTTTTAGTCTACGATCACTGTGTTAATTACCTAATTGAGTTCATAATACAAACGCGCCATAATTGTAATTAACTCATTTGTATTGCAATAAACCGAAAGCACCCCACAGTGCTGCTACCATACTATAGGACGAAAAGCTTCCTTTTGTTCCTTTCATCCCCTAAGATGTGATTATAATGCCTCAAATAAATATTAATTAATACCTGTATATCTAGTCTTTGACCTCAGTCTTGACTCCTTTAATTATAAAATTAACACACAGAACCAGTAGTTTCATAATGTTGTACCTACCACCATTGCCACCCTGTATATGAATTCACACCCACAGTCTATAGGTCAAACAAACATTTGCCCCAATTCGGGAATTGATGGCCGCGACTTTAATCACGGAAGGGTCCTGCTGGGCCAATTCATCATTATTATTGACAGCTTTGCTCCATCCCACTGCTTTGTAAAGCCTTCCCTTCATAACCCATATTTCCTTGTTCTCTTATTCCACCCAAGGTACTTATGAACCTTTCAGGTCTGTTTGCCTATTTGGCCTGATAATTGAGTCTTCAATGATTTTTGTAATAGCTTCCACATAGAGTTCTATTAGTTTTGTTGTGTAGAAAACATAGAGATTTAACCATTTTTATTTATTTTAACCATTTACTGGTATTTTAGCAAAAAGATAAAATATTAGTTATATAAAAAATGTACATTAAGGGCTGTCTTTTTTATCGTCAGATAACTTTCATCTGAGAAATGAATTTCGCGATTTGACAGCTATTGTATAGCAAATATTTCAAAACGCTATATTTATTACCTAGGTATAAGTCGTCCGACGTTTTAAAAATCGGGCCTAATAACTGTAATTTCATCTATGGGCTGATTTTTTAACCTGAATAAACCTCAGATAAGTTATTCCTCTGATACCATACAAAAACTGTTCCAATTTCCAATGTAACCATCAGCTAGAATTAAGTATCAGAGAATTGTGAAACAGACATATTAAAATGGTGAAACAGGCCTTTAAACTTGGGTTAGCCTTTCCTCAGTCAAAATTTATAAAGCTGTTTAATTTTTCTCATGTGATCTATAAAGGAACATTTAATTACTTATTAACTTACCTTGATGTCCGAAGTCTGTCTTTATGCAGTTTTTTATCAGGAAATAATTATAATTAGGTATAATAAAATTTTATTTGAGTTTCACTGTTCTTGAATTTGAAGAGCCAGCCTACAAATTATTTTCTGGAATTAGTTTTAACGACTCTTCTGGGATTAAAATCAGTTAGCCTTGTTATAGTAATACTATTATTACGAACAAAATTTAACAAATCTGTAAGTACTTATAATAAATACAAGATAGGCCTCAATAAAGTGATATTTTTAAACATTTAACTCAAATAAAATTCAAAAATAATTTATGTACGGTCCGCATCAAAAATATGTTGACGTTGATGTGACGAAATTCAATATCGGGTTTCAGAGAAAAAAGTGATTGAAATCTTGACCAATTTTATACATAGTATCTGCGGATACATAAAAATACATCATCATTTAAATTAAACCAAGACCTTTCCAAAAATAAACGTTTGAATTTCGCTACGTGTGTACATCTTTTAGATGCTGATTGTAAGTAT
Source organism: Shargacucullia verbasci (assembly GCA_947562105.1). NCBI lineage: Eukaryota > Metazoa > Arthropoda > Insecta > Lepidoptera > Noctuidae > Shargacucullia > Shargacucullia verbasci. The sequence continues at coordinate 3,082,099 of OX387302.1, read as the reverse complement.
AATTTTTAATAACATCGTGGTAAAAATATTTGTTCCACGCAATTATTACGGGTTTATCGCTAGAGGAGAAAATAAAATTGTGTTTTTTCATTAAAATTCTTTATTTTTGAGATGTTTTATCACAAAATTCGCAGTCCTAAACGACTACTTACGTATACATTATTCATATTGATTATCTAATACAAAATATCTTAGAAATTAAAACTAATTACAGTTATAAGTACCTACTTATAATGATTCGCTGTTATATAACTTGTAATTTCTTTTTTTTTTTTTTTTTTTCTTTTTTAAAAACGTTGCCCCTCACTAGTATTTCTCCTGTGTCGTGGGTACAGTTTACAAACATACATGTCACATACACACACAACCAGACCCGAAACAACTATCTGTAGAGATCATACAAATATTTGTTCCGTGCGGGGATCGAACCCGCGACACATAGCGCAGAAAGCTAATCGCTTAACCACTGCGCCAACCGTGTCGAAATAGCCACGCGACAGCAATCTCACTGTCAGCCAATACATTATATGTCACAAAAATGACGTTTGAGAGAAGTTATCGCGCGATCTACGCCTGTCGCTACATCGGTAATTAGGCTGCTGGTCTCACCATTTGCCCGGTTAAGCAGTAAAAGCTCCCTGAGCTAACAGCGAGAGAAAACTCAAAAAAAATGTACCTATGTGTGTGTTATTTATCTCACCATGCGTTTACGGATCGTGAGTGTGACTAAATTAGTGTAGGTGAACAGGTGTAGGTTCATCAAGAGTGACAAGAAGTGTTAATAAATGCAGATTTTGTATCACTTCACAAAAATCACTACAGAAATTTCCATTGGAAAGCGTATATTGGTTACAACGAAATCGGTTTCACTTTGATTAGATTCTCATACAACAAAGGCTGTTCCGGTTAATTTGTGTGGGACCAATAAGATCAGAATAGCTTTTAATTAATATCGTAGATTAGAGGAAACTAGGTGACAACATAGATGGCGCTGCCGTCCGTGTAAACATCGCCTCCGTAGTAATTTATTTTGGAAAAATAGATAAAAGTCTTATTTCATTAATATTTTAAGTTAAATTAGTTCATAGTAGTGCAAGTGAGTAGTGACAGTGTTTGCAGAGCAATTGTGAAACTGGAACTAACTTTTCCATGATTTTTTTCTTTATTGGTATTAAACTGGTTATTCACCTTAATTATACTTACAAAAACAGTGCAAAGTGATAATAAAGTTATTAGTAAACAATTAACTACACTAGTGACTCAATCAAAACTATGAACAATCAATAAATAATTAAAAGTGAAAAAATATAAGATAATTTTGTGCAACTAACGGGTCCTTGAAAAAAATTCAAATTCAAATTACCTTCCATAACGACTCAAATTTGAATAAACTTTCGGACTCAAGAAACTATTACGTAAATTCGCATCTATCAAATAACGTGGATTTGGTCTGGTGGTTAGAACACCAGACTGAAGCGAAGTGGCACCGAGTTCGTATCCCACCAAAGGTCTTTATGTAGATGTCTTTTTGTAATTACAATAAATTGGCTATTAAAAATGGAACTAGAAAATGTAACGATCCGCAAAAACAGAAAGTCAATTTCTATGCAAGATATGTCCAGTACTACTTTATTTGAAACATCTCTATATAGTATGCCCGATACATCGATAGGTGGCGCTAACAACTGCTGCGAAGAAACATTATTACAAGTAAGAGAATTGAACTTAAAATTGATGAGTGCAAATAACGAGATTGATAACATGCATGGTGAAATAAAACAGCTTAAAGAAGACCTACAAAAGTGTAATGATATAATAGCCATGTATAAAAAAATATCATTCACTAAAACTGTCACGCCCAGTCGAAAAGTTAAGAAAACCAAGACCCGTAAAAGCAATAGCAAAAAGTCGACGACTTTGAATACATCTTCACCAAACAATGATGACTCTATACTTCATCCCGATACTAACTTCCACGATAAGGACTTACAACAATCCGAAATAACAGAAAACGAATCCGTACTATTAAAAACCAGTCATAATAATGGAGACATTACTCATAAAATAAAGTCAAAGATATGCATTATTAGTGAAAACCGGAAAAACAAAATTATTTCGATGGCAGAAAATTCTATTAAGGAAGAGTCTGAAATATGTCACTACCTGTTACCGAATTGTGGGCTAAAAAATATGCTATATGGACTAGAAGTTAAGCTAAAGAAATTTACAATGAACGACTACTGTATAATTTTAATTGGAGAAACTGATTTCAAAACAACAAAATACTATTTTAACCTGATATTAGCAATAAGAGAATGCCTTGGTAAAATTAAACACACGAATGTTATACTTTGCGCGCCCACTTACAAATATTCGAACTTTTCGATGGTCTATAATTGGCGAATAGAACAGTTCAACAATCTCCTGCATCTGGACATCACTTCACACCAACATGCGTACTTCCTAGATACGAATAAGAACCTTTCATACGACAATGTTATGTTTGAGTATGGCTCTGGAACAATCAATAATAATGGCATGCAGGTCATATTCAGAGACATAGATCAATATATATCTGATTTACGTTCTTATAACATTGAAGAAGACAAAGAAGTTGGGGACCAGTTTTTTCTGTAATGAGTACCTAACAATATTACATCAAAATATTGCAGGCTTAATTAATAAATCGGATGAGCTCACAGTCTGCTTGGAAGAGCTAAGGGAAGGAAATAATGAAATTGATATTATCTGTATATCAGAACATTTCATAATGGCAGGACATGAACATGTATTATTTATACGTAATTACAAGTTGGGAGCAATTTATAGTAGAATAAATTCAAAAAGAGGTGGAACGTGCATTCTTGTAAAAAACGGACACCAGTATATAGAAATTCCAGAGGTTGCTAAGTACTCTATAAGTGGTGTCTTTGAATGTTGTGGCATAGAATTAGTTAACTATAAGACTATAATAATATGCTTGTATAGAGTTCCTAAGAATAATAATATGAATGTGTTCTTTGAACAGCTCGAGAAAATGTTGCAGGTTATTGCAAAAAAACCTAAACGTAATGTTGTAATTGCCGGTGATTTTAATATTGACTGTCTAAAACGCTCGAATATATTATTAGAATTAGAATGTTTACTGTTAAACAACAACCTTAAATTAGAACTAAAACAGCCAACTAGGCTCTCGAGTGGAACCTGCATTGATAACTACGCGCATAATTTGGGAAATAAATGCACATCAAATGTTATAGACTTTGCCATATCTGACCACACTTCACAACTACTAAAATTCGATGTTAATAAATTATATATTATAAATCAATGGCAATTAAAACGCCGCGATTACAGCAAAGAAAACATAGAAAAATTTAATAACCATTTACAACAACTGACATTTTCTGAAATTTACAATACTAACTATGCAAACCAGGCGTACAATTCATTCATAAATACCTTTAAGTTATTATATAATCTCTGCTTTCCATTTAATAAAATTATTGTAAAAATTAAAAAACGACCACAGTGGCTATCACGTGGTATAAGAACATGCAGCAAAAAAAAGAGAGAACTACTTTGGACTTATAGACTAAAACCTAATGAACAAAACAAGATTAATTTCAAGAATTACAATAAAATATATAAGAAAATCATAAAACTTACACAACGTGCCCAAAATGATTATAATATTAAAAAGTCAAATAATAAATCTAAAACTACGTGGGGAATTATAAATAAATCTAAAACAAACGTTCCAAAAGAATCAATATCCTCGATAAAAACCGGAGATCGTATAGAAACGTCTCCACAAACAATCTCTGATGCGTTTAATGATTTCTTTATTGATAAAATAAAACCAATATCAGGTTCAAGTAATCAAGTTACATCCATGATTGATAGACAAAACAAATCTATGTTTATGGCACCTAGCACTCCTCATGACATATTAACAATTATTAAATCTTTGAAGAGCACTGGAAGTGTAGGGCATGACGAAGTGTCGACTAAAATTATTAAACATGTAGCGGAAACCATTTGTGGACACCTCAGCCATATCATAAACTTATGCATCCTTACAGGAGTATTCCCAGAAAACTTAAAAATATCTATAGTCAAACCATTATTCAAAAAAAATGATAAGCTACAAATGGATTGTTATAGGCCGATCGCGCTTTTATCAATATTTTCTAAAATATTTGAGAAATACTTTTATAATCGAATATATGGATACCTAGAAACACAAAACATATTAGTAAAAGAACAAAAAGGCTTCCGCAAAAATAAGACAATCAATATGGCTCTTTATGACTTCTTAAATAACATTATAAAAAACGTAGATAAAAAGAGGCCAGTCTGTTCAATATATTGCGACATGACTCAAGCTTTCGACTATGTTAGTCACGAAATCTTAATAAAGAAACTAGAGGCATACGGCATTAGAGGAAATGTGCTCCAACTAATAGAAACCTACTTAAAAAATAGAAAACAATATACAGAAATTACTAAAATGAATACATTAAAAAAATGTGAGGAAGTATATAAGTCTAATATACGAACAATTATGTACGGAGTACCACAAGGTAGTGTGTTAGGGCCATTACTCTTTATTATCTACATCAATGATTTACCAAAAGTAACCAACTACCCCATGACACTTTTTGCAGATGACAGTACTGTAACAATTCACTCTAAAAATGAAAACGAAATCAATGATACAATACACTCCTTAATCCAGTGGATGAACAATAATAATTTGAAAATTAATCTAGACAAAACTAAAATAATGTGGTTCAGTCAGCGGGTATCTACCCCTAAATTCAGTTTAAACTACCAAGGGACTACACTAAACACTGCTAACACAACAAAATTTCTAGGCATCACAATAGATAGAAATCTTAACTGGAAAGCGCATGCAGAAGGACTTGCAAAGAGGATTAGCTCTTCAGCATACGCACTATTAAAATTAGCAGCTATAATAAACTGTGACGCTCTTGTTACCGCGTACCACGGCATTGTAGGTTCCATTCTGAGGTTTGGAGTGATATTTTGGGGTAACTCTACCAGTAAGGAAGTCATTTTCAAATCACAAAAGAAATGTATTAGAGCTATGTTTGGACTCAAAATTACTGATAGTTGTAAACCTTATTTTATTAAATATAAGGTATTAACACTGCCTTCCCTATTTATATACGAAGTAGCCGTATTTGTTAAAATGAACTCGCACTTATTCAACCGCCTTTCCGACATAGTTGTTCGCAATCGGAGAGACAATGATAGGCTGTGCGTAGTTCGCTCAAATACTGCACTAATGCATAAAAGTATTTTCTGCCTTGCACCCGTAATATTTAACAAAATACCTAAATCTATTAAACAATTACCACTTACCAAATTCAAATTTCATTTAAAAAGATATTTAATAGAAAACTGCTTCTATAATTTGAATGATTTCTTAAATAATTAATGCCAACTTGTTATATACTTACCTTAATTTACTTGGACATTGTTTTGATATACCTATGTACTAACATGCTCTTTTCTGTTTTTTTTTTTTTTTGTACCTTAAAGTTTATACCGGTAATGCACGGCATTATCAGTTTTTAAAATTTTGTACGCCCTTGTGGGCAAAACATGCAAGAACGTGATTTCTTATATAACACCTTGCTTTGCAAACCTGTTTGTACTGCATACTCATGTTTTGGACAAATAAACTATCTTTATCTTTATCTTTATCTTTATCTAGTTTGTTTGTTAGAAATCTAATTATATTTCATTTGGTGTCCGAAATTTGATTTTCATTTAGTTTGTGTTCATTTTTTATTTAATGTTGAAAAGAACACAATGACTCATTCTATTTGGCTACCGAGTACAACCTGCTGGTACCATCAAGTACCAGTGGTTAAGGTTCGAGAGAAAGGAAACTTCTCACAATTCGTATCGTGTCAAGCAGTACTTCTTTCTGTATCCCTTACCAGCCTCCAAGAGCCTCTTCACATGGTCGAGGCTCTTGGACAATAAGAGAATTTTAATGAGATCTAAAGAAACATAATGTTTGTATGAGACTGAGAAACGATTCTGCGGTTCTCTTGCTGATAAGCGATCATGGTCATCTAAAACCTTCGAACTGTTGTTAATGCATTACCTCCTTCCTGAGACAGAAAGGAGCTAGGGGTAATATCTCCTGAAGTCCAAAAACATAACATAGCATCACGCCTGTATTCCCCGAAGGGTTAGAGAGAGGTATACTATTGTACACTCATATTTCGCCGATGCCATTATTGAGTCCAATGTAATAGGGGGCGAGCCTATTGCTATCTACTGGGCGCAGTTCCAGACTCTGTGCTGCTACTGAGAATTTCCATGTAGAAAAACCTAATAACACTATGCTCGACTTGGAAATCTGACTGACTTTAGAACTTGGAAACTTGACTGCACGGTTGGCGCAGTAGTTGAGAGATCGACTGCTGCGCTAGGTGTCGCGGGTTCGATTCCCGCACGGAACAAATAATTGTACGATCTACAGATAGATGTTTCGGGGTATTTGTGTATGTGAATATATGTGTTTATAAACGTACCCACGATACAGGAATTATTCCTAGTGTGGGGCAAACAAAACAAACAAACAAACAATCGAACCCGGGAGCTCACGCTTAGGAGTTGCCCTAGTAACCACTAGACCAATGAAGCAGTTACTTTCTTAATCCAATGATATTGATTGTACCATTAGCAAAATGGGAGTAGAGCAAATCTCTTTATATCGACCACAAAACTCTCGGCTCGGTAGAATTAAACACCGTAAACTGCGGTGGGATTTAATGATGAACGAGGACAAAACTTGGAAAGGATTTTCAACATTGAATTAACACAGTTTGGTGCCAGCAAGGACTTCGTTTTGTTTACCTAGTACAGAGTTTCCCAGACTTTTTTCTCGTAGACCACTTTCAAAATTTAGCTGGTTCCGGTGGACGCCCTGCAGCTACATTTCTAACATATTGTTAATTGAATTTTAAACCCCTATTTTTTTGTCACGCCAACGTAGACCCACGTCGAGTCTCCCGTGGACCCCTGAGGGTCTGGACCATTTTGGGAACTAATGACCTAGTAAATTATAGTACTTAAACTAGCTTTTGGTAACTTCGCCCCCTTGGATGTTGGAAAATGACAAAAGTAGGTAAATATAATCAGATGTGACCCGGGTACGTCCTAAAACTGCGGCCAGACACCGGAGGACGGGCAGCAGCGTCCTCTCACTAATCGGTGAGCCACTGCGATCCCCAAGCCGCCTGCCAAGCGTGGGGATTATGGCAACCCCCCCCCCCCCCTCGGGGCGATCTACGCGCGCCTGTCGCGAACTGATTGCTACATCGGTAATAATTAGGCTGGCGATGGCGTATGGAAAACCCAAAAACACTTTGTCCGGCCCCGGAAACATACTCAGAACCTCACAATTAGCAGTAACGCTTGCCTCCACTAGCCCACAGAGGCAGTCTAAAATAATTTCCATGACGCTTAATTTAAATAGAGACATACATTAACATAATTCGCGCGAATTCAGCCTCTATTCATATTACGGCATACAATTTCCTATAGTTCGTTTTAAAAAGAAATGTAGGTACTTAAATCAAATTCCGTTGTTTCTGCAAATCATTGTAACTGTCAAGTGAAATTAATGTATTTGAGCCATTTGAAAAACAGTTGGAATGAACTAATTTATTGTAGACTAATTTTCGTATTGTTCTCCCATACTTTTTCCACATTATGTTCATGGCAAGATTGTTAAAAGAGACTTTAAAAGAGTATCCATGGAGTTTCTTGCCGGTTCTTCTCCATAGGACCAACTTTTTGGAACCGTGCAACTAGAGTCCTATAACGTTTCATAATTGCCTGTATTAGGTTTATTTGAAATAAAAACAATTCTATCTATCTATGTAACGTATATTTTTTACGTGTTATAAATTACTTCATGAATGTATAAATTCAATTATGGAATAATTTTTGTAATTTATTAAATCTTGAAATAAAGAATTTAATTCTAAACTGCTACATGCTCATGTGGTTTTTTTATTGTTAGATTAGTGGATTTGAGAGCAAAATAATACAGATAAAAATCTTTCTCGATATGGATATTTTCTGTGTCAGGTTTCTCTCGTGCATACACACAAAGCTCTATCATTACAATACAAACTTTCATTCCATCACAAAGAATTTCATGATTGTATTATGAAAAAACAAAAACGAATAATCCATACATAACACCAGTTCTAAATATTCCATATTTAAGTCATTTAGATCACCCAAAATCAATGAAGAGCCATCAATATTAAATCTTTAACTTAGATTTAATTATTATAGATAAATTTCCTTTTCATTTGGGTTTTTTATTCAACATAATAGCAACTCAATTTGTTATACAAACGATGTAACCTATTCCAAATAAATTGAATGACTTTAACTTCGAATAATTATGATAAAACTACATGTAATTAATAATCTACAATAAACCAAACGACATATTTCCCAAAGAACTCCTAAATGCCTTTTTACAGCGAAAATAATTACTTACACCATTTTCAAAATTTATCTTGACTTTTTTGTGTGAACCCTTTCACAATTTTCTGTTATTTTCCTGTTATAAAACATTCTAGGTATTGTTCCAAAAGCTAATTAAGCGCTTCCCGCCACTAATGGCTATTTCGGGGAAACACAAGGGTTATTTACTGAATTTCGCTTGTTCACAATTAAATATCGGTAATTTAAATATTTAACGTGAAATGTTTGAGTGTTCTTAAAATTATTTTCATGTTATTAGTTTTGGTTATAAAGTTTGGCAAAGTTGTTTCTTATAAAATTCTCAATCAAAGACTAAAGTCTGATTGTTGCTTCGATTTCCTATAAATCTAAAAACTACACTAAGATTTCAGAATCAAAAGCAAACAATGTCAATACATAAATTTGGATATTCAATTGAATCTCTTAGAGAGAGATTTGAAGAGAGAGAATTGAATCTCTCTGAGATCTTAGTGTAGTTTTTAGAATAAAACATATTCCGTTTTAATACGAAAGCGACCACAACATGTCATCATAAAAAAAAGATCGGCATTTTTTATTTAAAATATGTAGGTAAAGACATTTTCTTGAATTTATAAATCTTGAAAGTTTCACGTCTCCGTCCAGAGCTTAGCTTTATCTGAATCTTGCAGCGTGTAGTTTAAAATTAAATTTTCCATGCGGCGTCATACTAAAAAATAATTTTATCTAGACTCAAAGTAGACTAAAATCAAAATTAAAAATGAGAAGTCTTCTGTTACTGCTCTTATCTTTCATTTTTCTTATATATTAAGTTTGATTAGATAAATTGTGTTACTGTGAATTCAGTGCCAAAGTAATTTTATTTAGCACATTATAAAACACCCCATTGCAGAGTAAAGTTGCTATTATTAACTTTTATAAATTAAATTTAATTGTTATCGTTAGAATACAATAAAATACAATACACTTTATTGCACACCAGAAACAGAAAAAATATACAAAATGGAAACCAATAGAGATGTACAAGAGGCGGTCTTATCGCACTTGGCGATTTCTGCCAGACAACCTAGGATGGACAGAGTAGCAGGTAACAAGAGAAAGGGTAAGTAATAAGTTACTTATTTAGTGCTGCGAACTCGTTTCATTAGCTTTCATGAACACTTTGTTGAAGTATTTTAATGGAGCCAAATCTTATAACTTCTTTGTGTTATGTTATTTTGATATTAACAGAATATTAATACTATTGAATGTAGTTGAGTATTAGTATTTAAATTAAATGTTTAAGTTTTGTATAATGTAGTTATTTTCTTTATACAGGTTGAACGGTAATTCGTCAAAATATTTAAAATCTTCAATATCTCCAAATTAATTATAATTGACCCCCTGGTTTATGGGGTCAAAATTGTTACGAATTAGCTCTAGTATAACCATTTACAAGGAACAAGTTGAACTACCGCTCACCTCGAATTATTTCCAAGATCTACGATTTTTCAAAAATAACAATATCTATTTGGAATTAATACAATAACCTACGCTGAATCTTACACGTAAACGTATTTATATTGTTTGTGTTAATTTTATTTATGTTCTCATTGTGTGATGTCCTGTTTCAAAATAGGTTCCAGTGCTATACCTTTTGTAATAAATGAAAGTCTTCACTCTTCTATAGCGCTGAACAAAATATTTGTGTCATTTATCAACTTTTATACTTAAAAAAGGAAATAGACACAGAAATTAATCCTTTCATTTCTAAAAAAAATCTAAGTGTTATTTGTGCTTTTCATCAAGTTTTTAAATTACAAGCGACCCGCCCCGGCTTCGCACGAGTAAAATTTAGTAAAAAAGAAAAAATGAGAATTGAGATTTTCATACATAAATATCATCCAAATTTACGACATTTCGGTGGATTTTCCAAAAAAAATGTTTCATAAAAACCTTGTCATTACAATTACGAAAACAATAAAAAAAATAATAGCCAAATCGGTCGAACCGGTCTTAAGTGATGATCTTTCAATACATGCAATTGATTTTTATTAATATAGATTTAAAATGTTTTTACAATACTAAAAATACATACAATACTTAGATGTTTATTGAAATTAAGAACCGTTACAGCAAATCATTAAGACAAATGCTAATTAACGAACCTTAAACCTATGAGATCGATGTTTATAATAATGAATAAACTATTTTATATGGATGACATTATTACGTTAACTGTATAAAACATTGCCTATTTACAGAACATTGTGTGTAATAATAAACTATCATAATTTACAACAATCATTGGTAGATATAATGTTAATTTAGTACCCTAGGTTAAAAGAGTAATTTCAACAAATCAGCCTTAACGTCTTAAAGTGAATGCAGTTTAAAATTCCAGTGCAATAAAAGATAACATGAAAATCACTTCACTTTGACTATAAGTTAAATTGAGCTAATTTAAAACAATAACAACTAATATTCTCCATTATATATAACATTTGTAACTGTTATCGAAATCAAAATAAACGACGTAAGTCACTAGTAACAAATGGCGCTGCAAAAGATTTAAGAAGTGAATTCAATGTAAAACACGATCCATTAAGTAATGATTTATAAATGGCGGCTTCTATATTATTTTTTGTATTTGCGTTTCACTCATACACATGCTTTTCGAGTGAGAGGCCAATAGTGTAGCTATCATTTGTATTTTTGTTTATCATGGTAACATTTTTTTCGCTGATAGTTTTCGTTTAATTTTTATCCTAAATATCTTAAACTATACAAAGAATTATAGGAGTATCCGTGGTCGTTATTTTATAAATCATATAATTCAAAGTTCCTTATCTGATAGCAACAGTGAAAGAATCTTGCAAAACCATCACCAAAAGCATTATTAACTTATTTTAGTTGAGTAACTATCCGATCTTCAACTTCGTATGTGACGCATTCAAAAATATTATTAAAAAAATATCTTTAAAAAAATCTGGTATTATTGCGAAAGTTCCTGTTATTTGAAGTCAAAACACAAAATCGAAAATTTCTTGATAAACTTCATTTATTTTTAAAGAATAGATGTTAAATAAGATTTTCTAAATCAACGATCAAATTAAAGATCATTCAATAAATGTACCCCAAATTCAATGTAATTACGGTAACTGCCTTATTCAATAATCTTCAAACGTTTTACTTGAACAAAGCAAAGAACACGGTAAACAATATAAACTCGAAATATTCGGCGATATCTAAATGACCGTAGAACCACATTTATCGTCTACCTTATAAAACCTCATATCACAGAAACTATCTACCATTTTATTACCCGCATTGAAAATAGAGGCAACGAAGCAGAGCATGAAATGAACAAGAAATACTAAAAATTCTATCCATAAAAACAGAAATAGGGCATCGTTCACCTCTTTTGCGATGGTTTCAAAAGACTCGAGACCTAAAGAAGCAAGTCAAAGGGATCTGATCATAATGCAAATACGGTATTGAAACATGTTTGCTATTATTTACGGATCCGTATTGCTCTCCTGTCAAGTCAAAGTGCAGATGTATTTGAACTTAGCTCAGTTTCACATAAGGTTCAATATTCATTCCTTCTTAGACATTAGACTTGTCAGTCTATCTTGGATATTTATACCGGTAGCTGAACTCCGTTTGTTTGCTGTAATAAAAACTTTTCTACGTAAGTACCTAATGTGAATCGACAAAATAGCTTACATTCCTAACGTTTATTCCTCTTACATTTTCTTATCGTGAGTCTCCAGAACGCTAGTCTGAAATCTGGGGAGTAAAATGCGTATATAAAAGGATTTATTGCTGAATTGAACCACCCTAACCAAGTTAGTATGTACATTAGTACTGGATTCACGTAATTACTTGGTATGAAAGGGGTTAGTAGGTAATAAAGGAAAAAAGGAAGCCAACAGGCAACAAAACCACCTACAACCAAACTTAATGTCTGTGCCGTTTTCGTTTCTCTCCTTAAAGAAGATACTCTATTATTTTCTACGTGTTCTTTCATAGAATGAGTTCGTCTTGTGGTGTTCTTGTATTTAAAATTGGCTTTGAATGTTACGTCGTTATTGTAAAAACGGGATTCTTTCTCCTTATTTCTGCTTTTCTTTTTCTTCTCTGGTCTGAAGCAGCAGGGACACTTGTGGTCCTGTGATGAACAATCGCTTTGCTGTGTGGAGTTTTTCGACGTCTGTTTTGAAGCTGATTGCCGTAATGACAGCTTGTCTGATCCAGATTCTGATTCGGTGCGTATACAGGATAGTTTACCTCTCTGAAACAAAGGAAACTAGATTAGATTTTTGTTTGTTCAATTCAATCAGGCTTTGTTTAGTTTATGAACAACTTTCAAGTGTTGAAATTTTGCTTGAAATGACTGTAATGTCCTCCTGACCGATTTAGGTCACGGCGGCCAATCTCACTGGAGATTAGCCAAGTACGGAGGAGATATTATAGAGCACAAGTGTGTGTGCAAACACAGGTGCTCTCTCTATTCCTTCACTCTCATAGACCTATGGGACGGCAATCCGACACGACCGGAGAGAGATCAGGCGCAGGACCAACGGCTTTACGTGCTTTCCAAGGCACGGTGTGTATTCATATACACAAAGACCCAGACCCGAAACAACTATCTGTAGATCGTACAAATATTTGTTCCGTGCGGGAATCGAACCCGCGACTCGTAGCTCAGCAGTCGAGGCGAAATGGCTGTATTAACTTATGCAATAAATAGATTACTATTCTTCTTTATTTAAAGATGACGAGAATTATTATCAATAAATTATTTAGCCAATAGACTAAACGAGACATAATATTAAGATATTTAAAATGGTGCCATCACGAAAACCAATTACGTTGATACAGGACTTCATCATAACATAGCATCACCTGTATTCCCCGAAGGGTTAGGCAGAGGTGTACTATTTATTGTACGCCCACATTTCGCCGATGTCGTTATTGTGTCCCATATAATAGGGGACAAGCTTATTGCCATCTACCGGGCACAGTTCCAGACTCCGTGCCTGAAAAACCTAATAACTCTTTGCCCAACACGGGAATTGACCCAAGAAAATCACGCTCACCAGTCCAATGAAGCAGTCGACGAACGTTATTCTGTAGACCATTAAAGAATTTTTATTAAAGAAAAAATAAAACTATGAAGCGTTAAAGAAAGACAAGAGGATTGAGCTGAAAAGAAAAAAAAAAACAATCTAGAACTTCTCAAACAATAACTGAAGCGAAAAATGAAAACTTTAATAAAGGAAAGTAGAATTTGAAGAAATCACAGATCCATTCTTCATCCAATAAACTGACTTAGAACATTAATTATTTCATCAACAATATTTTAATAAAGATTTAATGAAAGGGTTTGCTTCGGGCTATATTTTAGTTACAGAATTATATGTTAATCTTCTTTTAGAGGCTACTTAAGCTTCTGAAGATATTTATTTATTTAGCATACATAGCATCACGCCTATATTCCCCAAAGGGTTAGGCAGAGGTGTATAATATACACCCACATTTCCCGAAGCCGTTTTCGACTCCCATGTAATAGGGAGCGAGCCTATTGCCGTCTACCGGGCACAATTCCAGACTCCGTGCTGCTACTGAGAGTTTCAATTTAGAAAAACCCAATAACACTTTGCCCAACCCGGGAATCGAACACAGGACTTCACGCTCAGCAGTAGCGCTTGCGATCACGAGACCAATGAGGCAGTAATAAATAAATACCAATAACATTTAGCCCGACCCGGGAATCGAACTCGGGACTTCACAATCAGGAGTCGCGCTTGCGAGACGAGACCAATTACGCAGTCAGTTATTTAGCGTAATCATATCATATTATTTATTTCCAGTATTTTCTTTTAGTCATATTTTTAAAACTGTTGTAGGCATAAGTTTTTCATATTATGGTTGAGTTTATTGCTGTTTCAAAGGGCTGATTAAGCAAAGATAACATAATATCATCACGGCTGTAATTCACGAATGGTTAGTCAAAATTGTACAACTACATTTCACAAATGCCGCTATTAAGTTTCATGTATTGTAAGAACAACAACACAATTCTTAACTCCAGGCTGAGAATTTTCTACCAGAAAAAAGCCAGTAAAACTTTTGCCAACCTGGGCATTGGACCTAGGACCCCACCCTAAGCAGCCGTGTTGACGAACAGTAGATCAATGAGGCCGTCTAACATTAAGGAAACACATACAAAATTCGTTAACGTTTTTACCTCACTAAACATGAACTGATTTTGCTGATTTTATATGTTATAGACACAAGTAAAAACTAGGTCGTCAAGTTTTTGTATATTGATATTGTTTATAGATTGAGAAATATTTAACCCTCAAAGTGCGTTTTTTTTTTTACTAAAAAATCTTCCTTATACTTTTCTCGGGATAATGATTAAATTAATCAACATTTTGATAAAAACAAAACGTGTCGACCTAGTTTATAATGTGATAAGACGTTAAAGACTAAAATTAATTCGTTAAGAACGGAAAATTTAACGCCCAAACACCTATTTTGCGCGTATTTCAAGACAATTTTGTCAGAAGCCGACAGATAAACGATAATCTTAAGAAGTATGTAAACTAGAAAGTAGGTAAACAAAATCGGGGTAGTCAATAAAAGATTGTTACCCGTATCACGTGATTTACCAATATACTGGCACCATTATCTTACAAAATTTAAATGTGTGTTCACCTCAAATAGATTAACCTTTAACCTACTTTCTGCATTAAAAACATCAATTATTAATACGGTATATGACTACTAGTCATCCGAATTACTTTTTATGAATTGTCAAAAACGACATTTTGGTCTAAAAATGTTTGGAACGCAAAAGTGTGACGTCATAGTTTTGCATTGAAATTTACACACTAAGTGTGATTTTGATACATTAAAAATAGAATACGCCAAAGATAAGCAAGAGATTAAGTTTTACCGAGTTTTTAGAAAGAGAACTATTTATCAAACAAGATTACAGAATTTATTTATTGATTTACATCCGTAACACTTCACTACCAAAGGTGCAGTTGAAAACCAGCGTCAGGCACTAGTTGTCTGGCATTATGCTGAACTGGACCTATTTGGCGCAGCTGATAAGGCACACAATGCAGCTCTAAAGCTGAGTAGGTATTAGTATTATTATTCTTTATTCTGTTTGTTTTCCTTTTTTTTCTTTGTTCTGTTTTATATATTATTATTGTGTGCCTTTAGTTTGGGTCAAATAAACGTATTTTCTTTCTTTCTTCTTTCTTTATTTTTGATGCAGTCATCTATACTCGGTTTGTTTAGGTACTTAACTAAAGGTAAACAATCTTGATGTGTCTTTTTAATATTTTTTGTTTAAAAACTCAGTTTAAAAATAAAACGCGACTAAAAACCAATGTAAAACAACAATAACGATTACCAAATCAATTGAACCACTAGTTTAAGCAGTAGTTTATTTGTTTAATAAGTGTTTGTGTAAAAAGTCACATCAAGATTGTTTACCTTTAGTTAAGTACCTAAACAAACCGAGTATAGCCAATTCGACCTGTTCTAAGTTCAATACTGAATCTAAAAGCAATGCACATAATATGTCTAAGCCAAGAAACATTTATGACGTCAGCAACGAATATAATAAAAAGGTTTGCTTACTCTGAAAAATATACTCCTTTGAAATCTCAATGAGCGTTGGAAAGGTTAAGAATGGCTTTGTGCGAGTTCTTATTCTATTCTTTTGTTAACGCGCGTTCTGACGTAATGTATACAGGTATTGTTAGTTTTTGGCAAGGGTGAATTGAAATTTACATGTGAAACACCTTGTATTGCTTTCTTAATATTGGAGTGCGAAAAAGGACACGCAGTGAAAGGCATTTTTGTGAACCGTTGCGTGAGAATTTATTTGCGAGAGGTAACGACTTAAATAAATGATTCGTTTGATGTCTGTAGTACTGACTAATTTGTCTATTGGTCGAATTGCGACTGCTAAGCGTGAGTTCCTAGGTTTTCGGGTCAGGCAAAGTGTTATTAGGTTTTCCTGTATGGAAATTCTCATTAGCAGCATGGAGTCTGGAGCTGTGCGCGGTAGATGACGATAGTCTGGACCAGAATATGTTTAGGAGTAATACTATCGATAGACTTATTAAAAAATATTTTATAAAAATAAAATAGTATCATGATAAAAAAAACGTAAAGCAGAGCTCAAAAAATATTTTTCGTAGCATAATTCTCAAAATTTTGGGCGTAAACTACCATATTTTATGTTATGATAATAAAGGGAATTCAATCAACTAAAGAAATACTTAAAAATTATGCCACTGAGCCGTGCATTTATTTTTTATATAATGATATATAATGATCTGTTATAGTGTCGCTGAACATGGCCCTTAGTCGTTTCGATAGCACATTTGACACAGTAGTTGAGAGATCATCCTAGAATCTCGTCTTTTTAAAAGTGCCTGAAAAGGCCTGTTTGTTATAAAAAAACATAGACTTTGACTTTAGATTCCCACACGTAACAAATATTTGTATCATCTAGAGATAGTTGTTCCGGGTTTAAGTGTTTGTGCATGTGAATATATGAGTTTTTTAACGCACACACGATACATAAATTATTAAGAGAGATGGGTAAAGGTGATTTAAAAAAAAAAAGTGCTTTGACCTCTTGATCTTGTCACTATCTCATATCTGACATTCTCATACAAAATTAATAGTTCATAACAAGATATGGCGTGTTTGTCATACAGAAGGGCCTCTAGTTATGGGTTAGGATGATAGATTTTAGATTTTTCTTATTAGGATAATGGTATTTGGAAAAACTTCAAGAATTGTTATGACTGATTAAACTCCTTCCATACAAGAGGGTCTGAGTTCACAATTGGATTGTTACATCAAAAGCAGGACAAAACTTTGAGCGAATTTGAAGAAACTGAGTGAATTTTAAAGCAGTTCGCGGTAATTTTTATAATAAGACAATTTAAAAATTAAAATTTTGAATACCTATTTAAAAAAATCTCAATCGAATTCAAATTGGTATTCAACCCTGTCAAGACCAATACCATCTAATAATCATCACGTACAAGCAAACCCTTACCAAAACCCATGTATACACTAAGTGACAAATGTTGTATGTGCCTAAGATATTGGCAGCCCGAGCCCCGATATCACTCAACGTCGCAAGGGCAGGGTTAAGGAACTTTTTCATTTTCAAGTCGTTTATTAGGCACCAGTATATTGAATCGTTGGGTTGGGTTCAGCGTGACTTGTGAGAATGTACCGGTGTGTGCCCAGTATTTGTCACTAATTGAATGCGTGAGTTACCCTTGGGGATTAAACGTGGTTAACACCTTGCCAATTACCAATGAGCTACCTCATTAGTCTAGAGGTCGCACGATTGCTGACCGTGAGGTCTTGGGTTCGATTTCCGAGTCGGGCAAAGTGTCGGGCAAAATCGGTGAGTCACTGCGACCCCCAAGTCACCTGCCAAGCGTGGGGATTATGGCAAACCCCCCCTTGGGGGAGGCCTCCGTTCAGCAGTAGACTGTCTGATGATGATGATGAACTCACGCATTCAATTTTTTGTATTCCACATGTTTTAAGTTCCCTATAATATGTACTTCAAGTAGAATTGACGACAAATATTATGTAAAAATCTCTTTCGTGACGAATTTTATTCCAGAAGAATTGACGATGAACTTTATAACCATGAAAATATACCAACCTTATTACACTTTGTGCTGCTAGATAATTGCTGATGCCTCCTCGCCACCACGCAGGATATCCTGGCGTACACATACACCATGACAGCCATAGGGAGGAAGAACGACCCCATCGCTGAGAATACCACGTAGCCAGGATTCTGGTTGTACCGACAGTTCCCGTTTTGATTGTGGTCCGGTTCGTACCTGGGGAAAAAATATAGTTTAAAAAAAAACTAAATAATAACTCTATAGCAATGCTATATATAATATTTTTCTAAGACGCGTGTCGCCGGTTCGTACCCTGCATCTTATGTGTCAAATGCAATATAAATGAACTTAATTCTACGCAAATACATCATATTTTTAAACGTCTGCTTTCGACGTGTTGTTGTAGTGCAATACTCATAATTTGCTTACAATCGGCAACACGTTTACGAGCCTTTACGGCATTAATTTATCCTCTTGAGTCTCGTGTGCAAATTGCTTAATGGCATTGTTGGAACTTTGACTTTGTCCATAATTAATGGTATAATAAGTAGATACGTATCACAAACGGGACTAACTTCTTAAAATGCTTTCCGAGGCATTACCATGTTACCTATCCAAGAACTGACCGCGGCAAGAAAAGGTTCATCTCGCAAAACCAATCTGTGTAAGTAACATAAATGTACTCGTAGCTACCAGCCCTCAAACTTTTTTTTTTAATATTTTGGTATGTAAGTTGCTAAAATGTTTCGTTTAGATGTGAATTCTACAAGAGAGATTACCACAGTTTACTGTTTCATTTATTATTATGAATGAAACGGCAAAAACGTGGAAAAACTTTGGTAACAATAGAGTTGACCCACTTTCTTATTAAATAATTATTTCGTTTTCACATATTTGGTGTTGCGCACAAATGAGAAAGCAATAATTAATTCAATAATAACCTCCATTTGGGTACTGATTAAAGCCTTATATAATACCAGAAATAAGCTTTATTTTTATACAAATTCAAGTACTGTTCAAAAGCAAAGATTAAAAGAAAAAGAGTTATCATGAAGAAAATATACTGACATAATTTTCAATATAATTATTATTTTGTGCCTACGATTTTTTGGTCAGGAAACTTCACAATACAATTAAACTTTGTTCTTATAAGTCATAACTCAACTGGTATTATTTTATTGGTAAAAATTGGGTTGGAAACTGTGTTCTCTGGGAATCTTTCTGATATTCTTTTATTGTTGATGGTCCCTTATTCCTGACGTCACATTGCGCCTTGCGACGAACCAGTTCGGGCCGGTTTGGAACGATGTCCCCACCATAGTAGCCATAGTAGTGGCCCACGCAGGTGGCCAACGACCACTCACTCGCCTTAGCCACAACGTGCGGACGTATCGGCAATCTTTTTTTTTGTTATCAGCCCTTAACTAATATAATATACAGTCTACATTGAAGTTTAATTTCAAGCTAAGACTTCCATCAACACAGCTGGAGCTTGGCATTCAAACATCCCTTCAGGTATGTCTACTGTATAGGAGCAGTGTGTAGGGTCCTAATAATTCACACAAAAACTCCATTACCTTATCACATGCCCCAAACCTTTGCACCCACATCACCCTTTACAATGAAATTGATAAGGAGTCCCTTATAAGTTCTCGTAATATAAAGCCTTTTTAAATGAGCCGATTTTCTATTTTTTTCTTTTCAAATTTATATTGTCTCTTAGGAGACATCTCTTGATAATTTTTTAAATTCCCGATATTTCAACACTTGTACCCAAAAAAATATTGTAAAGATTTCCATAGCATCATAGCACTACGCCTATATTCCCAGAGGAGTTAGGCAGAGGTGAATTAGACACACACTTTTGGCTGATCCCGTTATTGACTCCCGAAGCAAATTTATTGCCAGAAACCGGGCACAGTTCCAAACTTCGGGCTGCTATAGAGAATTTCCATACAGAAAAACCCAATAACACTTTACCCAACTTGGGAACTAGACCAATGACGCAGTCTGCTTTTAAGCCATCATCATTATCCACAGCCCAGATTAATAGGAACAAAGATTTTATATGCTTTTAAAGTCAAAGTTTTTGCGCCACACTAGGATTTCTCCTATGTCGTGGGTACAGTTTACAAACATACATGTCACATATACACACAACCAGAACCGAAACAACTATCTGTAGATCATACGTACATATCTGTACATATATCAAAACGTTACTTACTCGCCGTAATACAATATGAGTTATACAATTATTTCGAATAAAAAATGAAAACGGCATAAACAGTTCAAAACGGATAAAACAGAAAAAAAAAAGATTGATGAAATATCAAGAATGTCCAGACATATATAAGTAACTTTTAAAATATCAATCATACATTTCCATACATAAACACAGCAACTACAACCCGGATTAATAGCTGTGCCAGAAGGTTAGATTGATAGCAACATTATGGGTAGGAGGCTTTATATGCATGAGTGGTTACTCCGTCATCCGTGTAAGGGTAAGCCGAGAGAATTAGGTGACATTCCACTCAAAAGGGACTTGTTTACCTTCCACACCTTCATAAGTAGATGCTGTCGTATATTTTGTAGATTCCTTGTACTGTTGCATAGTATCACGCCCGTATTCCCCGAAGGGTTAGGCAGAGGTGGGCTATTGTAGCCTATTGCCATCTACCGGGCACAGTTCCAACCTCCGTATTGCTACAGAAAATTTCCATATGCAAAAATTAACAGCACTTTGTCCGACCCGGAAATCGAAGCCAGGACCTCATGCTCAACTCATTGCTGCTTGCGACTACTAGATCGATATATGGCAGTCTACCGTTACCGTTTTAGAACGGTACGTTATTTTTTTTTTTCGCAACATACATCTCACTTGCACACACAAGACCCAGACCCGAAATTACTATCCGTAAATCATACAAACATTTGTTCCTTTGTTCCGTGTGGGGCTCGAGCCCGCGACACGTAGCGCAGAAAGCTAATCGCTTAGCCACTGCGCCAACCGTCTCGTCAACCTGTATCCATAGACTCAATACCATACAATTAACCTTATTCGGAAACTCAAGAAAAGTTAGAATTTTGTTAGACGCTTCACCATAAACTCCTTAGATTACGTGAGCAGATAGTAGAAATTTATTTATCAATCAGATAAGCCGTACCTAAAACCGTAAATAAATTCGAAAGATAAAATCGTCATTACATGAAAATCCATGTTTTATGATCAGCCAAATACTTTCCCCACTGTTGGCACTAAAGCGTCTTCTTAAAGAGAGGGGCTGGATCTTAATAAGATTGGTGGATGTCATGTTTGGGTTTTAAGACATGATGTCTTCCTTCACCGTGATGATAATTGCAGACGATAAAGGAACTTTGTCACATTAGTATTTGTCCTAAATCGTGGGTAAAGTTTATATTGTACATATACATAAATCTCGATGAACGAGATTCGCTGCAGTCATATAGAGCGCTTTACTTTTTGCCATGTTGCGAGTAGAAGTTGTTATATGAACCTTTTTTTTTATTAGTGTGGTTAGAACCCATCATGGCTTCGCCAGGGGGGTGGGCCGGACTCACCACGGTGGTCCGCCTCAACACCATAAGGTGGGCTTTGGGCACTCTTAGAAGACCACACCGGTGCTACGCCATCAAGGCAATTCCCGGACGGGGTGACTGTAAAGAGGCCATGCCCTCGTGCATGTCCCAGGGGAGACTGTAGAGAGGTCGCCCCGTTACCCTTGGTGCTGTGCACGGTGTGGTCCCGTATCGCCGTCTTCTCGGGGGTCGTTACGCTATACAAACCTAGAAAACATCCAACATGTTTCGTATTGAGCCAATTGTCCAACCATAACCTCAATCACGAGCCATGAATAAATCAGAAACATTGCTCTTGGGCCGTCGAAACGCCGTTTTCCTAATTAATTTCAACTATGTGAGAGATACGCTTGCGTTAACTGATCCTTTGAAGCAATTTACCATAAGATGCTTCCGCTCGACTTAATTTCACACGCTGTTGAATTGCGGTTAGTTGATCATATCTCATGCGTAGACTAAAGTCAAGACCGTAGTTAGATTGCCTAGCGCATGAAGAAAGTAAGATAGGTGGTATTTGGAACTAAACATGTACAAGGCAAAATTGTCGGTGATGTAATAGGCATTTGGTAGATAAGACGTCTAATAGCATGTCGCTAGTTAGAGTCTGTGCAGAAAGAGAACCGTTGTGGCGTAGAAATGAACAAACATTATTATCCTAGCTAATATTATAAATGCGAAAGTAAGTTTGTTTGTTACCTTTTCACGCCTAAAACACAGAACCGATCATCATGAAATTTTGCATATACGTTGTCAGGTGTACAGAAATGGACATAGGATACTATTCATCCCGAAAAAAAGTAATGTTCCCGAGAAAGACAACAATAACGTTCTTATAATAATAGATGGCGCCACGTGTCTTTCGTAAGCAGAGTACAACCCGAATTGAATGTCAAATTCTAAAGAAACGCGAGCGAAAGCCGCGGGCGAAAGCTAGTTACCAGTCCATTTAATTGAAACACTTATTGAGACTAATAAACTTGAATTTAAAAGATTATATTGCAGACTCAAAGTACCAAGATGTTTGCAGTCGAACTATAATGATGTAACTGTGTTTTCAACATGACAAATATAATAATTAAGCACTACTACGCCCTCAAATCTTATGACGGTTCTCTTTCCGCACAGACTCAAGACATGTTTTTGTTAGAGTACTCGAAGATGGATTATGCTAGACACTTATTTCCTACCCGCATGATTCAAGTATTACTTTATACTAGCTTCCGCTCGCGGCTTCGCCCGCGTGGATTACGAACCCGTACATTTTTTCGGGATAAAAAGTAGCCTATGTACTATTCCAGACTATAATCTATCTCTGTGCCAAATTTCATCCAGATCCGTTCAGCTGAGTAACAAAGATCCATCCATCTATCCATCCTCACAAACTTTCACATTTATAATATTAGTAGGATAGGACAGGATTAGTAGGATAGGATAGGATAGTCTGTTATTCTCATTTCAGCTGATCATTTGTTTATTCATGCAGTGCCAAGTCGAATAAGCTCTGTAGTTCACAATTTATTCACGGAAATGTACAATTCCGGTTTGTTATTAATATTCTGGAGCGGTTCACAATTTTAGATTCCGAAATTTCGACTATGGTAATCGTCTTGGTCAGCGGCTGGCTTTGAAAATATTTCTTTGTTTCTCTCACAGACATGGTAATATTTAGAATCTACGGCGTTTAGTATAGTGAAATTGAGTTTTTTTTTTATCTGCTGTGATAGCTTAGCCGATATATTTTTTTTAACTTTGTCCCACACTCTGAATAATTTCTGTATCGTGGGTGCGTTTACAAACACATTACATTCACATACACAAAGACCCAGACCCGAAAAAACTATCTGTAGATCAAACAAATATTTGTTTCGTGTGGAAATCGAACCCGCGACACGTAGCGCAGCAGTCGATCTCTCAATCACTGCGCCAACCGTGCCATCAAATTTGCCTTCTATGACGGAGGATCCGAATCCGAAATGAACACCGTACTTCTAACTTCCCAAATTCTTGTGGGGATCAAGATTTGATTAACACTTGCGTTCATGGTGAAGGAAAATTATCGTGGAGCAATCGTCACAGAACGGCATTATAAAGCTCTCAACCCACATATGCCACATTGTGAACTAAGGAATTAACCCTGCTAATTCTGAGAAGAGTCTATTCCCCACGCTTAACCCGTCAAGTGATACAAAGAAGAGCCAATAGAAAATTTATTGTTAGCAGACGCTATTTTGCAGCTTTAATGAATTTAGTAGATTTGACCTACTTTGTACTTCTATCTTGTATGTATACAACGTGTCATATTCAGGATGAAAGCAAATAGCAGCATCAAACAGATGGTGCTATTTGCTCATGACGAGCTGCAGTGTAATTGTTTATGCTCTGTTAACTTGTGTTTACATCAAAGACAAATCGTATTGTCTGAATCTACATTTAGAAATTAGAGAACATTTAGATTTTAGTATAGTTAAGTTATAACTTGTTATTAATCTAAATCTATATTACTAAAATACTCTAGTAAGACTCTAAATTTGTCTATCTGTCTGGGTAAAAAAATAAAAAACTAGCTTCCACCCACGGCTTCGCCCGCGTGAATCACGATCATCGAATCGAACGAATCCATCAGAATCGGTCCAGCTGTTTCGGAGATTAGTCGGAACAAACAAACAGACAGCATTTAGTAAAAAGCTGTTATTTTGACATTACAAACGAACAGTTCAATTTATTTATTTATATCATCACGCTATCGCTTATTGAAGATGAGCAGTGCAAGATATTTTTACAAACTATTTTCAATCTATCTATTTCACGAGGCTTTAAAATCCATCCGGGTGAAGTCAGGGTAACAGCTAATAATATTACTAGAAATAACTATAAAATACTCACCACCCAAACATAGGAGGGCAAGTGATCGTTCCTGCAGAAATCCAAACGAAGAAAATCATGGTCAACGCCAGTTTCTTGGATCTTCTCCGCCTGGAGTAGGTCAGGGGTCTGGTGACGGCCAAGTAGCGATCCACGCTGATAGCACATAAGGAGAGGATGGAAGCAGTGCAGAGGAGGATGTCCAGACTGATCCAGATGTCGCAGAGAATCCAGCCGAGCTCCCATTTACCTGAGAACAAAGAAATGTATAAGATTTAATTTTGTTTAAGGAGATGCGCTCTTCCCTTATGCTGTTATTGAGTCTCATAGAATAAGAAGGAAACCTATTCTCACCTACCGATCTACCTTCTGAGACCGGAACAAAAGACCAATCAGATAGTTTAGAATATTTTAACATTCCTGACGGTATAAGCATTAATAAGACTTAACTTATTGACTGCTGAACTGGATTCAATCCCGAATCGGGCATTGTTATTGGGGTTTTCTGTATAGAAATTCTCAGTAGCAGCACGGACTTTGGAACCGTGCCCGGTTAATGGCAATAGGCTCGCCCCCTGTTACATGGGACTTAATAACATCATTGGCGAAAAGTGGGTGTACAATAGTACACCTTTGCTTAACTCTTCGGGGATACACGCGTGATGCTAAATTATGTTATGTTAACTTCTTGATAGACAGTAGAAAAGTTTCTATGTATGCAAATACATGCGGATAATCATTGCAATAAAACATTAACTGTTGACTACAAAATATCTATTCCCAGTAAATCGGTACACAAATATGTTGGAAGCAAATATGCATTGGAAAATGCAACAGCGTCTTTTCAAATAAAATAAATTCAAACGCAGAGCGTCTCACAAATCGATGTTGTGTCAGTCAGAATATTTTTGCTTCGCGCATAAAACGTTGAAGTGGTTCGAAATATTAATGGTGAAATCTTGTATTCAAGAGCACTTAAATTTTGGTTGAAAGAGATTTTTTTGAGTGATCATTATGTATCTGTGAGTGTACTTGATTTTTATTTCTGTATTCTTATGTTATTCAAGGCAACGCAACATTGTGACTTTTTCCTGTTCCTTTTTCCGCTATTTCGTATCATATTATAACCGTAAAAGGAGCGTATCAGACAAAAAAAATGTTCTTTGTAAAGATTTGTATGTGGCAACGCTCACTAAAACGTTTTGGCACTAGCCGTGCTATGACCAGCAGCCTAATTACGTAAACAAGTGCTAGTCGGACTCGCGCACCAAGGGTTCCGTACCATTGACTAGGTAAACAACAGTAGGTATTTATTATTAAAGTAAAAATACAACTGAGTATTTTGTGAATATTTCAAGTGCCTACCTGTGCTACCTGTGCTAGTGCCTGTTGCCAATATTGATATCGAGCAAAAAAGGGCAAAAAAAATCGCGTTTGTTGTATGGTACCCCTTAAATATTTATTTTATATTGTTTTTAGTATTTGTTGTTATAGTAGCAACAGAAATACATAATTTGTGAAAATTTCAACTGTATAGCTATCGCGGTTCTTGAGATACAGCCTGGTGACAGACGGACGGACGGACAAACTGCGAAGTCTTTGTAATAGGATCCCGTTTTTACCCTTTGGGTACGGAACCCTAAAAAAGCGACAGCAACTCGACAGCTATGCAACAGTAGCCCCACTGTTGGCCCATGCCTCCTATCCTAACTAAAGTATTATAAATGCGAAAGTATGTTTGTTTGTTACCTTTTCACGACTAAACTGAACCGATTATCATGAAATTTTGCATTTACATTGTCAGGGGTACAGAAAAGGACATAGGGTATCTTTCATCCAGAAAAATAACTGTTCCCGAGTTATTGGTCTAGAAGTCGTAAATGCGACTGCTGAGCGTCCTGGGTTTGGTTCCTGGGTCGGGCAAAGTATTATGGGTTTTTCTGTATGGAAATTCTCAGTAGCAGAACTGAGTCTGCAACTGTGCCCGATAGATAGCAATAGGCTCAGTCCCTATTACATGGGACTCAATAATAGCATCAGCGAAATGTGGATGTACAATTGAACAGCTCCGCCTAACCCTTCGAAGAATACAGGCGTCATACTACATATATATGTAGTTTTTTACTACTACGACTCCGTCCGCATAGAAAGATTTTTTATATAAACTTACAGGTTGAATAGTTAAAACAACCTTTCTAAGCGAATGCCTAAACCTTACAAAAGATCTATGTACCAAATTTCAAATATATAGCCTTTAATGTTACTGAAATTTCGTGATTAGTCGCTTTTATGTAACATAGCGTTCTTTAAGATAGGAATTTATAATGAAAATCTACAACATCAAATAATACATTCCCCAAGGAGTTCCGTCTAAAGAAACAACCTAAGGCTTCTAGAATAAAATCGTTGGAATATTCTTCTAAATATTCACCATCAATAACTCAAGATATTCTCAAGAAAATTTTTGTATCACAACAGGTATTCCTGTCCCAAGAGGCCTTCTAAGTCGAGGTAAGTCTTAAAAACCGATTGAATTAAATAAAAAGTAACTGCCTAGTTTTGTCAAATATGTATGTTTCTTTTGTAGGCAATTCAATTGGTGTTCTGTAAATATAACAATCGGGATCATGTATAAGATTATTGCATGTATAGAGAAACGAGGCATGATGTTTCTTCACTGAAAGGGCAGAATTGTTCGAAGGGCAAAGCCCAACGATCGATGTCGGATATTGATATACGTATAAATCGTTGTAAACTCTCATAGTGTGATTTAGGATTTTATGTTGTTGCTTCACTCCTATAGATGGCGCTGTACTTTTCTATGTTGCGAGAAGTCGCTACAACTGGTATTTTTATTGTTCTTTTACTACTATGTACCTCTAAAGCAGTTGGTCCACTCGAGTAAGTTTCATTACGATACAATCTCGATATTACGCATCAACTGCGTTCGGCTTTCTGATTGGTTGAGAACTCGGAGCCAGGCCAATCGGACCAGTTTTCATACGAATAGATACTTACGATAGTCGTTATGTGCAGAGAGCCGTTTTGAAATTCTGTTAACCAGTCTAAACGTAGCGTATCAGTATCTCCTTGTATTTGAATGGTGGAGGACAAGATGGTTTCGAGTAAATTACTGATATGCAGTCGCACTTAGTTAAATTGGGAACTGACCCCAAAATAGTTCATTTTTTTAAATGTAAATATTTTTTTTGGGCTGGCTGAATGGTTTTTTTAATTATAGATAAGCATGATGGGTTCTAATTGGCGACTAGCTTGGCTGATGATCTTGGGGTAGTAAGTGTAAATCCGGAGTCGATTAATTTTATTATAACTGAGGGATTACTCTGGGATTTATCGCTCTATCACATAAACAGACACTGATTTTTTGGAGTCAGTTAAATATTAAGAGTATTTGCAAAAAAAGTTCAATAACGTTCGTACATCTCTTCAAAAAAAAAAAGCCTTAAAACCCAAGAAAGTAAAACTCAAACCTTTCTCCAAGTAAACCGTGCTATTATATCAAAAACGGTGACATAAACGTTTCATGAAAAAGCGCGGTAATTATATTATAAGACCTCCAAAATCGACCATCAATCACTTAGTTAAAAAGGTCCCTTTCACCGGTCAAGTTTCTTTATGGCATAATTGAATTTATGTGTATTCCTTCGAGAATATTCTTACAAAGTAATTTAATGTTACGTCTTGACTTTTGGTTACAGAAAGTTGTCCAATAGCTACCGAGATGGGTAAATTGTGTTCCCTGTAATTTGGAAGTAATATAAAATGTATGAGGGCATTTGAGCATGTCGATAACATGGATAGAAAAGGCAGGGGTACTCAACCTTTTTCTACAAATAAAATAACAATTAGCAAACCGTAGTTTTTGTAACAATGCGGCTAAATGTATTAGTGTGCTACTATTGGATGGCAATTTGGGTGAAGGGCGGCAATATGTTACGACTCCTAATGTGATGTAAATTTCTAGTTCATTAATTATGAATTTTCTTACATGTGAGTAGTATTCTGAATTAAATCTCGCACTTGCGACATTTCGAATTCATGAATTCATGTTATTAATCTTTATTTGTTCAAACAACAAAGGGGTCTAGTGTTTTTGTAACAATGTGACTTTTTCTATGTTAGTACTTAATTACTAGCAGTGATTTGGTCCGGTTGACCAGCGCCCATACTATCGGGCTATCGGTTCGGGCAGCTATCGCGCGCTGAATGGTATTGGTAATGGTCTGCAATATAAATTTATTATAAAAGGTGTTGTTTTATACTGATATCAAGGGAAACATGACAAATGAATAAACCCTTTTACTTAAACAAAAAAAAAAAACAGAAATTAAAATAGAACATAATTAAAAATTCAATTTCAAATCTGGTCATGGGACGGGCAATTTTGTGAATTTCACTGCAGTACATTACTAAAACGTCAATCTAGTAACGACACAGTTGGTTTGTGTGTCCATTTTAATATAACCAAATAAAGCAAATGTGAACTTTGACTTTGACATTGACACCCTGGGCAATCAGCCTCGATACCATCGTTGCTGACTGGTTGATCTTTCGACCGCGGGATGAGTGATACCCATGAGATAGCTCCTATCGACTAGCCAGAAGGATTAAATTCTAGTAAAACATTCTATATATTCTATACTCGCTTTTGCCCGCGACTTTGTACGCGTGGAATTTAGAATCTGATATTTTCCTGCGGTAAAATGAAGCCTATATTTTAAATCAGACCTCTAGCAATACATCGGTGAAAATTGCATTCAATTCCATGCAGTAGTTTTTGCGTGATGCGTGTAAAAACATATGGACAGACAGACAAAAATTCTAAAAACTTTTGTTTTGGCTTCTGTTGCTTTAATAAAGACCCCTCATATTAGTTTTTCTCCAATATCTATAATGTATAGACATCGGCCTGTTATAATTTTATTATATGTATATAGATAAAGTGTATATTAACAGGAATTCTAATATTTCTACCTGTAAGGGCAACATTAAATATTGTTCGCCAAATTAAATCAAAGTAATCATTAACTTGTGAAGTACAAGTTACCCTGGATTGGAAAAATCTTCAAGTGAGGTTTCAGCAAATATTATTACGTACCACGTACGAAATACGTAATCGTATATTTAACTGAGGATAATATGATTGTGGGATTGTTTTTATTAAATTTGTTTGTTGTTCCTTATTTATTTCTTCATTTTGTAATATCCTGCTTCCTTCTTTATCCTACTAATATTATAAATGTGAAAGTTTGTGAGGATGGATGGATGGATGAATCTTTGTTACTCTTTCACGCAAAAACTACTGAAAGCATCTGGATAAAATTTGGCACAGAGATAGATTATAGTCTAGAATTGCACATAGGCTACTTTTTATGCCGGAAAAATATACGGGTTCGTAAACCACGCGGGTGAAGCCGCAAGCGGAAGCTAGTCTTCAATATATTGAGGAAGTGGTTAATACAATAATTGGTTGATTAGTTCGATCGCTTCATTGGTCTAGTAGCCGCAAGCGCGACTGCTGAGCATGAGGTCCTAAGATCCGATTTCCGGCAGCCTAATTACATAAAAAAGCGACAGCAACGCGATAGCCACGCGACAGCAATATCACTGTATGACGATGTAGCGACAGGCGTAGATCGCGCGATAACTTCTGTCAAATGTCATTTTTATGTCATATAATATATTGGCTGACAGTGAAATTTCTGTCGCGTGGCTGTCGCGTTGCTGTCGCTTTTTTACGTAATTAGGCTGCGGGTCGGGCAAAGTGTTATTCTGTCTTCAATCTTTTGGGGAATACAGGCGTGATGCTCTAATGATGGTAAAATTATGGGTTATTAATGAGCGACCATCGCAATGAAATGGAATCTGCTAAATCCTGAATATCAACCTGTATTGTATGTATGTAGGTATATCAAGGGTTAGGCAGAGGTGTACTATTTATTGTACACCCACATTTCGCTGATGCAATGTGGTAGTCAATTTAGGCATTTAGGATTTTGAATCTTCCAAATATAATCTTTGTCTATTTACGAAGTAAGTGATCAGAAGAGGCTATGATCGCGAGATCATAATGTTTATTTCGCATCCTCAGAATTAAAGTGACCTAAGTCAAAAGTGTAATTTGAGGGAAAATTAGCAAGAAAGTATTGAAAAAAGTATACTTTTTAAGCTCAGTTTTGGTTGTATGTAAGGGTGCTATTTGTTTATATTTCTCGGTATTCGGTATACGGATTCTTCACTCATCTTATAATATTTTCGGTGTATTAGTTGAGAAAGTAATAATTCGTTTATTAGTTTGCGTAGGGCAAAGTTTCGTGATGTCGCCGATCTCAATTTGTATCTGAACACGGAACTGTCTATGAAACACAAGAATGATGAAAGTACTTATGTACCTACTTTAGTTTTTTATGGCTGCTAATATTTTTGGATAAGCATTTTTTTTTTTACTCGGGTACGTCTTAAAACTGGCCAGACACCGGAGAACGGGCAGCAGCGTCCTCTCACTAATCGGTGAGCCACTGCGATCCCCAAGCCGCCTGCCAAGCGTGGGGATTATGGTAAACCCCCCGCTTGGGGGAGGCCTTCGTTCAGCAGTGGACGTTTTCTGGCTGATGACGATGATTTTTTTTTTCATAAAAAAAAAACCTTCCAATTTTTATGTTTTCACATTTCATAGTTATTAGACTTTAAGCACAGTATATTTAGAATTATATATTTTTGACTAACTGCCTCGCTGATCTTGTGATTGCAAACGCGACTTCTGGGCGAGATGTCCTGAGTTTAATTATCAGGCTGGGCAGTGTTATTGTGTTTTTCTGTATGGAAATTCTCATTAAGGTTACATTAAAGTAGCGGGCGGGGCATATTGCATGCAGAATCAATGGTTGATGGAGCCATAAGGTCCTGAAATGGCGACCGCGTACCGGAAGGCGCTGGTGAAGGTCGCGGGAACTCGTTGTATGCGGGCGACACAGGACCGGTCGATGTGGCGGTGCTTGGGGGATGTTTATGTCCAGCAGTGGACGTCTTTCGGCTCAGATGATGACGATGATAGAAAAGTGTAAAGGAAGAGGATATATCACGCGTTTTTTTCAGTGCCTACTTATATATATATATATATATAATTATAAACCAAGTCATGGAGAAATTTTGTACCGAGAGCTAAAATATTTGCTTCTAGACGGAACCCTTCACATTTCTCGTAAGGAAAATGATTTGAAGCTTCAAATAATTCCTTCATGCCGTATAAGTTGAAGAGATGTAATTTGTTTTTTAACTTTGCTCCCCACTAGGAGTAATTCCATCGTGGGTGCATTTACAATCACATGTATTCACATACACAAAGACCCAGGCCCGAAACGACTATCTATAGATCATACAAATATTTGTTCCGTGCGGGAATCGAACCTGCGACACGTAGCGCAGCAGTCGATCTCTCAACCACTGCGCCAACCGTGCCGTCATATTCTACTTATACCACAGTATGAAGCTTCAAAAGCCAAGAGTAGGTAAATTTGAAGCTCATGGAACATCTATTGTGCCTACCCTCATAACCGACCTTTTCACGAAAAGTAAAGAAATAAATCCGATATCTTCGGTTTTTACGAGAACTATCCCGTTGCCCCTGATATTTTCTGATATATTTGAGCCGCTTTTTTTCGTTTATCTGCCAAAGGAAGTGTTGCACGCCCAGTGGTGTGAAAGGGTAAGTATTTTTTAATAACGCTTGCTAAAGTCGGCAGAATATATTTTTTGTACACTGTGCAAAATAGAATAGAATTGTTACGTATTTAAATAAATAGCTTACTCTATTGTATCGTAAATTATCATTTGTTCGGAAGACATAATTTGGCTCATTACTGGTTTTATTTATTTTTTGTCTAGCATCACACCTGTACTCTGCCGAAGGGTTAGGCAGAGGTATACTATTGTACATCCACATTTCGCCTATACCGTTATTGAATCCCATGTAATAGGGGGCAAGCCTATTGCCACCTACCAAGCACAATTCCAAATTCCGTGCTGCTACTGACAATTTCCATACAGAAAAACCCGATAACATTTTGTCCGACCCGAGAATCGAAAACAAGACCTCACGTTCATTAGTAGCGACTACTAGATAAATGAGGCAAGACTTCATTGTTTGATTATTTCTTATATCTTAAAAAGTGTTAGATTTCAGTTTAATCGTCATATTATTGTTCTTCAAACATAACAATGAATAAACATCTGAAGTAATACTCAAATTCTAATCATATAAATTTCGAAAAGTCAGCTGTGCCGGCTGGGTTTGATCTCAGACCCTCCTGCATGAATGGAAAAGAGGGTCTAGGGAAAGGCGAGCGTCCAGCTGACGCTAACCTCCCTTAAGCAATACCTACAGTAATGAATACTAGTCATCTGAGTTACTTTCTATGAACTGTCAATAAGGAAATTTTGTTCTAAAAATGTCTGGAATACACATAGACTTAGAATTCCGCTTACGCTAAAAGACCAACTAAGCGTGGAAAAGAGATATCTATGTCATATGAACACTACCCGAGAAAGAAAGAGACAGATGTCAATGTCAGTATGATACAATTTTTTTTAAGGATTTTTTCCTATTATAGTTACCCTTGCTTTAGTGTCAAATATATTTCATTAATTTATAAAATAATCGTGTAATTATTGGCGATAAGTGATAT
The DNA here is from genome assembly GCA_947562105.1 of Shargacucullia verbasci. Taxonomy (NCBI): domain Eukaryota; kingdom Metazoa; phylum Arthropoda; class Insecta; order Lepidoptera; family Noctuidae; genus Shargacucullia; species Shargacucullia verbasci. The sequence goes on along the minus strand of OX387302.1, from coordinate 3,048,717 downwards.
TTAGACGGTCATAATGTCATGTTCTTTTACACATTGTAACGTGACATAGATAAATAATCCAAATAATTACACGTTTCACATGTAAATGTGATTTTTTCATCGTACGTTTTGAAACCATATTTTGTGTACGTAGTAGTATTAATTCGCCGAGAAAACAAATTTTACCATAGTATATTAGATTTTCTTCCGATACGTGGTAATATTTTGAAGATAAAACAAGAAATAAATAATATTTAGTGTGAATATTAAAAGTTATGTTTATACTAGGGTTGACTATAGATATGACTTCACGAATATCGATAAAAAGTCGATAGATTTTTATCTGATTATTAAATAATCGGGCCAAAGGGAACTAGCTATGGTAATATCATACATTACTTTATCATTACCAGTGCACAAAACTGTGACTAGTAGATAGCACAAGGTTAAATCTTTGTACTATACTTATCTGTATGCTGCATAGCACATCGTCTTAAAATTATTATTATATTTTGTAATACTCATTGTATTTTCATAAATAAAATGATTTTATCCGTTTATTAATTTATAATACGAGGATTTAATTAGTAACGTATAATACCTCTATTCATTAGAGCAAGATTTAATCTACCGATACTATACTATATTGATAATGCAAATACACAACCCTATTTTCATCTGACATATCAGTCACTAACACATACGCATATTATTTTTCGGTATCTCCTACAAGCTGTCATTGTTCATCTTTTACATTCTAAATCTATGGGAATACAGATGCTTGACGTCATAGTTTTGCATTGCCATTTACATACTTATTGTGTGATTTTGATAAATTAAAAATTTAAAACGCCAAAGATAAGCAAGAGATTTAGTTTTACTGAGTTTTTAGAAGGAAAACCATTTACCAAACAAGATTTCAGAATTTATTTTTGATGTCATCTAGCCTATTGTAAATATTCTTTGTTTGAGTTTATATTCTTTGTCAGCGGAGTCTGCAGTCGTTTTAGTTTTCCACTAATAATAAATAAAGTCCATATTTTATCGTGGCTTCTATTATTCTACTTCTATTAAGTCTAATAAAAGTTTTTACTGTCAAATAAATTTGGACAAGCTTTTAATTAGTTTAGGGCATACAATTTTGATTTTTATGACCACGTTTCAGATGGGAAGCGGCAAGCTGACGTAAAATATTTTCATACTATTAAAAGGTACGAAGATAGAGTATAACCTAGTTACCGTTTTATGGTCCAACCAGAAGTGTCATGAACTTATAAATGTAGACTTATAAAAGTATAGGAATTACTTATAATTTTCACGTTTCTGGTGAATGTTAAAAGCAGAATGAAGTAGTGTTTTTATACTAAATACAAATGTAATAACCTAATGGTCTATAAAGAAATTGCATCGTTGTTCTAGTCATCAGTGGTCACAAGCGTTTGTTATGTCTCATGGTTTGAGGTAAAATAAGTTGGCAGAACATTTGGGTAATAATGTCGCCCACATTATTAGCCAATTTTACTTCCAACTTCATATATTATTTTTTACGATAGAGGTAGGTACACTATTAAATACATACTCTTCATGCTATGAAATTCTAAATAATAACGAATATATTTTATAAGAACCGAAAACTCAGTTTAACGTCTTCTTATTTTTATGGCATACAATTACTAAATACGAATTCGTTTTTGTGAATTTTTGTTTAGCAAAGTAGGTATGGACATTCGACCCATATACTATCATAGTTCCCATAAGTATAAGCTTATATTTATAAGGGATGCAAGGCAGTGGCGGATTAAGCAAGCACGGGACCCGTAGCAAATTCTATCGAGGGGCCCTTGATCTGCTTGTGCGTTTACCGTATGAAATTCTGTGACTTATTTTCTCTAACAAAATAATCGATTACCGATTGTCTGACGTGGATTGTCTTAGTCAGAAAACAGGTGTAACGTTTCACGTCTTAATAAGTTACACTCAAAAAATTACACTCAGGTGGGTTTGGATACGAGGTACCCCTTTTTGCGCGGCGCCCGTAGCAATTGCTACTCTTGCTACGTACTTAATACGGCACTGATGCAAGGATAGAACCTTCACGAGTGACGATTCCTGAGATCATCTGACGCACCCTGGATATTCACTGCGACCATTGCTGACTGACTAATCTTTCCACTACAGCATGTTACAGCTTATGCGAACACGAAGTATAATAATTAATTTAAAAATAAACCTTACCACTTATATGCACAGCAATAGCAGGCGGCATTACAAAAATTCCCACCAACAGATCAGCAGCTGCCAGACTTGTCACAAAACAATTGGTCACAGTCCTCAAACGTTTTGTTGTTACCACCGCCGATATTATCAATGTGTTACCAATAACTGTCACCACAATCAATAAACACAGTATTATAACAACACTTATTTCAAAACAATCGTAAGGTTTCTCCCCACATCCAAGTCCTAGAGAAGCATTAAAAGTAATGTTTCCACATTCCTGTATTTTCTCATCTGTTTTGGTAATCACATTGTAGAAATTGTTGGAGAAATTGTATTTTTCTTCTTTGACGTTTTCTATAATGATTTCTGTTTGGGTATCTGTTGTTGTGTTCCATTTCGTGTATGTCTCCAGGTCTGGCAATGAGATCATCTACGCCCGTTGGTTTGTCGAAGTTGCTTCTGCCGTTGTCATTTTCTGTAACAATGGAAATTTTTATTTGACACGTGTTGTTGAGATCCATACTGGTATTTTTTAAATTAATATTATGTGTAAGCCTTTGTCTAAACAGTTTATTAATTTTTCATTGGACTATTACTTTTATACTTAAAATAAACAAAGTAAAGTCTCTTACGTCTCAGGCAAAATGTTATGGTGGGTTTAGCCCCCAGGTTTTCACCAAACCTATGTATAAAAACGTGGGTTTACAGTACTTGAAATTTATTTAAAAAATACACCGTATTTATAAAAATACCCGTACATTTTTCCTGGATAAAAAGTAGCCTATGTGCTATTCCAGACTATAATCTATCTCTGTGCCAAATTTCATCCAGATCCGTTCAGCCGTTCTGGCGTGATTGAGTAACAAATATCCATCCATCCATCCTCATAAACTTTAGTAGGATTATTAGGATATAACCTATATATTTTATAGATTATATATTAGATTATTATAGACTAAATTATATTCAACGCCATAAAATACATTCTATCATCGCTAAACTCTCAAGCATTTATTCATTCAATAATACTTAGTTATTAAAACTTCTAGAATAAAATTTATCTTTTCAACCGAAAAGTTATGTTTTTATGAAAAGCATTGTTCTGTTCCAGCAAAAAATTTCGTATTAGCATTCGAGCTGAATTTTTACCAGAACTTCCTACCCCTGGCGTGCTAGGTAGTGTACTGGGTATTCACAAAAATAAATTAACATGAAAAACCCGTAAACATTAAGCACAAAGTAATCATTCAAAAAAATATAATCGAAAATCATATTTTTTTTTTTAATGATTATCGATTCTATTTTCTAATAAAATTCGCCTTAATTATCAAAACTTACTAAGAAATTCGAATTTTAATCACAAAAGTGAAATAGAAGTCGAACGAGCTTAGTTAAAGTGACTAGCTATTTACAAAATAAAAATAATTGACTTAAATGAATAATGTATTCCTCTCGCTCTGGTAGATTAGCAGAGTACTTATTTATGTAAGGGCTGGATTAGTATTCCAGGCCTAATTCCTCTTAGCGAAACGTGGCACTCGTTCTTGAAATGTTTTCGCAGTTTGGGTCAGTTCCCACACTGTAATGTACTTTTTAAATTCACCTAGGGACTCAGTCTCGTAAGCTTAGAATTACGTAAGTACGTTTTAAAATGCATCTAAGTGGTTTAAAACACATTCAATGGCTTTTTAATGAAAATGATTATTCAATAAAATTTATTAGGAAAATGGAATCCTAACTTAATATTATAAATGCAAAAGTAAATTTGTTTGTATGTTACCTTTTCACGCCTAAACCATTGAACCAATCATCATGAAATTTTGCATATACGTTGTCAGGGGTACAGAAAAGGACATAGGGTACATTTCATCTAGAAAAAGTACTGTTCCCTAGGGAAAGAACAATAACTTTCGACGGTCACAATTGCTTTAGAGTATAAGAACATGAAAAAAAAAAATACGAACTAAGGCCTTACTTCTCGATACCGATGTCCAGCAGTGCGCTATTATCATTTAAAATTTCAAACTGCCTAATTGGTCTGTTAATAGCAAATGCGGCTGTCGAACGTGAGGTCCGAGGTTCGATTCCCGGTTAAGGCAGTCTTTTTTGTTAGACAATTTTCAGTAGCATCCTAGAGTTTGGAACTGTGTCCGATAGATGGCTATAGGCTCGCACTCTATTACATGAGGTACAATACAATATGTATAGGTACCATAGTACGTACATCTCTGCCTAACACTTCGGGTAAAACAACCGTGATAGCGTGTTATGTAAACTGTACCCTAAGGATTACCCAGAGATTGAAAATATGCCGTTCAATATTAAATAACAAAGCAAGCACTAAAATGAAAAATAATTACCACCATTCATGAAAACTGACTTCATAACACTAAAACCTTATTGTTATAACACAAAAGATATTTCACAAAGGAAAAAATTATGAACTAGTTACAGTGCCGTACAAAAACAAAGTAGGTAAAGTAAAGAAATCATTAACAATGGTGCTTTTATTTTGGTTGTAGCGGAGGTTTCCGAACGTCGGCTCCCTAAGCGCATAGGGCGACGTAAAGCGCCCGCGCGGTATTTGTAGCGCGCTTCCGAACACGCCTGCCCGCCGCGACGGCAATCGTAGGTAGCGATGGTCCAGCGCGTCGTTACTGGTCTATGATTGGCCAGACAGGCGGCCATAATAAGATGGCCTCTCTCGCTTGATGAGTTGTACTTTTAAGATGTGTTTGACTAATAATAGTTTTATGAAGATACCTAGTTTCCGTCATCGTCTGACCCACCCCGACTACATGGTGTATTTTTCTGGCACGCAACGTCTTTGTGTTAAACTTTAGCATTTAGCCTATGATCTAAGTGTATTGTAGGGACACTGCTGACGCATTAGTTTTGTGAACTCAGGCGCACAATCGTGTTTGCGCGGCGCAGCAGTCATCTCCCCACAACCGTCTAGTCAGGTCGTTAGTTTAGTCCTATGTATTTGTAACCAGTAAAGTTATATAAATTCAACATGACCTTCATTTAGTATTCCTAATCTTCATACCCCTAAATTAATGACCCTTCGACAAAGAACTGTAAAAGACAAACAATCTCACTGTCAGTCAATACATTATATGACACAAAAATTACGTTTGACAGAAGCTATCGCGCGATCTACGCCTGTCACAAACTGATTGCTACATCGGTAATTAGGCTGCGGGACATGCGGACGCGGACATCGTGGCATAACACGCGCGCATGGCCAGCGAGGCAACAATTTCATCGGTGCCGTTATGAAGTGCCATATAATAGGGAGCAAGCCTATTGCCTTACAGACACAATTCTAACCAGCAGTTCAACAAAAAAAAATATCCGACCTGAGGATCGAACCTATGAACTCAGGCTGAGCAACTGCGCTTGCGACTACTAGATACATGAGGCAGTCGAGTAAAAAATAGATATACAGGAATAATCATCATCATCATCAGCCAGAAGACGTCCACTGCTGAACGAAGGCCTCCCCCTTAGACCACCACATCGAACGACATTCTGCCACTTGCATCCATCGGTTGCCTGCGACTCTCACAATGTCGTCGGTCCACCTAGTAGGAGGCCTACGCCACTCCAGAACCTTTCTTTCCTAGGACCCGGGTACGTCCTAAAACTGCGGCCAGACACCGGAGGACGGGCAGCAGCGTCTTCTCACTAATCGGTGAGCCACTGCGATCCCCAAGCCGCCTGCCAAGCGTGGGGATTATGGCAACCCCCCCCCCCCCCTCCAATGACAGGAATAATATTGATGGATAATACTAGTTTCAAAAAATTGTCACTAGCAAATACAAGTTACTGAGGCCATTCATCACTGCCGAGCCCTAACGTCAGTGTAGGCGTGATATTTGATGCAGTTGATTCAGCTATTGACCTGAGTTTTCATATTCTCAAATAAGTTCTAATGTTAGCAAAGAAAAACATCGATGTCGGCGATAACATGGAGTAAGAGGCCAGTATTATCCCAAACTTAGAGTCAAAGTATTTTTATTTCAACTAGGCCTTTTCAGGCATTTTTCAAAAGTCGAGACTAGGCGCACGGTTCCAAAAGGGGGTAGGTCCTATGAAGAAGAGACCGGCAAGAAATTCCATGGAATCCAACTCTTTTCAAAAAATAAAAACTTAAATTTAACGTGCATTTTATAAGGAAAATGAGGTAACAAGTTATACAAAGGTTTCGAATAAAAAATAAAAACGGCATAAACAGTTCAAAGCAGATAAAAAAATAATACAAAATAATGAAATAACAAAAATGTCGAGACGTGGTCTGCTGGGCTCGTGTTTCTTCTCAGAATGAGAAGGATTACGCCTTAATTTACCACACTGGTTTTGTATGAGTTGGCGGTCTACACACGAGAATTGTATAGAGCGTTCTCACGATGATTTTCGTTGACTATTAACACACGTGATAATCAAATCGTGACCCGCATATGACTTTGAAAACGCAGAGGTCCGCACTACGTAAAAACAATGTGACAGTTTCAGTTGCCAATAGACATGCTATTCCGTATCCTCGTAGGCACAAATTATAAGAAAGAAAGGGATGCAGTTCTTGTTGATCGTCGTAGCTGTCAGATTTTTAGAACGTAATCAAGGCGCGAGTATGAACTCAGACACTTCTGCATGGAAGGCAACCGTTCAGGCTGTAATAGATAAATAACAATAGTTAATAATAAAACTAAAATTCTAAGAACGATATAATGTTTTGAGGAATAAGGTAAGAGAAATAAAATGGTGGATAGTGGAGGGCATTTTGTGATACAAATAAATACAGAGTGGCAATTTTATTTATTCTATTTAGTAGTTTAATGGAAAACCGTAGGCACAAAGGCACAAATGAAAGAAGGAAAAGCAAATGTTTATTTGCGCCCATTGCACAACGTAAGCTGTTATTCCTATCAACGAAACTTATGTATGTATTTGTGTAACTAGACTATCATAGCATCACGCCTGTATTCCCCGAAGGGTTAGGCAGAGGAGTACTAATTGTACACCCACATTTCACCGATGCCTTTATTGAGTTCCGTGTAATAGGGGGTGACCATACTGCAATCTACCGGGCATGCTTCCAAAATTCATGCTGTTGATGATGCTAAGAATTTCCATACAGAAAAGCCTAAGAACGCTTTGCTTAACTTGGGTATTGAACCCAGGACCTCACGTTCAGCAGTCGCGCTGGCGATCACTAGATCAATAAGGCAGGCAATGGCAGTCCAAGTGTCAAGTTATTTCGGTGTTTAAAACTGGGTCACATTTGACTGTTGTTGCAATCGATTGGTACAGTTTTGGACGGTAAAATAGAATGTCTTGCAACGGTACCTATTATATGTACATGCCGCCAGTGATGACATAACTATTGAACTATGAAAGTTATTTTTAAAACTGAATTTACTGCGAGAAAAAATCGTTATCTTTAGTATTGGATAAGTGGTACTGTTTGAAGTCTAGCTCATTGGTCTTGTAGTCTATATCGTCGTTGAAGTTCTAACACCACTATGTCAAAAATAGCAATTTCTCAGGTGAGTGAAAAACTGCATAATTTTACATAGACACTGGTAAAAGACCGTTTTATATTCATTTAATTTTACGAGTTTCTATTGGACGATGCTTATTTCTGATTGGATGAAACATCGCGACTTCCGATTCTCTAGTAAATGGCATCACAATGTCAAAACCGCCAAAAAATGACTTACGTGGTGTTAGAACTTCAATGACGTTATGTCATAAATATGTGTGAATTGTCTTAAAACGATATATTGAATTTTGCTAATAAACAATAGTATTGTGCACCAACAGTTTATTACTCCTACGCTTAAAGTCTAGTGGTTGCAATGTCTGCTGAATGCTGAGGTCTTGGGTTAAATTCTCGTCTTGTAGGCTTTGCATGACTTTTTCTCGTTGGATTTGGTTAAGGAAATGTTGTGTGTACTGTACTACGTAGAATGAATATTGTAAATACCTACTACCAAAATCATTGTTGAGTTTTTCTGTTAGAAAATTCTTAAACGCTGCCCGCAGTTTCTTAATAGACTCGCTCTTTATAGCATATTACTTAATAATGGTATTTAAAAAAAGTATAATACATCTATTCACCACCCTGTATTAAATTTAGTATCAAAATTCACGAACGGAGTCGCGGACGTAACCTAGTCATACAATAAACACGCGTGTCATCAATGTAGTACACAATTAAACGGCTCAATCAAAGTACCTACCTCCTGATTTCTGGCTGCTGGATCAGCGAAAATGCATAATTAAATGGCAATTTAACTAGCTGAATGCCATTCAGTGCCTACATTGCTCGGGGTTGGAGCGACGGGGATGTGACAGGGTTAACTTATACATTGGTAGCAGTCAATTACTGTAGTTACTGACTGGGAATGTTTGTCTGAATTCCCCGAATAGTTAAGCAGAGATGTACTACTGTACACTCACGCCAAGTTCCATGCAGAGAGGGATCCTATTGCCATCTACCGGGTGCAATGCCAAAGTAAGGGCTGTTACTGACAATTTACAGAAAAAACAAATAATACTGTGCCCGGTCTGAGAATAGAACCCAGGGTCTCCCACTCTAGGTATGGTTGCAATCACTAGATCAATCTGAGGCAGTCAGATTTTAGAAAAAAAGTAATTGGAACGGTATACAGGGTGGATAAGATATTTTCACATCGAAACTTACATTTCTCGTCAAATAAAATGACATTTATTAGAATTTAACCAAAATGAAATGTTCACTTTTCCAATTCCTATAGATTTACTACGTTTATTCAATTCACATATGTTTGGTCGAGTTCCAGTACCAGTTTCAACGGAATAATATGAAAATATATTAAGGTAGGTATAGAGTGGCTTGCGGCGGTCTACTTTCTTTCATGAATTTTTGAAGCAACCCGCTCCAAAAACGAATGAATGCGTTGCTTTCGTTAATAAAACCTACTCCGAAAATCATAACCTCATTACTATAGCTCCACAATTTTTCTGTACCATGGCGACCTCTACCGGCCATGCGTTTAGCTGCAGCAAATAAATTTGAATTAGAACAACTGCATTGCGGACGTATTCGTTGTCGACGTTTGTGTTTTATTGAATGAATGCATGAATATGCAACGCCATTGGCGATAATTTAAAAAGTCTAGAATTAAAAGAAAAAAAGAAAAAACATTTATTCCATTCGAAATACAAATAAATACACCCATATAGAAAAAAATGTGCTATCTCAACCCATACCGAACAGGTCACCAATTCAGCATTTGCTAAGCTTGACACCCAGTTTTTTTTAGTTGGTATCCCTGCAATGATACATGGATTAATTAATAATACTGGTAACAGAGGAATTTCCTAACTTTAATATTATTATATAAATGCGAAAGTGAGTTTGTTTGTTTGTTACGCTTTCACGCCTAAACCACAAAAGCGATTTTAAAAATTCTTTCACCAATGGAAAGCTATGTTATCAGTAAGTTAAATAGGCTATATTTTATCCCGGTATTCTCACGGGAACGGGAATCCTAATTTATATTATAAATGCGAATGTGAGTTTGTTTATGTTCATACTGTCAATGTCAAATGTCAAATCAATGTTTTAAAAAAAAAAAAAAAAAAAAAAAAATGTCGCTTGCAACCATAGATTTAGAGTAAGCGGAATCCTAAGCCTATGCTCGCAGCTGACGTAATAAAACAAAATTAAAAATAAAATATTTGCAATGACTACAGAGGTATATACTCTTTGAAAAGAACCTCAATAGTGTTCAAACTTAAAAACTGATACGGTCGAATTTTGGTCACAAGGCGACTGGCTGGCTTCGGTTATGCTTATTGAAGGCAATTTTATAAGATAGGTTTTACCAATAGATTTAAGATCTAAGAAGGTTGTTTGATCTCAGAAATATATCAATATCCTTACTCTTTCGCACAAAAATAGCTAAACGGATCTGGATGAAATTTGGCACAGAGATAGATTATATTATAGAATTGTACATAGGATACATTTTATATCAGGAAAATGCGGGAAGAGCCACGGGCAGAAGCTAGTAAAGATACATAACTCATAAAAAAGTGTAACAGCCACTCATCCAGCATATTATTTTCGTTAACTAAATATACATACGCACTATAGTAATTTTGTCCAGTGCACTGACTTTACCCGCAGATCTGATGCAACCATTAGCAGGCCATACAAATATTAGTTCAAACGGAACTCAAACACGCGACATGCACCGCAGATTTGCAAAATATTACTCTCATAATAAATTACATAGGTATTATTATAACAAAACTAAAACATGAAATGAAAATGTAAATTTACCAGTTATAATTCAGACAACCAGCCAACGTTCTAAATTCTACCGCTACAGCTTACGTTACTTAATCCCAAAATTAATACAACGCCCTGTATACGACAATAAACTTGTCACATTAAACCACCCCGTATACGTGGGTGTAATGAATATAGTTTTACAAGTACATAGTTATTCAGTAAATTGGATTGCTAAAGACTATTTACTTTAAATTATTTTTTAAGAACGATGTCATTTTTGGTTAAATTGATGTAAGACGCTTTGTATAGCTATAAAATTATTTTAATACTGGTTCCAGTTTGTGTGTGTGCGTTTTTTAATTATCTTTTTGGTAAAATGCTAAATTTCTCATGTATCGTGAGTTCAGTTTATAGACATAAGTATTTTTCTGCTATTATTGTACACCACAAATAGCAAAACATTACTACTACTCAAAATGTAACACCATGTTTAATATTATTTTTCAACCATGTTTTATGAGGTTTCAACAATCTTTAATTCTCACATGCATAGACAACCAAACTAAACAACTATCTGTAGGCCATAATAATATTTGTGCACTACTTGTCGGGGCTTCACGACACCCTACAACGTGCTTTCAGAAACACGGAGACCCTCTCGATGTGTAAACAGTCAACCAACCAAATACTGACCGCAGCAGGCGCTGCTTAACCTTGCAGATCGACTGTTCTGTGTGGTAACTATGTAGATACGAGCACCTCCGATTAAAATGGCAAAAACATATACGCATCAAAATATTCCTGCGCATCGCTGTCAACTGGCAACGGGCCACGCTGTATGGCAATTATTATCACTTCATACAGTTCCATTGACACGTGGAAGCCCACACATACAATATGAGAACAAAAGTTTTGTTTCATTTCTACCTTTCTTTGTTAGACAGGTATTGAAAGGCATTGAAAAAAAAAAATCCTTTCAATTGTTATCGGCTTCTGGCTTCATAACCTGGTCTTCACTATTGCTGATATGAGGTAATACTAACTATTATTCCATAAATGAGAATTTTCATGCAGAAAAACAATAACACTTTGCCTGACCCCGAATCGAATCCAGGACCTCACGCTTAGCAGCACTACACCAATGGAGCAGTCTAATAAATAAATAAATGTAATGAATTTGTACTTCGGTTTATTACGAAAACCAATCGATATTGCAATAATGGTGACGGAGCGGCAGTCTAATTACCGATGTAGCGATAGGCGTAGATCGCGCGATAAATTCTGTCAAATGTCATTTTTGTGACATATAATGTATTGGCTGACAGTGAGATTGCTGTCGCGTGGCTATCGCGTTACTGTCGCTTTTTTACGTAATTAGGCTGCGGATTATCGAGAATTACTAATTACTTTACTGTTGGAACCTTGATTATTCGCCATGTTAATTGTAATGTAACATTCACTCGAATTGTCGTATATGATCTTAATGGTGCCTGGCTCATTGTTATTGGGTTTTTCTGTATGGAAATTCTCAGTAGCAGCACGGAGTCTGGAACAGTTCCCGGTAGATGGCAATAGGCTCGCCCCTATTACATGGGACTTAATAACGTTATCGGCGAAATGTGAGTGTACAATAATACACTTCTGCCTAACCCTGCGGCGAATACGGGCGTGATGCTATGTTATGTTATGATCTTAATGGTCAATCAATTTACAAACAATATTCCTTTCTACTTAAACAGAAACTTATACAAAACCCCAATATTACTTACAAATCCCGGCCTATTTCAAGCTGTAAACGTCAACTTTCAACCCTATTCCTTCGTAGACAGAGCTACAATTCCCCCACAAAATTCTCCCTGGAGGTAATTAAAGACAATATACATACACCCGTGCCTTCGATCGCTTGTAACCTAGTTAGCGCCTGCGGTTATGCCCGTATAGCGAATGTGTTTGCACGTTGTCTTGTCAAATAGCATCTGGATTTGCACTGGATTTGCGATGAAAACGTTCCAATCAGTGAAATGGAAGTTATGATTTGTATTTCTTGTTACTTGTATTCTGTTGTGGATTGAAATGTACGCTTATTTTTGACGGGTACCTTTAGATAGATAGAATTGTTTTTATTTCAAATAAACCTAATACAGGCACTTATGAAACGTTATAGGACTCTAGTTGCACGGTTCCAAAAAGTTGGTCCTATGGAGAAGAACCGGCAAGAAACTCCATGGATACTCTTTTAAAGTCTCTTTTAACAATCTTGCCATGAACATAATGTGGAAAAAGTATGGGAGAACAATGTAGGTTTCGTCAAATAAATACTAAATGCAACTTTATCATAAAGTCTGTTAATAAAAATAAAAGTAAAAAGAATACCCCTACACTGTGCTCACATTTACAATGGATAGCCATTAGCCACACACCTAGTAATAATATACCGACAAAATACCTAATTATAGATTAGAATTCCCAAGCCGGGAAGAGATTTATTGGGTTTAGGATGTCCTGAAATGATTTATCTATATAAATGAATACAATTTAAATGTCTGTTTGTAATGTCAAAATTACAGCTTTTTCCTAAATGCACATGAAATGACATGTGGAGCTTAAAACAAAAAAAAAAAAAAAAACAATTTTAAAATTTTTATTGTCTGGTTGTTTGTTACGGCTAATCTCCGAAACGGCTGTACTGATTTTGACGGGACTTTCACTGCAGATAGCTGATATTATAAGGAGTAACTTAGGGTTATTACTTTTATTTTAGAAAAATAATTATGAATCCGTGCAAAAAGAAGTGCACGGATTCGTAATCCACGCGGGCGACGCCGCGGACGGAAGCTAGTTAACAATATTTTCCTTTACGTACAGTTAAGTACATTACATACAAACATTTTATCCAAATTTCTGACAAGTTCAGTGAATTTTCCAAAAAAAGTCTTTCATATAAACCTTGTCCTGACAATTATATTTAAAAGAAAAAAACAGTCATATCGGTCGAACCGTTCACAAGTGATGATCTTTTATAGTGTACATGCGGTAATTGGTTTTTTATTTTTATTTATTTTAAATCGTTGCCCCACTAGGAATTACTCCTGTATCGTGGGTGTATTTAAAAACACAAATATTTACATGGACGTACACTCAGACCCGAAACAACTACCTGTAGATCATACAAATATTTGTTTCGTGTTGGAATCGAACCCGCGACACGTAGCGCAGCAGTCGATCGCTTAACCACTGCGCCAACCGTGTCGTCAATTTATATAGATTAAAAGAGACAAAAACAATCTAGGTAGGTACATATTTTATAATTTTATTCATTATATCAATTTTTGAAGCAGTAGGCAATTTTTTTCCCCCAGAAGATATAATATTTAGGTCACTCATAGCTGATGTTGCTATAATCCGATCTCGTAACGTAATAAGCCTTAAGGAATACCACAAGAGACACAAAGGTACCATGCCTGTGCTAAAATGACATTAATAAAGGCCCTTTGTCCTCATTTCAGTAGAAGAATATATAATAGATTATCTAGTTAACGCTGAAAGGCGAGCAAATGAAACATACGCCTCTTCAAAAATCGATCAAAAGTTAGGTTTGGTTAGGTTCTCTTTTTTGTAGTATTTATGTACCTCATTGGTGGCTGCAGGTCGTGAGTTAAATCTCAGGGTTAGGTAGTGTTATTGAGTTTTTCTGTATGGTAATGTTCAATAGCAGCATGGAGTCTGGAACTGTGCACGGTAGATGGCAATAGGCTCGCCCCCTATTAAATTGGTCCTAAAAATTGTTTCGTCGAAATGTGGGTGTTTAAATACTCCCCTGCCTAATCCTTTAGGGAATACAGGCGTGAATCATGTAAACTAAAACTCTTTTACCCTACACTGAAAATATTGGTGTATTCTAACGTATAACTAAGATATCATATAACAAAATGGGATCCTATTATGAAAAGTATTTCTAAGAAGCTATTATTTGCGAATAAGCGCCGCCGCCGACGGGAAATTGTTTAGGGAATCCTGTGAAAAAATTTGGGGTAGAAAATTGATATACGTATAATGGGTTTTATCAAAGGCTTGCGTTCTTAACGCTTTGCAAAAAAAAAATCCACCTCACTGATGTTAACCTTTTGTTAATATTCTGATAAAGTTACAAAGTGGATTGAATATCATTTGATTTAGCTAACTAGCTTTTGCCCGTGACTTCGTACACCTGGAATTTAGAATCTGCTATGTTCCTGCGGTAATATTTTAAGTTAGACCTAGCAATACATGGGTAAAAACTGCATTCAATTCCATGCAGTAGTTTTTGCGTGATACGTGTACAAACATACAGACAGACAGACAAAAATTCTAAAAACTGATTTGATTCTGTTGGTCTAATAACGGACCCCCCATATTAGTTTTTCTCCAATATCTATAATGTACAGACATCGGCCTGTTATAATTTTATTATATGTATGTATAGAAATGAAATCTAAGCCAAGTCTTTCATTTAATATTATAATAGAAGAAAAATTAAAGTTTTGAATAATAAATTGGAAAGTCAATAATCAGAATTGGTTGGAACTTTGGGGTTATTTTAGTATTATTATGAGGTTTATCATCGTTTATTTGAGTTGGAATAATAAAAATTATTTATAATAAATATTTTTAATTGCCAATTTATTTAAATATTGACAAGCTATAAGAAAATACGGCTTCGTTGGTCTATTGGCCGCAAGTGCGACTGCTGAAAGCAGTGGCGTGCAGTTCATAAAGACAAAAAGACACTGCCTACCCTACATAACTCAGATAAATATTTATTATAAGATATTTGAGGTGGCAAATCACATACATCATTATTTTGTCTACAAGACGACGAACCAATACCGACATGCAGTAGGTATTTTTGCTAAGTAAGCTTTTAAAATTTTCTGCCTACCCTGTCTAAAAACTCTGTGCACGCCGCTGGCTGAACGTGAGATCCTGGGTTCGATTTCTTGTTCGGGCTAAGTGTTATTGGTTTTTTTTTCTGTATGGAAATTCTCAGTAGCAGCACGGAGTCTGGAACTGTGCCCGGTAGGTGGCAATAGACTCGCCCCCTAATACATGGGACTCAGTAACGGCATCGGCGAAATGTAAGTGTACAATAGTACTCCTCTGCCTAACCCTTCGGGGAATACAGGCGTGATGCTATATTATTATGTAATGTAAAATCTCAAGAATGATCTTGAAAAATGTTCTATGATTTTTTTTTATATCGTGTATGGTGTGCGTTATTGCAGTGGCGTAGCGTGGGTTTCAACCCACGCCTCGGCTGAAGCCGCCCGGGGCACAGGCAAATTTCGCCGGCCCCTTATTAAGATGTTTAAACAGAGGAGATACCCCCGCGTTTCCGGTTTCGACACCGAAAAGGGAATTATTTTAATCAGTCCGAATTAAAAGTGCGACATAAATATGAAATAAAATGGTTCAAATATTTACAGTTACAAATATAAGTATTATGACTATAATTTATAATGAAAATTTTCCGGCCTCTAAAAGTGTCGCCAGGGGCAGGCCGCCCTTCTCGCCCCTGCCACGCTACGCCACTGCGTTATTGTGATGACCAATAAACTTTATTTCTTTATTTGTTTCTATGAGTGCCTTGTGCACACGTGAAGACATACAAATATTCGTTTTTATGTCTGCTGCAATTAAAAAGTGAATGATAAAAAAATACTCAATATTAATCCAATCTTCATTGAATTAGCATAGTCAACTAATTCCCTTATCGTGACTTCCAAATCCTTGACCCGTAAAAAGAAACGATTTATCTTTAGTAACGAATTTAAGAGTAAAGTAATAAATCTGTTGGCGCTCTGTTTATATCTTCCTTAGTTCCTTTGTCTCGTTTTATTAATTGCTTAACATTAATATCGCTTTAAGTGATATTTAAGTGTCTGGTAGCCGTTTGGGGGTTAACCTTGTTTTAGCAATCTGTCACATCATAGTCATATATAGGTATTTTCGTAACTGATGATTTCTGATTTCCGTCGTTTCGTACACTTTTCTTGTAACTCTGTGAGCTCGCTACACGTAAAAATCTAGGTACAGTTAGCACCAATATACCGAACCTTGGTGCACCTTCCATCATCCCTCCGTACCAAGCATCCTGCCCATCTCCACTTTACCGTCAACAACAACCAATGCCGACAACTCAATTACATTGACGGCACAGTTGGCGTTGAGTTACCGACTGCTGGACTACATGTCGTGGATTCGAGTACCGCACGTAACAAATATTTGACATTTATGCATGTAAGTATTCGTGTTTGTAAACGCATCCACGATATAAGAATTATTCAGTGTGAGGGGCAACGTTTTAAAAAAATATCAAGTACTTACTCAACCTAAAACCGAGTTCCTTGCCACTCCAAAAGTTAAGTATACGTATTTACTCTGCCCCCATTGATGGGGTACGCGTTTTAATTTCTCGCTTCGTTCACGCGAACATCTTGTACCTACTTAAGTGCGTAAATTTATTTAATGTTGAAAATATACAGAATTATTTTCCTTTAACCAGTAAAGTGATGCAAAGTAGACATGATAAAAAGTCTATCGTGTTTGTATGTGTATTTATAACATAATAAAACATCGGCGAAATGTGGGTGTATAATAGTACACCACTGCTAAATCCTTCGGGGAATACAGGCGTGATGCTATAACATAGCGTCACACCTGTGTGTAATACAAAGCCTCATTAGTCTAGTAGTCGCAAGCGCCACTACAGTGCTCAAGGTCCTGGGTACGATTCTCGGGTCGGGCTTAGTGTCATATGGTTTTTCTGTATGGTAACCCTCAATAACAGTCCGGAGCTCGTTCCCTATTACATGGGACAATACAATACAATACATTTTATTGCACACCAGAAACAGATAAAATATACAAAATTCAAACCAATAGAGATGTACAAGGGGCGGTCTTATCGCACTTGGCGATTTCTGCCAGACGACCTTACTGAAGGCATCAGTGAAAGGGGTGCAATAGTAAACCTCAGCCTAACCCTCCAATGCGAGTGTGATGCTGTCTTATGTTATTTTTTTATACAGCGCAATATGTCGTTTTATTTTGGAACACGTCGCTTAAATTTATTATCTGGGACCAGTAACAATAAATTAGTCTCACAGGTGTCCTTCGTCTCAAATTCTCCCAGACTATAGTTGGAATCCGCTTAGTTAGAGAATCTGTTCTTGTCTCTAAATAAATGTTGTGAATTCCTCTTTTTAGAGGTTCATCATTGTTAAACATAAAACATATACCTAGTTTTTGCAGAAGAGTACGGTGATAATTGGTCTAGAAGTCGCAAGTGGCTGATATGCGCGAGGCCGTGGGTTCGCTCCCCAATTCAGGCAGAGTTATTGGGTTTTTGATTCGAAAATTCGCAATAAGGTAAATTTAAAATACTTCCCGGTTATCTATAATAGAATTGCATAGTTTTTATGTCAAATAAACCTATTAAAGGCACTTTTGAAACGTTATAGGACTCTAGTTGCACGGTTCCAAAAAGTTGGTCCTACGGAGAATCGGACCCGGACCCCACGCTCATCATTCGCGATTGCGACCACTCGAATCGACTTCGAACTGACGAAACTGAAATACTAAACCAGAAATATTCAAATCATGGTACCAATCTCTCAAAAATTTACATTATCAAGAATTCCCTCAAAACACGCAAAAATGCAAATAATTTCACAACGATCCTTAAATATATCCCTTTGCATTTCACTTAACATTTATAAGTACCCAAGATAAAAATAATATCAATATAAAAGAGATTTGATTACGTCACCGACCACTAAACAAAATTCTATTTGATCGTTCAATAAGCAATGAAATTGGGATTCAAAACTGATTAGGAATTGCCAGAATCTACACAAAAATATTCAGAAAGGGTCAACTCCGCTTTATTGTTGAAAAGTTACGAACTAACCAAGGACCTGCTACAGTATGTTTTGGATTATCTTTAGAGAAGAATTTAAAAAGAAATGGAAATATTGAATCAAATCAATCACATCCTCTTAGTGTTCGCAAGCGCGGCTACCAAGCATTAGGATTTTGATATGATCCCTGCATAGAACAGTCTCATTGGATTAATATGTTCAAAATTTCTTAGTACCAGTTCGGAGTATGAAATTGTGTATAGATAGTGCCATCCACGAAGACGCGCCCCACTATTTTTGGCCGAGGCTTTCCAGCTGACCGTAATGCTCTTTCGTGATCAGTTAATATTTCGTAGTGTGCGTGTGCCTTCTTAGGTAATTAGTGTGTATCGACAGAAATAAAACACTAGCGGAAGGTTACACACTTGTACTGTAAGCAATTAGGAAGAAGAGTGGGGCGCGTCTTCGTGGATTGTACAGATAGTGTATCTGTATAACACTATTTATCCCTTCGTCAATACAGGCGTGAAATCTTTTTATGTTATGTATAATAGGGAATATGCATGCAAAAAATATTTGTAATCTAACCAGTTAATCGAAAAAATACATAAATATCATACCATTAGTGAAATCATAATCAAAATTGATCGAATACAAACGAGATATAACCAATTTAAATACATGTTGCTGTCTTTTTCGCAAAAAACGCTGTTTTCTATGGCAGTTCTATGGGCGTGATGTTATTTGACTTCAGATGACACATCGGACCTCTCTTTCTAATTCGTCACTTAAATGCTTTATAATTTTATCGCTGATGAAGATATTTTAAAAATTCTTTCACCATTATTAACTAGAGATTATAAATATTTTATTGAGCAAATAAAAAAATACATTCATATTCCCTATTATGTAATATGTTATTTAATTAATAGACATTATTTCAGGTACATTTCAAAAATCCTTTAAAAATCCATCATCAATTCCTTAAAAAGTTACTGTCGACCCTGTATAAAAATTTGTTCTTTCGAATTCTACAAGTTATGTAAGAACAATGCAGATTTAAATACTAGACTGGCCTTTTGACACGACCCAACAGATGGCGCCTTTTCATAAATTAGCATTGTTTGTCTAAACAATGTTGTTGAAAACCCAACGATCCGAACAACGGTCACTCAACAGGACATTTGAGGAAGCATGACATGGGTACTTAAAGTGCCAGTAAATAATTATTAGTAGTTATTAATTATTTACCTCTCACTCATTCACTGACGGATCACAAAATTTCAGATTGCCTCATTGGTTTAGTAGTCACAAACGTGACTACTGGGTTCGATTCCCGGGTCGAGCAAAGTGTTATTGGATTTTTCTGTATGTAAATCCTCATTAACAGTACGGAGTCTGGATCCGTGCATGGTAGATAGCAATAGGCTCGCCCCTATTACATGGGACTCAATAACGGCATCGGCGAAATGTGGATGTACAATAGTACATCTCTGCCTAACTTTTCGGGGTATACAGGCGTGATGCTATGTTATGTTAAATCACAAAATTTCAGGAATTAAAGCTAACCCTACTGCATAACTAAGAATCATCCAGGTGAAACCATAAGTATGTTTTTTTTTATTAAAATCGATCAAGGTTCAAGATCAATTCAGGAGGAGAAAAATTACGAACGCACTCACACCGGGATTTTATATATAAACATTCTTATTTTTAAAATAATTGCTTTATTAAAATACTGTTTATTGTGCTGCTAAATGTTTTAAATGCTTTTGCAATATAGCGGGATGCATCCTGCACTTAAATACGAGTATTACATACGTACCATATAAATAATTTCGAGCGCTCTTGGTTTTATATATTTGTCAGAAAAACGACTAATAAATAATATATTTATCTTTAAAAATTTATCATGGAAAGGTTATATAATAACAGACAATTATTTCCTCTCTCGAAACTTTTTAACTGTATAAACCTTTTATACATTTTCTTCTTTTGTGGGCAAATCGGATTGAAGAATAAGAAGGATTCAGTGAGGTCGTTGAAAACGAAATGGCAATAAAGAACAATGTTCACGGACGAACAATTGCGTACCACGGTTTTAAGGTTAGCTCACACGAACGAAGAAAACTTTTTTATCCGAATGTGTATTACAGATAATATACAATGCGATCAGAACAGATCATGACGGCACGGTTGGCGCAGTGGTTGAGAGATCGACTGCTGAGCAACGTGTCGCGGGTTCGATTCCCGCACGGAACAAATATTTGTACGATCTACAGATATTTGTTTCGGATCTGGGTGTTTGTGTATGTGAATACACACCGTGCCTGGGAAAGCACGTAAAGCCGTTGGTCCTGCGCCTGATCTCTCTCCGGTCGTGTCGGATTGCCGTCCCATCGGACTATGAGAGTGAAGGAACAGAGAGAGCACCTGTGTTTGCGCACACATTTGTGCTCTATAATATCTCCTGCGTAGTTGGCTAATCTCCGATGAGGTAGGCCGCCGTGACCGAAATCGGTCAGGAGGACATTATATTATTATTATTATTACAATGCGATCAAGATTAGAATAGGAACGTCAATGACCTCTATCTGTCAACTGTCACTTGAAAAGAACGATTTGCAAAGAAATTATTTTACATACATAACGTTTTTTTTCCATATTATTTATCTAACACATAGTATTACAAAATCGATTAAGTTTTAATTGGTTTTAACAATGATTTCATAAGTTTTTCGTCATATATGTCACAATATGGCCGATAGTTATTCTTATTCTTATTTGGATGGCACTGTACACCGCATATTAGACGTAATTGCCTCACTGGTCTAGGGGTCATATGCTCATCAGTGGGGCAAACAGGTATTGGGATTTTCTGAAGTTCCTCGTACCAGCTGTTTGGAATTGTGGACGGTATGGCAATAGGCTCGCTCCCTATTAAATGGGACTTAATAATGGCATCGACCATTAATAATATGACCGGGGTACGTGTTAAAACTGCGGCCAGACACCGGAGGACGGGCAGCAGCGTTCTCTCACTAATCGGTGAGCCACTGCGATCCCCAAGCCGCTTGCCAAGCGTGGGGATTATGGCAACCCCCCCCCCCCCCCTTGGGGGAGGCTTTCGTTCAGCAGTGGACGTCTTCTGGCTGATGATGAATGGCATTGACGAAATGTGTGGTATACATAAATTACACCTCTGCCTACGCTTTGGGGGAATATAGTCGTGATGCTATATATGTTTTAGGCGCATGTTAGACACATTAGCCCGTAAACGATCGCTCTTCTCCATAGGCCCTACTATTTGGAACCCGCCTAGAGTTTCGACATTTCATAAGTGCCTGAACTTGGTTTACATTAAATAAAGATATATTCTGTTCTGCTTTTGACTATTTTTTGTTACTTTCCGCCTTCTGGTATTAGGCTAACGTATACTGTCACCTATATTTCAAAGACGCCATTCTAAACGCCGAACAATTTATTTCTGGGAATTTCGAAACAGAAAAACACTGCCGAACTCGGGAATTGACACCAGGACATCACGTTTAACCACTACACCAATGAAGCAGTCTGTCAATTAACAAAACATTATATATTAACCGAGTTCCAACACATTTGAAGCCTTCTGTGAATATTTTACACTAAGTAAAGTGGCGGCCATAATTATAGGTACACACCACTAAGTAGCCCTTATTAGGGATAAGAGCATAATTAATCCTTAACACTGACAAATATCTTGAGAACATAACATAAAATCACGCCTGTATTCCCCGTAGGGTTAGATAGAGGTGTACTATTGTACATTCAGATTTCGCCAATGTTTTATATTGCCAATGTTTTATATTGAGTCCCATGTAAAGTGTTATTGGGTTTTTCTGTATAGAAATGCCCAGTAGATGGCAATAGGCTCGACCCCTATGGTCGAGCCTATTGCCATCTACTGGGCACGGTTCCAGACTTCGTGCTGTTACTGAGAATTTCTATACAGAAAAACCCAATAACACTTTGCCCGACTTGGAAATCGGACCCAGTGGGCTTAGCCAAGTTGACTATCTCTAATCGCTATAGCTTTAGAAAACTCAGCAAATGTATGGGACTTACATATCGTCATTGTTATGTCACATGGTCAGAGCAAACGAATTTTCAAATCGTAGCCAAGTTTACAAGATATCCGTTCGTTCAAACAAATAGAATAGAACGTTGTCGATTCTACAATGTTGATCACGATAACTCATACAAATGGTAGCCAAGTTTCACTTTTGACAATCGCTATCGTCTCGTAATCTAAGTTTCTGTTCGCTACATTAGCGATCGCTGAGACCCACGAGATAACGCTAAAAAGATGGCGCATTTGGAATCAGCTGTTCTAAGACTGGGATGTTTATTATTCGTCCAAGTTGATTTTGGACTTTACTTGCCTGTTAACATTGAAAATGCATATTTAAAATATGTTGTGGTGTGCTCGTCATGAAGTAGTGTGGCTAAATCGCCGGAAAAGAGATTTATATTGTCAGTTCTTGGATACAATAGGAGAATTAATGTCGGATAGGTACTTTGTTTACACAAAGTTGTTTCGTTTGTTTCTTATCTAGGTACCTAGTTCAAGTTGCGTGTGTATCACGTCATTGTTTATGTTATACATTCTTAAATATTTTTCAGATTCAGGCAACAAAGGGCGTTTTTAAGTAATATCTAATCATTAACGTATCCGAGCCACAAACTATTCCGGGCTAGCTCGGGATCTAGATTCCATCCTTTATTTAAACCTAGGCAGCAATTTAGACTAATTTAATAAGTTTAAGTCACAATAGTCGTTTAAAATTAAATTGTGCACTGTAGATATAATATATAAAATAACTTCAATCAATAATAAAATAAACTTCAAAATTTTAGGTTTATAATAAATTTAAACTCTCCCGCGCATAAAGTACACAGTCGTGACTTTGACGTTGCTTTGACGGTTTAGAGCGCTCACCATAGACTATTACACATTGTTTTTCTATCCACGTTGTAGAATGAGCGATCGACACAGTTGTGTTGACTTGGCTAGCAAATAATCGTTTTCTAAAATCGCTCTCGCTGAGACGTTAACAATTATAGAAAGAGATTACGTTTGAAACGTTTGTAACTTGGCTAAGCCTGCAGGACTTCACGCTCAACAGTCGCACTTGCGACCACTAGGCTAATGAGGCAGTCAACGAAATGGAATGAAATGAAATTATATATTTTGCAATTAAGATGTTTCAATCACTTTTACACGTCTTTTTTAAACTAGATGGCGTCGGCATTTCCTATGACTACACCTGAGAAGAAACGCCGAAACATATATGTATAGTAAGGATTTATGTGAGACAAATATAGGGTGGAATGGCCTTTTGAGAAAGTGCGATAACTAATTGAGCTGACCTTTTTTTTTTTTGATTTGCGTGGTGAGAAGCCATGATGGGCTATCCTCCGCCTGGGGGGGCGGAGGGGTGTGCCAGACTCCTACCGGCTAAACTCACCACGGTCCCTCCGTTACCGTCGCTGGTTGCTGTGTGCACAGCGACACGGCCCACACCGTGTCGCCGTCTTCTCGGGGGTCGCTAAGTAAGAGCGCTCAGAGTCCCCACTCTGCGCGCTCGCGACCCCTAAAGGCGTGTTACCGCCAAGGTGTGTTAGGCGGGAATTGAGCTGACCTGTCGCAACGTGACATAACACAACATAGTATCACGCCTGTATTCTCCGTAAGCTTAGGCAGAATTGTACTATTGTATACACACATTTCGCCGATGCCGTTCATACTACCAATCTCAAATGTTAATTATAAAAATAACGACAAACACTTTTTATATAAATCGTTTTTGCTGATCTTACTAAATGCATGGCTGAGCAGCTTATCCGGCTGTTTCAAGTTATTTACTGAAGTTTTCATTAAACAAGCCTGAAACAAGGTTATAAAGCGGTGTGTACATTGGCGACCATATTAGATTACGCTAGAATCGGATATTGGATTTAAATACACTTTGTTTTCGTTTTGCAAATACAACGTTTAATTTTTTTTTAACATATTTTTAACATTTTACCATAGTATATTTTAGCTTCATATTATTTTATGTATAATTAAAAAGCTGTAATAAAAAAATACTTGACGTTTAATTATTGTTATACGAATTTATATATTCTGCATATCGTTTATTTATTTATTTATTCTGGGTATATCAACATCAATACATACATAAATTACAGTAGGAGACACCATACGAAAATAACATCCTAATCCTAACTAATATTTTAAATGTGAAAGTAAGTTTGTTTGTTTGTTTGTTACCTTTTCACGCCTAAACTACTGAACTGATCATCATGAAATTTTGCATATACGTTAGCAGGGATATAGAAAAGGACATAGGGTATTTTTTATCTCGAAAAAGTATTGTTCCCGAGGGAAAGAACAATAACTTTCGACGGACACAATTGCTTTAGGACGCTAGATGGCGCTACGTGTGCCCCGAAAAAATGCACAGGTTCGTTAATGAATGCGGGCGAAGCCGCGGGCGGAAGTATCTTATATGTATGCCCATAACAGATACACACCACATTCATCCGTCATAATTATGACGTAATGTATTATTTTGCAGTCGCGACCAATGAGCGAGTCTTTTACATATTCTGTTATATTTCGGTGAAATTCAGTCTAGTTTTTTTTTGTTTTGTAAATATATTTAATATTAGCTGAACCGACAGCCGTTGCCCTATCTTTCTGGTCTCGAGTTCAAACAAAAATCATTTAGACAAACGCACTTACAGTATTCCCGAATTTTCCGAATTTCCTGGTAACATTTGCAATTTTTCTTTCCATTTTACCCATCACACACCATTCACACCATCGAGAATTTTATGGAGCCCTCTCAGGTGTGCAGGTTTCCTCACGATGTTTTTCTCCACCGCAAACGCAAGTGATAAATAAATTCTGATCCGCACATGATTCCAAAAAGTCAGAGGTGCGGGCAGTGGCGTGCGGTTCATAAAGACAAAAAGACACTGCCTAACTTACATAATTCAGATAAATATTTATTATAATATATTTGAGGTGGTAAATCACATACATAATTATTTAATCGACAAGACGACGAACCAAAACCATCTTGCAGAAGGTATTATTGGTAATTAAGCTTTAAAATTGCCTGCCTACCCTGTTTAATAACTCTGTGCACGCCGCTGCGTGCAGGTCGAGTTTGAACTCAGACCCTCTTGTATGGAAGGCAATCATTTAACCGCTAGGCTATCACTGATATTAGGACTACACGAAACATAAAAAAAATAGGAAGATCGTTCCAGCCTTTCTTAAGTGATGCGCTTCCCAACGAAAAGCATTTCATTTTTATTTATATAGATTAAGAAAACCACCCGTTTTTTTTTCTGTGAGGAATCGATTATTCTTCCACTACAAAGAATTTGAATCAACTGATTGGACAGCACCAATCCATTGCTATGAATGGCGCGGCGGTATCCAATCCATTTCTGTATGTAATTGCTACGGCCGGCTACGGAGATCGTAGCGTTTGTTGTTGCGCTACAAATGCTACGGTATTGCCTACGAAGATCGTAGCAGTTACTGTTTCGCTACGGCTTACGAAAGCGTACGAAATTGTAGCGATATTTGTCCCGATACAACAAGTACATGGGAACTATGATGAAGTAAATCTTGTATGCATATGCGCATTTTGCCGATGCTTTTAGTCAGTTTTATTTAATAAACTGCGAGTAGAAAGCTTTGTGAGAATTTCTACACAAAAAACCCAACGATGTTCTACCCGACCAATAACCTAATTATGTAAAAGCGACAGCGACGCGACAGCAGACGAGTAGCGACCGTATTATGTATAACATTGCCTACCTGTCTCTACGTCTCCCTTAGATCGAGTTTTGCGGCGCCAGTAACGACAATACAGCGATAGTTGGAACTAAATTCAATAAGTTTTTAGTTTTATCTCATTCATTTTATGGTCAGTCTGTGGTTGGTTTACGTGTTTATGATTAGAAAGGTCGCGAATCGAACCCAGGACGCTCACATTCACGCCCAGCAGTCGTTCTTGTAACCACTAGACCAATGACGCAATTTTATAGTTCCATTTTATCAATTCTTCACTATTATCCCGATCTATTATTTGTACAGCCTTCCAAATGAACGTGCCTTTACACAATATTTAAAAACGAGAAAACATTTTGACGCCCTCACAATTTATTTTATAACTCTCCTTAGGTATTATTATATTTATTTTGTACAGCAATATTATATTTTTCCGTTGGTTCTCTCAATGCGCTATATTTACAACACCCTTGGGTATATTTTTTTATATTTCCTTTTTTTTGTTCAGATTTAAAATGAGGAGTGGAAGTGTTTGGGATTCCCTTGCGGCAGGGAGTCTTCTCATCAAAGGTTTATTCAGCTTTTGGTTAGGCTTTGCCATTGATTTAAGTACCGTCGTACGTCTTAGATATGACGTCAATTTGTTTCTGCACCGTGTTGTCAACCAATCCGTCCAGTCCCGTAGCCTAATTACGTAAAAAGCGACAGCAACGCGACAGCCACTCGACAGCCAAGCGACAGCCACGCGACAGCCACGCGACAGCCACGCGACAGCCACGCGACAGCCACGCGATAGCAATTTCACTGTCAGCGAATACATTATATGTAACAAAAATGACGTTTGACAGAAGTTATCGCGCGATCTACGCCTGTCGCTACATCGGTAATTAGGCTGCCGTCCTGTCAATCTTTTCGGTGTTTATTTTATTCAGCTGTCTAATAAACAAATTTTCTTTCTTCCAAAATTCACTGACCATCAGCTTACATGGGCGATTTTTAACCTAAAGGATAAAAACAACGATTTACTTTAAATCGGATTTCTTTGTTCTGTCTTCGGTTGGGTCCTCTAGCAATAATTAGGAAGCCCTCGACCTTTATATTAGTTACCCTTTTAATCCGATACAATGGCGACCCTGGTTTAATGTAAAGCGATTGTCATGTGATCTTCAAAAAGTTTTTGCTTTAAACTTTATAGTTATTGCGAGTTTATCTTAACGATTAAAACACCACGCCTGTTATCTTCGAAGGGTTAGGCAGAGACCGTTGTATGTACATACATTTGCCGATATTTAGTCTCATGTAATAGGCGGCGAGCCTACTCCCAGGTATAATTCAAAACTCCAAATGGAAACATCAAAGCCTGAATTTAATTTCGCAAGCATGACTGCTATCTCTAGGTTCGATTTTCGAGTCCGCCAAAGTGTTATTGGGTTTTTCTACCTATATGGAAATTCTCAGTAGCAGGGTTTGGAATTATTCCCGCTAGATTGCAATAGAGTCTTTCCTTATTGCATACGATTGGCGCAATGGTTGAGAGATCGACTGCTGCGCTACGTGTCGCGGGTTCGATTCCCGCACGGAACAAATATTTGTATGATCTACAGATATTTGTTTCGGGTCTGGGTCTTCGTGTATGTGAATACACACCGTGCTTCGGAAAGCAGGTAAAGCCGTTGGTCCTGCGCCGGATCTCTCTCCGGTCGTGTCGGATTGCCGTCCCATCGGACTATGAGAGTGAAGGAATAGAGGGAGCATCTGTGTTTGCGCACACACTTGTGCTCTATAATATCTCCTACGTAGTTGGCTAATCTTTGGTGAGATTGGCCGCCGTGACCGAAATCGGTCAAGAGGACATTATTATTATTATTCCATGACACTCAATAACGCCTTGTAAATGTAGGTTGTCACGTCTGCTTAAACCCGTCATGAATACAGGCGTGAATGGCAGTTGGCCCCAGGCGCGGTCGCAGTCAAACACTTTGGGTGGGGTCTTATTAACAGTAATATGCCTGGGGCAGTTGAAGTTGAGCAAACAGAATATTAATTATTTTCGAACTCATTGTTTTTATTAATTTGTTTAAAATTGACTATTTTAGGAGGTCTGTCAATTTGCCGTGTATGATTTAGGGGGGAGGTCATGTCCCCCCTCGGACGACTTCACTGGTCGACATGCAATCGAATGAAACAAGAAATAGTTGACTAAAATATGACTATAATTACGCTGTACAGATATTCAGCAGATATTATAAGCATGACACATTTATAAAGTACATGCTTATAAAATATGTGATCTGACACGTAAGCGGAGCGAGTGAAGCCATAAAAAAGCATCATTCATGAATAAATTTGTTGAATTATTTTTTTTATGTATAAGAGCCTTTTGAAACAACCTGCTTACTATAAAGTGGCATATGAAAAACAGAAAAATTATAGAAGAAAAAATAGTTTCACGCGTGTATTCTCCGAAAAGATAAACAGATATGTAGGGACTACAGCAGGTATGTAAATACACCTATATTTCGCGAATGCCATTATAGAGTTCCATGTAATGGAGAACGAACCTATTACCATCTACCGAGCACAATTCTAGCCTTCGAGCTGCTATTGAGAGTTTTAGTTTTTTACCGACCTGGTAATCGAACTCACGACACTAACTCAACAACCGCACTTGCGACCACTAGACCAGTGAGGTAGTAAAATTATAATAATAATGCCCTCCTGACTGAATTTCGGTCGCGAAGGCCAGTCTCACCGGAGATTAGCCAACTACGCAGGAGATATTATAGAGCACATGTGTGTGCGCAAACATGAGTGCTCTCTGTATTCCTTCACTCTCATAGCCCGATGGGACGGCAATCTGACACGACTGGATCAGGCGTAGAACCAACGGGTTTACGTGCTTTCCGAAGCACAATGTGTATTCACATACACAAAGACCCAGACCCGAAACAACTATCTGTAGATCATACACATATTTGTTCCGTGCGGGAATCGAACCCGCGACACGTAGCGCAGCTGTCTATTTCTCAACCACTGCGCCAACCGTGGCACTAAAATTATATTAACCGCCTATATTAGGATTTTTTTGGGCTGGAGTCGAAAATAATTAATTTTGTTCTTGACATTAACAGTGGCATATATTAGGCGGCAAGCATTTCCTCATGCCCCGGAAAATTTAATTTCGCCTTTCTCGTATCTCGAGATGTTGATATTTCGACAGATCTGTTTTTAATTATATTTTCTACTCTACATATATTGATATAATCCTCTTTCAAAAGAGCAACAAAAATATATGTATACTTACAATGTGTAAATTAATAAACGCAAAACTTTAATATCGCTTTTTTTGTAATTAATTTATTATTGAATCGTTTACGGTAATTTATAAAATGAGGTTTACTTTTAATATGATATCCGTCAAGGCGACGATTATTGGGTAAAAAAAAGAAATTTAATTTTAAATTCCCTCTTTAAGTTCAGGCACAACACTATTTTCTTCAAAGAAATATAATTTTTTCAGGTTTGTAGGTTTTATATTTCCTCAGATTTCGTGATTAGTTTAGTCAATATCTCGCTACATGTATAGGGACTGTTGTCGGCAAGGTTGGCGCAGTGGTTGAGAGATCGACTGCTGCGCTACGTGTCGCGGGTTCTGTTCCCGCACAGAACAAATATTTGTATGATCTACATATAGTTGTTTCGGATCTAGGTCTTTGTGTATGTGAATACACACCGTTCCTCGCAAAGCACTTAAAACCGTTGGTCCTGCGCCTGATCTCTCTCCGGTCGTGTCGGAATGCCGTCCCATCGGACTATGAGAGTGAAGGAATAGAGAGAGCACCTGTGTTTGCGCACACACTTGTGTTCTATAATATCTCCTGCGTAGTTGGCTAATCTCCGGTGAGATTGTCCTTCTGACCGAATTTCAGTCAGAAGGACATTTTTTTACATGTATAGACAATTCTTCTTGTGTATAATCAGTCTAAATAAGAAACAGCAGGAGCCCATTTGGTAAACACGTCAAGTCCGAATCGCACAAGGCAGGTACATTATGCCACTGATGGATGTAATCTGAATCGTGCCCTGGGTGATAACGAGCCGCGTTGATGGAATACTAAGCAACTGGGACTTTACGCCATTTTGTTTTAAAGGTTAAAGCACCATGGACCATTTTTGTATGAACCCTGGGGGCCCAGGGTTCACACATTTCAGTATTATCCAACAGTGATGGAAGCTATGATATTTGAAAGATCATATTGATAAGTCGTCGCATGCGCATCTAATGTCAAGTCCCGGGTTCGATTTCCTGGGCAAAGTGATAGTGGAAATTCCTGAAAATGAAATTCTTAGTACTAGCCTAGGTTTG
The DNA here is from genome assembly GCA_947562105.1 of Shargacucullia verbasci. Taxonomy (NCBI): domain Eukaryota; kingdom Metazoa; phylum Arthropoda; class Insecta; order Lepidoptera; family Noctuidae; genus Shargacucullia; species Shargacucullia verbasci. The sequence continues at coordinate 3,018,112 of OX387302.1, read as the reverse complement.
GAATTGCACCCGGTAAATGATATTAGGCCCGCTGTCCATAATATGGGATACAATAACGGCATAGAAATGTAAGTATACAACAATCCCCTGCCTAGCCCCTTTGCGAATACACGCGGATAGTAAACGGTTTTATAAAACATAATTGAAAATTGTTTTTTTTTTTTGGTACATAATTTCGCCAAGTTACGTAAAATTCTGATCTCGTGACAATATATTCGCGTGAATAAGGCCTATATAACACAACTTAACCCTTAATTGGACGTTGTAGATTCATGTCAAACAAATTGCTTGATCGTGTATAGATCAATTTTACCGTTGTACTCTATATAAAGCAAATCCCTCCATATTTATTTTCTTCTCACAAATAAATACTTTGAAAATAGTACCTACACAAAAAAACGGAAGCTTTTTATCCGCCACATTACCCGCCTACGAAATACCTACAAAAGACGATCAACAATCTACAGACATTGTTTCTCAACCGGGGGTCGCGAGCCACAAGGGGGTCGCACATATTAATGCCGACAATTGACAATTGACGACACGGTTGGCGCAGTGGTTAAGCGATTAGCTTTCTGCGCTATGTGTCGCGGGTTCAATCCCCGCACGGAACAAATATTTGTATGATTGTTGTTTCGGGTCTGGTTTTGTGTGTATGTGACATGTATGTATGTAAACTGTACCCACGACACAGGAGAAATCTTAGTGTGGGGCAAAGTATTTCAAAAAAAAAAAAGAAAAAAAATGCAAGTTTAGAAAAAATCGCAATATTTTACATGACATCAGGCAGAAAATATAGAGCGACACGTGCAACGATACTTAATGTTCATTTTAATTGGTCGATAACTGGCTTATTAAGTAGCATGCGGGGGCACTTCATGAATGAAATGAATGAATATGGTTCCTCAAAAGCGGACCTTATGGCATGCGTTTTAGGAATGTCCTGTGTCCTGAATGCGTTGATGTCTATCAATTCAAATTCCAAAGCCAATTCAAACATTTGTTTGCATACCTAGTGTCCAATATATGTCTAAAAATAACCCTACCCCTGAATATCACTTTTATTTCATCTACATTCATACATTGGACGCCAGGTGCGAAACGAGACTACTTCTATCAGTGATCAAGCCTTATTGACATTTTATTATCTGGCAATAAATTAGACTGTACGCCGACTGGAAGCTTTACATTTCACCTAAAGTGGGGGTCACGGACCTAAAAAAGTTTGAGAAACGTTGATCAACATGAATCCGATATACAAAAGCCCTTTTTATTTCGGCTATTACTCACTGGCTCTGTTCCTGCTCGGTCCCTTAGGGTAAAAGCGGGTATTCACACATTGTCGAACAATTCAACTGTTAAATTGAATGTGCTGATATGAATATTAATGTGTTAGAGATATTTGTTAGATGTATTCTCAGGTTTATAAGTGATGTAATGAATAACGGTACATTGCATGACATGATGATACCTGAGATCGTCTGATTCACCCTGCGCAATCGGCCAGGATATGGCTCGCTATGGCTCGATATATCGCTATGGCTGATTAGCCAATCAGCCATCTTTCAACTATGGCATGAGCAATTCCCACGAGATAGCTCTTACCAACTCGACAGAAGAATTATATGCTGATCTCATGTACTTGATAAAACATTCTATACAGCCAGACCAGGGTACGTCTTGAGACCCGGGTACGTCTTGAAACTACGGCCAGACACCGGAGGACGGGCAGCAGCGTCCTCTCACTAATCGGTGAGCCACTGCGATCCCCAAGCCGCCTGCCAAGCGTGGGGATTATGGCAAACCCCCCCTTGAGGGAGGTCTTCGTTCAGCAGTGGATGTCTTCTGGCTGATGATGATGATGATGATGATGATGACTGATGATACAGCCAGATTCATTAATCACCATCCAAATTTAAAAATAAATGGCATAAATAGTGAAATACGTGTGTTTTCTCCTAGTATCAGTTAGTACTAAAATATTGAGATACGACATCACAAAGTCTAATCTTTCCCCCGCACTGGGATTCCGCTGTTATAGGCCTCGATAGAAGAAGACCGTACATTAACCATACATTTATAAAAAAGAACAATTCACGGAACATCTTAAGTATACAAATATTTGTTCCGAACAGAAATCAAAACCTTCCATAGCGCTAAAAGCTAATACTGAAGTCAAATTAAAGGAACTAATTTAATTAGTTTATATCCTATCCTACTTCCTACTAATATCCTACTGCCTACTTCCTATCCTTCCTACTTAATATTATAAATGTGGAAGTTTGTGAGGATGGATGGATGGATGGATCTTTGTTACTCTTTCACGCCAGAACGGCTGAACGCATCCGAATGAAATTTGGCACAGTGATAGAGTATAGTCTGGAATAGCACATAGGCTACTTTTTACCCCGAGAAAATGTACGGGTTCGCAAACCACGCGGACGAAGCCGCGAGCGGAAGCTAGTACTATATAACATGGTGTACTTCTGTACGTAAATGTACACATTAACACAAACATAGGTACACCTTTTTCATTTGTACCAATCTCATGAGTAAAACCCATGTTGTGTACATTGCAAACATATCCAGTGCCAAAACTACTATGGATACACAGATATATCGAGGTGCATTCACGGCGCATGCTCCACATTAGAATGGTTTAAATATTCACAACCTGTTTGATGGTAGCGAGCTTCGTAAACGCACGTGATAACCTCAATACATTGCGCGACTGTTGCTCAGTAAATATATAAACACATAACCGAATGTGAATGGTTTTATAGCAATCGTGGTCGCCATTAGGGCGTGCAGTATCGGAAGGTTTTCAATTCCGGAACTGACTTTCGATACTGGAGGCCAAATTCCGAAATTCCGGAACTGGTTCCGGAACTGGCAAAACTTTTAACTATATTTGGATTCTAGTAAAAGAAAGGTTTGTGTTACAAATCAAACTGAATTTATTATCATATCAGTCTTTTATTATCCCTTTATATTATAATTGGACATCTTAAACAGTAAAATCAACTAGTTCTATCACGATAGGACTAAAAAAAATCATAAAATATGAATCATAACCATGCAATAATTATAAATCCTCATATATGAAGTAAGAAACATCAAAATATAATTAATATTATTTTGTCAATAAACTGAGATCAAATCAACAACTAACTAACATAATAGGTAATTAATTTTTTGAGAAGAACCGTTGTTCTTGGTAATGTTCAAAAACAATAAAGCGTCTAACATTATACCAGATAGCGAGCTTCTTATTCGGTTACAAAAGTAGCCGGCACACGAAAATACTCTCTCACTCTCGACACTTGTGGGCAGAACGGATAAAATATACTTATAAGCTTCTGTCAGATACACACCTCGATCACCTCCATTATCAAACATAGCATTTTCTAATTTTACAAACAAAGTTCCACAAGTGACAAGAGTTAATATCACTTAATGTATAAAACTTGGGAATATCGGCGTTACGATATTACTACTCTCAATTCCGGAACTGAAATATTGGAAAATATGTTACGAGATTCCGGAGTTTCGAAATTCAGAAATTTCGGAATGCATGCCCTAGTCGCCATCTATCGGCCAACAAATTTAAACCGAGGCCGCTACTGAAAATGTTATATAACATAGCATCACGCCTATATCCCCGAAGGGTTAAGCAGAGATTTACTATTGAGCACCCACATTTAGTTGTTATTAAGTACCATATAATAGGCGGCGAACCTATTGCCATCAACGTGCTGCTTCTGAGAATTTCTATACAGAAAACTCAGTAACACTTTGCCCGACCCGGGAATGATTCCCAGGACCTCACGCTCGGCAGTCACACTTGCGATCAATATACCAATGAGGCAGTTTCTAAATAAAAAACTCACTAACACTTTGCCAGACCATAGAATCGAATCCAGAACAGCAGCCGAGCTTGTGAACACTTACCCAAGGAGCTTTATCAAACTCAAGTTCAGCGTAAGTAGACAGTCTTCTCTGTCTCAGTCCAAAGACAAGGCCCACGCAATACTAAAAGCAAATAGCCTGTAGTTAATTTAAAAAAATAGAAATGCGTAGAACTGTCCGCAGTGCGTATATCTCTGCAATGACGTTTCATTACAGAAATATACGCTTTCTGGTACACCACTGTGCACTTAAATTGGCTTTTTGAACTACACATAGGTGACAACCGCTCTTGTTTCACTATGCAACACCGTGAGGTCTTTTCTGTTCAAATGTTTTATTTATAAGCTACCTTTATGCTCTAAATAGTCTTCTAAGGTATGCCCAATATGGCTCGCTACGTCAAACTTGGTTTGAAATACTCGATTATATGTGAAGATGTAGTCGGCCCGCAGATTTATTAATTACTAGCTTCCGCTCGCGGCTTCGCCCACGTGGTTTACGAACCCATACATTTTTACGCCAGGAGGGGACGCCCTAGAAGGACGTATACGGACCTTACTGGTGATGTCCTTCATAAAGGTCAGGTGCGCAGTACCCACAACTGGCGTTCATGTATGAAACGATGCATGACTGTAGATGAAGCAAAAGGGTTATGTAAGGATCATAGCACGTGGCGTTCTGTAGTTTCTGCCTACACCCGTGGGAAAAAGGCGTGACTTTATGTATGTATGTATGTATGTACATTTTTCCGGGATAAAAAGTAGCCTATGTGCTATTCCAGAGTATAATCTATCTTTGTGCCAAATTTCATCCAGATCCGTTCAGCCGTTCTGGCGTGAAAGAGCAACAAAGATCCATCCATCCTCACATACTTTCACATTTATAATATTAGTAGGATAGGAATTAGGATAGGATAGGATGAGATAAGACTTAGATCTTTCTTGACGTAGGTCGTACTTGACCCTTTTCGTTGATTTACGAATCTATTTTCTTCAAACGTTTTGTTTCTGTAGATGTTAAAGCGCCAAGAAGACTTTTGTACGACGAGTTCAGTCAAAAGCATTCAGACGTCTTTTATAACTCTTAGTAAAAGCTATCAACGTGTGATGTACACCATAATTTATTTTTGCTGACCCACTGCTGGGCAAAAGTCTCCTCGAATCATACAGTACATAGTGAAAGCTTATAATAATATATTCACTGCAACAATTCGTCGCTTTAAACGAACATTTTTTTGACATTTGCCGGTAACACAGACATGCTCTAGAACAAGGAGAAAGATGCAAAATAGAATTTAAAGGTAAGGCAAAGAATATGTTATGTGAAAAAAATAACACTTGATTCAATCCAGATCGGGTAAAAAAATAGCAGACTGCCCAGATTCGAGAAAACAGATGGATATTACAAGCTTTTTTTATTGTATCCCTCAACAAAAAATATACAACTTCAATCCGAATAAGCTAGTCAATGAACCTTCGGAGATAGATTTCAAACCATAGCACTACAGAATAAGGTTAAAAATGCAGCAGCGGCTGAAATTAATAGGATTTTTGTATGGGAAGCTCTCCTATTGTTTTTATTATGAAGCGGCTTGTGGCGAATTTAGTTTATGAAAATATTTCGCTCCAAAGTATTCACGTTTTTCAGAAATTGTGAAAACAAAAACTGAATAAAATAATTGTAACACGATACGACGATACACGAGACGACGCATAGTTTAATCTTAATAAGCGAGAGCAAAAAAATTGCGAATAAAATATTACAAAAATAATTGCGTCTCTGGTCTAGAGGTTGCAAGCGCCGCTACTGAACGCGAGTAACTAGAGTTTATAGATGTTTATGTCAGAAAATGTTCAGAAGCAGTCCGAAAACAAGACTTGCTCCCGTAATATTTAAAAAATCAATTACTTGGCTAGATGGCAATAAATTCGCCCCCTATTACATAGGACTCCATAACTTCATCAGCAAAATGCAGGTGTACAACAGTACGCCTTTGCCCTTCGGAGAATAATAGCATTGCATTGTAGGTACTATGGACACTTTGTAACGGTTAATGGACACCGAGGCTTGCAGACTGCAGAACTAAATCCATTATACAATTGGATTGATGCAGTCTAGCTGATAGAATGCATTAGCTTAATTTGACATTGCCACGTCATGTAAAATGAGCTGTCATGGGTACAGCAGTCCGTCCAAAGCAGATCACAAGCGATGGACGTTTTGTAGTAGAGAGTTCTTTTACAGATTTCTCGTTGCACGTATTTATTGTTACGCTCACTGATTCGTGTTTCAAGCTCATTGATTGTCAGTTGTCTTTCTATTTCGTCCGATTTTTAACACACAGTCTTCTCCTTGCACGGGACTACAGAGTCCCGGACGTTTGGAAGGCGGGCGTGGGGCCGAAGCCAACACGTAGAGGCACTTTAAGACATTGAAATGTTATGGTGACATACCCAGAGATTATCCCTGTATGCACTATAGAAATGCACTCAAGGACAATTATTATTAAAAGGACAAAATACTATGCACAAACTTGCAAATAAAAAAAAATTCAAGAAAAAAAAAACATTTTTAATTTCATGTATTTGTAAATAAAGATTTATTTCCATTCAACAAAACCAAACAAAGTATTTTACCCCGTATCTCATTCGTACATACACTACAACCCTTTAGGGCCCCATAAAACACTGTAACGTTACCCCATGTTAGCAATTTATGACTATTTTATTACCCCATTAATGGGAACTAAGCAAATAACTCTATATGCTGAGATTTTGATTTTTGTTTGCAAAATAAAATATAATTACGCTTTGGTAGTTTAGGTTTCTCATTAAATATTTTGATACCTAGACCTATAGTAATTATTCAAAGGAAAAAAGACGGTTTTAATTTTAAAATGGTCTAAAATTTAATAATGTATGTAAACAAGGCCGTTTGGATATAAATTACCAAATATTGTAATTGGCGCAGTGGCTAAGCGATTGGCTTTCGGCGCTACGTGTTTCGAGTTGGATCTTTTCACGAAACAAATCTGTATGTATATACACAGGCCCACAGATAGTCTTTTTGGCTCTAGAGTATACTATAGGTACCCATAAAACATGAGTAATTTTAGAATGAGTTAAAATAATTAAAAAAACTTATGGCACAAGCGAGGGGCTGATCCACCATGTTTTAAATGGCGTCGATAGAGTGCAGTTAATTCAAATAACAGGTAGACGCCATTTTATAAAAGAATACAAAATAGCGGATAGACGAAAATTTTTTAATCCATCTTTAACAGTAAAAGACGTCTTCTTTCTAAATGTAACACTTATCAATGACGTCATTTACATTTTTCATGTTAATGGCCACCGTTGGTTGTTAATGGATGCGATTTAACGGCAAGTGTACGCCATCAAAATGTTTTATCATGTCCAAACAGATCCATCACGCAGGATGGGGTCAAAACATAGTTTTAGTTAATGGTGTAAATAATGTTCTAATATGTAACATATGTATATTGCATCGCGTCTGTATTCCCAAGTGTTGGCAGAGGTGTACTTAAATCCATATTTCGCAAGATGTTATCAAAATTAGACAAAGCTGTCCCGCAGCCTAATTACGTAAAAATAGCGACAGCAACGCGACAACCACGTGACAGCAGTAGCAGCCTGTTTTTTTTTTTTTATTTTTCCCTTTATTTCAGGCATCAAGGCCCATATAAACATATACACTACCATATAAAATAAAACTTAAAAATACTATAAATATATATTACACAAACCGTTTAGCCATACATAATACATTATATGACACAAAAATGACGTTTGACAGGAGATATCGTGCGATCTACGCCTGTCGCAGATTGATCGCTACATCGTTAACTAAGCGGCCTGTCAAGCCTTTCAGCAGCCTAATTACCGATGTAGTAGTTTGCGACAAGCGTAGATCGCGTGATAGCTTCTGTCAAACGTCATTTTTGTGTCATATAATGTACTAGCTTCCGTTCGCGGCTTCGCCCGCGTGGTTAACGAATCCGTATATTTTCCCGGATAAAAAGTAGCCTATGTGCTATTCCAGACTATAATTTATCTCTGTGCCAAATCTCATCCAGGTCCGTTCAGCCGTTCTGGCGTGAAAGAGTAACTAAGATCCATCCATCCATTCATCCTCACAAACTTTCACATTTATAATATTAGTAGGATTGGCTGACAGTGAAATTGCTTTAGCGTGGCTGTGGCGTTGCTGTCGAGTTTTTACGTAATTAGGCTGCAGGGCTTTAAGCAGCTCAAGACTCGTGCAGTAAATTTCAGACAGGATAAAGCTAAATTTATTCAGGCCAAAGATATTTACGTAAAACTATTTTTTACATCTAATTCTCGCTGACCGATTCATATTGGCCCTAGGCAATTTCACTTCGCTTAAAGAGTACTTGCGTCGTCCACTACCCTAAATAAACATTCTATCCTTACAATAAGTCATAGAGCTTTCGCAATGAATTTTAATGCTTATCGCTTTGTTATAAAGTTGGATATTGTTTGGGCATTGCAGCTGGACAATGATTAATCCGTTCGGAGTTAAGAGAAAAATATAGCCATCCCTTTTGAATAATAACATGTAGAAGGATACCCTGGTACAACAAAAGTGAAACATAGCATCACGCCTGTATTCCTCGAAGGGTTAGGCAGAGCTGGTGTACTAATAGATAAACTTATTTCACTAATAACTACGGGCATAAATAGGGAAGGAGCATACTTTCATTTTCCGGGCACCATTTTAAAACTCGTCAGAATTTCCGAACAAAAAACCCTCAGTACTTTGCCTACCCACTAGATCAATTAGGCAGGCTTTAGGTTTTATTTTTGCCGTCACACACACAAACCCATAAAAACTGTTTTTGCTAAAATCTGCACTTTTTAACTTGTTTTGTCACGGTTTGGAATATCCGGCCAAACGTTCTAAAGCCCGAGTTTACCAATAACTTAACAGATGTTTGGGACAAAATCAGTCATTTAACATGAACTTACTGTATGGGGTAAAACTAGTTTAGGTAAGAAGAGTGAGGAAAAATCAATTTAATGTTATAAACGAAAGGTAATAAATATATTTTTATAATATAAAATTCAGGCGTGCGTGTGTTCGTAATTCTTCTCCTCCTAAACGGCTGGACCGATTTTGATGATTTGTTTTTGTACTTATGGAATCACCTGGATGGTTCTTAGCTGGACCCGGTAAGTAGCGCTGTTGTCGAGATTCTAGACATCTATACTGTAATAATTGCAATAATATTTTTTATTTCTCTTCGTTTTTTTATGTTAATTGTTTTTTTTTTTTTTAATTTAATTCTATTTAAAACATACATTTATTATATGCATGTGATGTCTTGTCTACTTAATGTCATTAGAACTAAGGATAATTTAAATTTATACGCCACTATCGGTTAGACATAGAGGTCCCTGTATTTTTTATTTTATAACATCTGACATACCTATGTTTACAAATAAAGATTTTGATTTTGACTTTGTAATGTTGTGTGTATCAAGTGTAACAAACAGCACATCTCTTTCTCGCTTATATATGTTTTCTGAAGAGAAAACGAAATAGCGTGTTTATTGGTGACATCGACTATTAAATTTTTCAGTAATACGGGGACTGATCTTTGTTGCCGTGTCCGATACGAGGGTTTAGTGAAGCGATGGATTAGCTCCATCGCTAAGTCGATGAGAACGCAGGCTATAAATGACAACGAAATTTTTCAATCGGCTTTCGGTTATTCTCATTTATTTTCCCAATAAGAAAGCTAATAACCGGGACGTTGTTAATTTTATACTTCAATTCAATGGCTGCCCTATGGATGCGCATCTGCTGAGCGTAACATATCAAGTTTGGTTCTTAGATCAATCAAAGTATTCATGAGTTTTGATAATTATCAATCTCAGACCAAAGTTTAGACATGTGTGCCCAGAAATTTAAATATGATCAATAAATAAGAATGAAGCTTCCAAGAAACACTGTAGATAGTAGCGTCGTTATTATTATTATTCAACCCGATTGCCTGTTTTCTGTGTAATTATAATCTCTTAGTCGTATTATTACCTACTGAATGGGAGACCTACACTTTACGGGAAAGTAAACAACAGTTATAAGGCTTCGAAACTCATCATCATCATCATCAGCCAGAAGACGTCCACTGCTGAACGAAGGCCTCCCCCAAGGGGGGGGTTGCCATAATCCCCACGCTTGGCAGGCGGCTTGGGGATCGCAGTGTATCACCGATTAGTGAGAAGACGCTGCTGCCCGTCCTCCGGTGTCTGGCCGCAGTTTTAAGACGTACCCGGGTCGGTTCGAAACTCACAGCCTCTAAATATAAGCAAGTAAAAGGCAAAAATATATGTACCCTGTATGTATAATAAATAATGTGTGGTTCAATATTTCGAATTCGTAAAAAATCCAGGCCAGAATACTTGTTTACGTCGCGCCTGCAATAAATATTGTAGAAAACCCATTCATCCATGTTGTAATACCACTGATATAAAAACCGAAGATACGCACTTAGCGATTCAAAAGCGTTACAAAACAGCGTCTTATTTGTAATTGTGCACCTATTTTGTTTAGTCTTGAACATGTCAGTTCACAGACATAAATCTCACTTATCCACGTGCATATCATATAAATATTAAGACTATAGTTTAGCTAAAAGTTTTCATACAAAATGCGTTAACGTTTTTACCCATCTAAATATGAGCTGTTTTTGCTGATTTTTATATGTTATAGACACAAGTAAAAACAAGGTCGTCATGTTTTTTTTTATTTTTGGATAGTGTTTATAGATTGAGAAATAATTAACCCTCAAAATGCATTTTTTTAACTAAAAATCTTCCTTATATCTCACTCATGATAATTATTAGATTTAGATGTAAGAAGCGTTATGCCTATAACCAATTTTGCGCGTATTTCAAGACAATTTTATTAGAAGCCGGCAGCTAAATGTTACTCTTAATAGATTCCTTGCGGGAATTGAACCCGCAATATGTAAATGCAATGTAAACGCAATGTAAAATGTTTTTGTATGACTAACTTATGACTGATAAATTGCAGTTTTAAACGAGTTTTTTAAAACAATCTCGACTTTTTACATCATGAAGAAAGTTTACAGACAAAGGCGAAATGCCTCGGAGCATGAAAAAAACCGATAGATGGCCGAATATTAGGATTACAAATGGATTATATTTAAGGCCCTTTATCCTTCCCAAGAGGGATGAAAGTGTCACTTATCGCCGCTGAACATTGACGGGGGTGAAATATGCCTGTATTGAAAGCGAGCTGAGGTTAACCCTTGAATTAAGTATTCTCGATGGAATTTTTAATTTTTTGCGAAGGTTTTCTGAACAAGGTTATACGAGTTTGTCTGCCTCATTGGTCTAGTGATCGCAAGCGCGACTGCTGAGTCTTGGGTTCGATTCCCGGTTCAGGCAAAGTGTTATTGGGTTTTTCTGTATGGAAATTCTCAGTAGCAGCATGGACTCTGGAACTGTGCCCGGTAGATGGCAATAGGCTCGCGTCTTATCATATGGGACTCAATAACAGAATTGGCGAAATGTGGGTGTACCATAGTAGGTAGGTACACCTCTGCCTGGCCCTTTGTGGAATACAGGCGTGATGCTATATTACTATGGTTTGAATATTTTGATGGATGGTTGTTACTCAATTTATAGAAAAGCCCATGAAGATATTAGAAACATTTAACATATTGATTGGTCGCAAAATTAAGGTATAATTTGAGTGATGATTAATTATAAACGGAATTGCACAGTTTAATTCCGCCAAGCCCGTTCCATCATCGGACTACAAGACGTACGGCGATGCGCCACCGGTACATGGTGGACATCTCACCCACACGCACAAAACGTTTTGGGAACCCATTCATTGTGCGTAAAGCTAAGGAGTGGAATTCCCTGCCAGAGTCTGTGTTTCCTGATAGCTACAACCTGAGAGTCTTTAAGTCAAGAGTGAATACTTTTAGGTAAGCGTGCTACATCTTCGACCACATCATCGCTTACCATCAGGTGAGATAGTGGTCAAACGAGTGCCTATCAAGAATAAAAAAATAAATAAAAAAATGGTACTTCAAAAAATCTTCCAAATCCGGGCAATCGTCGGGAGCCCGGATTTATGTCTGAAAAATGTACCCACAAACTAGGAGGAAGCTTCTGAAATGCCCTCCCTAAGCAATGTTAAAAAAAACACAACACAAAAAAACAAACGAAAGTATCAGGCGAAATTTTGTATGATATTTCTTGCTCCAATATCTCACACAGGATTAGGCCAACAAAAAAATTTCACACGCTACACATAAAAGTTGGTTACCAATATCCCAGTACGTGATCTCAGGGTTATTGATATCCTGACACTTGTGCCATAGAACCAAGAAAACTAATACATCGGGGTCAATAGAAAAGATATTTGATTGATTGAGGCCGGGAATACGCCAAGAAGACTTCAATTTAAAAAGTAACGACTTCTTCAAGTTAGAATTCTTGTTGGTTTTCCTGTTATGAAATTCTGAGTCCGTCAGCCCAAAGTTAGGATTTTTTCCCGGTAGATATCCGATTACACCTTTACACCTCTGCCTAACCCTTCAGAAAATACAGGCTTGAAGTTATCTACATTCAAAAGTTAGTCAAGCAGAGTTGTCGGTAATTCGTTTGCTGATGAATCTGACGTGAAGTTTGAATAGTGTAAGTGCCGGAAACTGAATTAATGTTTGCTTTTAGATTGAACAGGGACGTTATATTAATTGGTGACAACATGACAATATGTAGGCTTTATTTATATTAAATTAACAGGGGCATGTGGGTAGCTGAATTTGAACCACGTAGATTGTGTCCTTTCCTCATACATCAATCATGATTCATATCCGTGCCTCGGGCAGTACGTTAAGCTACCAGATTTCGGACTAACGACTGTCGTACGCTCATGTACGACAGTCGTTACGGACAGTCTCGAAAATTCTGACAGCAAACTCTCATTTGGGGAAAGTTGCGGAGGCCAGATAACTAGTTGTTTAATAGTGCGTTAAATAGGTATTAATATTGAGCCGCATCTGGATAAACTGGAAGCCGAGTCTACTATAGTCGAAACAAAGGCTTGGCAAAGTAATGTATAGGTACATACAATATATTATGATATACTGGGTATTCCTGTGACTTCGCATGTGAATAGATGAAGATATCAAACTCTATAATATAATAAATGTGAAAGTTTGTGAGGATGGATGGATGGATGGATGTTTGTTACTCTTTCACGCAAAACCTACTGAAAGGATCTGGATGAAATTTGGTACAGAGATAGATTATAGTCTGGAATAGCACATAGGCTACATTTTATCCCGGGAATACGCGGGCGGAGTCGTGGACAGAAGCTAGTCAAACACATTATCCAAAGAATATGTTACATTGCTCAGCTCCAATGAGGTAGAGTATGATGATACATATTATTAGAGCTTTAAAAATACAGTAGCGCTATATTTAAAGTCTCAAATATTAGGCAACTAGTTTTTAATTTATGTGTAGGTACACGTAGACAGTTGTCTGTCGTCATTAGAGTTAATAAACTACTTTAATAACTAATATTAAAATGTTATGTTAAAGTATAAGTAGATGGATTAACAGAATAAAGAGAGTTTCTTGCCCGTTTTTCTTCCTAGGAAAACAACACTTTGGAACGTAGGAACTAGAGGCAGACTCTATTCATGTCTCTATTCATAAGTGCCTTTAACTGGTCTACATAAACAAAAATATATTTTATTTATTATTATTATTGATTATAGTGTTAAATAAACTTAATAATAATCTTTTACTGAATTAAAACTGCTGTTCGCTTTTGACACTATTTATTTTATAGTACTTGTCTGTACGACGATCGTTTGGCAACTGCCCGGTAAAACAGTAGCGGTGTATTATTTTAATTTTAATCAACAGCTCTGACGTCACTTCCTCTTTACTCGAACCGTTACTGTTTTACCGACAGTGCATTATTCAAATATATAATTATTTTATAAAATACACTGATTACAAATACAAAGGTATTTAATCACACATAATTAATTGATCTAACATAATTAATCTTAATGTAATTAATATGATTTTGGTTGCCTGAATATAATCAAAACTATAGACAACTTAGTAAGATGCTTACATTCGGCCTTCCTGATGAGTTCACGTCTCGTGAAAGGGAAGCGATTAATACAGCAAATATTTAAACTTAAAAGTACATTTGACATTTTTTTTGTTTATACTGAATTTCAAGTTATACACTTCAAACTACTTGGTTATATATTCATATATTTTTTTTTTTTACTTATTTCTATGTTGTATAAATTCATTACTGACAGTTATTAGTATTAAGGCCTCCTTCACATCCTCATTTACTAAATAGAGTCGAACAATAGTACTGAGGCCTCCTTCACATCCTCATATACTAACAGAATCAGAGATAGTATTGAGGCCTCCTTCACATCCTCATATACTAATAGACTCAGAGATAGTATTGAGGCTTCCATCACATCCTCATATACTAACAGAATCAGAGATAGTATTGAGGCCTCCTTCACATCCTCATATACTAACAGAATCAGAGATAGTATTGAGGCCTCCTTCACATCCTCATATACTAACAGAATCAGAGATAGTATTGAGGCCTCCTTCACATCCTCATATACTAAATAGGTCTCAGTACTATCGTATTGAGACCTCGGTCATATCCTCACATACTTCTTTTTATTTTACATTAACAGAAAACGACAAGCAAGCATAATCACATATTCCTAGACATATAGCATAGTACATAAGAATTTAATCTGTGGTCAAAGACTCCGCATCACTATCGATGCTATCCGATCTGTTGAAAACTAACCAAGGATGAATCTTATCCACGGAAAACACACTTTTAAAGGGTCTGTTATTTTTACGTGATATTGGTGTATCTTGAACCTCATACCGATCATTTCCGAGATCTTTAGTTATTCGATAAGGGCCTCTCAGTTTGGGAACTAACTTTTTACTTTGTCCTGTCGATGGTACCTCTCTTTCTAGTCTTACTAGGTCTCCTACATTATAGTGCACCACCTTTTTGTTTTTGTCATACCTTTCCTTTTGTTTTCGTTGGTTTTCGCTAATGTGCTCAGTTATTTCCTGTCTAATATTTTTCATATTACTAACATTTATATCTTCATCAGAGATAACTTCTGAATTCAATAAAGAGTCTGAAATTCCCGTCAACTCAGTGCCAAACAACGCTTGAGCTGGAGTTTTACCTATTCCTCTGTTAATAGTATTATTAAGGCCCCACTGAATTTCGGATATCTTCTCATCCCATAAATTTTCAGGTTTGTCTAAATTAGTAGCTGTGAGTGCAGCTAATACAGTCCTATTATATCGCTCAACCTGCCCATTGGCTCTGGGAGTGGCGACAGCATTAAGGATATGTTTGATGCCTAAACTATCAACGAATTCTTTAAATTTCTTTGAAGTAAATGAGGTACCCCTATCCGATATTATCCTTTTCGGTGTTCCAAAAGTATGACAGTATGACTTCAAGACTTTGATGGAATTGATTGACTTTGTGCTTTTTACGGGAGCTATGACAATAAATTTAGTGAAAGCGTCAATTATTAAAAGTAAATGAGTATTTTTACGTTTACTTCGAACGAAGGGGCCCAAGTGGTCTATATGTAAGGTATGAAAAGGTTGTGGTATTTTCTCTATTGGGTGTAGTTTGCCTGATCGTTTAGCGGCGGGAATTTTTGCATGAGAACACTCTAAACATGACTCTACATATTTTTTTATAAATCTTCGCATTTTCGGGAACCAATAAGATCTCTTAATTTTCTCATATGTTTTATCAAAGCTAAAATGACCAATATCGTCATGATTAGCTCTTAATATATGCCACCTGACACCTTTTGGAACGACCCATCTCGTTCCTTCTTCTGTATTTTTGTATAAAAGACCTCTTTTTATGGTAAATTGTTTGCAAATATCAACCAATTTATTAGACTCTTTATCATTCAAAATTTTGACTATTCGCTGTATCTCAGAATCATTTAGCTGTACAGTGGAAATCCATTCTAATGTGATATTCCTAACTTCAATAGCGTTTTCATTGACAGGATTACGACTTAAGGCGTCAACATGTGACATAGATTTACCCGGACGATATAAAATATTAAAATCGTATTCTTGTAGAATGTTCCACCATCTAGCTACCCTAGGGAGAACGTCGCGTTTTTCAAAAGTGGCTCTAAGAGAATTACAATCTGTAATAACTGTAAAATGGATGCCCAATAAATAGACTCTGAACCGTTTGAGAGAAGATATCACAGCTAATGTTTCTAAATCATACGATGTAAAATAAGCTTCTTCGGGAGAGGTTTGTTTACTAAAATAAGCAACTGCTTGAAAAGGACAATTTGTGTTTGGGCGCTGTAGTAGAATACCGGCAACACCTACTTTTGATGCGTCTGTGTGAAGCTGAGTTTCGTAAGAAGGATTGTAGAATGCTAATATAGGTCGTTTCAACAGTTCGTTTTTAAGAATGTTGAACGCTTCTTCTTGTGGCAAAGCCCATATAAACTTGACATCTTTCTTTAATAATTGTGTTAAGGGCCTAGCAATAACTGAGAAATTTTTCACAAAACGTCTAAAAAAACTGGCTAACCCTATGAACTGCCTAACTGTATGCTGGTCTTTAGGTTTCGGAAAATGTTCAACAGCTTGTATTTTCTTTTTACCCGGTCTAATGCCAATCTCATCAACCTCAAATCCTAGGTAGTCTATAGATTTCATGAAAAAGTTACATTTTTCTAATTTTAGGGTCAAACCGGCTTCACCAAGTAAAATTAAAGTTTCTTCTAGTTTTTGGAATCCATCATCTATATTCTTAGATGGTATAATAATGTCGTCCATATAGGCAAATGCATGTTTAAATCGGGCGTTACCTAAAATTTTATTAATTGTACGTTGAAAATTTGCGGGCGCATTTGATAACCCGAATGGCATTCTATTAAATTCATAGTGTCCATCGGGTGTTGTGAAAGCCGTTAAGTACTTACATTGCTCTGCAACCGGAATTTGATAGTACCCTGATGCAAGGTCAAGGGTGGTATAAAACTTAAAACCTGATAGACAGTCTAATTGATCGTCTATTCTTGGCAATGGGTAATGTTCTTTTACTGTTTTCTTGTTAAGGGCTCGAAAATCTATGCATAAACGATAATCGCCAGTCTTCTTTTTTACTAGAAGAATTGGTGATGCATATTCAGATGAAGATTCTCTAATTATCCCTGAATTCTGTAATTCAGTGATCATGTCACGTACTATACTCCTTTCCGAATAAGATAAGCGGTATGGACGATAACATACTGGTGTAGTTTCATTTAGAGTAATTTTCATTTCTGTAGCCCGACAACAACCTATTTCCGAGATAGAGAACGCAAAACAGCTCCGATACTTATTTAATAACTCTAATAACCTGTTCTCATTATCGGGACTTAAATTTACATCCATTTGAAGCTGTTTCTTTTCAATTTTCTGATATATCATACCGTTTGCATTTTCGACACGATTAATATGAAATTCTTTAGATTCATAAATTGGACAGGCTCGAGCCAATAAAATGTTTTTCGGTACTTGGAATTGGGTTTTGCTTAAACTTCTGATAATAACAATTCCTACACCGTCAGAGAGTTTCATAATCCCGCTCAAAACTTCATATTCTTTTCCTGGTTGTTGTCTTAAACTGTACTCTATAAATATATCACCGTCGTATTTCGGTTTAGAATATACGTTAATTTCGCAAAAAATTTCTATTTTATTTGTATCCTTAGAAAACAAAAGTATTGTATTACTTTGCATAGCATTTGATTTTGATACAAGTTTTAACTCTGTAGAGGTTTTATTTATGATTATATGGTCTTGTTCGGTAAATGTTTGGCCAACTAACAAAGGAATAGATAAATAATTATCAGGCACTATAAGAACGTTTACACTTGCTGTCACGTTATCTATTTCAATAGTTAAGTTACATTTCCCAACCGCGCGAACGATAGAATTGCCAAAACCTCTTAATACTGGGAGATTATCAGTAGACCACTCTTTAATAATATCCTTAGCAACGGAAAATCTTATCATAGTACATTGACTACCGAAATCCAAATAACATCTTAATTTTATGTTATTAATAATTGCTTCCTTAAAATATTTCGCGTCATTACTTACACCTGTACATAGTCACAAAACAGTTTTCGTATTATCTTTCTTTTTCAAGCATTCGGACGATTCGTGACCTAGCTTGTAACAATGATTACATTTTTTAAGAGGTTTTGTACATTTAAAGTGGGGATGACCTTCTTCTCCGCAATTATAACATTTGACGAGCTTGTTTTGGGTAAGATCAATTTTAGAGATTTGACTATTGACGGTACGTCTGTTATCACTATTTGGTTTTAATGTGGGTTTATCGACACGTTTAGGGACCCTAGTGTTACGTAGAAAGACCAATAATTTATCTGGATCAGTAAATTGTGCTGCTTCAGCACTTGTTCTAATAGACCTATCTTCTATTCCTAACAAAATGCAATCTACCGCATTTTTATCACTTATTTTACACCTATTGAGTAGAATCATTTTATCGTAAAAATATTCTTCAAGCGGCTCCCCGAACTTAGCACGTTTCTCTAGCATGTCTGTTAATAATACACCATAATTCTCATCACTGGGAAAAGCCGTTTTTAATTTTATTTGCCATTCAGGCCACGTAAATAGAAGACTAGGTAAGCCCTGATACCATCTTTCAGCTAATCCTACTAACTTCGGTAGTGCATAATGAATGGTTTGCCTTTCCGACCAATTGTATATTGCAGCACATTCATTAACCTTGGCCAGCCACATACAAATAGTTTGGTTTCGTTTAGAGGGGTCAAACTCGGGTATGACATTCATTACTGGAAACCTTTCTGAATTATTGGATGGATTATCTGATTTGACCACTCGAATAAACTCCTTAAATGCATTAAGCATATCTTTTGACTTACTTGGCGACTGGAGCTGCCGTTGATAGAATGAACTGCGATGTGGTGTCGCAGATCGATGGCAGCTCTTTCTATCCGTGCGATCTCGGGCTCGACTTCTTCTCGGTGTAGGTGATTTCCTGTTGATGTGTGTAAACTTGCGTCTTGGATAGTTACGGCTACATGTGGGGTGCTGCTGTCGCTCAAGTCCTGGATTGCGCGACGTTAGCCATCTCTCATGAC
This sequence comes from Shargacucullia verbasci, assembly GCA_947562105.1. Lineage (NCBI taxonomy): Eukaryota > Metazoa > Arthropoda > Insecta > Lepidoptera > Noctuidae > Shargacucullia > Shargacucullia verbasci. Next base: position 2,998,911 of record OX387302.1, on the reverse strand, counting down.
TATAGCAGCGCGAGGCTGGTGGTGTCTCTCGACTACAGCTACGCGAGACTGGCTGTCTCTCGCGGCTACGGCAGCACGAGACTGGTAGTCTTCCTCGGCTACGACTGCGTGAGGCTGACTGTCTCTCTCGGCTACGGCAGCGCGAGGCTGATGGTCTTTCTCGGCTACGGCTGCGCCATGCTGGTTGTCTGTCTCGGCTACAGTAGCGCGAGGCTGATGGTCTACCTCGGCTATGGCTGCGCGAGTATTGCTGTCTCTCTCGGCTACGGCAACGCGGGGCTGATGGTCTCCCTCGGCTACGGCTGCGCGAGACTGGCTGTCTCTCTCGGTTGCGCACGGAGTGTTCCTCCGGATACTCCTTTTCATGACAGCATCCAGGTCCAGGGTTCTCTTTCAACGGTCTTTTGTCACGGCCGTGAATCCTAGCAACCTCCCTTTTCCCAGTCACGGAAGTTGGCATTGGGAGAAGTGGGCTACGGCTACGGCTGAGACGAGCCTCACTTGGTTTCTCCATCACTCTGGGGCGTGAAGATCCCACTTCTGAAGTTGTTAAATAAACTTAATAATAATCTTTTACTGAATTAAAACTGCTGTTCGCTTTTGACACTATTTATTTTATAGTACTTGTCTGTACGACGATCGTTTGGCAACTGCCCGGTAAAACAGTAGCGGTGTATTATTTTAATTTTAATCAACAGCTCTGACGTCACTTCCTCTTTACTCGAACCGTTACTGTTTTACCGACAGTGCATTATTCAAATATATAATTATTTTATAAAATACACTGATTACAAATACAAAGGTATTTAATCACACATAATTAATTGATCTAACATAATTAATCTTAATGTAATTAATATGATTTTGGTTGCCTGAATATAATCAAAACTATAGACAACTTAGTAAGATGCTTACAATAGAAACATAATATTCTATTTATTATGTTTACCCACATAATTTAACCCCATCACAGTTCAAATTACTGTTAGCCTACATAATCCTACTGAATAAGGGCCTCCCCCCATGAGGGTAGGGTAGGGTAACTTAATAAAATTCTCGGACATACATACAATAGTATCGTGATAATGTAATTGATTGACGTACGTTGACAACGAGTGGGAAAGCGCTGTTTAAAAGAGGTAAACACATTGGGTAAACATAGCGAGTCAAAATGTTGATGAAGCACCGTAAACTGACAACTGTTTATACGAAATAGAGTTCGTTATATAATGCTACTTGTCAAAGGCACTCACTAGTTATACTAATAGAATAATAATATAATAATAATTAGTCGTATAAAAGTAAGTCTGTTTAATAGATGTCTTCTCTACCAAATACCGCAGACTTGAGACAGTTTTGCTTTGACGTAAGACAAATTAAATTTAGTGTATTAAACGTATTGTTCCAAGCTGTATTGCTTTCTAGCGAAAGGTAGTTTGTGGTCTTCGAGAAGCCGTATAGCTACTTCATCAGTATCAACTAATTTTGAGACTTTTCTTATTTCTTTTAAGATGGTGCGGTGACGACATTAGGTTTATTAGAATAATAATAAAATATTTTTTTATTCATGTAGACCAGTTAAAGGCACTTATGAATAGTCAGACTCTAGTTGTTATGTTCCAAAGTGTTGTTTTCCTATGGAGAAGAACGGGCAAGAAACTCCATGGTTATTCTTTGAAATTCTGATTGTTTAACATTTTATAGTTATGAATACATTGTTCCCTCAACGTTATGTGAAGAAAATGTAGTACTAGGTCTAGACTAAACAACCTGATAACTAAACGTTTCTAATAGTACCTACTGCTATGACAGTTATGACCTGGCCAGTCCCAGCAGACAGCACCCGTTCACGATTATGACGTATGTGTCAGCGTCACTCAGCTCAAACATATTGCAGGGAACCGAACGACCCGACACACACGCCACAGAATCGTTTATAGTTATGCATACAAAACACTCACTGTGAATAATAACCAATTATCTGTTAGCCGTCTTCGTCTGTGTGTATTTTATTTTTATTACTTAATTAGTGTTTTGTTATATGTATATCGTTATGTATATCCACCTTCAAGATCCAGGCTACCTCTTTGTAAAAATTCATTAAGATCTGTTCTGTAGTCTAGTCGTTATGTGATAGCAAACAGACAGAGTTAATTTCGGATTTATAATACATACAAGTGTACATTTTAGGTTAGGTAGTTGCCATATTATGCCTTAGAATTGCGACTAAGAAAATTGGAAAAAATATTGAAACCTTTGATGACCTCTGCAAAACTGGGCTATTGACATTCATAATGATTACTTTGACTGTTTTACTATAGGTCTTAATTAACTTTAGAATATTCAAAATTTAAACAAAGCCCTTGAAAACAGCAACAAAGTCGCATCTTTGTGTTACAAAATTAATCGCACAAGAGAAGAGGGTTATCTTACGAGCTAATTGTGACAAAAATGTGAGACTACCATTGATATAAAATGTAAAGATTCGCAGTTCCTAAAAAAAGCTATAAAGCTTTCTCAATGGTAAATAATGACACAGATAAAACTAAAATAAAGGGAAACATTTTGTGTAAAACGACATGTTGTAAGACCGATTCTGAGGCTTGTCTCATCTATTAATTGGCTAGGCTAGCGTGATAACTGTCCAGTCCGTTTTCGAGGCAAACCTTGAACACCAGTGTGCACATTAAAAGGGTGACAATGAGACACAAGTAGATATAATTTTACTTAAAGGTATTAAGAAATCCCGCTCTTATAATTTTTACAGATGTTTTTACCCGAATTTTGGCTTGTCGCTCTTGGATTTTGAATCTTGAGATTTTAAATCATAGAGACGGCGATAACGTTCCTCCTTAAACCGGAGAGCAAGCAAAATAAGAAGCATTATGCTAATTAAGCCAAGTTAGATAAAAGGCCACTTCAAGTAAAGTGGTATTAAGTTGCACGAAACTTTCGCAATTCGGCTGAAAACCCACTTGTTTTGTACTTATTATTATTTTTGGTCAAAATTTAGAGAGGTGTACTTTTAAGTTATAATAACGAGGCATAAAGTAAACTGGCAATTGTATATGTATAAAGCTGTGATCAAACTGACGCGAACTGAAATGTTGGAGACATTTATAAAGATGCAATCGTAGTGCAGCTTAAAGGTTGTAGCGCAATCGGTAGTCACAGTACAGTCGACATCAGAAGTAAATGGAGAACAGTCAGTACCTGTAATAGGAGTTTTCCTAGACCGCGAAAGTAAAAACAAAAATGTATGAGAAAAAAATAATTTCTCACATAATTTTCATTCATTTTCGGCTCAAGTTAACTATAACTGGGATCGAGGAAAGGTACTAGAGCCGCAGATGTCAAAACTTGTAAATCATTGTAATGAAAACCTTGTTTGATAATTATTAAAGTCGACTTCATCTTCGATCATTAGGTACCTACTTACTTTTAATGTTGACTGTCAGACTGTCTCCCAATGTTTAGAAATGTTAAAATACTGTAAGTATAATAGTCTTATCCTACTTTCTACTAATCCTACTTAATATTATTCATTTAATATTATAAATGTGAAAGTTTGTTAGGATGGATGAATGGGTGGATGGATGGATGGATATTTGTTACTCACGCACGACAGAACGGCTGAACGGATCTGGAGGACATTTGGCACAGACATAGATTATAGTCTCGAATAGCACATAGGCTATGTTTTATCCCGTAAAAATGGACGGGTTCGTAAACCACGTGGGCGAAGCCGCGGGCGGAAGCTAATATATAATAATTATAAAGCTATCACGCAGATCAGTCGATTTATGAGCTTTAGCAGCGCTTCCAGCAATCAGACCCTATTTTTCACACCCCGAGATCTTGCCTTGGAAAACATCATAAGCAATTGGTTCTCGTCTCATACAAATACCTATGAGAGTGGTTACGTAAGTCAGCTGCTCAAAAACGATATAGTAGCGGTGGGCAGTAGCATCTTTTTTGGATAACGAAACGCAACTGTCTATCGGATATCAATAGCGGTTTTTAAAACGCGCTATCCTGCTATCCTGCTATTGGTCGCTACTTGTTATAGCGACTAATAGCGGGATAGCGCGTTGCATCAATGAGCATGTAAAGGTACTACAAAAATAATAGTGAGGTTTTGATGACCTTTTTTTTAGCTTTCATTCATACTCAAAATTCCCGAAAGCGAGGATTTTTTTTAGCTTTCATTGATGCTCAAAAATTAGCAGATTAGCAGGTTATTTGAAATCGGTGAAACTAGCTAACCGTTATTATGACGATAGCTCGTTTCAATAACGTTTATGTTGCGCAACGACCACCGCTACGATATAGCGTTTTCTAGTTACTCAGTGGCAATCAGACTGTATACAGGGTAGAAAAGATAAATTAACAGCCAATTATTTTCTTAATATACGAGATATGAAATAAGTTTTAGCTAGTTCAAAACTAGGTCAAAATATATTGAGCAAAATGAAATTATTGTGTTTCTAGCTTTCAAAGATTTTACGCCAAGCAAGCACATCATCGTTATATAACATCACTTGAAAGTACCTTACAATTCTCCGGTTGGCAATTTATCTTCTAGTTATTAATTTTATTCTTCTTCTTCTTCGTCGTCACACTCTTGGCAGAGTGGTCGTGGTCGTCACATCAGGGATGGTGGCAAGACTTCACAATCCATCGCCATTCCCCTCGTGCTGTAGCTCATCTTGTATATTCTTGGTGTGGACCATTGAGTGCAGTTTTGACTTGGTCGGTCCAACGCATTGATGACCTGCCGCGCGCTCTTGTGCCTTCAACTTTTCTCTGCACTACAAGTGGTGCCATAGATGTGTCTTCTCGACGTGTGATATGTCCAAAGAAAGTGAGAATACGACATTGGACAATGGAAGAGAGACGCTGTTTGATACCAAGTTCTTGGAGGACTGAGACGTTGGTTTGGAACTGTGTCCAGGTTATGGCTAGCATCCTTCTCCAGCACCTCCAGCTCCTCTCCAGTTATTAATATCCCCTACTAATAAACGTGAAATGTCTGTTTATGTAGGTAACTCCATTTACTCTTTATATAACTAGCTTTGCTTGTACTTCGTATCGCGTATGGAAAATAGAGGGAAAGATAAAATATATTTCTCTGTTCAGCTCCTTTGAGCGATAGCGTAATTTTACATATTTATTATTAGATCTAGACTCTTAAGTAGTGCTATAGTGAAAGTTTTATCAAAATCGGTTCAATGGTTTTTTAGTTATAAGTGTTCAGAGAGACAGACAATTTCAGCGTTTTTACGTTTTCTTCAACTGCTGAATTGGCGCTGTGTTGTGGCCACAGTACAAATCTTACTTGCCGTAAGTTATTCCGTGCCGTCAAGCTTTAACGACAAAGCCGAAACGCGAGTGAATAGGATCTTTATTTGAGCTTGCGTGATCCATCCTCGGCAGTATTGTCACGTACCATCAGGTGAAGGTGCTGCCAAACGCACTCAAATCACTACATATTTATGTATAAAAGAAAGTCACTCGCCGCGTCTGTCTGTCCCTATGTCTGTCTGTTCGCGATAAACTCAAAAACTACTGAACGGATTTTCATGCAGTTTTCACCAATAGACAGAGTGATTCACGAGAAAGGTTTAGGTGCATAATACGTTAAGGTTTTGTGTAAATTGGCTATAATATGACGATGATAGTTGAAGATGTCGGAGAAACATCATGCCGACTGGGAGCCTTACTGGCGTGCGTCGAGTAAATGCTCGACGTAAGAGGATGTAACGACACTACGACAGAAAAAAAATGAATACGTATATGCTCTGCTACCCGTGCGAAGCCGGGGCGAGTCGCTAGTTTATAATAAAAAAATACTTTCAAAAATCGCACTTCATATTTGAAACAATCGTAATTCGCATTTCTTGGTGTTTCCATACGAAAGGCGTGTAAGGAGAAATAAAAAAGTAAAACAAATAATGTGTTAACCCTCGTAAATCTTCAGAATATGAACCATAGTCGTAAATCAGTGGTTTATCATCTGGTGAGTCGTAAAAGTCGAGTGCGGGTGCTTAAAAGGAAATAAAGTACCTACTGTAAAATTATGAAATATGGTTCTGTTACATTTCAGGTACATGCAACATGTTCGTTTGTAATTTAAGTATTCCTGGAATATGAGTTTCTATCAGATTTTTCATTTGTGACAAGTGCATTTTTCGGGTCGCTTAAAGCCCTTCGAAAGTTATTGTTCTTTCCTTCGGGAACAGTATTTTTTTTCTGGATGAAAGATACTCTTTATCCTTTTCTGTACCTTTGACAGCGTATATGCAAAATTTCATGATGATCGGTTCAGTGGTTTAGGCGTGAAAAGGTAACAAACAAACTTACTTGTGCATTTATAATATTAGTTAGGACAATATTTATGAACATAACATAACATAGCATCACGCCTGTATTCCCCGAAGGGTTAGGCAGAGGTGTATTATTGTACACCCGCATTTTGCTTATGCCGTTATTGAATCTTATGTGATATGATGAGTCTGTTGCCATCTACCGAGCACAGTTCCAGACTCCGTGCTACTACTGAGAATTTCCATACAGAAAAACCCAACACTTTGCCCGACCCGGGAATCCAACCCAGGACCTAACGCTCAGCAGTCGCACTTGCGACTACTAGGCCACTGAGGCAGTCAATAGTATTTATGAGACGAGCAGAAATAAATCTCCTGCTCTTCAAACGTCATCAATTTCATTTGATGACACGATTGGTGCATTGGCTAAGCGAATGGTTTTCGGGTTTTGATGTTACTGAGTCGATCCCCGCCCGAAACAAATGTTATATACTACAGTACCGCTATCATGAGTTTTTTACTATTTGCTTTCAAAGTAAAAGTAAATTTATATGATAGCTATTGGTTACATTAGGGATTAGAGTCGCTAACATGAGATCTCTCACGCTGACTGGCTAATCTTTTCACTACTTACGCCATGAGCGATTCCCATGTGATAGCTCGTGCAAACACCACAGAAAAAGAAAAAGATAAAAAAATAGCATTACTATTGATAGGTTAAATAAACTGTATATAATTTAGTAAAATAAATACACAAGAAAACCCTCAATTATATCCTAGGACCAGAGTAAATAATAGAATATATACTAAACGATAGCTGGACACTAGGTACAAGTCTTCGAAAGTAAATATTGAAGTAAACGCTTTTCTCACACCTGCAGACGTAGAAAGAACTTTAAATTACCTTTATAACTTACATACATTAGTTATCAAAATCTATGAAATAATCGCATTTTCTCAGCCACACATTTTGACCTTTATTTTAGCATGAACTTTTATTGACCTTTTTCTAACCTTAAACACGTGAAAAAAATAAACATTATAGCGGACTTTTACTAGTAATGTGATTGAGAAAGAATGAGCAATTGAGTAAATTATTTTCATGGTACTTAAATTGAAAGACAAAATGTTAATTCAACATTTTCGAAAGTAATATTGGCCTTGAGGTTCGGTTTTCAAAAAGGTAATGAAAGCGAACAATTAAAAAAATCATAACATACTATAAGATATCCTATTTCATGAAGACTTCATTTTGCATTCATGATTAAAATGTGGTAGAAGTTTAAATAATACTATATATGAAATGATAATAATTAAGAGACGGATATAATAATTAATTGAATTGTTTCAATTTAAAATTTAATTACTTAAACATATTCTATCCTTTTATTTGTTGCACATTTAAAATTGACTCGAAATATCCACATAGTAACCAAATAACTATCTAACTAAAACCAATTAATAAACCCAATCAGAACTATAAACTAATTGGCTATCCTTAAACATTAATCAATCACAATTAAACTCACCCTGTTCGATTAAATTTGACAGAAACACAAAACTCTCACAAAGTTTCAACTCACTGAAAATGCACTAACTACAACACTATTCCAGAAAAATTAAATATATTTCTTAAAAAAAGAACACTGTTTCTCACCAGTATTTTATTTTTTTTATTATTATATTACACACGTTCCCAAGTTATCGTTCGTTCGAATTTCGGAGCTCGCGTCACATCTGTCCCCGACCGATGCTGAAGTGGTACTGAGAATGAAGGCCGATTGAACGCAAGTTTCAAGCACAAAGTTTTGTGATCGGTGTACGAACTCTGTCGTTAATTAATCTCATGGTTCGTTCATCCCATAAAACAATATTGTTATAGAATTATTATGTGAAAAATAAATGATGAAGTCCTAAATTGATCGAAGAACTGCGATAATCGTATTATGCTAGAATGTTGGAGTTATTTGTTGATCGGCTTATATCTATATAGCTATCGCGCAGATCATTCCATCTACGGGGTTAAGCAGCAGTTGCTGCGGTCAGTCCTTAGATGGGTGACCGTTAAACACATCGGAACCATAACTCAGAAAACATGTTGAACGGTTGGTCCCGGGTGTCATATGAAAAGGTATTCGCACGGGTGTCTGCAACTCAAAAATTCTCACAACCGGTCTAACCTTAGACTAACAGTGTATCTCAGTAATTAGGTGGCGGACGTCAGATGGCCTCTGCATAAAATATTCAGCCGCAACTAGCTAGAATGGGAGCCGACCTTAACATACTTGGGAAAAGGCTAGGCAGATTATGAGACGCCGATGTTGATCGGTGATATGAGGGGTTGTATAATGTCCTCCTTACCGAATTCGGTCACGGCGGCCAATCTCAACGGAGATTAGCCAACAATGCAGGAGATATTATAGAGCACAAGTGTGTGCGCAAATACAGGTGCTCTTTCTATTCCTTCACTCTCATAGTCCGATGGGACGGCAATCCGACACGACCGAAGAGAGATCAGGCGCAGGACCAACGGCTTTACGTGCTTTTCTAGGCACGGTGTGTATTCACATACACAAAAATCCAGACCCGAAACAACTATCTGTAGATCATATAAATATTTGTTCCGTGCGGGAATCGAACTCGCGACACGTAGTTCAGCAGTCGATCTCTCAACCACTGCGCCAAACATGAGGGGTTGTATAACATATTAAGAAATGTGAAGCTAATTTTTGTGGATAGAAACAAAAGAAAATCTGATTGGACCAAATGTACACCATTTGGTCCAATCAGAGTTTCTTAATCTAAAGCAAATGGAATATGCAAACGAGCAAATATGAACATTTTTCTACGCGTTGCAGATTCGGTCCCCGCGCGGTAAAAATATTCGTATGATCCAGAGATAGTTAGGTAGCTAGAGCTTTATATTAAATATGTATGGTAGAAATGGCGGTTTAATCGCTAATAACAGTTTGTGAGTTTTATGCCTAAACTGCCACAACAAGAGAAATCGGACATGGCAACATTAAAAAAAAAGTATTTATGAATGTTGAAAGCTGTATGGTTGATTAGATTTTGTTTAATTATTAATTCACTGGAGTAATCTGACGTTTACGGTGTTACCAGTTTCTGATGAAAAAAAAAAATAGTGTAGTGACAAGAAGATTGACATTAATCACTCACTCATTCATTCTCATTACGTCCTAAATCAAATCACATTATTTTATTTATTTTGATAATAAATCACCCAGCCTAATTTTGTTTAATCGATGAAAAAATTTAGTAGTAATACCTTTTAAAATCGATTGATCATGAAATTTCAAAAAGCGAATTATATAAAATGAAATAAAGAGACTGAGCTGAATCACAACGAACGAAACGCATTACTACAATAAATATTAAGGCAACATTATTTTACAAAGTGACATTAGCGTTTGTCAGTTTACTCCAGTAAATTAATAATTATAATTACCATATATATTCAATACACTAGCAAACAGAACAGCAACTACTACGTGAACAGAGAAACAAAATTCGTCGTTGTTTCATACACCATAAATTCGAGTATTTTGTTTTGATAAAAGAAAATCAATCGTCAGGTGGAAACTGCAAAGCTTTGTAGTCGAAACTGCTATACCTTTTGTGTTTGTGCATTCGAATTTCAAACCGATATTGAAAGTCCCCGATTCCCGCTTCCCATTTAGGATTTTTTTTGAACAATTCTGACGGACGCCTTTTGATGGTTAAAAATCGGGTGTGTTTTAAATGGTTTTGTTCTTTCTTTTACTTTTGAGTTTTTCTATTAGGCCGGAGTTTGGAATTGCCCGGTAGATGGCAATAGGCTCAATCTCTACTAATATGTAGTAACATTAAACTTAATAACTGCATGGGTGAAATGTGGGTGTTCAATTAAATAGTACACCTTTGCCCAAACGTAGCAATAGTCTTCGGAGAAAATACAGGAAGGCTTTGGCCAGAAGAGGGTCAAAATAGGCTTATGCTCGTAATAATGCCAAATGAAGTTAGTATTAAAACCGAATATCATCATCATCATCTCAGCTGAAACACGTCCGCTGCTGGACATAGGCCTCCCCCAAGCATCACCACATCGATCGGTCCTGGCTGCTCACATCCAGCGGGTTCCCGCGATCTTCACCACTCGCGAACTTATATCAATCAGTAAAACAATTGAATTATTATTAACAAATTAACAAAAGTGTAAAGGTATATATTTTTTTAAACATTACCCCACTTTTTGGATTTCCCTGTATCGTGGGTACAGTTTACAAACATACATGTCACATACACACCCAACCAAACCCGAAACAACTATCTGTAGATCATACAAATATTTGTTCCGTGCGGGAATGGAACCCCGAACACATAGCCTAGAAAGTTAATCACTTAAAAATATCGTTTAGCTGCCGGAAAATTGACAAAATTGTCTTGAAATAGGTACGTACAAAATAGGCGTTTGAGCGTTAACGTTTTTTACGTTTGAATCTTAACGAATTAATTTGATTTTAGTCTCGGCTTGGAGATCGCAGTGGCTCACCGATTAGTGAGAGGACGCTGCTGCCCGTCCTCCGGTGTAGTATTAGGAAGATATTTCGTTAAAAAAACACATTTTGAGGATTAATTATTATTTCTCAATCTATAAACTATGTAAATAAAAAAAAACCAAAAACGTGACGACTTAGTTTTTACTTGTGTCTATAACATATAAATCAGCAAAATCAGCTCATGTTTAGTGGGGTAAAAACGCATTTTGTATGAAAACTTTTAGCTAAACTATAGCCTTAATACAACATACAAGATAAGAACGAAACAGTCCGAGAACAAAGATAAAAGGCCAATTAACACGGCCTACATTTAAAGCTGCGAGTTAGCTACGGTTCAGCCATCAAGCAATAATTCACTGTAATTTCTTATAATTTATTATTCCCCTCTAATTAATTATGAAATAGAGCCTTGTCATTATTTACACGCGTATATCGTCTTAGTATAATAATTATATTATAACAATACCTTCCGCCCGCGGCTTCGCCCGCGTGGTTTACGAACCCGTACATTTTTCCGGGATTAGTAGGATAAGATTTTACTGTCTTATTCAGTGCCGGGTTAAGTAAGCGCGGGGTCCGTAGCAAATTCTATCGGGGGCTCTTGATCTGCTATGGCCTCTTAAGTATAAAGTGATTTTTTGTAGAACTTGTGCATTTACCGTATGAAATTCTGTGTTATATTTTTTCTTAAGAAGTTTCACCCAAAAAATTACGCTCAGGCGGAGGTGGGTGGGTTTGTATACGCGGGGCCCCCTTTACCGCGGGGCCCATAGCAATTGTTACCCTTGCTACGTAGTTAATCCGGCACTGGTCTTATTGGTTTAGTCGTCGTAAGTGCGGAGTGTGAGGCATTGAATTCGATTTCTGGATCGACCGATCTGTTACTAGATTTTACTGTTAGAAAATTGTCAGTAAAACAGAGTTTGAAATTGCGCACGCCAATAGGCTCGAATTACATAAGACTCAATCACGGCATCGATGAAATGTAGGTAGATGTACTCAGCTGAACAACAGAATACCTTATGTCATTATTCAGTCCCATGTAGTCAGCGGCGTGCACAGTTTTTAGACAGAGTAGGCAGAAAATTTTCAAAGTGTACTTCCTAAAGTTACCTACTGCATGTTGGTATTGGTTTGTCGTCTTATCGATTAAATAATTATGAATGTGATTAGCCACCTCAAATATCTTATTATAAATATTTATCTGAGTTATGTAGCGTAGGCAGTGTCTTTTCGTCTTTATGAACCGCACGCCAGTGCATGTAGTTGGGAACGACCCCATTGCCATCTACCGGGAACAGTTCCAAACTAAGTGCAGCTATTGAGAATTTTCAGACAAAAAAAAACACAGGAATCAAACCCTCACCAGCCGCTCTTGCCACGACTACACCAATGAGGCATTATAACTTACCGATCCCTCAATTATTTCACCCCGTACTATAATCACATTTACGAATCTGATTTCCCCTGACACCTACGGCCTGAACAATTTGAGCCTGTCACGATGAAAAATAACTGTCTGTCTGAAAAACGGAATCCAGCCAGTTTTCAGTAAATTCAGCGAATCCATTAAAGTAAAATGAATTGAATTCATTGGATCTATTTATCGCTTATTCTAGTGTTTTAAACAGTGAGTCATAACGAAGGTTCCTGAGCAATATATCGCGGGTTTGATTCGGTGATTTAGTCGTGATCGATAGTGCTATATTTATCATAATATCTAGCAAGTTCGGAAGCCAAAGTTTATGAGCGATTACACTAGATGTCGCCACAAGTCTAATGTGGGATATTTAATTAGCTTTACCGTTGAATGGCCATAAAACGCGGTCAACCACATCTGCAATATGGCGCCGTATTTTGTGGCGTAGGTTCTGGATTGACTGAAAATTGTTCATGAATTTATCAATGATTGTATAATGGTAAAAGCTAGACAAATACGGTTTAAAACATAATTCCACGAAGAAAAATAACGATGGTTTGATAAGGAGAATAATATTTAGAAATTTAAGATCAGCAACAGAACATTCATTAATAAGACGAGGAGAGTAGAGAGATTAGCCAGTCAGCTGTGGCGATATTGAGGCATACTGCCCAGGGTGCGTCAGACCCAATCAGAGTTCGTCCCTCGTGGAGGCGTGATTCGGCCTCCCGAACCTTTGACATATTGAATTCATACGCGGCAGAATGATCACTTACTGCGATTATGGATAAGGAAAAAGTCTCTGTATTTATTATTTTCGTTCTGAGAATTAATCCGTGCCATCAGTGGGGCAGTATTGATTAAATTATTAGAAATAAAACAAGATCCAAAAATTCTGTCGTATTTACATCGTGCCTACTAATATTTACTGTCAATATTGAACAAATCACAAAAGTAGACACAACATTTTTTATTTGTTACAATAACAATATCTTTTTTTTCTATTCATTAATGAGTTTGTTTATTCGATTAAATACGTTCTTTATTTTTAGATAAGGTAAATAAATTTAATGAATGATACTGAATGAGTAAAAGATAAAACATACTAGGGACTTTTGAGGCCCTAGTGTAAATTTCTTTTCACAAATTCGATTTACTACATCGAACACGTTCGGCGCTCCGATTGGTCCGTTTCGTTCACTCCACCAATCAAAGCGCCGAACGCGTTCGATGTAGTAAATCGAATTTGTCGAAAGAAACTTACACTAGGGCCTCTGATCGAGACTTCTAAATAGACTTAATTGTCTGACGTGAATGCTAAACTGTATCAGTTGTGGCATTTGATGGGTACAAGATATGTAAAAAAAAAAAAACTATAACACAGACTTGTTTTTCTTAGACTAATTTAACTATAGTCTTGACTATGGTGAGTAGTGTTGCCAGATCCGTTTTTCTAAATACCGGGACATAAGTGGAAAATAAGCGGGACTGGGCAGAAAAATTGGGACGCACAAAAAATGCAAGCCAATGATTACAATAATTGCAATTAACGTGCAAACTTTTGCTACCTAGATACTTAGGTAGATGAAATTATGATACTGATGAAAAAGCGGGATTTTGGGCGTCGCGCCCAGGTTCCTGGCGGGACGCATCCTGACAGGGCTCAAAAACGGGACATCTAGCAACACTAATAGTGAGCAAACGATATATTTTATACGATGACGGAAAATAGATACGATATACAGATATACAGCCTTTCCTTTCTTTCCACCGAGCATCGTCATAAATTATTATATAACTGTTATTTATAAGCCGAAAGAGTCGTAGTTCTCTGCGGGTGGAGCACCTTCTGTTGTGCCCTGACTGTTTTTTCTCCTGTATTGTGGAGGAACTAATGGAGGCCAGTGAAGGAGCTGTACACCTGGCCATCTTTTGGGGTGGTTAAATTAACATTAGCCATCAACACGAAAAAAGAAGAACAATTTATAAACCAATGTTTGTCTCACCGAGTGCAAAGGCCTATTTAGAATTAAATTCCAGAAAAGAACAAAATAAAAGAAACATTACACCTGTATTCCCCGAAGGGTTAGGCAGAGGTGTACTATTATACACCCAAAATTCGCAGATGCCATTATTGAATCCCATGTAATAGGACGCGAGCCCATTGCCATCCAGATCGCTAGACTCCATGCTGCTACTGAAAATTTCCATACAGTAAAACCCAATAACACTTTGCCCGACCTGGAAATCAAACCTAAAACCTCACGGTTAGCAGTCCACCTACCACTAGAACAATAAAGACTATAAAAGAACAAAATATGAAGCGTGAAATAGAATTCTTTTTACGTTAATTATATTTCTGACTACGCAAATAATTTATAGCATAAAGTTTATATATTAACTTTATGTTAACTCATTAAGTTAATAGTCTTTTATACAGAGGGTATAAAATGTACAAGTAATTTTCAAGCGATTGTGTCTATGCTAATTTCGTAACTGAAAGAAAGAATTTAATAGTTCATACACAATGGCCGATTTCCATTCATTGCTTATTCTTTTGATAGAACAAAAAAAAACACTAAAGAACTGCTCTAATTGGTCTCAATTAAAATATCTACTTGACTTTAAAAGTCAGTTACCCAAAAACCCAAGGTTGCTTGAGTGTTTGTCCATGTGACCTTTAATACAGGATATACAGGATAATACGAGGTCCTCGGCTCGATTCCGGGGTCGAGCTAAGTGCTAGTGAGTTTTTCTGCTCTCAGTAACGTCACGGAATTTGGCGCGCCCACATGGAGCTCAATAACGCAATTGGTGAAACGAAGGTGTACAAAAGTACACCTCTGCCTAATCCTTTGGAGAATACAGGCGTGATGCTATATTAAAAATAGTGTAAATTTTATGAGTATGATAAACACGTTTTAAGAAACATTCAGGTAAAGTTGGATTTAAGTACTTATTATAAATCCCCGTCACGTAGGTATTTAAACAAAGAAAAGTTTAAATACGCTCTTTACAACATCTTACGCACTTTACCCAGTTTACGTGTATATAGACGTTACGTGATTTTATTTACGCAAAGTTCCCGTTTTTAGTACCTCATTTTATTAGATACTAGCTTTTTCCCGCGACTTCGTACGCGTGGAATTTAGAATCTGATATTTTCCTGCGGTAAAATGTAGCCTATATTTTAAGTTAGACCTCTAACAATACATCGGTGGAAACTGCATTCTATTCCATGCAGTAGTTTTTGCAGACAGAACAGACAGACAGTCAGACAAAATTTCTAAAACGGTTGTTTTGTCTTCAGTTGCTGGAATAAAGACTCTCATATTAGTTTTTCTCCAATATATACATCGGCCTGTTATAATTTTATTATATGTATATGTGCTTGAGTTGGTTAAGGGTTGTCAGGATATTGAAAATTGTGTAATTATCTTGTTGTATACATGGTTTCACGGTTTAGACATAGATGTGCTCCAGTTAAACGATATTTTTTTAATAGAATTACACTGAGTTTATGAGATATATAAAAAAGTGGTTCGCACCTGGATTTCTCTTATTCCGCGGATAGAATAACAATGGAAAATAGTACATATCAAACCCGGAATAACTGTCTGTAAGCCATACTATATTAGGTCTATGCTAGAATCGAACCCGCGACCTGTAGCGCACAAAATCAATCACTTAGCCACTGAAACAATCATGGCGTCAGAAACATAGAAACTTAGAATTATGATTTATATGATTGTAAAATCCAAACATGTACAGCACTATATTCTACATTACATAACATCACGCCGATTCCTCGAAGGGCAGAGGTGTGCTATTGTACACCAACATTTCGCCGATGCCGTTATTAAGTCCTATGTAATAGAGGGCGAGCCTATTGCCATCTGCCGGGCACAATTCCAGACTCCTTGCTGCTACTGAGAATTTCCATACAGAAAAACCCAATAACACTGCCCGACCCGGGAATCGAACCCAGAAACGCTCGGCAGTCGCATTTGCGACCACTAGATTATTGGGGCAGTATTCTAGTTCTAGATAATTCTAGATGTAACAAAGGCATCCAGTAGAACTCGAAACTCATAGGAAATGCCGACGCCATCGAGTAAAAAAAAAATGTAAAAGTGATAGAAAAATCCTAATTGCAAAATAAATCATTTCATTTCATTTCATAGTTTCAACTATTATAAAAGCGTTCTTATGAAAATCAGGAATTCACTATAACACACATTAAACAGATAAAAATATAACCCTGCTTTTATTGGCGCACACTGAGGGTAAAATATTTCCCCAAGTTACTTAAAAAATGCCGACACTAATCCAAACCATAAAGTTACAAAGAGCGCCAGACTTATTAATTTTCAACTCTAATTAAAACAGAGGTCATTGCTTGTCGGATCCACATAGTTAGGCTTTAAATTTAAGACCTAACCGCGGGGCATTAGTTGTGATGCACGTTTAATTAAACATGGTTTAGCTAAACCACCAAACTGGTTACCAGTTTAAAAGTTTGAAATACTCGTAATTTGGGTATTTTCTAGTTAGACCTCTGCTTATGAAGGATTGGGCAGAGGTAGGTGATACCTACGCCTTCTTACTCTGTCCTTTTGTCTTTTGTAATCTTGGTAACACCAAATAATACGCAATGTACAGAACATCAGGTTTGAGATATTCGTAAAAGCACATTTCATCACAAAAATATCGTTTTTTCTATTTTTAACGATTTTTAGCGGTTTTTTTGCAATTCACTCATAATTTTGTGGGTGTACGAGTTAAACCGGCTTCAAATTCGGACTCAGCGCATCGAAATACATGACGGATGGGTCTGGTCAAAAGTACTGACCACTTTTTTTTATGTGCCTGTTTAATTAAATCCACCCAAAATTTAAAAATTTACACGGAGTACGCGTCTATGACAAAATATATTCTCAGTCTATACCTATAGCGCAATTTAGTAAGGTACGGAGGGGCTTGTAGAAACAGAAGTAAGAAAGAATAAATTAATATTCCTTGTATAAAGTACAATAAAAATAAAATAACACGGAAATAAATATTTTTTAACTGATAAGTAAAAGAACATGCAGTCAACAGTGGCTGGTAGCTACATTGCAATAGATAGACTTTTATAAAACAAACAAAGATTAAAAAGGAAACTAGAGCAAGTGTCCTTCGTGTGCAAAAATAGGAATCGCGTAAGTTGTTGCTATTTCATGTCATCATAATGCCAAACTCACTGATTTTCAGCAACGTCTAGAAGTAGGTTTCTGCGAGATAAATCGGCGCTTGTCGCGGTCCGTCCTCTGATGGGATGGGTTCTTCACATATCAAGACCCCTTCGTGCCTCGGAAAGCACCTTAAGCAATGGCGCCCGGTTGTCATACGAATACCTATGACAATCGCTACGAGAGTCGGCGTAACAACTCGGTCATCACTATCTCCCATTAAATAGGTGGTGGGGGTTAGAGGGCAGTCGCTCCGTGTAAAGTAACTCTTATTCAGTTGCGTGTAGTTATGTAAGTCGAGCCCAACATATTATAGTTGACAAATGGCTTAGCTGATGATGAGGTTTTTGGTCTGTTCCTTCTATTAATTTTATTAGTTTCCCACCATCCCTTTCTTGTCGTATGGTGTCTGCGCTTATAGAATTCGGACAGGTTCGGACGGTCAGTAAGACTTCTATCGAGCCTGACTGCCCATGACTTAGATGCTAAAGGTTTTTTAACTGGAGGAGGCGTTTTATGCAACCCAAGCTACACTACTAATAATTATCGCGTCTTGCGCCATGTTATAAAGTTCAAAATATAATATACTTTCGTCTATTTTCACTATCAACAAGTAGCGACACATTTCATAACCCAAAATTCTTATTAGGTTATGTTATGTAAATACAACACAATCTCAAGCTTATACGAGTCCTGAACATCACTCCCCTCTTACGTTCGTCGTTGAATAACTAATAGCAAATTGACGGGTGATTTACGTCATAATGTCGTGTAACGTAGGGATATTAGTTTTCTCAGAATACGTAAATATTTTTATTTTTTTCCTTTCATTAATATTTTTTTCTTGAATTTCATTAATTCATATTTATGGTTGCATAACATCAAGCCTGTATCTCCAGAAGGGTTTGGTAGATATTTTGTACACGCAAAATTTTCGCCGACACCGACCCTAGTGCATACTGAGCACAATCCCAAACTCCAAGCACTACTGAGAATATCCATATAGGTAGACTAAATCAATATCACTTTCTCCGATCCGGAAATCGAACCCAGAACGCTCAGCAGGAGTGCTTATCACCGATAGGTTAATGAGAAAGTCTTATATAAGTTCGTTGTTTAATGAAATTCAGGCTCATCAGATATTTACTTTGTTGGGTGGCTAATTTTCCACCACGGCCTGTTCGTAAATTTATCGGCGTAATATCTTTTTTTGAAGATTGGATTGAAAGACAATTAGAGTATCCATAGGGTCTTTTACCTATCTGTTCTCCGGAGGACCATTTAGAACCGTGCACCTAGAATATCGACGTTTCGATAGACCATAAAAGGACGCGTGACAAAAAAAATTGACTTGACTTTTAGAGTTCATCGTACAACAGAAGTGCAGCCTCGTGTGGCATAAAATAATATCGTGTATTTTGCACGCACGCACCGCTGTCACATTACGACAGCCTCAGTCACTTTCACCCTTCCTGAAAAGCCTAATTTCCCTAAGGTTTTTGGAGGTTGGACGGCAGTCACTTTGCAAAAGATCAACAGAATTACAAGGAAAACAAGAAAAAACGGAACAATATCCACGTCAAAATGTCTTTTATTTTCCGACAAGAAGGAAAAATATTCATTTTAATATTCTAATATTTCCGGAACAAGGAAATAATGACAATTTATTTCGTTAGGACCCTTGGATAATACTTTTATCCTTAGAGAAAAATATTTTAGTTATCGCCTTGGTGTATTAATAAGACAAGCTTTGGATTTTTAGAGCGTCAGTGTTACCTTATAACTAAGGTAGGATAGAAAGGATGCAAGTCCCAAAAAAATGGATGGGTTGTGTTAAAATTAACATTGCTGTTAAGAAAATCCTAAGTTAATGTCTAATAGAAATCTGAATGGAAGAAGACATATTGCGCCAATCACAAATGAAAATGGGATATGTATAGAAGAATTATGATGATGAGGATGCTGCCGAAATTTTTATTTTTATCATCTTCACTTAGTTTAAAAGCCTGCTTTTACGATAGCAATGAAAATACAGAGAGTAAATATTTTTAAATGGAAAACAAATCATTTTTCATTCATACTTTTTGTATATTTGGTCACACATTGTTTACATTTTCTTATTTTATCGGCCAGTTACATGTTACATACCTAAGCTTGTATAATTTATACGCAAGGAAAACGCTTTTCATTCGCAAAATTTTGTGACACGGATCGTTTCATTCGTGCATTAGCTTTTGCTTGCCGATGTCGGAATTATAATAAAAAAAATCGCATCCGAGTGTATTTTATTTTACACTTACCTGGAATTGATGGTACGACCAGGCGCGGTTGCACCCCAACACTTAGTCACATCAACAATAAAGGGGGGGAATTGAAGAAAAAATTAAATCTAATATTATTAATATAAAAAACCTAAATATTTTTGATTTCATTGTATAGACGTTTTAAGCAGGAATTTAATGATTTGTTTAAAATTTTCGTAAATTGACAATTTTTAGGTTTGTCCAATTTCACGTGTACGATTGGGGGGAGGGTCATGGCCCCTACGCCCCTCCCCCCTGGACCGTCACTGGGTACGACACAGTTTATGGTGTCTGCAATCTCAATATTAAATCTCTTCAACCATCATGCTTTAACTCTTCAAATAGGTAAGCAGAAGTGTTATACCACATTTACGAGTGTATGTAGCTGTCTCTTGATAATATTTGGTGGACGTTAGAAAGAAATAGTTAGCAATTTAAAAGAACTACATAACATAGCATCACGCCTGTATTCCCCGAAGGGTTGACAGAGGTGACTTGTACACCTAGATACGCTGCTTAACCTTGCAAATGCGCTGATCTGTGTGGTAGCCATGTAACTACGAAATCGTAGTATATATCATCATACAATCACGCCTGTATTCCTCGAAGGGTTAGGCAGAGGTGTATACTCACATTTTGCCGATACCGTTATTGAGTCCCATGTACTAGGGGGCGAGCCGGGCGCAGTTCCAGACTCCGTGCTACTACTGAGAATTTTCATACAGAAAAACCCAATAACACCGCCTGACTTGGGAAATGAACTCAGGACCTCACGCTCAGCAGTCACTCTTACGACCACTAGACCAATGAGACATTAATAATAATTTCTTTACATATATAACGTAACCGTGGAACATATAATAATTTACCTCTATCTTAGCCACTTTAAAACGGGGGCAAACAATCTTTACTGCTGACAATATTAAGTTTTATCCACCTACTTCATTTTATTTACTATACCGTTTAAAGGAATATTTTCTTTAGGTGTTCAGGGATATTTGCGCAAGGACTCACTTGAAAACTAATCGTTATAACTTGCCTACGTTTTGCGAACTGACGTCTTATGAGGGATTTATAATAAGAGAGGGAACAATAGCTCCATAAAATGGCGTAGATTAAAATGTCAAGCCAATTTTTTTACTAAAATTCCTTCAGATCAAAGAACCGAGTATCTCTCTAAATATAAGATTACAATCTCTAATCCATTTTTGTACTAAAAGACGGCACAGAAGCTGTGATTTTATCTGGTGAAAAGCGACAGACGTTTTAAAAACTATACAATGGCTGAATCCTTCCAGCTTGATAATAAACAAATAAATTCAGGCCATTGCTATCTCAGATGAGGAAGGGTCTCTTCTCAGAATGAGAAGATTTAGGCTTTTGGTCCACGACGTTGGTGCTGGCTGGGTTGGTGAACTACACACACCATCGAGGATTTTATGGAGCCCTCTCAGGTGCAGGTTTCCTCACGATGTTATCCTTCACCGATAACACAAGTGATAATCAAATTCTGATACGCACATGATAAAATAAAATTGTGAAGAGTCAGAGGTGCGGGCCTTAGCATTTGCCCGCGACTTCGTCCATGGACTTCTGGATCTCGACAACAGCGCTACCTGCCGGGTCCACCCAGGTATAGCTAAGAACCAACCAGGAGAACCTATGTACAAAAAAAAATCATCAAAATCGATCAAGCCGTTAAGGAGAAAAATTACGAACACACGCATATCGGAATTTTATATTTATAAATATTCTTAGATTTAATTTTATTTGACTCTGTTGTTTTATTCCGTCGTGTCTGATGTAACAGGGAGTGAACCTATTTCCATCTACGGGCCACAATTCCTAACTCCAGGTTACGGAACCTGAGAATTTTCTAGCAATAAAACCCAACAACAGTTTGCTCGACCACCCAGATCTTTACGCTCGGCAGCCTCGCTTACGACTAGACTAAAGGTAATGTAGTATCTACTTTGGTAGAGATTATTTATGAATTATCTAAATAGGAAGCAGGTATTCAAAGGCCAACAAGAAAGATGCCTTTTTTTATCTTTTAAAAAATACCATTATTTGTCCGTATATACATTTTTCCCCCGAAATATACCCCTAAATAAAGCAACGAATGTTTGACATCACATACTGAACACAACATCGCAATGATGGATGGAAATGTCGGAGTCGGTACGTTAACGACGTAAACTTTGAATGGCAACCATACAACGCAGTGACGACTCAGAAATGTAACACAACATAACAACATCACACCAAAGGCGAGGCGAACCACCGCCGTTTAGCCGGAAGGAGTCCCCCCCCCCCCCCGGGTGGAGGATAGCCCATGATGGATTCTCAGAACGCAAATCGAAAAGGTGTACTATTGTACACTCAAATTTCGCCGATGTTATTCTTAAGTCCCATGGAATAGGGGGCGAGCCTGTTGCCATCAAACGGGTACAGTTCTAAACTCTTTGATGATACTGAAATTTTCTAAAATCTATATATTTGTTGTTGCCCGGCTCCTCCTGTCATATTGAGTATTTTATCAATTAGTATTTAAGAGTAACCGCGCTTACAACTAGACCAATGTGCCAAGATTGAGAAGTCCTGGGTTAAATTCCCAGACGTTGGAATTGTTCCAAATCTGTTCGCTTCGAATTGCAGGGATTAGCGAAATCTCTCCGCACTGAAGAAGAACAAGAGAACGCAAGAAAACAAGAGAGGAGCCTCCCAAGTCAAGATATCTGAGATCGTCTGGTGTATTTTGGGCAGTCAGCCTCGAAACCAACACTGATGACTTAACTAGTCTGCTTCCATCTTTCCACTACGAAACCTTCTGGTGTTTACCTGCAATGTGGCAGCAAAATGAGTGTTCCAAACAGTATATTTGGCTAACAAATTCCACAATTCCACAACTCGGAACCCCTGCTTCAATCGACCAGCTCGATTGTTTTTAACATAATGTTTGCAGTTCAGGCAAAGTGTACACCTGGGGGGCAATTCAAGCTTGATAAGAGATACTGTCGAAATCGAAATATATTGAACACACATGGCGGAATATCACTCGCGTACTTTTTTCTGAACTGTCCTAAGTTGCTTATTCTTTACACCGCACGATATGAAAAATAATGGTCTGACACATAGACTTAGAATTTCGCTAACGCTAACTCTGACCCAGTCAAATATTGGTGACTCAATAGAAATAGACATAGTCTCTAAAATAGACTCATGTCGAATCGCCCTTTTTTGCTCGACATGAAAATAACTCTTGCCATGGTGAAAAGATTAGCCTACAAAAACGTTCGTTAGCTGTTTGCCGTGCGCAGGATTGACTTATGTATCAACATCTTAGGGAGGCTCTGTTGAATTTTCCACATGCAACAGAGAGGAAATGATAATATTTCTATACTTAGAACACACTTCGTTACATGTAAATGGCAATTTTTTGTCTGTAATTCCACCACGAAGTCTGTACTTTCAATAGCGGCCATTAGCTCCTCTCGCGTGACAAGTGGCAAGGTATCACGCTGGATAGAAGGAAGGCCGTTGTCTTGGGGGAGACGCCGGCCTCGTCCCGAAGGTCGGAGCCACTAGTGAACCCCGACTTGTAAAGCTTATATTTGCATCGGCTGATTTCAGTTCGTAATCTATAAAGAAGAAAAGTCTGCCACGACACAAAGAACCTAAAGTGGTCGGTGAAACAGGCTGTATCAAAATAACAAAAATATCTTTAAAAAAATAACCAATTAATCTGTAGTCCTGTCAGTGTCAATTTAATCGAGTCAAAATTTTTAACTTTTAGCAACTTTTTCTTAACAAATATGTCGATAAATTTTGGTCCAATTTCCTTGGGTTTGTGTTTCACCAAATCTATTTTAAAATATCAACCTATTTCACAGAATTTTAAGTATAGCAACCGTTGTAAGTGAGTATGATGTTGAAATTGGTTGGTTAGTTCGTACCTTATTGACGATCGTATAAGATCAAAGCTATTTATGTTATAGATGCTTAGGATATCTTGTTTACACAAGCTGTAGCTAAACGTTAATAAAAAGTAAAATAAATCCAATCCAAGGTCCTAGGCAGCAGGTACGATTGGAGCCAGCCAGCTGAACACTAGATCAGTGCCGGCCCGGTGAAAATTTTAGGATGGAGCGACATCCAATAATGGCGCCCCTTTGCCTCCTAATACCTATAATACCAGTTATGCGTACGAGCATGGGACTTGGAAGATCTCGACAACATCTTAAACCTATAGATTTTTTTTTTCTTTACCTCTGATGTGCCCGGTGCCGGCGCCCCCTGGAACTCGACGCCTGGAGCAGCCGCTCCGTTCGACCTATGGTAGGGCCGGCCCTGCACTAAATTTACAGTTACCTGTTGGAACATCATTTTGAAGTTGTTTTTATGATTGTTTTACAGTACGTATAATGGAAAACCTAAACATTTAATCTGCTTCAAGCAATGGACTGCCAAAATGGTTGTAGAAATTATATTAAGTGCAATGAACTTGAAATGTCGGTTAGGTGACAGCCATAACAAGAAACTGGTATGGAATATGAATACATATTTTTCTTTTATATACAATTTGATTAAGCAGTCATAAAGTAGTGGTTCACCGCTTGCCTTCAGTCCAAAGGTCTGAGTTCAAACCCGACCTGCACTTCCGACTTTTCGGAATCATGTGCGGATTAGAATTTGTTTATCACTTGTGTTAACGGTGAAAAAAAAAAAACATCGTGAGGGAACCTGCATGTCTATGCAATAGACAGCAATGAGCCCGCTGAACTGGCAACTCGATTGGCAAAATGTGGGTGTAGACCTAAATTAAGGTGTTAACTATGTGGTGTTAAATACCTAACAATATTTTCAGATTCAATTTTTTTTCAGATCTGTTCTGAAAACCTAATTAGTTACCTATTTACCAATTCTAAACAAACCATAATAGACAGAACCCAATATCACCAAATACCTATAGATAAGCACCTCTTGTGTCTAAATGGCACTAAAGAGCAAGGCTGTTAAGTGGGGTGTGGTAAATAACACGTTTTAGGGAGGACGCTCAATTTGAATTTGAATTTGAAAAGGCGCAAGCGATCGTTCACTTATTTTACTGATCAGTTTCACTCGAATATCACCTGTTCGCACACAAACTGTACACTGAACCGTTTTTAGCAGATGCCTTTTTATTTCGATATAACAAATTCATCTAAATATACTATTTAATTAGTAATATATTATATGATTTAAACTCTAATAGATCTAAAATATAAAGGTGGTTATCATTGTCGTGATATTCGAAATTACTTGCCTATATTTATTGCTTTCCAAAACAGTTGACTCATCTGCAGTCTTAGCTGCATATCATGGTTATGTAGGTTCCATAATAAGATATGGGATAATACTCTAGGGGCACTCTGTATGCAAAGATGATGCTTTTAAGGTACAAAAGAGATGGGTAAGATCAATTTTTGGTCTTAAACAAACAGAAAGCTGTAAAGAACATTTAAAAAAAAACTTAAGGTATTAACCCTACCGTGCATCTATATTTAGGAAACTATCCATTTTGTCAAATCAAATATAAATAAATTTGAGAAATATAGAAGCAGAAGACACAACAATAACATTTGTTGTCCAAATAATAAAATAACTTTTTTTAATAATAGCATATTTTGCATATTTTATACCTATATTTACAAATAAACGATTTTGAATTTGAATTTTTATATACCCGATTACCTCATTAATTTGAACATATTTTCCATCGTCGAATTCCCTTATTTGACGTAAAACTAAATATGCAAGATAATAATGTATCTTTTTTCCAGGACATAATACCGAATTCAAAAGTGCTGATCCTACAAGAAATGAATGAACCAGTTCTGAACATGGCTGTTTCAAAAGCTGCTACACTTTTGGGAGCCGCTGATGTGAGAATAACAGATGCAATAGTTTGGGACCATAACTATAATGGCGGGTGGGTACCTAGTATTTCTTTTGATGCTTAAGGGACCGGCGATGATTTTTCCATACAAACGTAATCCAGGAATCATTTCCAATTAGAATATATTCCAAATTAATATTCTGTTATTCGGATTAAGACATTCAGACAAAATCTAGGTACCTGTTAAAAAAAATATTTACTTACCTAAAACGAAATCTAAACGAATTACATTTTGTACATTTTACGGCGTAATTAACTCGTTTTCTTTTTATTTGTTCTGCATTCAAAACATTAATATTTGTAATATAATTTCAACAGGAACATAGTTAGTATTTTTTCGTTATAAATTGTTAAGTATAGGTACGCACTACGGGAACACGAGTGAAACGACCGCTGGCTCGAGACGCACTGCTGTATTCGTCGGAGAGGGGCGCGCGCGCGGTAACGCCGGCCGTGCGCACACACATGCGCTGCTATGTACATACTTATACACTATCTATATAATTAAGACTCATACATAACATTTCCCCACCCTAAATAAGAATTATACAATATTAATCAACTTGCGTAATCAACCCTTGGGATATCACGCAAAACCCTGTTGGGATGTCTGGAAGGCAGTGACGGCGTACTCGAAGTGTGCTCTGCACTCTGCCCCCCCGCAACATCGGGCCGAGTTGTCGGTTGCGGACTTGACGGGCGCGATGTTGAATCGGAATTCTCCACTTCGTCGACATCCCAACTTTGTTCAGCGTTGTTGTCATCATCACCTTTATATAAAACTATTTGGTTTTTGTGTTTTTTAACTAATACTGATGTCGAATTGTCACTAATGAGATACATAATTCTTCCAATTTTCTTTACAATCATTCCTCTGCACCATATAAATTTATTGTTATTGGCAAATTTTTTATATAGCACCTCATTACCAGTTGCGAAAGATTGTTTATTGCTACCGCCATACGAGTTACACTGCAAACACTGTTTTCGTTTAATGGCTGTGGCCAACGACGCGTGTGAGGGTGATGACGGCTTTGGCAACATCAGGTCTAGCTGTGACCGTAGTTTCCGCCCAAAGACTAATTGAGCCGGCGAGAACCCTGTGACAGAATGTATGGAGTTTCGGTAATCAAAGAGATATTTTAGCAACTTTATCCCACACTCTTTGTGACTGTTACTAGTAAGGATACACGACTTAATTCCTTTTTTTGCTATTTTTACAAAACTCTCAGCCTGACCATTGCTCGCGGGATTATAAGGCGGTGACGTCACATGCTCGATACCGTTTAGTGCACAGAATTTTTGAAATTCATGGGACGTGAAAGCCGTGCCGTTGTCGCTGACAATAGTGTGTGGCAACCCAAACCTAGCTATAAACTCGTACAACTTTTCAACCGTGGCTGACGATGTAGTTGTAGCGCACATGTCATATGTTTCTACCCATTTCGTGTAGGCATCCACAATTACTAGATAATAACGATTATTTAAAGGGCCTAGATAATCAATGTGGAGTCTATAAAACGGTTGCGGTGGATATGGCCAGGGAGCGAGTGGAGCGCGGGCCGGGGATGGTCGTAATTGTATGCATACTCTGCATGAGTTTATCAATTTTTCTAATGCCTTATCAATACCCGGAAACCAAAAACGAGATCGAGCTTCGGCCTTCGTTTTTACGATTCCCAGATGCGAATTATGAAGCTCATTTATTATATTTTTTTGTAAACTTTCTGGAAGTACCACTTTATGTCCTCTCATAACACAACCATTTTCGTAAGATAGCTGGTTCCTACACACATGGAAGGGTTTTATTTTTATGTCTGCCAGTTTCCTGGGCCAGCCGTTTAATATAAAATCAATTACTTTCCCTAAAATATTATCTTGACTTGTTTCTCTACGCAACACGTCTAATGTTACTGGCAAGCTACCCTCTACTATGAAGTGTACATAAGAAGCGCGATCTATGGGCGTGGCGGCAGCGGCAGCGTGTACACTACTAGTATTGCGCTTACATTCTACGCTTGCCTGTGGGTCCGGCAGACTAGCACGGGATAAATAATCCGCGCTGTTATTTTCGCTCCGAACGTATTCAATTTTATAGTTATACGCACTGAGAAACAGTGCATATCTTTGCAGCCTGTTAGCCGAGACCTCTGGTATGCCTTTGTAAGGGCCGAAAATCGAGATCAATGGCTTGTGGTCAGTACGTAAAATGAATGGGTCTGATTTACCATACAGGTATTGATGAAATCTTCGAACTCCAAAAATAATTGCCGTTGCCTCCTTTTGTATCTGTGAATAGCGTTTTTCGGCAGCATTTAGTGTGCGAGACGCGAAAGCTATGGGACGCTCAAGTCCGTCCTTATCAATTTGCGATAAAATCGCGCCTAGTCCATTCGGTGAAGCATCCACAGTCAGAACTAATTGTGCATTAGGGTCAAAATGTGCTAAAACTTGATCGGACGTTAATTGCTTTTTAATTTCAACGAATGCTTTTTGGTGTTCATCTGTCCAGCACCATTTAACTCCCTTTTTTAATAAATTATACAACGGACTAAGTATATCGGACGCCCCGGATACAAAATTTCTGTAGTAGTTTACTAGGCCCAAAAACGATTGTAATTTGCCTAGGTCAGTAGGAACAGGTGAATTCTCGATGGCTACAACTTTGTCGGGTGATTTTTTAAGGCCGTCTTTATTTATTATGTACCCTAAATAATTAATTTCGTTTTTGAAAAATTCGCACTTATCCTTCTGCAAAGTTAACCCCGCCTCCTGCAACCTCTGTAGTACAGCTGTTAGCCTTTCCCAATGTAAAGCCGGTTCGTCTGCTGTTATGAGTACGTCGTCAAGTAGACATAGCACACCATCCATGCCGGACAAAAGGTTTTCCATTGCGCGTTGAAAAATAGACGGTGCGCTCGACAGTCCGAAAACCATGCGCGTATATTTGAACAACCCGCGATGAGTATTTATGCATGTGATCTTTTGTGACTCGTCATCCAAAACAAACTGATTGTAAGCCATAGACAGGTCTAATTTAGAAAACTGTTTTCCTCCGTGTAATTTTGAAAATAGTTCGTGGACCGTCGGCAATGGGTATTGTTCAACAATCAACTGTTTATTTATCGATACGGAATAGTCTGCGCATAACCTTACACTACCGTTGCGCTTTAATACCGGCACTACAGGTGACGCGTACTCGGAGTGATCAACCTGTTTTAAAACCCCCAATTCTACCAGACGAACAATTTCTTTATCTACCTTATCTCGTAAGGCGAAGGCGATCGGGCGAGCTTTAAAAAAAATAGGGGCAGCATCATCTTTAAGGCGCAATTTCACTAGAAATTTGTTAAACGTGCCTAACTTGTCGGAAAATACGTTTTTAAATCTGTGTTGCAAGTTGTCGATATTTATAAAATTACAAGGAGCTAACTGTAACTTAAAACTTGATAAAAAATCTCTACCGAGTAGCGGCGGGCCTACTCCGTCGCGTACTACGTAGACGTCTAGTGTGTGCGTTTTTTGTTTATATGTTACTGGTAACTGAGTGAGGCCTATACATACGATATTACTACCCGTATATGTAAATAATTTCTTTTTAGGGGATAGCAAAGGTAAATTACTAAAATATCTCTTGTACATAACCTCTGAAATTATTGTAACAGCGGATCCACTATCGATTTCAAATCTGAACCGTGACCCGTTCACTGAAACAATTTCTGTCATAGGCTCCCCGGACTCAGAGTTGATGTTAAACAAAAACTTACCGTCATCCTCCTCCTCACTCACCTCATCGGCCACAACACATTTCACTTTACACATTCTACGCAAGTGTCCCTTTGTATTGCACTTCTTACACGTATAATTCGCGAACCGACACTGAGCTGATGTATGATTTTTACGACCGCACACGGCACATTTTTCTTTGACCGGATCCTTCACGTGAGCCGCACTTCGTCCCTGTACTTTGAACACTGTGTGTTCCTGTTGCTGCAAGGCGGGCGCGGCTGCGGCAGCGCCTGCCCGGGCGCACCGCACGCTCTCCGCCAGCTCCACAGCCTTTGACAGAGTCAAGGTATCGACGTCCTTCGCGAAGAGTTTGTCTCTCTCGGGCCCCGCCAACATTCCCATCACGAAACGGTCTCGTAGTGCTTCTTCCACATTGGAAAAACTACAATGTGCTGTGAGGCCTCGCAGTCGAGCCGCCCATTGCGTATGCGTTTCCCCGGGTTGTTGCACGGCCGCGTAAAAGTTGTATCTTTCACCGAACCCGCACTTTTTCGGTGTGAAATGGTTATCGAGCAGTCGCAATATATCTTCAAACGGCACCTCTTCAACCTGCTTCGGCAACGCTAAATTCGCCGTAAGCTGGTAGGTAGCGTCGGTGAGTGCGCTCAACAAAATGGCGCGTCTTCTTATTCCCGTGGCGTCGTTTTGCACGGATATGTCGTTCGCTATATACCATTGTGTGAGGCGATTTTTGTACGCCTTCCAATCCTGTACAGTGTGGTCGAAATTACTAAGTATTCCGAAACTATAGTGAGCCATTTCTAGCGTAGGTAGATCTCGTCGCCAATGTTAAGTATAGGTACGCACTACGGGAACACGAGTGAAACGACCGCTGGCTCGAGACGCACTGCTGTATTCGTCGGAGAGGGGCGCGCGCGCGGTAACGCCGGCCGTGCGCACACACATGCGCTGCTATGTACATACTTATACACTATCTATATAATTAAGACTCATACATAACATAAATCATTAAAAGAAATCGAAAAACAAAGTTTTCATTCATAATTATGTGGACTACGGAACACATCCAAATTTATCATAAATTTTGAACACTAGTATTGATGTCGCATCAAGCACCGTTTGGTCACAGTATAAGTATTAAAAAAAAATATGTTTTTTTAGATTAGTTTTTAATTTGTGCTTTCCTATAATTGAAGGAGTACACTTTATTTGATACCGTATGTTAAACTTGTGAATTTATGGATATATTCTATGTTGGAGACCCTTAAATAAATAAATAAAATAAAAATAAATCATTACATATTATAAAATGCGACATCTGCCTATTTGTCCACGCTTATAACTTGAGAATCACTTAAACAATTTACATCTTTTTCTTAGGTATTTCGCCTGGCCAACTAGAAAAAGGATTATTATA
Organism: Shargacucullia verbasci; assembly: GCA_947562105.1. Classification (NCBI taxonomy): domain Eukaryota; kingdom Metazoa; phylum Arthropoda; class Insecta; order Lepidoptera; family Noctuidae; genus Shargacucullia; species Shargacucullia verbasci. The sequence goes on along the minus strand of OX387302.1, from coordinate 2,967,967 downwards.
TACCCCTAGATTCGTAGGAAGATAAAAGTATGTTTGTCTGTCTGTCATCTTTTGATGAAATGGCTAAACCGATTTTGATGAAATTTGATATGGAGATAAACTAAATTCCTTCTTACTTCTTATTCTGCGGCAAAATATATTGTTCCCATGGGAACAGTCTCTATACTTCCGTATAGAAACTGTTAAGTTCGGAACAGCAGCTTTTTTTATATAAATTTAGAGCTGACCTGACGATGACTTTTGTTGTAATGTAAGTAGGTATATCATTGTATTGTAGGACGAACGTTACTGTAGCTCTTAAACTCGTATTGCGATTTTGGGTATGAAGTATCACAATATTATGTTTATTATGTAATAAATAAGTAAAAAATAAAAGGTATTGTTTTGATTTTATTTTAAAATAAACTCATAAATGGGTAACCGTCAGATATTTTCGGCTTTTAGACTTGATGGATTTAAAATGACTGTTGTTGAATTTAATATAAAAAATCCTCATTTTAATAAATAATTTTAACAAAAAATCTTTTGGGAAACACCCGCAAGGTTTGGTGTCGAATTCTATTCTGCTCAAATGTTGAAACAGCTTATATCGGATGTTGTTTCCAATGAAAGCTGGAAAGATCGACTTAAATTTCGTTTCCGAGCTATGGACATAATTTACAAAGTCATCCGGCGGGACTTGTAGTCCCCCGAAGCGAAGCTCTGATATATAAATTTTTCACATTTACTTCGTCTGCATATGAGGAGGCGTAATTAACTATCGATAGGCAGTGAAGATTGTGTCTTTCGACATACCTTCGCAATAAATAACCGCAGATGTAGCGGAATGCGTTTTCTTCCGGAATGTCGTACTTCTGATTTGTAAAGCTCTCTTGTCGCTGTGTATGATGTGGATTCTGGACAGTTACTTGAACATGAGGTCTATTTTTAATAAATTCTACATATTGTGTCAGTATATTGTCGAAATCTTCGGTACAGTTTGTAGCGTCATACAAATTTAAAATCTGGTTTAAAAATTTTTTTCGGAATGCCCTCGTGTTCTGTAAGCAAGTGGGTTCCCGACAATTCCCGCCAGCCTGCCTCACAAGACCAAAGAAAATTTCCATGCAATCATTATTAATTCTTCGTGTGAGTATTTATTCGTATCCCTAAAACTTAATGTCGTTAAGTAACTACCGAAGTGTATTAATTGTTACGTTAAAAGCATTTATAAATTTCATTGTTTTGGTGACATCACAGTCATTTATTTTATTTTTAACTTTCATGCTATTCAACAGATTTTGAGCTTTGTCCAGCAAATCTTCTTGTTCAATGTTACCCCTATATGGTTTATTGAAAGGTTTCGGAGAGTCGATATTATCTGAATTTAGTAAATCAAAGAGGTTGTTCATGGTTTCAACAAAATGTATGGTACTATTAGCAACTTTTAGGGTACCCGGCGATTCGTAATTTTTTAATGCTGCCGCAAAGGAATTACTGAACACTTGAACGGCTACTCGAACATTTTGTCTTTGAAAATTTATTTATTTCACAAACACTTAAAACACTAACATTACAGGTACAGTAGGAACCTAATTCGTTAGTGAGGCACTTTTATTAACTACATAATATACATAATTAAAATAGAATAATGAAGGTAAAAGAACTTAAAACACTATGAACACGTAGTACAGAAAATTATAATAAAAGTAAAATTAAACAATAAACTTAAAACACTATGAACATTTACAAAAAATTAAAATTAAAATAAACAATAAAACACAATAACAATCGGTAAATACTATATTATCCTATTCTATCTTATAACATAATGTATATAACAGAATCCTTGCGAGTTCACTGAATTGACACGAAAAAAATTATTTGGTTGTATATGCGAATTCGTTAGACGAGGAGCTGATCAAATTTCTTTGATTTTATCATCTTCATACATGTATAGAATATCCTCCTACCGAGCAGTTTGACCGTCAAATTCAAAGTTGTAATTTATTTAATTGTTTCGAACGCACTTCATCAAGTGAGGAACATCAAATATATAATAAAGTTTATGGCCGTCAATTTCAAAACATACGTTTTTTGTTAGAGACTCTTAATGTATTTTTTGAAAACGCCAAACTGTAGTAATACCAATTAAAACTAAATATTCTAGTTGTATATCTTACTTGAATAAACTTTTAATATTTTCAGAATTTTCTCAGACATGGCGGATATAATATTCGTGAACACCAAAACGCACATGTGCATCCAGCGATTTGCTGATATGTCTTCGGTGCCAGTGCTGTGCATGCTGTCTAGGACCCATGCCAGCATACAGTCACTTGCAACGGTCATGGCTATCATGGTAAATCTTGCGTATTTTATTACCAGCGTCCCTTTTCAGATTTTTTAAGTGAAGGTACTTTAATGTCGGTTCCATAATATAAGTATCCATTCCTGGTGACCCAACGGAGCCAAATCAGATGGAGTCCCGACTGCACTGCCTTTCGCAGAGTATCACGCGAAATTGGCCGAATTAACTAGGAATTTTGACATTTCAGGAAGAATTCGGAACGATGCAAGGCATGAACGTAGCATATGTAGGTCCACCACACCCAGTCCTCAACTCTTATTTACTCCTGTGTCCCATGCTTGGAGCTAATATCAAATTCAAATGTTGCTGTCAAGTAAGTAAGTCTACTAATAGTTTTAGTGGAACATCTAAAATGTCCAAATGTACCGAAACATCTAAGATGCATTATCATCGTCATAAATGTAGGTATATAGCTACATTTATCTAGTGATCTCAATCGCGACTGCTGAGCGTGACGCTGGGTTCCCGGCGCCTTGATTGCGTAAGAAATCTCTGATAGCCACAGGCATCAACACACAGTGCATCCCTTTCTCGCTTATACAATGTTTTCTTAGAGGACACGAAGTACCTAGTACGATATTAGCGACAAGAACTGTCACATTGTTTCACGTAATACAGGTGCGAGTCGGGCAAAATGTTATTGGGATTTTCCATATAAAAATTCTCAGTAGCAATCTCGGCTGAACTTAAAAATATTCTATTCTACAATTTGAATTTAAGTTTATTCTTCTCTATAGAAATGCCCTGTCAGCCCTCTCTTACTCCAAGCCAGTAAAGATATGACAGCAGTGACAGAAACTGAAACGAAACAGTGTTCAAATAGAGATGAGGCGTTGTCGAAAGCATGTGTCATCATCGCTGGACCGACTACAACAAATAAGGAAAAGATTTCGGAGTTCGTGTTGACTGGTCCGGTTAGACTACTTGGATATTATGTTATACTTATTTTGATACAGAACTGTATACTGAACAGCATAGCTTGAAAACTTACCTTCCATCGCGGAGAGGCTGAGTTTGAACACGTCCCGCAAGATCTGCGTTCAATATACGCACATTCGAAAAGTCAGATATATCTTTTCGAATGTGAGGATTTTGAATTCAATAATGAATTTCGTTAGCAGTGAAAATCTCGTAAAGAAACCTGCACACCTGAGAGGGCCTTAAAATATTTTCGATGGTATGAATACTTCGCACCATCTATCCGCCAGGACGGCGAGACCGCGCCAGCTTCGGCGTTCGAAAGGCTAAGGCGGCGCGCACGTATACATGCGCTCCACTTGTGGCGCGAACGGCTTTTACACCCACTATTCATGTTCTGTAGCCTTGTCTCTAATATTTCAGGAAATCACCAGACTAACATGCTACCGCTGGATATTCTTCCACACCTGTCCACGAGGCGAAGAGGTCGATGACACACTCTTCTGGAGCTGCAATTCCAGGACCTTCAACGCGTTTCAGAATATGCACTACATAGCCGCTGCCTTAATAGCAAATTGTGTCAGAGATTATAAGTTCTAAATATGTAAATTGTTTTTTGATCATGTTTGTGTCTGAAGTTGATAATTCAGACACGACGTGATGTTGTACACAACTTAAAAACATCACGACCAATGTGCCTGAGATTGAGAAGTCCTGGGTTAAATTCCCAGGTTGGGCAAAGTGTTATTCGGTAATCTCAGTTCGGTAGTTCAGTAGCCCGGACTTTGGAATTGTTCCAAATTTGTTCGCTTCGAATTGCAGGGATTAGCGAAATCTCTTCGCACTGACTTGCGAGGCTCGCAAGTCAAAATATCTAAGATCGTCTGGTGTTTTTGGGCAGTCAACCTCGACACAAATATTGATAACTTAACCAGTCTTCTTCCATCTTTCCACTACGAAACCTTTTGGTGTTTACCTGCAATGTGGCAGGTAAACACCAAAATGAGTGTTCCAAACAGTATATTTGGCTAACAAATTCCACAATTCCACAACTCGGAACCCCGCTTTCAATCGACCAGCTCGATTGTTTTTAACATAATGTTTGCAGTGCAAGAAAAGTGTACACCTGGGGGGCATTTCAAGCTTGATAAGAGATAATGTCGATATCGAAATATATCGAAAACACATGGCGGATATCGCTCGCGTAGTTCTGAACTCTTTTACCAAGTCTTTACAACGCTCCACATGTAAAATACTGGTAGACCCATTTGAAAATTAGTGACTCTATCTATAGAAATAGACATTGTCTCTAAAATAAACTTATCGTCCTTTTATCAAATCAAATCAAACATTTATTTTCTAGAAATACATTAATATTACAAAGGTACGATCTTATAGCCTAAATGCCACTGTATTCTGCCTGCATCCAAGCGTGTAAATTTTTACATTTACTTATTTTTATAACGCACATTTCATACATTTATTTATTACTAGCGACCCGCCCCGGCTTCGCATGGGTGCAATTTACTAATGAACAAAATCAAAGATTTCATACAAAAATACCATTCAAATTTCCGACGGTGGATTTAAAAAAAAAAAACAAAACCTTACATAAAACCTTTCTCCTGACAATTACAATAATAATTAGTGCGGGTTGGCGGACTACACACACCCTTAAGAACTTTATGGAGCCCTCTCAGGTATGCAGGTTTCCTCACGATGTTTTTCTTCACCGTAAACGCAAGAGATAATCAAATTCTGATCCGCACATGATTCCGAAAAGCCAGAGGTGCGGGCCGGGTTTGAACCCAGACCCTACATGGGAGGCAAGTGTTCAACCGCTAGGCTATCACTGCCGTTATCACTGCAATTACAAACACAACAAAAAAATAATTAGCCGAATAAGTGCAGCCGTTCGGAAGTTATGCACTTGGCAACACATTTGGCGATTCATTTTTATTTATATAGATTATATACAAATTTCTATATTCCATAAATTCCTTAATACTGTAGACACCATAGACTTAGAATTTCGTTGAATGTTCCACATGCATCAGGGAGGAAATTATAATATTTATATACTTAGAACACACTTATTTGTGTGTAAATGGCAATTTTTTGTCTGTAATTCCACCACGAAGTCTGTACTTTCAATAGCGGCCATTAGCTCCTCTCGCGTGACAAGTGGCAGGGTATGACGCTGGATAGAAGGAAGGCCGTTGTCTTGGGGGAGACGCCGGCCTCGTCCCGAAGGTCGGAGCCACTAGTGAACCCCCACTTGTAAAGCTTATATTTGCATCGGCTGATTTCAGTTCGTAATCTATAAAGAAGAAAAGTCTGCCACGGCACAAAGAACCTAAAGTGGTCGGTGAAACAGGCTATATTAAAATAACAAAAATATCTTTAAAAAAATAACCAATTAATCTGTAGTCCTGTCAGTGTCAATTTAATCGAATCAAAATTTTTAACTTTTCGCAACTTTTTCTTAACAAATATGTCGATAAATTTTGGTCCAATTTCCTTGGGTTTGTGTATCACCAAATCTTTTTTGAAATATCAACCTGTTTCACAGAATTTTAAATATAGCAAGCGTTGTAAGTGAGTATGATGTTGAAATTGGTTGGTTAGTTCGTACCTTATTGACGAACGTATAAGACCAAAGCTATTTATGTTATAGATGCTTAGGATATCTTGTTTACACAAGCTGTAGCTAAACCTTTTGTTAATAAATCCAATGCAAGGTCTTCGGCAGCAGGTAGGATTGGAGCCAGCCAGCTGAATACTAGATCAGTGCCGGCCCGATGCAAATTTTAGAATGGAGCGACATCCAATAAAGTGCGCCCCCTTGCCCCCTAATACCTATATACCAGTTATGCGTATAAGCATGGGACTTGGAAGCTCTCGACAACATCTTAAACCTATAGAGTTGTTTCTTTCTGTTCCTCTGATGTGCCCGATGCCGGCGCCCCCTGGAACTCGGCGCCTGGAGCAGCCGCTTCGTTCGACCTATGGTAGGGCCGGCCCTGCACTAGATTTATAGTTACTTGTTAGAACTTCATTTTGAAATTATTTTTATGATTGTTTTACAGTACATATAATAGAAAACCTAAACATTTAATCTGCTTCAAGCAATGGACTGCCAAAATGGTTGTAGAAATTATACTAAGTGCAATGAACTTGAAATGTCTGTTAGAGGACAGCCATAACAAGAAACTGGTATGAAATAATTATGAATACGTGTTTTTATTTATATCATCATCATCCACAAGACGTCCACTCCTGAACGAAGGCCTCCCCCAAGGGGGGGGGGGGGGGCATAATCCCCACGCTTGGCTCACCGATTAGAGAGGACGCTGCTGCCCTCCTCCGGTGTCTGGCCGCAGTTTTAGGACATACCCGGGTTCCGTTTTTATTTATATATGAATTGATTAAGCAGTGATAGCCTAGTGGTTGAACGCTTACCTTCAGTCCAAGGGTCTGATTTCAAACCCGACCCGCAGCTTCGACTTTTCGGAATCATATGCGGATCAGAATTTGATTATCAGTTGTGTTAACGGTGAAGAAATACATCGTGAGAAAAACTGGGCACCTGGAACTTAAAAATGTATAGGGTCGAATTTCGGCCACAAGGCGACTGGCTGGATTCGGTTATGCTTATAGAAGGCAATTTTATAAGATAGGTTTTACCAATAGATTTTGGATCTAAGAAGATTGTTTGTTCTCAGAACTATATCAATATCCTACCATCCTATCCTACTATTTATAAATATAGATGCGAAAGTTTGTGAGGATGGACGGATGTATGTATGTTTGTTACTGTTTCACGCAAAAATGGCTGCACGGATCTGGATGAAATTTGGCACATAGTCTGGAATGGCACATAGGCTACATTTTATACGTATAACATTTTATATAAAACGCGGACGGAGCCGCGGGCAGAAGCTAGTAATAGCATATTTTATATCCATATTAACAAATAAACGATTCTGAATTTGAATTTGTATATACCTGATTACCTCATTAATTTGAACATATTTTCCATCGTCAAATTCCCTTATTTGACGTAAAATCAAATATGCAAGATAATAATGTATCTTTTTTCTAGGACTTCATACCGAATTCAAAAGTGCTGATCCTGCAAGAAATGAATGAACCAGTTCTGAACATGGCTGTTTCAAAAGCTGCTACACTTTTGGGAGCCTCTGATGTGAGAATAACAGATGAAATAGTTTGGGACCATAATTATAATGGCAGGTGGGTAGGTACTTAGTATTTTTTTTGATGCTTAACGCGTCTGAGTTATTCTATTATGCGTCGATTGCGCCACAACATATAACATATTAAAATATAAAATATAACGTATAGAATGTTTTTCGTTTAAAATTGCTTACTTTTGTAAGTATCGCGTCAAATTATAGCAAATCTGGTACTCGCTACTGGGCGCCTTCTGTGTTTTATTGAGATTTTACGATGACGAAACGATCCTATTAAATAAAAATAATGATGGTCTAAACTGAGGGCTTTGGCCATCAGTGGGATGATCAAAGCCCTCACCTTATAATTTGAATGATTGAATAAACTTTTAATATTTCCAGAATTTTCTCAGACATGGCGGACATAATATTCGTGAACACCAAAACGCACATGTGCATCCAGCGGTTTGCTGATATGTCTTCGGTGCCAGTGCTGTGCATGCTGTCTAGAACCCATGCCAGCATACAGTCACTAGCAACGGTCATGGCTATCATGGTAAATCTTGCGTATTTTCTTACCAGCGTTCTTTTTTCAGATTTGTTTTAAGTTTTGGTACCTTAATGTCGGTTCCATAATACCAGTATCCATTCCTGGTGACCCAACGGAGCCAAATCAGATGGAGTCCCGAAGGCACTGCCTTTCGCAGGGTACATCGCGCGAAATTGGCCGAATTAACTAGTAATTTTGACGTTTCAGGAAGAATACGGGACGATGCAAGGCATCAACGTAGCATATGTAGGTCCACCACACCCAGTCCTCAACTCTTATTTACTCCTGTGTCCCATGCTTGGAGCTAATATCAAATTCAAATGTTGCTGTCAGGTAAGTAAGTCTACTAATAGTTTTAGTGGAACATCTAAAATGTCCAAATGTACGGAAACATCTGAGATGCATTATCATCGGGTCAGCAAATGTATTCAGAAATAGTGGAACAACGTCATAAATGTAGGTATATAGCTACATTTATCTAGTGATCTCAATCGCGACTGCTGAGCGTGACTCTGGGTTCCCGGCGCCTTGATTGCGTAAGAAAACGAGGGCTGTATGCCGGATATCCGGTTCCACCAACGCTCAGTGCGTTTAGCCCTTCTATCCCTTGATATCCATAAGTCGAGTGGGCCTGATGGAATCCCTTCTATTGTGTTTGAAGATGTGCGCTCCAGAGTTGGCACCAGTTTTAACACGTCTTTTTCGGCTCTCTTACTCTTCTGGCGTAGTCCCGACATCATGGAAGACAGCATTGGTCCACCCGATCCCTAAAAAAGGCGACCGCTCAAATCCGTCCAACTACAGACCAATAGCCATAACCTCCCTTTTCTCGAAGATAATGGAGTCCATTATCAACTGCCAGCTCCTTCGGTTCTTAGAAGATCATCAGCTGCTTAGTGACCAGCAGTACGGCTTTCGTAAGGGTCGGTCAGCTGGTGATCTTCTAGTATACCTGACACATCGTTGGGCACAGGCGATCGAGACTAAGGGGGAAGCCTTGGCGGTCAGTTTGGACATAGCGAAGGCCTTCGATCGGGTCTGGCACAAAGCGCTTCTTTCAAAACTCCCCTCTTATGGGCTTCCCGAGAAACTATGCGAATGGGTCACCAGCTTTCTTGCAGACAGAAGCATAAAGGTCGTAGTCGACGGTGAATGCTCTGACTCCATGTTTGTAAATGCTGGTGTCCCTCAAGGCTGTGTGCTATCGCCTACTCTGTTCCTCCTCCATATCAATGACATGTTGCAAATCAGCGGCACTCATTGTTATGCGGATGACAGCACAGGCGATGCTTTCTATACCGGCCGCGCTAACATTTCTCGGGAAAACGTCATCGAGAGCCGAAACAAACTTGTGTCTGAAATTGAGACCTCTTTGGAGAAAGTCTCAAATTGGGGTAGACTTAATTTGGTCCAATTTAACCCCACAAAGACACAAGTTTGCGTATTCACCGCAAAAAAACTACCGTTGGTCGTATCTCCTCGTTTTGAAAGCACCCCCTTAACCACGTCAGCCAATATTGGAATACTTGGTGTCGACATATCGAGCGAAGTCCAGTTCCGCGGCCATTTAGAGGGTAAGGCTAAGTTAGCCTCGAAGAAGCTTGGCGTGCTCAATAGATCGAGACGGTATTTCACTCCGACCCACCGCCTACTACTTTACAAGGCGCAGGTCCGACCCCATATGGAATACTGTTCTCATCTCTGGGCAGGGGCACCCCAGTACCAGCTTCTCCCTCTGGACCGGATCCAACGGAGAGCAATTCGAATCGTCGACAGCCAAGATATTTCAAACAGGCTTGACCCCTTGGCGCTGCGTAGAGATGTGGCCTCTCTATGCATCTTTTATCGCCTATACTATGGGGAGTGCTCCGAGGAATTGTTCGGACTGATCCCTGCCGCCTCTTTCCGCCATCGTTCTACGCGACAGCAGTTCCATCACCATCATTTAGATGGTTGGCAGTCCACAACTGTGCGTTTCTCTAGAAACTTTCTGCCTCGCACAACAAAACTGTGGAATGAACTGTCGCCTGCGGTATTTCCGGACCAATACGACCTTCAAACCTTCAAGAAAAGAGCGTACTCCTTTTTAAAAGGCCGGCAACGCACTTGTGACTCCTCCGGTGTTGCGGGTGTCCATGGGCGACGTTAATCGCTTACCATCAGGCGATCCGTCTGCTCGTTTGCCGCCTATGACATAAAAAAAAAAAAAAAAAAAAAAAAAAAAAAAACTCTCACAGCCACAGACAGTGCATCCCTTTCTCGCTTATACAATGTTTTCTAAGAGGACACGACGTACCTAGTATGATATTAGCGACAAGAACTGTCACATTTTTTTTACGTAATACAAGTGCGAGTCGGGCAAAATGTTATTGGGATCGTCCATATAAAAATTCTCAGTAGCAATCTCGGTTGAAATTAAAAATATCTATTCTATTCTACAATTTGAATTTAAGTTTATTCTTCTCCATAGAAATGCCCTGTCAGCCCTCTCTTACTCCAAGCCAGTAAGGATATGACAGCAGTGACAGAAACTGAAACGAAACAGTGTACAAATAGAGGTGAGGCATTGTCGGAGGCATGTGTCATCATCGCTGGACCGACTACAACGAATAAGGAAAAGATTTCGGAGTTCGTGTTGACTTGTCCGGTTAGTCTACTTGGATGTTATGTACTTAGTTTGATACAGAACTGTACACTGACCAGCACAGAACTTGAAAACTTGCCTTCCATCGCGGAGAGTCTGAGTTTGAACACGTCCCGCAAGATCCGCGTTGAAGATCCGCACATAAGAAAAATCAGATATGTCTTTTCGAATGTGCGGATCTTGAATTAAATAATGAATTTCGTTAACAGTGAAGATCTCGTAAAGAAATCTGCACACCTGAGAGGGCCTCAAAATATTTTCGATGGTGTGAATAGCTCGCACCATAGCAGCGTTTCTTTAGACAATCACTTCGAATAGCTTGCGGATTGCACAGAACATCCAGTAACGCAGTAGGTTAGTATCCTGGGGATGCTCCTTTCTTGGACCTTAGCATGGCTATTGAACCTCTCTTACTCTGAGAAGAAGTCTGATAACTCCTAAAAATTAAATTACATGAATAAGAAAACACCCACTATTCATACTCTGTAGCATTGTCTCACATATTTCAGGAAATCACTAGACTAACATACTACCACTGGATATTCTTTCACACCTGTCCAAGAGGCGAAGAGGTCGATGACACACTCTTTTGGAGCTGCAATTCCAGGACCTTCAACGCGTTTCAGAATATGCACTACATAGCCGCTGCCTTAATGGCAAACTGTGTTAAAGATTATAAGTTCTAAATATGAAATTTGTTTTGATCATGTTCGTGTGTGAAGTTGAAAATATAATGTTATTTTACTAAGATCAAAAAATGTGGCTGAGTAAACTGTGTCCTTATAAGCCTGATATCTCTAATAAAGCCCAGTAAACTTATTACTACTAACTTTTCAATTTTAAAAGACAATTAATCGACCTGTTATTTTTTGATTAGATAAATATAAATTAAATAAAGATTGCTAATTCTACTTTTTCCCCGTCAAGTGACGTAAAGCAGACACAATAGAAAATCAATTGGTTGATTGTTTATTATTTGATCGCGAGAACCCGGTGGATGCGAGCAGCACAGGACCGGTCGATGTAGCGATGCTTGAGGGGAGGCTTATGTCCAACAGTGGACGTCTTTCGGCTGAGATGATGATGGTGATGATTGTTTATTTGGCCCCGGTATTCCTCTGCACGTACTACTTTCAGTACCAACTACTAGCTCCTCTCGCGTGACAGGTGATAGGGTATATGGGACTGGGTGGAAAGTAGGTCATTGTTTTCGGGAAGACGCCGAATTCGCCATGGAGGTCTAAACCGTCTGTGAATGTGCAAAGATAACCCTCACAGGTCCTCACCTGTGAAGATTATCTTTGTATCGACTGATTGGGATCCGTGGTCTATCAAGAGATAAGTCATCGTGTAATTAACGCACTGACCTCTAATAACAATCGTATAAAAGAGATCAGTGTTAAAACAGGTTTAATTATAATTACTTAAAAAAAAAACTAAAAAGAAAACAGCTAATTAATCTATAGTCATTTTAAAATGTCAATTTTAGTAAATCAAACGAAATTTTTCAATATTTAACATTTTTTTTAAATTTTATTACTAAAATGACGTTAAATTTAGGTCCAAATTCCTTGGATTTGTGTGTGGCTACAAAATTGTTCAGAACTGTTGTTCTACAAAATTTAAGTTATAGCAAGGTTTGTGGGTAAGTATGATGTTTTTATATTGTATCCAATAAACAGCAGACAGGACACTTGATCACTGGGTAGGGTATACCGTTACCTGGTAGAACTATTTATTACTTTTAACATTTATGATTAAAAATCAGATCATATATGTATATGACATACTGCTCGGCACAAGTCTCTTCTCAGAATGAGCAAGGTACGTTGACCTGTACCTAATGGTTTGACGGACTACAAACATCATTGACAACTTTGGAACCCTCGTGTGCAGATTTCCACATGAGGGTCTCTCATTTACCCGTTTATTCCAGCTATAACTTTGGTTTTCAACAACATAACAGACCACCCCCTTTTAACAAATTCAAACTTTTTGTGCAAGAAAAAACACTCCACGAGTGACAAACCTTGAATGTCTGTCGCGTCCTGGACAGTCAGCCTCGAGGCAGCATTGCTGACCGGTTAATTTTTCCGACCGTTACCGTGCTGACCGACAAAAGTTGTTATTATTATAGTTGTTGTTATTTTCAGTGCTGCGTCAAATCGAGCACATAAACATTTAATCTGCTTCAAACAATGGACTGCCAAAATGGTTATAGAAATTATACTAAGTGCAATGAACTTGAAATGCCGGATAGGGGGCAGTCATAACAAAAGATTGGTATATATACATATATATATATATTTTTAAATATTTATTGCTTAACTGGGTACAGTTACATAAATACATGTTACAATAATTTAACAAAAACTGACAAACCTGAGCTGGAGGACCTGGAGCTGGGGTTTCGAAAGTTCTTCCAACCGCTAATACCTACGCGCCAGACCTGCGTGGACTAATGTCACCATGTTATTCTGAAAGAGGCCTATGCTCAGCGGTGGAACGGAAATGGCCTGATCCATTCAAAGTCTTCGTGTCGATTTTGATCCCAAATTCAAATATTTTTGAATCAGAACTTGATTATGGTGATAGCGTCGGCCGCACCTTCCTACAGGTCGTAAAACCTTCGCAACGTTTAGAGCAGGACCGACGGCCTCCATGGGTGACGAATCCTGAGTTCATGGGCAGTCAGGCTCGATACCATAATAGCCGACTGGCTGAACTTTCCCTTGCGATAGGACGGGGCGAAAAAGAGCGGAAGACTGACCTATAAGCAACCATCCTTTCTAGACAAGTCGCTATCTGCAACCGCTAGAGACTAGAAACGCCATTAAAATATATAGAATTGACATTTAAGAATCATGTGCTGATGTCAATTAAACATATTCTGCTGACGGGTCTATTTTTAGCGATTGTAGATTGTCGAACAGGTGTCACGTTCCTTTAATGACTACATAGCAATGGACAAGCTGAAAGGCCTTTTTTTTTTTTTCAGGACATAATACCGAATTCTAAAGTACTGATCCTACAAGAAAAGAACGAACCAATTTTGAATATGGCTGTGTCAAAAGCTGCTACACTTTTGGGAGCCGCTGATGTGAGAGTAACGGATGAAATAGTTTGGGACCATAATTATAACGGCAAGTAAGTACAAATTTTTGTATCTTTGTAGGCATTTGTTTGCAATAAACTACAGCCAATAGTTAAAGTTCTAAGCACTAATAATGGGTGGTCCACACAGACTAAACTGAAAAGTCTTTAAAAACATTAACAGTCACCTTAATAAACTTAAATATTTCCAGAATATTCTCAGAAATGGCGGACGTAATATTCGTGAACACCAAAACGCACATGTGCATCCAGCGGTTTGCTGACATGTCTTCAGTGCCAGTGCTGTGCATGCTGTCTAGAACCCATGCCAGCATACAGTCACTGGCAACGGTCATGGCTATCATGGTAAATCTGGCGTATTTTCTTACCAGCGTTCTTTTTTGAGATTTAAGTTTAAGTACTTTAATGTTGGTTCCATAATACCAGTATCCATTTCTCACCAGAAATCTGGTCAGAAATCTGACCAGACATCTGATTTTGCTCCGTTGGGTCACCACCCAACGTAGCAAAATCAGATGTGAATCGCGCAAAACTGGCCGAATTAACTAAGAATTCTGACATTTCAGGAAGAATACGGCACAATGCAAGGAGTAAACATAGCATATGTAGGTCCACCACACCCAGTCCTCAACTCTTATTTACTTCTGTGTCCCATGCTTGGAGCTAATATCAAATTCAAATGTTGCTGTAAGGTAAGTCGAATGAAAGTTACATATGTTATTAGGCTATGCGCCTAGAGTCAATTTTATAGATGCTTGAATCTAGTTTACATAAAACCATTTGTATTCTAATTTATCATTTGAATTTAAAGTTTATTCTTCTCCGTAGCAATGCCCCGTCAGTCCTCTCTTATACCAAGACAGTAAGGAAATGACAACAGTGTCAGCTACGGAAACGAAACAGTGTTCGAGTAGAGACGACGCATTGTCAAAGGCATGTGCCATCATTGCTGGACCGGCTACATCAAATAAAGAAAAGATTTCGGAGTTCGTACTGACCGGTCCGGTTAGACTATATTTTGCATATTACCAGTATTTTCCTTTTCTTAAATCCGATTTCTGAATACCTGGATAAAAGTTATTGGAAATTAGAACTGTTGGAAATTTTAGAATGATAACTTATCCGACGTCCATTCAGCTATTGTAAAATCTTCTCTAAGTATGATACCAAACGTAGTGGTGACCAAGAGTATAAAAAAACTTGCTCTCCATCCTGGCGTGTACTGAGTTAGAACCCGGCCAGCAAGATCCGCACATTCAAAAAGTCACGCGTATCTTTTCGAATGTGCGGATCTTGAATTCCATTACAACTTGAACGTGCAGATTTTCTCATTTTGAGAAGAGTATAAGAATACACAAGAGCAATTTCGGAAATACGAAGATGCCTGACGGGCAATATTACTTAATTACGCTATACACTAATCTCGTCTAAGAGGGCTGCTCTCATATTTCAGGAAATCTCCAGACAAACATGCTACCACTGGATATTCTTCCACACCTGTCCAAGAGGCCGGGAGGTCGATGACACTCTCTTCTGGAGCTGCAATTCAAGGACCTTCAACGCGTTTCAGAATATGCAGTACATAGCCGCTGCCTTAATGGCAAATTCTGTCAGGGATTATAAGTTCTAAATACGCAAATTGTATTTTGAACATGTTCGTTAACATGCACAAATACCCAGACCCGGAACAATCATCTGTAGGTCATACACATATCTCTTTCGTGCCGGAATCGAACCCCACAATATGTAGAGCAGCAGTCGATCGCTCAGCCACTGCGCCATCCGTGCCGTTTCACCGTGTCAAAGATTTTTTACTGCGAATTTGAATATCGGGTGGGTGTCCGAAATATTTTCCTGTTTCTAATGGAGTTTCTAGTGAAACAACTGAACACACAATGTGCAAAAAATAGTGGCATAGGGTCTTGAAGGGTGAGATTTTTTTAGTTTAAACCAATATTGCAATTTTTTTTTAAACTGGATTGAAATAACTTATGTCCTGTTCCAAAGAAAATTTCAATACTATACGAAGAAAATATATGTAACAGATGTAAGATTTTCAGTTTAATTTTAATTGAAATTTTACAATGTTGAGGCAGATTATGGAAACTCAACCTTTAATTAACCTATGGATCCCAGTATTTTTAATTTCAGCCAGGTTGAAAATAATTATAGTCTAATTTAGCTATTAACTAGAACAACATAGGCTGCTAGAAATTATAACCCATCAAGTGATGCAAATGTGACAATAGAAAATCTGTTTCTTGTTGCTGGACGCCTCCTATGCCTTAATGAGACATTGTTTTTGTGTGTTTTCATGTAATTAAAATCATCAGTTATACAATATATTGTTGTAGAATTGTCAAAGTCTAAAATGTACCATCCTCATGGATAATTTAGATATTGTCTTCCATTGATCAATAAAATGAAGTGCAATTTTCAAATGTTTTATTATTATAAATTTACTACTAAATAACTATCTACACAATTACTTAACGTTAAATAGTTGAAAATGTTAATGTATTTGAGTTTAAAACTTTAAAGGAGAGCAATTTGGTTCTTTATCAATTTAAAATCTACAATTTAACACACACTATTTGTTAATACTTTTTTCTTAATGCAAGAATGAATAAAAATGACAGTATTGTGTAGTAGGCTGTATGTCGGTAGAAATAACCAGTATAAGCTTGCCTCTCATGCTTTTGAAAGAAACTTGAAAACTAGGCTACCACAAAGTCGAAAGTTTTTCTATAGACCTGCAGCCCACATTACTTGAGTTCCTCCTACTTAAACAGGACCTATTGCTTATCCATATCATAGACAAGAACAGACTGAATATCTTTTTCAAGATCCCCGTTTACATTAATATTTCCAAACTCTACACTAAACTAACTTAATCCCTTTGGTGCTTATACTTTCCTCTCATAAACTTAGGCAACGGCACTACACCAGTACATGGCACTTGACCGTACACCTCACAGATGCATGGCCGCTCACAACCAATGCCAAAGTTTGCTGGATTGTCCTTCTTTTCTGCAGCAATTGATTCTTGTTCCAATACAGCTTTTGATTTGCCTGTAAATTGGTAGAAAATAAACAACATGAATACTATGTTTTTGTAATACAAACTGCAATAATGTGATAAAAAGTGGACTGAATAACGGGGACATCTCGGTTAGTCACTGGTAGATCTAAGCGAAAATTCAGTAATATTGTTAAATAAGAAATGTATGGGTGAAGCCTATGTTTAACATTTTTATAAGATTAATATGACAGCCTTAGAGTATGAAAGACCATAGCATGCTTAGGTATGTTTTTAGAATAGATGGGGAGAAGAAAAATTATGATTTATTCATGCTGGATATGAGTCTTTATAATTGTACATACTTATAAATCTAGCTTTTGCATCATAACACAGATTTCAAATAAAAGAGTAGTTATACAACTGCCCCATTAGTGTTGCCTCCACCCCTAAGACGATCCTCTGACCGTCTAATGGTCGCAATTGTGACAGTTGAGCACGGCCCAGATCAGGCAGATTTAAAGGGTTTTTCTGTATGGAAATTCTCAGTAGCAGCACAGAGTCTGGAACTGTGTCTGGTAGATGGCAACAGGCTCGCCCCCTATGACATGTGACTCAATAAAAGCATCGACGAAATGTGCCTAAGCCTTTGGAGAAAACAGGTGTGATGCTATGTTATGTGAGTGGTAATAAAGAATTAGTAATGATTACTTGTCTTCTTAGTAAGTACACAGTCAGTTAATTTATTGTATAAAATATTCATTATATTAATTTATTCGGTAACTTACCAACAGTATTAACTAAATGTTCTAAAATTTCCTCTTTTGATTTATTATCAATGTCGACTAGAATCTTCCTTCCATCTTCAAAATAACAATTTATGAATGGCGAAGGCGTTAGGTTCTTTAACGTCGCCACTTGCACGCTAGGATTTTTGTATTGAATTTGCGGTAAATACCAGAAAACGAACTCTTTGGCACCTAGATTGTTTTGTCCATGTACATTGTATGCCACTGAAAGAATCTTGATTTTGTCTTTTAATACTAGTCTTCCGGAATTCAAGTAGTTTAGTGTGCGTCGGATAGGTGCTCTTCCTTTCATGAACGGCATTTTGAAACAATTTTAATTAGAATTATTTTTAATTTGAACAATATAACCTATAAGAGGACGGACAAATCTCACATTAACCTCAAAATAACTGTCAAAGTATCAATGTCAGAGTCAACTAGACAGCTTATGAGCACAGAGTATAAATAAGAATCGGAACGGCGCGGGCCTTGCGTTCCAATACCTACTCTTTTGGTCTGTAATTTATAAATGATACAACCGCTACCTGCTTTTATTATTATTCTTCCGTCTTTAACAGTACTGTAACAGGCAAATTAAGGTGAGGCAATGGAGCGCATGAAAGGGTATGTATTTCTTATGAATCCTTTAACGTTCAAACCCCTAATCGAAGTGCTATTATCTTCCGATCTTGTTTCGTACACACCTGCCCTCAAAAAATTTCGTCCTCTGTTGCCTAGGCTCCGGTTGTTGTTCAGATCTCTGGCTGTGGAGATATATGTACATAAAAAAGATAGAACTAAAATTGATGAATGAATTCATGCATTTAGTGGGAATTTTCAATTCAAATAATAAATTATACCCATGGTAGTCTTGTTCCACTCCCTCGTCCTGCTCTATTCACTACACTGGAGTGTTCCTCCATTGAAAAGGGAGGATCTTACGACCAGGCAAGGTGGTTACCCTGGCGGGCCGAAGCCTGACGGTTCGTCCAGTGTGGGGGTACGACAGGGTAAGACGTACATCTTGTACACCCCCAGCTTGACGCGAAGTGGGGGGCGCGAGGAGAGCACGGGACGAAGGAGATGGCGGGTCGCTCGTACCCGCGCAACATTGTTGTGGACGTGCAGGCCAATGGTGAGTCGACGATCGTGACGCCAAGGTACTTGGCGGTCCGTGTCCACTCGATGTTAGCCCCCAGGAGTCGCAGTTTCGGAGGGAAGTGGCGTGCGCGCGTGGTGACGATCATCGCCTGTGTGTTTCCCCACGTTCACCAACAGTCTTCACTTGCTGAGTCAGTCGGGAAGGTCGTCCAGGGCGTTCTGCATTTTGACAGCCGCGTGTTCGCCCGTGAGCGAGGTGGTGATATAAGTGGGGTCATCGGCGTACAGCGCGAGCGTTGCAGAGTGCGTGGCAGGAATGTCGTCGGTGTACAGTGTGTACACAGGCGAGAGGCGGCTACCTTGAGATACTCTGGCAGTAATGGGATGCACGGGTGACATCATGTCCTCGACTGCTATTCGAAAATTGCCCGACGGTTGATGTCGGACATTCGTATGAGACATGTGTAAGTAATGCTAGTAATATCGCTCAAGTAATATCACTTGGTGACGTGATGCAACATCATATAATATTACGCACGGAAAACCAACATCACAGTATCACGTGTACCATTCACGTAATTCGCTCGGGCGCGGGGCGGGCGGCTGAACTAAACACGAACATTACCGAGCGAGACCGAGATTGAGTGATTCGAGTTTATCGACGACAATGCGGCGCGGCGACCGCAACATTGAACGAGTTAGAAAACTGCTAATAATAATTTTAGAACGTATGATTATAATAGTTAGGTTCAATTTCCTTTTACTCGACTAGTTTTCTGTTTCACCTATGACATGACTTCTTGTCATGATGATTTTATGAATTTTGTTTATTCTTCATTTACCTATATTTTTTATGCGGATTGCGTGCGGCCGGCAGATGGCGCTAAATAATCGTGTCTTTCTAAATCATGGCTTCGGCTTGTTACATTTGTCTGAAGTGCAAAAAGTAAACTAAAAGTATATAGATTTTATAAACTTATTTAAATGTGAATAATAATAAATAGTAATTGTTTAATTAAATTTAAATAGTGTGCTGAGTTATAAATAATGCAATAACTTAGGTACTAATACACATACAATAAAGATATTACCAATTTACAATATACGGCGTAACGCGAATCGCGAATGTACCATCCAGCCAGTTGTATTAAGTGATATTATCGAGTGATATTACTTTGAGGGAAATGTGATATAATATTACATTACACTTTGACGTAAAGTTTTGCGCATGTCTAATTCGTATATTTGTTAGAATCGATGTAAACTCTCATAGAGCAATTCAGGATATTCTGTTGTCGCTTCACACTGATAAATGGCGCTTAATTTTTGCTATTTTGCGACGATCGTCGCTACAGCGTAAATAGCGTTCGGGTGTGGTTGGTGGATCCTTGGCCTTATAAATACAATATCTACATAATTATACAGATCAAAGGGGAGGATGCCATCACGCCTCTTTTCAGAAAATTGATCAAAGGAGGTAAAAGAAGATTTAAATAACTATGGTTTAACTTAGGACCTCAGAACAATAATCGAGCTTAGGACAGTTAATGACATAACCAGCATAATACTAGAAACAAATTATATCTAATCCTGATAATAATCATGGAATTCATGCTAAAATAATACAGCAACAATAGCCAAAATGAATTCAGTATATTTACAGAGCACCTGTCTTATAAAATAAAAATGGCATCGAAGAATACGAAACCAACATGCAACAAAGTAAAGAATCCTTGTAAATTCTGTCTCCAGCAAGTCACAGCTAAGAACGGGTTGCAATGCCAGGGTGCCTGCAAAAAATGGGCCCACTACAAGTGTCTCAACTACACTCCTGGCAAAATATCGGATATAAAAGCTGGAATAATCAAAGTGACATGTCCTTGTCCTGACTGTGAAACCACACAACCGAAGGAGTTTCTGGCAAATCCCCCTTTCACATGCTCTAACAACCAATGCCCAGCGAATAAAACCCCGAAATGCGAGTCATTCGAGTGTCCGTCCAACAATAATAAAGGACGGATGCAAAGCCCGGTTCGGCCGGTTCCTGTGGTAGACTATCCGTCTGCCGGATGTCCCAATTCCTCGTGTTCTAATCAGGGTATACCTTGCCCGGCCGTGGAGTGTCCAAATGCCCAACAGTCGAATACACAGCAACAGAGATCTCACCCCCGTATGTCTCCTCCCAGACCTCCAACACCCCCTCGTTCTGCTCCGAGAGGCAAGTCGCCACAGTCAGGTCAGCAAGGATGCCGCTCGGCCCCAAAAGGAAAACCATGTTTTGCAGATAAAAAGGAATCTGTTGAAAAGAACAGTCCAAAACGTGGCTCGGAATCATGTTCTAATGATTGTAGCGCCAATGAGGCAAAGAAAACGAAAATCAAGGCACCTCCTCAAAAATCCCCTTCTTGTTCACTACTTTCTTCTGATACATCGGCATGTAAGTTGTTATAATACTTCTGTACCTATTGCTACATCACATGCTGCTTGTGCATGTGGCTGGGGCTGCACTTAACTCGTATGAATACTACCATCCCACGTATGCCGCAGCCACATGGTTCCGACTCAATCAGCTAGCTATCCTTTACATTTTGTAGGTAGGAACGGGTTGTGGATCTTTTTTAGTTTCTGTTTCTGTTGGCCAACCGGCAAACCAAATGTACCACCGCATTTAGTTCTGACCCACTGGGACCATGAATGGCCCCTGGAAAACAACTTCATCAATTATTAATATCATATCAAACTCCAGTATTGAGGAGTGGGTCCTTGCAGCAACCACTAGCTGAATGGCAATACTCCTGGATTCTCAGTCTTAAGTTCAGCCTACTACTACAATAGAAACTCCTTATATAGCAGAGATTCTTTATTCCCTAGGTTTTTTTACAGGTAAACAGTGCACTGCATCATCATCATCTGACTCTAACATGGGGTCAGCAAAAGACCAAGCTTCGATGGTGCAAGCTCTTCAAGAAATGTGTAGCACAGTAGGCAAACTATCAGTTCAGCTCAAGGATCTGATGTGCAAGATGATGCAGACATGAGATCGGCATGAAATCGACTGTTTCAAAATGTATGATAATATAAACCAGATTGAGAATAAAGATGGGTTTGGATATTACGCTATACAGTACATTATTACTAGTATGGGGAAGTTTTATGAAAAAATAAAAAAGCGTTTTTCTTCATAATATTACTATTTACCTACCACGTCTACTACCAGGTTCGCCTACTGCTGAAGCCCCCACCGCTAGTTCCTAAATTAAAGTCCTGAGCTAATTTCATCCGTTGTCGTCTCTGGATATTCACGATGTCGTTTACATCGATGTTGGGCTACTACCTGGCCATTTTGGTCCTTCCTAGGATCACTAAGTCGTTCACCTATTTATGCATTATTTTTCTCTAGAAAAACATAACATAACAAAGCATCACGTCTGTATATCCCGAAGGGTTAGGCAGAGGTGTACTATTGTATACGCACATTTCGCCGATGCTGTTACTGAGTCCCCATGTAATAGGGGGCGAGCCTAAATTGCCATTTACCAGGCATAGATCTAGACTCCTTGCTGCTATTGAGAATTTAAACCCAATAAGACTTTGCCCGACCCTGGAATTAAACCCAGGACCTTACGCTCAGCAGTCGCGCTTGCGACCACTAGACTAACGAGTCTAGAAATACTATAAACTGAATCTGGCCTAAACTATTTCACCGGTAGAATTAATTGTTATAGCAAACTAGGTTTGATGCCGACGGAGCTGCAAGAAAACTGAAAACTGATAGCGGTTGGACCCGGCTTTTCACGTGGAACTTAAAGAAAAGAAGAACTTAACGTCAAGGTTCAACAACATCGACCTCCGGTCTTGGGGGCGACTACTACTCGCGACATGGCAAAAAGTAAAGCGCCATCTATCGGAGTGAAGCTACAACAACAAACCCTGAATCGCAATATGAAAGTTTACAACGATTCTAACACATACGAATGTCCGACATCAATCGTCGGGCTTCAGTCAGCCAGGCTGATTACTTTCCCTGGTCGGAAGATCCTCCTTTTCAATGGATAAACACAATACCTTGTACCCCACACACGAATTGATAACAAAAATTAAATCACTAAAAAGTTCGAGGTCCAACTGATGCTGATCTGACAGATGTTACAATGACAAACACACGCAGAAAGAAAATTTTACGTCACCATCGATTTACATTCCAAAATTCACCATGCCTACATAAATAATACAAGAGTCTATTCAAAACGGAAACTAAACATATCAACCATGGTAACTGTTTTTATTAAAGGTCTAAGAAGTTTCTAATCACAATGTCAAAATGCAACAAAGTGAAAAACCCATGTAAGATATGCCTAGGAACTGTTTCTCAGAAGAACGGTTTGCAATGCCAGGGCGCCTGCCAGAGCTGGGTGCACTACAGCTGCCTCAATTACACTCCTGGCAAAATCAAGGACATAAAGGCTGGCATCATCAAAGTAACATGCCCCTGCCCAGACTGCAAAACAACTCTACCAAAGGAGTACCGGACCGACCAGCCATACAGTTGCAATAATACCCAGTGTCCAGCAAACAGACCACCCAAATGTGATAATCATATGTGCCCAATCAATGACAGAGGTGGACAAATGATGCGACCACAACCGCCGCCGTGTCCTCTTAGCAAATGTGGTGATGAATGCAAACGGTTCAGTAGTCCACAGTTACCTAATACCAATGTGCCTCAAGTAGGGCCCCCGTGTGTGCCTCAACGCGGAATGAGTGGCGGCGGCGGCTACCAGGGAATGTCACCGATGTCGTCCTCCGATGCTTGTCTGAGTGAAAACAGATGCCCTTCAGGCTGTTCATCGTCGAACGATGTTCCGGGCGACACTGGAATGTACCAGAACATGGGGGGCAGCATGCCCTCTTTCCATGTCGTAGAACAAATGTGCAATACCGTTGGACAACTAACGAATCAGATTAATGATCTCATGTGCAAAATGAAACAGGTGGTAAAGGATAAGAATATTAACGAAAAAGGGCCCGGAGCTGGCTGTCCCAACCCTGCACCTTGTCAACAAAAAGGTCCAAAATCAACCTGTCCAAAACCTTGTTTTTGCCCTGGCAACCCCGCAAGAAGAAAATAGGCAATCACTTTTTATAAAAATTTATTTGATCATTTTTAATAATAGTTTCTTGAATCATTTTATTGTCATTACATGTAAGCTGGTCTGCGTTTAATTGCAACGTGAAATTTTTTTTCGTTAATTTCTCGTTAATTCTCTAAGCGGCAAGAGTCGCGAGTAGGCGTTACATGCGGCCCAGAACTTGGTATGGGCACTGTAGTTTTAATAAGACTATTCAATTTGCATGCAAATATACGCAACATCGTGAAAAGTACCTAATATCTAATAAATATAAAAAAATCATATTGTTTTTATTTCAGCTGATCGTACATAATGTGGTTTTTAATTAACTTCAGATCTAGCAACACTATTTTCAAAGCCAAAAGTATGGACCTGAAGAGTTAATATATCCTCTTATAGTCACTAGCCAATTATAAACTGTGGCTATGAGTGGCTGTGGCTACAGTCGGTTAATAGCCTCTTGTAATTTTTTACCTACAAAATGATGAAGAAACTGTGATTGCCCTGTGAAAGTCGTAAGACTGCCCGGTTTTTAACCCTGGGACTACGACACCTTGGCAATAAAACGCTCGGCTGCGTGTGAAATTGAAGATTAATCGGGAATGTAAGTTCTATTTATCAGTATGGAGCCTATGGAGTCTTATTCAGATTAATGATTCTGTTTAATAATTACAAAATAATAGGTTATCTATTACCCGTGTAATATCCAAAAGTTTAGGCAGCAATAGCTTTTTTTCTGCAACCTGTCGTGGGGTGTCGCGTCCGTAGCCATAGCGGCTACGGGCATTTTCATGCAACTAAAAACTGCTACACTTGCTACGCTAGTAGCTTCATGGCTACGCACGACTACGCTCGGTGTAACGCCCTTTCTGCGTGGTATACTGTGCGAACACTTGCGTTGCCGTAAACTATGAGTTCAAGGCTTATGTTCGGATGGGTGTACTTCAATTATCACCTGTTTAGACTTTTCCGAAGTACATTAAGGTCAGCTCCCAGTCTCACCAAATCCGCCTACGATGTCTTGGCATGGTACGATGGCATTCGTTTCGTGTAAATATCTTTACACAAAACGACTGCTATCTCACTTCTGCCATCCAAATACTGGGAGACCTTAAGCATAGACTGCTTCTCAGACTTTTTAAAACTACTGCTGATTGGCCGTAAACCGTGTTTTAATGCATGGAGTTCTATGTGTCTTTTTTCTGTTCTTCTGTCGTGTTGCCACAAGCTACAACATCACTTGTACGTTAGTAGAAAGATAAGTCAGTCAGCACTGATGGTATAGAAGGTGACTGCCCAGGGTAAGCCAGACGATCTCAGAGTCGATGATCTCAGACTCGTGGAGGCTTTGCTTCTATAATTTGTAATAAAATATTTGAGTTAGTGACAGCTAAGTCACCCCTTATAATATTAAAGCTACTTTTGTGACTGATTTCACAAAATCTTACTTTATGAAATGTGGTTTACTCATTATGTATTCGTACCACATTTGCTCGATATGGATTTTCTGTCTACCCTTGAAACATAAAATATTACATAAGTACAGTCTAGATAAACTGAAACCCCTCATTATCTTCGACGCGGCAATGGTATTCAAACCTTTTTTTTTATTAGCGTGGTGAGAACCTATCATGGGCTATCCTCCGCCTGGGGGGGAGGGGTGTGCCGGACGAATAGTATCATCAGCTGCTGAGCATAAGGTCCTAGGTTTGATTCCCACGACGGGTAAGCTGATAGTGGGATTTTCTGAAATTCTATGTAGCGGTCCGGAATTTTGAATTGTGCCTGTAGATTGCAATACGCTCGCCCCCTATTATACAGTACTTAATAATGGCATCGGCAAATGTGGTAACTTCTTCTGTAAGAGGGCCTTGCCCACCAGTGGGACAAGTAATGTGTAAATTGACTGAATTTATATATAGATAAGATAAGATATGTTTTTATTCATGTAGACCATATACAGGTACTTAAGAATAGTTACGACTCTAGGTGCCACGCTCCAAAATGTTGACTTCCAATGGAGAAGAATGGGCAAGAAACTCCATGGTTACTCTTTTAAATTCGGAATTTCTTACAATATACATGGCAGCTATGAGCTGACCAGTCCCAACAGATGGCACCCGTTCACGAGAATGACGTGCGTACCGGCTTCGCTCAACTCAACCATATTGCAGGGAACTCAACGACCCGACACATATATAACATTTATACCCAGTTTCACTTTCCTTGACTCGGTATTCAGTCTTGCCCTGGTCTATGTCTTAACAGCCTTTAATAATATTAATGAGGTCAAACAATGCCCCTATTTTAAGCTTTTGTCCTTCAAAGACCTAATCAATCCCCAAGCGCCTAAATTCTAAGTATTAATATATCGATAATTACTTGTAATATGTGAATCTAATATTTATTTATCTATCAAATACACCGACAAATGGTCATTGAATATTGATAAGAATTACAATGATTATTATTTATCTATGTAGTCAGAATATTTTGTTTAGTGTATACGAATACGAATATTATATATTGTTAATAAGGTTGATGCATTGGTTGAGAGATCGGGTACTGAGCTACGTGTCGCGGGTTCGATTCCCGCACGGAACAAATATTCTGGATCTTTGTGTATGTGAATGCACACCGTGCCTCGGAAAGCACGTAATGCCGTTGGTCATGCACCTGATCTCTCTCCGATCGTGTCGGATTCACCGTCCCAGCGGGCTATGAGAGGGAAGGGATAGAGAGAGCACCTGTGTTTGCGCACACACATGTGCTCTATAATATCTCCTGCGTAGTTGGCTAATCTCCGGTGAGATTGGCCGCCCAGACCGAAATCGGTCAGGAGGAGATTATTATTAATACATTTAAGTATTAATCAATTATTATTTACAAGATAAACAATTTAATAAATAAAAGATTTAAACAAAAAATCCTGTCCATTAAAACTTAATTAGTCTCGTGGTTGCAAGAACGACTGCTAAGCCTGAGGTCCTAGGTTCGATTCTCGGGTCGGGCAGTGTTATTGGGGTTTTCTGTATGGAAATTCTCAATAGCAACACTGAGTCTGGAACTGTGCCCGGTAGATGGCAATAGGCTCGCCCCCTATTACATGGGACTCAATAACGGTCTCGGCGAAATGTGGGTGTACATAGTACACTTCTGCTTAACCCCTCGGGGATACAGGCGTGATGCTATGTAACGTTATGTGTGATATTTTATCTACTTCAAAATATTTTCGTTCATTCGCTAGTTTTTAAATTATGGAGCTACCTTCACCAACTTCAGAAATCGATGACTGCGTAATTTTGAGATTAGTGTGTATGTATTGTGTGGTGTTTTTACAAGATAATTGTAAATGTAGAACCTAATTCTAAATCTGTATACATATGTCTAAACCCATGTTTTATGCAAAATAAAGATTTTAAATTTGAATTAAATAAAAATAGTTTTTTATATAAATGACACCATCAGTATAATTATATATTACTTATAGAAGAACGGTCACCCATCCAAGGACTGACCGCAACAAGCGCTTAACCTCGCACATCGACAGATCTATATAGTAGCTATGTAATTACAGTGTTCATCCCCATTTCACCTATTTACGTAACAACGATCCCTCAGTACTCCCCACACCAGTGGCGTGCGGTGCATAAAGACAAAAAGGCACTGCCTACCCTACATAACTCAGATAAATATTTATTATAAGATATTCGAGGTGGTATATCACATACATAATTATTTAATCGACAAGACGACGAACCAATACCAACATGCAGTAGGTATTATGGGTAAATAAGCTTTTAAAATTTTCTGCCTACCCTGTCTAAAAACTCTGTGCAGACCCAAGCCCATCTGACTCTGATTCAAAACTATCTGTACCTACCAAGTTAATTTTCACACCACATTAAGTTATATA
The DNA here is from genome assembly GCA_947562105.1 of Shargacucullia verbasci. Classification (NCBI taxonomy): domain Eukaryota; kingdom Metazoa; phylum Arthropoda; class Insecta; order Lepidoptera; family Noctuidae; genus Shargacucullia; species Shargacucullia verbasci. The sequence goes on along the minus strand of OX387302.1, from coordinate 2,940,245 downwards.
TCATAACTCGTGGCAAGTTAGATTGCCAATCAGAATAACACAATACCTTCACGTTAGAACTTGGCAACTTATTCCGAACGAGAGAAGTTTCGAGAGTCGATGGAAATTGAGGGTAGGTATTCCCTTGAAAGGACGCATATAAGTGACTAGTAGGTATAGATATATATGGTAACGCAGTGATTGCCTAACGGCTGAACGCTTGCCTTCCATGTAGAATGGTCTGGATTCGGAAAATACCCGCACTTTATAACTTTAAAATTTTTATTTGAGCCTTTTGGCGTCGAAACGCTCGGTTCATGGGGTCCGAATGCACGTCTCTTTTTTAGAGACCTTGCTAAACGCTTGGTCGACAGTACACGTGACCAGAGGGCTGGCCTATTCTTTGGTCAAAGAATAAGCATTGCCATTCAACGTGGTAATGCTGCCAGTCTTCTGGGCACGTTACCATTCGACAGCGATGTGGAGGAGTACTATGACGCCCAAGTATTCGTTTAGGATAGGTTTTTTCATATTTGTTTTTTTTTTTATTATACATTAGTATAAGTTGTTAGTTTTAAAAATAGTTTAGTTATTTTTTCCGTCTTTAAAAATTCGATATTATAGTGAGGAAACCTGCCCACGGAATTTGAACTTTGAATATTTCAACCATTTATTCAGTCACATAATTTAACGATTCTTGTAAGTGACATACATGGAGAAATGTTCACATTATGTCTGTTGAAGAGGCTTCTAGTCCACAAATCAGCTCGAGATCAGCGAGGTGGATTTAGATGTAGCGACTACTACTCGCAACATGGCAAAAAGTAAAGCGCCATCTATCGGAGTGAAGCAACAACAAACCCTGAACCGTACTAAGAGAGTTTACAACGATTCTAACACATATACGAATGTCCGACGTCAACCGTCGGGCATCGGCCCGCCTGGCTAACCACCTTATCTGGTCGGAGGATCCTCCCTTTTCAAAGGAGGAACTCCAAACCTCGTTCCCTCGCAAAGACATAAAACCTCCTCATTTTATGAATCGGACTTTGCTCAGCTGTTAAGAGTAATGGGCTGAATGATCATAATTAGTATAGTATAGTACTTTAAATTATCTGCGTGTTGGAGTATTGTAAAATCCTTCTCGAGAAGGATTTGCAAAGTCCGATTACAGATTTGAATTGAGATTGCAATTTCTTAATTTAATTAGTCTTGCATCGTAATCAACTTTCATAATTATGTACTGTTAATTCTTTTGTTTTTATTGTGAAGATAATTAATTGATTAATATATCAGCAGAGCAGCTTATCACATCTAGATGCAATCAATGCTGGCTTAGTTACACGAAGACAAGAAACTTAATTATGAATCTCTTTAACGTTTCCAAACAGTTGTGTGGTAAGTCAAGTTATCAGTGCAGTTATCATTACATTATGCTATGCTATGCTTGCCCTCTGTTGCGACAGGTCAGCTCAAATAGCTATGGCACTTTCTTCAATAGGCCATTCCACCCTATATTTGTCTCAGATACATCATTACTATAATCTGTCTAGACTTTAAAATAGAACTTGACCCCTGAGTTTGTTTCAGTGTTTCTTTTCAGGAACAATTATAGAATATGCCGACGCCATCTAGCTTAAAAAAGACGTGTAAAAGTGATTGAAAAATTCTAATTGCAAAATATATAAGTAATTTCGTTTCATTTCATTTCATCAGGTAAGTAAGTTACTATACATTGAAAATAAATCCTTTGTAATAGGAAGCAAGCCTTTCGCCATTTACCGGGCACAATTCCAGTCGTCAACTCCAGAATTTTTATATTAAAATTTTCAAACATTTTGTCGTTATTTAGAAAAGGAACGTAGCCACTAGAAGCTACTAGATGTTACACCCAAATTAATTGATAATAATTATTGATCTTAATCACAGTAGCTGTTCTGATAAAAGGTTATTATAATCTCTACAATAATAATTATTTTATCTTCTGCAACTGATTATTTCCAACTGTGTCCATGTCATTTATTGTGTGCTAGTCTTCTGTTTGTCCATCCCCATAACGGGGATGAAACGATGCATTTTTATTAGTTTATTAATTTTTTGTGTAGTCTTTTTTTATTGTGATATCATAAATGGAAGAAAGAAAATACGATTACTCTAGTTTAAAAATGGAGAACACAATAAATAAACAATTAATTATCGTGGCATGCAGTAAGTAACGTTTTCATTCTACTTAACTATTTAATACTATATTTATATATTAACTAATAGACTAAACAGGATGAATTTTTCAAGTGGGCGTGGATGAGAATAATAATGATCACTAATAAGGACCAAAGTCGTGGAAGTAATTATTAATTTCCAGATTTTGGTCATTATTAGGGACACTATCGGATGGTGTAATAATACAGCGTGTGTTTTTATACAAACAACAATAACAAAATAACAATTTTTATACAATTTTGATCGAGTTGGAGATAGAGGAAATTTCGTTTTAAACCCACTGATGGGTATCCAAAAAGTTCTCGATAGTGTGTAGTACGTTAAACTACATCAGGGCAACTTGGTGGAGTCAGGCCTTAAACCTTCTCATGCTGAGATTAGAGACCTGTGCAGCAGTGCATCCATAATGGACTGAATTTGGTCCTTTTCCTCCACAGTAAACATAGGCCAGCTAATAGTGGGCTGGAGCGTGGGCTGGTCGGCACCCATAATTCCAAAGCTTCAAGATCTGGAGACCAGTCCTCTGCCAGAAGTGGCGACAGACTTTCAAACGTCATGGATCGGGTCTCTGTTGTATATCGGTTCTGTTGTGGGTAAGTTCTTGAACCATTCTTCCTTTGCCTTTCACGAACTTCAAAAATCTCAGGATGGCCAGATACTTTTCTGTGTGTAGACTTGCTTTGAGCAAGAACCTTGATTGTTGCGGTTGGTCCTGGATGGATGACTGTTTGTCACACACCGAAAACTCTCAGCGCCTGGGAAAGCATGCAGGACCAATTCCCAGTCCTGGGTGTCATACAAATACCTATACCAGTCATTACGGAACTGTCATCAGACCAAAAACTTTATGTCCGGACTCGGTGGGCACAGGGGTTAAGAGGGTTCGATTCCCGCACGGAACAAACATTTTTTTTTTTATCTACAATTTTTTTTATTTATTATTAAGTATTTGTAAACTTTTAAGTATTTGACCCGGGTACGTCTTAAAACTGCGGCCAGACACCGGAAGACGGGCAGCAGCGTCCTCTCACTAATTGGTGAGCCACTGCGATCCCCAAGCCGCCTGCCAAGCGTGGAGATTATGGCAAACCCCCCCCCCCCTTGAGGGAGGCCTTCGTTCAGCAGTGGAAGTCTTCTGGCTGATGATGATGATGATTTGTAAACTAGAGGAGTTCTAACGAAAGCCAATATTTTAAAAGGACTGATTCTTCATCATCATACCTCTTTTTTTTCAGGGCCTTACGTGACTAGTGTCCTTTCAAACGTGGTGGGCAGGAAGCCATGCCTCATCATCGGTGGTTTGTTAAACGTCCTAGCCTACATCCTGGTGGTGACCACGAACAACATCGCCATGATCTACGCTGTGAGGGTGATCAGTGGTCTCGGTATGGGAATCACCATTGTCTGTAACATCGTCTACGTTGGAGAAATCGCGTAAGTACCAGAAATTATACAAGGTGGTAACGACATAGCGACAATAATTTGAAACACAATCGCTACTAGTCAATAAAAATACTTTAAAACGATCAAAATGGGTGTTACAGCAAAATTCAAAATTCGGTATTGCTATATAAATATAGTCTTACTTCTTAAGTAGCTGATAATTTCTGACACGCACATTTTATTTAGTTTATTTTACGCATGTAGATAATTAGAACCGAAACAATTTTGTGCTAATATAGGTACTAATAACGCAATGTTCAGAATATGGTTTAAATTATCGTCGTCACCACTTTGTATATGCTTACATTATTATATGTACTATATAGCATGCACTCCTGCGATGCGGCTACGATTTCCGATTTTGTTGCCATAATACCGAACTTCGAGTTGCTACTGAGAATTTTGTTTTAAAACAGAAAAACCTTTGCGCGGTTCCGGGACTTAATAACGGCATCGGCGATATGTGGGTGTACAAAAGTGCACATGTCCATAACGCTATGTTAAATCCTATCAACTAAAATTAGGTACTGACGTACATAAATGAATACTATACACAATTAAAATTTGTCGCTTCATGTGTGGCAAGAAAATGTGTGAGAGTAGCGGGAGTATATTGTGCGCTCACTCGCACTCATAGGTTTTATGTCAACGCATAATGATGTACAGCGTTCGTGTCGTAACCTTACCGACAGTTCGACATCATTTCAATTAAATGAAATAGTTTTATTTTCAATAAAAATCACTACATATTATAAAACAAAGTCCCCCGTCGTGTCTGTCTGTCTGTTTGTTCGCGATAAACTCAAAAACTACTGAACTGATTTTCATGCAGTTTTCACCAATAGACAGAGTGATTAATGAGGAAGATTTAGGTGTATAATTCGTTACAGTTTTCTGTAAATTGACTGAAATATGACGATGATAGTTAAAGATTTCGGAAAAAATCATGCCGACTAGGAGCTTTACTGGCGTGCGCCGAGTAAATGAATGAAGGCGTATATGCTCTGATACCCGTGCGAAGCCGGGGCGGGTCGCTAGTAAATAATAAGTCGTTACTTATACCAGACTACTCATGCACTATGCAATATGATACATGAGTCATTTGCCATTGTAGAAAGTAAGGGCGAGAGTGTGAGTCAGTCAATACGGGATTATTTCGATAGCGCATGCTTGTTGTGGACATCACTACGCCAAACATGATTTACAACCCCATCTGCAAATACAAAATTTGTTTAGCGTAATGATGAAGAAACCGTTGTCATCCTGCGCAATCGGATAACGATACACACGTCAATTTTTGACATATACCTATGTACTACCAACCGAAAACTATTCCATAATCTGATTAGGTAAGATATAACGATTATATGAAATTAATTTGGTATCAATTCAATTTTTTTTATTTTAATCTAGCTGAACCAACAGACTTTGTCCTGTCTTCCTGGTCTTGGGTTCATACAAAATCCCATGGAAAAAAAAAACTTTCAGTTTTTACCAGATTTTCCGGGATATTTTTTTTCAAATTTTTCTTTCCTTATTAAATTAGATAAAAACAGTTTAAAAAAAAATGCCATATCGTTTCAGCCATTCTCAAGTGATTACTAACAAACTTTTTTTTTAACATACATTATAACGCCTGTATTCCCCGAAGGGTTAGGCAGAGGCTTATTATTTTACATCCACATTTCGCCGCATCCGCATGTCATTATTGAGTCTCATGTAATAGGGGTAATGTAATGCTATGTTATATAACTTGCTGTTGCCCGCGACTTTGTCTGCGTGTATTTTATATTAATTATATGCTTGTTTTATTGTCTGTTGCTGCAATAGTAAAAATAAGCTTATATCCTTCTCCAGGTCCCAGACTACCTCTTTGTAAAACTTCATTACGATCGGTTCAGTTGTTTATATAATAATTCAACCGATTACTGTCCCACTGCTGGGCAAGGGTCTCTTCTCAGAATGAGAAGAGGTAGGCATTAGTCCACCACGCTGGCCCAGGTTGGCGGACTACACACACCGTTAAGAACTTTATGAAGCCCTCTCAGGTGTGCAGGTTTCCTCACGATGTTTTCCTTCACCGTAAACGCAAGAGATAATCAAATTCTGACCCGCACATGATTCCGAAAAGTCAGAGGTGCGGGCCGGGTTTGAACTCAGACCCTCCTGCATGGAAGGCAAGCATTCAACCGCTAGGCTATCACTGCCGTCTACAACAAATAGTTACTAACGCATTTATAATAGTCGAGATTACATTGCCGTGTGGCTTTAATCTAGATCCTAATGCAACCTTCATAGTTAATATCTAATTAATACTAATCATAAAATCAAAACACTTAAATCATCAGAAAAAAACATGTCTATGAGTATTTCACATTAAATATTTTCACGTTTTCCTTTATTTTATCTAATCAAAATCTTAATTAGACTAACACGCTTTAATTGAACAATCTGTTAATTATTTTGATCGTGATCTATATAATTATGTGATAATGCATAATCTCCGTAAATTGGCAGTGTTGTTTTATACTCACCGCTATCATACATTGCGCGGGCGCCGCGAAACCGGCTTCTTTTCAACCTTGGACACCCTTGAAAGATATTAAAGATTATCACTATAGACTAAACGGATTATTCTGAACCTAATCGAAACTTTCAACCGTCGTGGGTTAGATTAGAAAAAGCAAAACAAGGTCAACTAAAAATCTGCAGTTATCGAACTGATTATGGTATTACGGTTCTCGAGATTAGTCTGCAGTTCTGCAAATAAACCAAAACAAAAACACGGACCACAAAGTATTGATACCATGCGAGAATCGAACGCACGACACGCAGTACAGAAATCCAAAAGCTTAGCCACTGCGCCAAATAGGCCTTCAATCTGCGAACATTGGATAAAAATGTTCTGTGTGTTGCAGCCATCTTTGCGAGTTTCACGTTCAACTGCATTAGACGATTATGCTGATATTATGCTTCTCTTACAGCTCCACCCACATCCGAGGCATCTTGCTAACATCGACATCTATAATAGGCATCACTGGCACTCTTCTCGTCTACGCGATCGGTCCCTTCGTGTCCTACGTGACGACTGGTTACATAGCTCTGGCAATATGCTTGCTGCACCTGTTGGGCATTATATTTGTGGTGCCCGAGTCCCCTGTGTTTCATGCTATGAAAGGTGAGATTATATATTTTCAGAAAGTGGTTATCATATAGTGGTGGACATATAATAAAATTATAACAGGCCGATGTCTGTACATTATAGATATTGGAGAAAAACTAATATGGGAGGTCTATAGGAGAACAACAGAAGCTAAAACAACAGTTTTTAGAATTTTTGTCTTTCTGTCTGTCTGTCTGTATGTTTGTACACGCATTACGCAAAAAGTACTGCATGGAATTGAATGCAGTTTTCACCGATGTATTGCTAGAGGTCTAACTTAAAACATAGGCTCCATTTTGCCGCAGGAAAATATCAGATTCTAAATTCCACGCGTATGAAGTCGCGAGAAAAAGCTAGTAAAAAATTATATAGCACTTGATTACCTCATTTGTCTAGTGCAGAGGTTCCCAGACTTTTTTTCTCATAGACCAATTTCAAAATTTAGCTGGTTCCGGTGGACCCCCTCCAGCTACATTTCTACCATCTTGTAAATTGAATTGTAAATATTTTTAACCCCTATTTTTTATCACGCCAACGTAGACCCCCATGGACCCCTGGGGGTCCACCTGGACCACTTTGGGAAGTAAGTCTAGTGTTAGTCCATAGGTATCATTGAAGTCGTCATGGTCTTAATTTTATCTAGTATTGATAAAGATCAATATCAGACATTATCAAAACTGTTTAATAAATAATATATGTAGGTCTAATGAACTTTCCTAAGCGACTGTCATTTGACCTGGCGACCTTATAGAAACCAGTTTCCCGCGGTAGGTTTTATGTTGCCATTTCAAATTAAAACGGACTAATATAACTTAAACCGTTAAATAGTCCCTACTATATAACGGAATATATATCAGCTTTTCCTTAGTCAATTGGAATATTTACTTTACAAGATTATTACTACAAAAATATACTAGAAAAATAGTATCCTATCCTATCCTACTTCCTACTTAATCCTACTGATATTATAAATGTTAAAGTTTGTGAGGATGGATGGATGGATGGATGAATATTTCTTACTCAATCACGCCAGAACGACTGAACGGATCTGGATGAAATTGGGCACAGAGATAGTTTATAGTCTGGAATAGCATGATTTGCAACCTCGAATAATTATCTTATAATAAATATTTATTTGAGTTATGTAGGGTAGGCAGTGTCTTTTTGTCTTTATGAACCACACGCCACTGATGATGAAGTTACCCTATCTTATCATTAATCCTACACACAAGACAATTTATAATATCACAATGTTATCCATCTAAACTTGTTTCATTAACACCCTCGTCACATGAAGTCAAATCACTGGTTATATTGACTTTGAAAGGGTACATTTTATACTCAAAATCTGTACAGAAAATTATTCATTTTAAGTTTATCTTCGGTACAATCATCTGCAAAAGTGGTTAGTCGAATTTTAAAATCGCTCAACTCACACAACGAAAATGAAATGAAATTGTTTATTTTGCAATTAAGATTTTTCAATCACTTTTCCACGTCTTTTTTTAAACTAGATAGCGTCGGCATTTCCTATAACTACCCCTAAGAAGAAACGTCGAAACGAACTCAGGGGTCAAGGTCTAATTTAAGGCCAGACAGATTACAGTAAGAGATTTATGTGAGACAAATATAGGGTATTGTCTAGAATGGCCTTTTGAGAAAAGTTCTACAACTATTTGAGCTGACTTGTCGCAACAGAGGGCAAGCATGGATCAGTCAACGTGAGCATGAATGAATGAATGAATGAAATGTAGAAAATAGACATTGGTATTGTTCTGGCCACAGGAATCTGTGAATTAAATCATGGACAATGGGTTTGAAGCGATTACTAGCTATATGGCAAAAAGTATAGCGCCATCTATCGGAATGAAACGACAACATAAAATCCTGGATCGCACTATGAGAGTTTGCTTTGATTCTAACCTCTATACGAATATCCAAGCCATCGAGTTGGAATTCAGTCCGTTAAGATATATAGACGACCCGTTAGCGCAGTGGCCAAGCGATTAGCTTCTTGCACTGCATATCACTGTTTCGATTCTCGATAACTGTTTCGGGCTAGGAAGTATGTGCATGTGACATGTATGTTTTTAAACTGTACCCATATAATTAAATTATAACAACGGCATTTAACATAAGATGGACTTATTTATTCATTTACAACGGAAATGTCGGCGCAATAGATTTAGACTTGAGAGAATGACACACATCAACACGACAATACTAGAGAAATCCTTGTGTAGAGCGACGAAAAAAAATAAAAAATAATATCCCCTCGCTTGGACATATGACCCTCTTTTCTATGGAGAAACACCATACTTCGTACCTCAATATGTTCATGTGTGTTTACTTTTGACATCTGACTCTTCATGGCTTATTAGACCACGACTGTACCTTGTTAAATCTTTATATTTCAAACCTGGCCTCGGGGTGTCAGATATTTATGTAAACTATGCGAACATTAATTGAAGTTTTGAACTATATTAATTAAAATATTTATTTATTTAATACAGCAACAGTTTATAAATAGCGCATTAACTTAGTATTCATAGAGAATGGAACTTTTTCTTTTTAAATAGAAACCCCACACTAGGAGATCTCCTAAAACGTGAAATGAAATTATTTATTTTAAATTAGAATCTTTCAATCACTTTTACACGTCTTTTTAATGGATTCGGCATTTCCTCTGACTATCCCTGAGAAGAAACGCTGAAACAAACTCGGGGATCAAGGTCTATTTTAAAGTCCAAACAGATTATAGTAAGGATTTAGAGAGTGTGAGATATTTGTGCCGTGTGCGTATAGCTAATCGCTTAACCACTGCGCAAACTGCCTTTGCATGATAAAGATGTAAATAGAGAAAATATTAAAACAGCTATGTATGTATCATTTAATTATAGAGAGTCTATAACTTAACAAAGCAATACCATGGGCTAATAGATGAATTGAAAGAGCATTAGAGTATCAATATCTCCCAGTACTTGAAGGCAGTCGCTCCGTGTAAAAAACTGATATTCAGCCGCAACTGGTTAGGTTGGAACCCGACCCGAATGTAGTTGGGAAAAGGCTAGGCAGACGATGACTTTGGGCCCACACATTTTCTGGATCATGAGTACCTATATAAATTAACATAGATTTAACATCTACACATACATAACTGGAACCAATATCTGTAGACCAAACAAATATTTGGCTTAAAGGCTTCAGCACCATCATCTCAATTTAAACTAGGTATCCAAATTGCCAATAAGCAATACCTATATGAACCTAAATAGAATCGGAATCGAACCCGTGACACGTTACGCCCAAGTACTAACCACTGCCCCAATCGTGCTTTCCACTGTATGACATATTATCTACCATAATTCTTCTGTCATTTCAGATAACGACGTACAAGCAGCCAAAACCCTCAACCTGTTAGGCCGAAGTGCAGACATAGAGAAGGTCATCGAAACCTTCGTGAAGAAGAAGGGAGAGACTAGCAGCAAGCTCATGGACTGGGTCGAAATCTTCACCATAAAGTCCAACAGAAAATCCCTCTTCATAACCTTCATGCTGGGAGCTTTTCAGCAAACCAGTGGTGTGGCAGTTGTCTTGTTCTTTGCGACGACAATCTTCAGTTTGGCTGGGTCATCCATAGACCCTGATGTGGCCACGATCATCATTGGAGTGACCAGGTTGCTGTCCAGTTTGATCGCGCCATTGCTGGTTGAGAGCAAAGGGAGGAGGAAGCTGCTGCTTATTTCGATGGCTGCTTGTGCTTTCAGTTTGGTAAGTAGCGCTTGCCTTAAAGTCAAAAAAAATATTTCAATTAGGATGCTAGGACTCTAGGTGCTCGATTCCAAAAGTGGTTTGATTCTATGGAGAAGAGCCAAGTAAGGCCAAGTAAGGATCAAGCCACTGAAGGTTTTCTGACCTTGATTCTATTGGACATCACATTGAACTAATTTTAGTTACAATGTAAGTGTCTCTTTTAACAAACTTTATTGATAATGTACAGAAAATATACAGAAAGATTAATCTAGGTCAGTGGTCGACAACCTTGTCATCCAAAAGAGCCAAATATAGACAATACGCAATTAAAATTTATTCAAAAAGCCATATTTTTTAACTTAAGCTTTGCTTTTGTAGGAAACATTATTACGGAGATAATTAAGATTAAAAGTACACTCTCGAGCTACATAGGTACTAAACATTTCGTGGAAGAGCCGCAGCCGAGGAGTCAAAGAGCCGCATGTGGCTCGCGAGCCGCGATTTGTCCATCACTGGTCTAGGTATATACCAGGGGTAGCCAACTTGTTTAGACCCAAGATCTAATACATGCGATCTACCAATTACATAATAATCAGTACTTCTTCATAAACTTAACATCGATAAACTTATTTATTTATTTATTAATCTTCCTTAACAGCTATTTTTACAGGTCTTAAACCTAATACGACAGTGTGGCAATCGACATACATTGATTAAAAAATTCACGATAAACATACACATTTGCACACTAACATTAATAATTATTTACCTAATTATACAATACTTGACTACTTTATAAACCAGTACCTACAACTGAGAATTTTACATAAAATTCCAATAACACACTTACACTCCGACTCCCGATCCGACCGGAATCGAACCTAATACCTCACCTCCAGCAGCCGCCCTTGCGATATACGATGCCGATAAATGTATGGAGAATTATCACAATATTAAAATTTTCTTTTTTTTATTTACAGGCTCTTCTGGGTGCTTACTTTTACCTAGACAGAGTACAGAGCTCCATCTTACCATCCATAGGCTGGCTGCCTTTGGTGTCCCTCATCGTTTACTTCTTCTGCTATGAAGCAGGTAAGAACCTTAATACAGGGTGGCGACGATTGTTCGACGAATTAATAAAGCTTTTTACTGTGACAATACACAAATATCAATTAATTCAGTGACTACATGGATGACTATGGTGCAGATAATCAGTGTAGTCATAGTCTACCACTTGAAGAAAGGAATGAAGGTCGCATTTGAAACAAAACGTCTAATAGATTAAGGGGCGATTTATTAATAGTCAGATAACGTATATTTGAAGAATAAATATGGCGGTTTGACATATTCTCTACTAGCTTCCGCTCGCGGCTTCGCCCGCCTAGTATACTACCCCGTACATTTTTCCGGGATAAAAGTAACCTATGTGCTATTCCAAACTATAATCTATCTCTGTGCCAAATTTTATCCGGATCCGTTCAGTCGTTCTGGCGTGATTGTGTTAGAAATATCCATTCATCCATCCATCCATCCATCCTCACAAACTTTCACATTTATAATATTGAAGTAGAATACAATGCTGTCAAATCGCAAAATTTATTCCTCAGATGAAAGTTATTAGACGGTTGAAAAATCGACCCGAAACCGACTTTTTCACATTGACACAAGACTATTTAAGTCTTGTGTCAATGTGAAAAAGTATAAATTTATTACATATTCGACTATTTTTAATGCCCGAATAAAAGTTATCTCGTTGTTAATTTGAAATTAGAATAGTTTTTGTTTTTATACATAAACTTTTTCACGTTTTTGCCCGCGACTTCGTCTGCGTAACCTATGTGCAATATATAATTTATAGCACTCAGGAACTACAGGCTTTCTACCAGGGAAATAATTTTTAGAATTGGATCGTGAGTTCCAGAGATTACCCCCTACATACAAACAAATTTTACCTCTGTATAATATTAGTTTTTTTTTTTGCTTGCGAAGTGAATTCTAAAGTTATTAAGTGAAAAAACAGTGATCGCGGTAGCGCAGATGTAAGCAGTTTACTGAACCAGAAGGTCGCAGGTGCGATTTCTGGTCGTGGTCTAATTTTTTTCCACAATTTAGAACTTTAGATTTGTTTTTATTAGACTTGTCTAATTAGTGCTCTTAGAGTCGTCTCCTTTTCCATTTACCCTAAGTTCAGCCCTATTAATGATGCAATAATTACCAGTTATTTGACTTGTACGACAAAAATAAGTCCAACCTGTTTGCAGTTTGGCTTAATCGATGACATCAACATTATGGAGTTCAACTAACAAGTTTTCTAAATATTTGCTTTTAATTTTGAATAAATTGTAGAGGTCATCCGCGTGACCTTGTCATAACGAACGATTTCGGCAATATGCATATTATATGTTCATAAGAGTACGGGGAAAAAATAATACATTTTTAGTATTCTTTCTTCTTTCTTTCTTTTTATATATATTTAGTAAATTAACATTGTCTTTGGAAGTAATTTCATAGAAACACATTAGCTGTTAACCGTGGCTATGCTCGCGTTGAAATATACATATTTTACACATTTATATGAAATTATTGACAAAATTATTGCTTTTTACGAATCCTCTATTCCCTATTTTACCATTACCCATTTTTAATCGAAAGCCCAAATAATAATATTTTGTAGACTTAATTTTTAAAGTGTTTTACAATCTATCATCCCCCATATGGTGGAATTTCCAAAAATCCCGTCTTAGTTGGTGCCTCGGTCAAAGAAATCTACTGTCAAAATTTCAAGTTCCTAACCCCAACGGTTTAGGCTGTGCATTGATAGATCAGTCAGTCTGGACAAATCTTTTTATACGCATAGATATAGAAATTAAAAACTGGTTGTGCCTCTGCTTATTCCACTGCAGCTTGCAGTCGGCTGAACTTGGACTCATACAATTATCGTATTAACACGACACCCTGTATATTAGGTATATGACATAAATCATGTTTCTGAATGCAATTTTAGGTTTTATACTCTCGACCGGTTTGCATTCCTATAACAATAGAATGTTAACCGGTGCTAAACGGTGAACTTGAGCACGTTTTGATTTCACGTGAGTCCTAGACTCTTTGAAAGTACGCGTTAAGGACATTTAAGACAGTAAAAATCTATATATTAATAAAAATTAAATGCTATTCGTTGTGAAGCTATCACTTGAGAATTTATAAGCATTCCGAATAAGGTTTATAGGGAAAGAAAAATAGAAAAAATTGCCCGGAAAATGGGAAAATACGGGAAAAACTAAAAATGCTTTTTCTATGGAATTTTTGTATGAACTCAATACCCAGAAGACAGGACGTCCGTCGGATCAGTTAATACTGTAATAATAACTTGTTATTATATGTCACACTACCTCATTGGTCTAATGGTGATGAGCGTGAGGTACTGGGCTCGATTTCCACGTCGGACAAAGTTTTATTGGATTTTTCTGTATGAAAATTCTCAGTAGCAGCACAAAGTTTGGAACTCTTCGTCCCCTATTACATGGGATTCTATAATGACAGCGGCGAAATGTAGGTGTAGAATAGTACACCTCTGCCTAACCCTTCTGTGAATAACATCGTGATGCTTTGTCACAAATATCCATAATGAGATGATTAATATTATATTTTTTCTTTTTCAGGTTTCGGCACAATCCCCAACGCGATAGTCGGCGAAATGTTCCGTGCGAACGTTCGCGCGAACGGCTCAGCCCTGGCCATCACGATGACCTGGCTGGTGGGCTTCGCCTTGACGACCAGCTTCACCTCCATGGTGAACGCCCTAGGTGGTGACGTCACCTTCTGGTTGTTCGGAGGATCGTGTATTCTGGCCTTCATTTTCACGTTCTTCTGTTTGCCCGAGACGAAGGGAAAGACGCTCCATGAAATCCAGGAGATGTTAAGTTAGGTTAAGTTGTAAATGTTAAGTTGTTAATTTATTTGTTTGTTTTAAGAAACCGTTTTTTCCAGTGTCGGGCGAAAAAAATTGAAATATATTATTTATTTAAATAATGCCATTTGTTTCTTTTTGTCCATCATTATTATGTACCCATATACAAAAATGTAGCGACTGTATTCCTTGAGAGTTCTGGTTTGACTAGTCGTGTTTCCCGATATACACAACAAACAACGAGGCAGCCAAGCTTTAAACTGGCGCCAAGCTTAGCGCAAGTGATTGAGCGATCTATTGTTGCGCTACGTTTAGCGGGTTCGATTTTCGCACGAAACAAATACTACATAACATAGCATTACGCCTGTATCCCCCGAAGGGTTAGGCAGAGGTGTACTATTGTACACCCACATTTCGCCGATGCCGTTATTAAGTCCCATGTAATAGGGGGCGAGCATATTGGCATCTACCGGGCACAGTTCCAGACTCCGTGCTAGTACTGAGAATGTTCATACAGAAAAACCCAATAACACTTTGCCCGACCCGGGAATCGGACCCAGGACTTCACGCTCAGCAGTCGTGCTTGCGACCACTAGACGAATGAGGCAGTAATTGAAGATGATTGCAGATGATGATGAGAAAATTAATGTAGATATAATGCGATATATTTAAAAAAATAAAACAACACTTTCGAATTATAAGCTGAGTCTGGTGTAAGTTTTAATAATAAAAAACCGGCTAAGTGCGAGAAGGACTCGGGCACGAAGGGTTCCGTACCATTGACTAGGTAACAACAGTAGGTATTTATTATTAAAGTAAAAATGCAACTGAGTATTTTGTGAATATTTCAAGTGCCTATCTGTTGCCATTATTGACATCGAGCAAAAAAGGGCAAAAAAAAATCGCGTTTGTTGTATGGGAGCCCCCCTTAAATATTTATTTTATTTTGTTTTTAGTATTTGTTGTTATAGCGGTAACAGAAATACATAATTTGTGAAAATTTCAACTGTCTAGCTATCGCGGTTCTTGAGATACAGCCTGGTGACAGACAGACGGACGGACAGACAGCGAAGTCTTAGTAATAAGGTCCCGTTTTTACCCTTTGGGTACGGAACCCTAAAAACGAGAACGTCTCATTATTGACGTCATTACGCAGTATAATTTTTTTAAACAACGCCACCCTCCATACTAATTTCCCCATTGTCAATTACACGAAAAGAGTACTTATTTGTTTACACATAACTATTATATTATTATGAACCAGGTTTCACTCGTCATGATGTAAATAACGCATTATGTAGAACAATACTACCTTAACAACTGGTAACACTTTATTGTACTATTTGGTATTATGGTACTATACGTACTATTTTGTATGGACGACAGATTTCAATAGTAAACTATTATGGTACATTCAGAGACATAAGTTGATGAACATTTCCTGATTATAAAATTGATTTATCAATAATAATTATTGTTCTTAAG
The DNA here is from genome assembly GCA_947562105.1 of Shargacucullia verbasci. Classification (NCBI taxonomy): domain Eukaryota; kingdom Metazoa; phylum Arthropoda; class Insecta; order Lepidoptera; family Noctuidae; genus Shargacucullia; species Shargacucullia verbasci. Next base: position 2,924,292 of record OX387302.1, on the reverse strand, counting down.
AATCTCATTAGTCGATAGAGTTACGCTATTCCATATTAATTATTTACAGAAAGCAATGAAAATTGAAACATTGTTCAATGAACAGCTTTTGTCGCCGAATGTACCCTGACGAGTCCTCATTGCGAACAGACTTTCTGACTCAAGTTTTGCTCTTATGATACTAAAACTAGAAAAACAAAATATAGATCCAATCACCAAGGATATAGGGTTAGGCAGAGGTGTAGATACTTGTACGCCCACATTTTGTCAATGCCGTTATTGAACCCATGTAATACGGGGCGAGCCTATTGACATCTACCGGTCATAGTCTCAGGCTCCGTTCTGCTACTGAGAATTATCATACAGAAAAACCCAATAACATTTTGCCCGACCTGGAAATCGAACCTAGGACCTAGGACCAATGAGTCAAAGTCAAATTTGTATTCGAGGAATAGAGGCGTGATGTGTGGTCTCTTTACACATATCACAAAATAAATAGGTACATAATTCTTAATTAAATTATAATTTAAAAAATACAAGACAAGCATTTGGCATATTGACATAATTATTCACAAAGGAAAAACTACTTTCTGTTATGATAAAAGTAATGTAACTCATTCTACACCACCTACCTACGTACGTACGTACGTACTACTACCTACCTACGCCACCTACGGTGCTCAATTTAAAACTTCGAGCTACTGAGTATTTCTATACAGTAAAACGCAATAACACTTCGCTTTGCCCGGGAATTGAACCTATGAGCGTCCGATAGTCAGTCAGTACAATGCTTTGCACTAACTTTCCTCAGTTGGGGATTAGTTCCTGTATCATTCATCAGTGCATTTTTATACACAAATATTTATACGCACAAACACCTAGACCGAACAACTTTAGCAGATCATTCAAATTTTTGTTTCGTGCAAAAATCGAACCTGCTTCCATGCCTATCGTGCTCTCTAAGATTTTCAAGAGTCCGATCAGATTATTAGATTTCGGTTAGATATCTACTAATGATATAGCACCGCGAGAGGACCATGTTCCTCCGGTTAGTAGGTCCGGAGGTTTCTGAATAAACCTTTAATTATTCTAAATAACATGTTACCTTTTGATTGATTGATTGACGAACATTAAAAATCGAATGAACCACTTTGGATCATTTGATTATTCGATCGCTAAACCACTGCGCCAACCGTGTCGTCTTAGGGAAAAGAGAGAAAAAAAATGCTAAAAAAAGAGTTGTTTTTTAATAATAAAATCAAAAAACATAAAACGAATAATTCTAGAAGTTACTTGAGGAGATGTGCAAGTTTAAACCTGTTTGACAGCGTAACCGAATAAAGGTAGTTTTTTTATTTATGGAAAACGAGTTAATACATTATTATTCACTTTAACACTGCCGTCGCCGGCGTGTTTAAATGCAAAAAAATATGTATAAAGGTCGTTGCCACAATTTTTTTTATATTATCTTAATTTAACGTATGTTTATTACATTTTTTGACATATCAATAAATACCGATATATTTGACGGCACGAGTGTCTTATATATAGTGGCGCAGTAGCTTCACTATTGGGTTTCTGTGCTACGGATTGCGGGCTCCTATTATAAAGTTGTTCCAGAGATGGGTGCAACAAAAAATATGGCATAAAATAAAATCTTATTACTTAGGGTTATAATACTCTGTATCAAGTCCCATAAAAATGGCTATCACGTATAATGATTACTCTAAAAAATTTAATAACTTTCTGAGCTTTCCACCATAAGAATACTCTTTACTCATTGCTCTGGTAGCCGCAAGCCCGGCTGCTGCACATACCTATAAATCTAAAGGTTTACAGAATGATTTGGCCAACGCCAAAAAAGGTAAAGTATTAATTTATAATCATTGTAATGGGTAAAAAAAAGACACCTCTCCTTTTTCGCAGTTTGCTAAAAACATTCAATAAACATCTCAATTGCAGGTAAAACAAACATTTGATCACTGATGGGTTTTTAGATCATTTATTTGTCTATATAGAGGGACTGCAATGGGGTCAGTTATTATTATATTATTCGTCATAATTAATGAAGATGTAGTGACAAGGATAGAGAAAAGTATGCTTCGTTGGTTTAGTCATCTAGAGAGGATGGATGAAAGGCGATTACCGAAAGGGTTTTATAACGCGGTTGTTAGTGTAAACGCCAGGAGAGGACGCCCTAGAAGGACATATACGGACCCTATTGGTGATGGCCTTCAAAAAGGTCAGGTGCGCAGTACCCACAACCGGCGTTCATGTATGAAACGATGCATTAATGTAGATGAAGCAAAAGGGTTATGTAAGGATCTTAGCACGTGGCGTTCTGTAGTTTCTTCCATGGGAAACAAGCGTGACTTTATGTAAAATTAACTTTCATAAAAGGAGAATTAAACGCTTTCGTGTGAAAATCTAAATGTATGTAAATGTGTATATATATAATATGAATAAATAATAGCAAGATTCACATTTAGATTTTCATTGCTATATATATATATATATTATTTATAACATATCCAGTGTATAGGTAAAAGTATAGGTATAGCATTTGTATTGTCTATGTTTAAGTCACTCGAGACTATCGTTACAGTGATAATAGTCGTGTAGCCGAAAATAGAAATTGTCGTATCGACGTTCTACTGAAAATGAGATTGAAACCCAATTTTATAAGGTATCGTTACAAGACAATGCTGCTGTCCTCTTTGTTGGCATTGTTTGCGGGTTTCTTTTCTGAGTAACGCAAAAACCATCTATTTTTTGTTTCCTAGCGGAAATTGTAAAACGTTGCGCCTCACTAAGATTTCTCCTGTGTCGTGGGTACATTTTTACAAATATACATGTCACATGCACACACAACCAGTCCCTTATATATCAATTTGGAAACCATATGAGAATTTGAATAAAGAAAATTGTTTTAATTTATTTTTGAAGGGGTCTTTTATGTCCAACGTGAAAGAGGAGGGTTAAAATCGATAAGCTTGTGGGAATTTTCCCGCACTTCGGCTAAGTCCTTACTACTTGTTTATTCAGATGTCACCCACGTATTATATTATATAGTCTTATAACTGAATAAACTGGTCACCATCGACACGATTCTAATCCATTATGGCCTTTAGTTCGATTCCGACTGCGAAACAATTAGCATGACTCATTTAACGGTCGACAATAATTAATAATAACATGCTATAGAACTTATAGTATTTTTATAATAGAATTTATACTTTAATTTAGATATATAAGACGAAAAAATAGATATTTGATAGTACAATAACAAAATATCAGCTTTGAGATTTATACAAAATAAAAAATATAATAAAAATAATCAACATTATTATAATTTATAAAATTTTAAATTTTTATTAAAGTTTATTGAATCGGAAATTAGTAAAGTTGAATTGTTTGTACCGGAAATGCATAAGTTATTGAGTGATTTACGATAAAACAGTGATTTTGAATAAAACGAGATGCACGCGTATCTGAAGACTCAAATACTAATAGTAGCATGTGGTAAGTACACAAATCTAACTATAGTCAACCCACAGTCCACCCATAGTCTACCCACAGTCCACCGACTGTCTACACATAGTCCACCGACAGTCTTAGGTCTGCGTAAGGCCTTATGTATCAATTGTTTATTATATCTCATAATTTACGATACAGTTGGCGCAGCGATTAGCTTTCTACTATACATGCTAGGTTTGATTCCCGCACGGAAAAAGATTACAAATATGTGTATGCCCTATAACTAGCTGGTTCAGGTCTTGATTTATATGCATGTGAGATTTATATTTGAAGCTGCGATAACAAACTAAAGAATATTTTTTTTATGTTTTTTTTTTCTCACCCATAATAATATAAAATATTGATCGTGAGCACAGTGACATACAAATCTAAGCATTTTTTTTATATTAAACTTTGTTCCACACTAAGAATAATTCCTGTATCGTGGGTGCGTTTACAAACACATACATTCAACAAAGACGCAGAACCGAAACAACTGTCTGTAGATCATACAAATACTTACTCCGTGCGGGAATCGAACCCACGACACGTAGGGCAGCAGTCGATCTCTCAACCACTGCGCCAACCGTGCCGTCAAAATTTATATGTAAATAAAATACATGAATATTCAACATTACAATTATAATAATAAACATTAGACGTTGTAAAAAATGTTGGTTTATGTTAATAACTTGTTTTTGAAACACAACAAATATTGTCACATGAAAAAGGCTCTATAATGGTAGAGATATTCAACACGAAAGCGATTAATTTGAACTTATTAATATTATTCTATGAAAAACAAACTCATCATTATCATCATCATCAGCCAGAAGACGTCCACTGCTGAACGAAGGCCTCCCCCAATCCATTTTGTCCACTTTGTTTGCCATAATCCCCACGTTTGGCAGGCGGCTTGGGGATCGCAGTGGCTCACCGATTAGTGAGAGGACGCTGCTGCCCGTCCACCGGTGTCTGGCCGCAGTTTTAAGACGTACCCGGGTCTATGAAAAACAAACTCACACACATACAAACATTCATGAATCCTGAAAAATGGGAATTTCAAAAAACACATAGCGTACTCCATTTTAAAAGGCCGGCAACGCACTTGTGACTCCTCCGGTGTTGCGGTTGTCCATGGGCGACGGTAATCGCTTACCATCAGGCGATCCGTCTGCTCGCTTGCCGCCTATAGCATAAAAAAGACAATACATTTTTTGTGTGAATACATACTAACATACCTATTTGCGCCATACGACACACATTTAAATACACATTCAAATGAACTGAACAGAAATTGCAGCGCAGATTTTTTTCTAGCTAAGGGCCTAGGCAGAGAATCGGCAAAACTGTATTTAGGTAGACAATCTTTCAAATAAAGAAATGAAGGCACATTTTCTTTTTTATAATTTTTTTGGAAAATCCTCTGGAGTCGTCGAAATTTTGGATGGTGTTTTAGTATATGAAAATCATTTTCTTCATGAGTAAATTGCACCGTGCGAAGCCGGGGCGGGTCGCTAGTTATAATTTTATGTATAGTATGCGTATATACGCATATAATTATACTTATAATATAACGGAATTCTAAACCAAATTCCTCGAAAAGTTCAATATACATTTTGACAACTATTTATAGTGTTTACGCCTGTATCCCCGACGGGTTAGGCAGAGGATTAGTATCGTACACCCGTATTTTTCGGATGCTGTTATAAAGTCACATATAAAAGGGGTGAGCATATTGCCATCAACCGGGCACCTCCGTACTGCTACTGAGAATTTATATACAGAAAAACCCAATACTATATTATAATAAACTTTGCCCGACCCGGAAATCGAACCCAGGACCTCACGCTCAGCAGTTGCGCTTGTGATCACTGGACCAATGAGGCAGTTACATTCGGTTACATAGATATACCGGCTATTTGTACTGCTTTACATATTGATGTAAAGCAATACAAATAGCCGGTATATAAGTTTCCATTGGGAAACTTTCTAATGTACATCTATTAGACTGATTTGGTTTTGCAAGTCTAAGCCTGTATACAGGGCAATTTTTTAACACCATACAAATTTTCATAGGGTGTTCTACCCATGAATATGAACAATTATCACTATGGGACCAACTCTGAAATCACGAAAAAAATCAGTTGTTTCATACATTTTGGTCGAGCAGGTATTGAAGTTGTATACACATACCTTTCTTTTTCTTTTTTTAAAAACAGTTTCGTGGGTACAGTTTACAAACATACATGTCACATGCACAAACAACCAGACCCGAAACAACTATCTGTAGATCATACAAATATTTGTTCCGTGCGGGGATCGAAACCGCGACACGTACCGCAGAAAGCTAATCGCTTAGCCACTGCGCCAACCGTCTCGTCAAACAACTGTCTTTTTTCGTGATTTCCGAGTTGGTCCTATAGTGAAAGTTTTATTTATTTAAGTATTACCAACGAATGTTACACTCATAAACATTAGGTTGTTAAATGTCGCGTAATGTACACGCAATTACAGGTAAACACAACTTAAAACATAAAATCGAGTATTTAGGCTAATTTTAAAATAAATTAAATTAAACAGTAAATTTAGATTCAAGGAAAAGCAGTATTTAGTTGAAATTATAAAATTGCAACAAATTAAATTAAGTAAATTAATCTTGGAATTAAGATAAGTTAACTTAGAATAAATTTATAAAAATGAGTAAAAAAAATTAAGAATTAAATATTGTTCATATAAAAGTTGTTCATATTCATGGGTGGAACAGCCTGTGAAACTTTGGATAGTGATATAAAAAAAGCGCAGTATAAGCAACGCGTTACTAAGTTTAACAAATACTTAATAGTTATATAAAACGTTGGTGTCGAAAAAACGCTTATCTGTTTGTCTTTTTCTGACTATTTTTGTCTGAAAACCGTATTAAAAATCACTTAGCGTTATCTTCAGTCGTTACTACGGGGACGGCATGCTCTTGTTATTATTGATCCTGCTTAATATACTTTTTAAGGTAATAGGACCTAGATCCTCGATCCCGTGGTTCTTGTTCTTGAACCTCAGGTTCTATTCCCGGGTCGAGAAAAATGTTATTGGGTTTTCTATAAGAAAATTTTCAATAGCCGTCCGTGTGACAAGTGTGGAAATGGACCCGGTGACTGGCGAAAGGCTCAGTATAACATGGTAGCTAACAAAGCCATCGGCAAATCTGGGTTTACAATAGTAAACCCTTGCGAAATCTCTAAAAACTGTTAATTAATGGAATCAGGCGTTACTTTGCGGAAATCCATAATATACAAGATATAGAACTAGAATATTTAGTTTTAATTCCGCCTAACTAGTTCAAGCTTGGGTGCATGCACAGCACCGCCCTCCCGCCCGCAAATATATGCACATGCAGAAGGTGGGATAGATATAATATATGCGGTGCTATGCTTGCACCCAAGATTGAACTAGTTTAGCGGAATTAAAACTAAAAATTCTAGTTGTATATCTTAAAAATGTGTAAACCCTTCGGGGAATGCAAGCGAGATTTTTTATTGTGTTTATTTATTTACGGTACTACAATTTAAACATATTAACACAAGTATAACAAATCAATCATCATCATCATCAGCCAAAAGAAGTCCACTGCTGAACGAAGGCCTCCCCCGAGGGGGGTTTCCATAATCCCCACGCTTGGCAGGCGGCTTGGGGATCGCAGTGGCTCACCGATTAGTGAGAGGACGCTGCTGCCCGTCCTCCGGTGTCTCGCCGCAGTTTTAGGACGTACCCGGGTCCAAATCAATATGCCCAACAAAATAACAATAACTATAAATAATCAGTCAGAGATTCCAATATCATGTTTTCTCACAATACTCTACACATTCTTTCAAGTTCACCTTCCATTCATCCACCAACACCTCACAATCCGGCTTAACATCCAGATGAGCATCGAGCTATGTTGTGTTTATTCTGACCGTTTCTATCCTTCACAGTGAACATCGGCCAGTTCATAGACGGGTACAGTGTGGGCTGGTCGGCTCCCATCATACCGAAGCTACAGGACCCCCTGCAATCACCACTGCCGGAGCTGGTGAACGAATTCCAGATATCATGGATTGGATCGCTGCTGTACGTTGGAGCTATTGTAGGTATGTACGGAATCCACAGCCGAACTTAGGCCTGTGCCACCACTTTCGATATCATTCGAATTCGGTGCAAGAGCAACGAGGAAGGCGTGGAGTTATATTGTTACTTAAGCTTGACTGGAAATTGACCAATTAATTGGATAATTCTGCATCACACTGGATCGATCCAGATATAAAGTTTTGTCAATTAATTTATCACTTAAATTTGCATAAACTATTAAGCGTGAACATTCTTTGGTTGAGTGTAAGAATACCAATATTTGCATTCATAATATTAAAACCAACATATTTTTCAAACGTCTGTCGCATTCATACGTGAAAAGGTCTATTATTTAGGTATCATAAAAAAAGGTCAAAGGTCAAATCAATAAAGACTCGCCTCGTTATTTCACTGGTCGCAAGCGCGGCTGGTGAACGTGAGGTTTCGGGTTCGATTTCCAGTTCGTGTTTTTTTTAGGTTTTACTGATGGGAAATTCTCAGTAATAGTAGTAAGAGGTATTTTTGTAATTATTTAATTATAAATTAACAAAATACACCGTAAATCTATTCCATGATTTCAAAATTAAAAAAATGGCGTAACATAACATCGCATCACGCTCGTATTCCCCGACGGGTTAGGCAGAAGTGTACTAGTGTACACCCACATTTCGCCGATGCCGTTATTAAGTCCCATGTAATAGGGGCGAGCCTATTGTGATCTACCGGGCACAGTTCGAGACTCCGTGCTGCAACTGAGAATTTCCATACAGATAAACCCAATAACACTTTGCCCGACCTGGGAATCGAACCCAGGACCTCACGCTCAGCAGTCGGGCTTACGACCACTTTACCAATGAGGCAAAAAATGGCGTAAGTCGTTATTATTTAATAGGTATAAAATTAGTCTTAAATTATTTATTTTATGCAAAGTTATTCCAAACTCGTTTCTTTATGCTTTTTTTATGCTATAAACACCTACGTATTATTTTATTTATAAAAACATTATGACATTCTTTCTATTTTGACCTCTACGGAGGTCAAACTGAGTTTTTGATAAACAAAAAAACGCAACTTTCATAGTACTTATGTTTAAATTCAATTTTTAGGTCTTTTTCAAGACTAATTTTAATTATATATGGTAATACATTTAATTTTAATAGGTAGACCATACTATAACACATTATCACGCCTGTATTCCCTAAATGGGTAGGCAGAGGTATCCTATTGTACGACCTGATTTCGCCAATACCGTTATTGAGTCTCATGTGATTGCTATCTACCGAGCACAGTTCCAGACTTCGTGCTGCTACTGATGATGAGGATAATTTCCATACAGAAAAGTCCAATCACATTTTCCCATCGAACCCAGGACCTCACACTCAGCAGTCGCGCTTGCAACCACTAGATCAATGAGGCCGTCTTTAATTATATCATCATCATCATCATCATCAGCCAGAAGACGTCCACTGCTGAACGAATGCCTCCCTCAAGGGGGGGTTTGCCATAATCCCCACGCTTGGCAGGCGGCTTGGGGATCGCAGTGGCTCACCGATTAGTGAGAGGACGCTGCTGCCCGTCCTCCGGTGTCTGGCCGCAGTTTTAAGACGTACCCGGATTTAATTATATAGAAATAGTATATATTGATAAGGATATAGTATAAAAACTATTTTGTTGTTAACGAGCTATATAGACCATCGAAAACTTAAATAGGAACTCTCTTAGTATTCACAGAAGGTATTCGTACTGTATAGAAAAAATAAATTGAAATACATAGTTGAGCGAGCGCAAGTTTTCAATACATCATCCACAGCCCAACTTCGCCCACTGCTGGGCATAGGCCTCTCTTTGAAAGTGCCAGTTTCTACGCTCCTGCGTCAGTCTCATCGATGTTCGACCCCCGATGGCAACAATATCGTCCGCCCATCTCGCCGCGGGACGACCGACATTCGTTCTCCCAGTTCTTGGCCGCCATTCGGTCATAGCTTTGCTCCATCTGTTATCACCACGCCTTGCCAGGTGTCCTGCCCAACTCCACTTGAGTTTTCAATAAAAGTTCAATCAAATAGACACAAAAAATAATTCATTTGATACCTACTGATAAAATTATATAAAACCATATGATATATATATATTTTTTTATTTTATTCATTTGACATTGTTTGTATTTTTGTACTTTCGCCCGCGGCTTCGCCCGCGTGGATTAAGAAAATGCAAAATGCAAAATGCACGGCATTTTGCACAGAACCCTAATTATTTTTCTAAATTAAAATTAGCCAATGTTACTCCTTATAATATCTTCTGCCAGTGAAAGTCCCGTCAAAATCGGTCCAGCCGATTTAGAGATTAGCCAGTACAAAGTGAAAGACAGACAGACTAATTTTACAATAGATTTTTTTGTAATTCCTGCAGCTTTTTACCACTACTACTGATACAAACAGACACTTCATTTTTTATTTTATTTGTATAGCTGAGTTTCTATGTATGACAGACATTATGAAATTCAAACACAATGAAAATTGATTGTGAATAAATAAATAAATAATAATTAATGCGCGCGCATGTTTTTTTCATACATTTGTTTGAGACTTACAAATACCTTTTAGCCGACGTATTTTTTATCAAAACTAACAATCGAAACAGGTGTGCAGGTTTCCTCACGATGTTTTTCCTTCGACCTTTGCGTTGAAGGTGAAGTTCAATCACGATATTTGACCTTCACCTTAAATACAAGTGAGAATCGAATTCTGATCCGCATATGGATTCGAAAAGTTAGAAATGCGAGGCGATTTTGAACTCACACGCTCTTGCATGGAAAACAAGCGTTTAACCGCTGGACTATCACTGGTAGTCGAACCCGAGGATGTAAATAAGATGCTATGGATATCCGGCCACTTTTTCAAGTATTTGGCCGATCAATAATTACTAACGGGCCGGAAACCGAATACTTAGATACATAATATATGTTTCAAACACGAATTTAAATGTAATATAACATACTTCCCAGAATACTTCTTCATAAATACGCTGCAGAAAAATGATTCTGTATCTGTTCCATACGGAAATCGAACCCGTGACACGTAGCGCACTAGTCGATCACTCAACTACTGCGCGAACCGTGTTGCCAAACGTTACACCGTAAATCGTAAACCTGTAACGTACAACCTCACAAATTAATAATAAGATGATAATCAAAATGATGAATGTCTCGTGGCCCGGGTACGTCTTAAAACTGCGGCCAGACATCGGAGGACGGGCAGCAGCGTCCTCTAACTAATCGGTGAGCCACTGCGATCACCAAGCCGCCTGCTAAGCGTGGGGATTATGGCAAAGCCCTTGAAGGAGGCCTTCGTTCAGCAGTGTACGTCTTCTGGCTGATGATGATGATGAATCAAGATGCTGAATGTCGATGACTGCCTCATTGGTCGAGTGGTCCCAAGCGCGACTTCTGAGCGTGAGGTCCTGGGTACGATTTCCGGGAAAAGTGTTATTGGGTTTTTCTGCATTGAAAATTCTCAGTAGCAGCACGGAGTCTGGAACTGTGCCCGATAGATTGCGACTTGCGATCTAACGGCATCGACGAAATGTAGGTGTACAATAATACACTTCTGCTTAAACCTTCGGGAATATAGGCGTAATGTTAATTATGCAATGATGATGATATTTTCTGTTTTATCTGATAACTCTGATGCCGTTTGCTAACCACAATTTTCAAATACCTGTTATTAATGATGCAAATCTTTTGCTGCGCCGTGCCGGATATTCAGAATCCGGTCAAATCACTGTTCATTGGTTCTCTTGTCGGTGAGCGTTCACGGGAGAGACGTCGACTCTGGCGGAACAGCGTTACCATACCGACTCCTTTCGTCCTACTGAAAATCTCCCTCGTGGCCATGAATGCCCATGGCTGATTTGGAAATCCCTGAACAGACTTCGAACAGATTGGTCGAAGCAAGGAAAACCTGTTTAGGTGGGGATTTGTAGATGAATCCAATTTAATTTGTAACTGCGGCACGGTCCTACAAACGATGATGCACTTAATATCGTGCCCGGCGTGTCCCCACACCTGCACGCCAGAAGAATTAATGGATGCCACTGATAGCGCATTTCAAGTAGCTAACCTCTAGGCTGGAACTATCTAGATTGCCATCGACTCCTTAAGAAGAGGATTGCTTCCCTAGTTATTATAATTATTGTGGTTTTATTTTCAGGTCCTTACATCCCAAGTTACCTATCAAACATAATAGGCCGAAAGCCATGCCTATTCCTAGGCGCTCTGCTCAATTTGGTCGCCATAATACTCATAGTGACCACTAAGAATATTTCTATGGTGTTCGCCATAAGAATTATCAGTGGTTTGGGGATGGGAATGGTGACTGTCAGCAATCTGGTGTACGTTGGAGAGATTGCGTGAGTACTTATCTATGAAATACTATTTTTTATTATATAGATACACCATTTTTAATTTCGAGAGCATATGTTATGAGAACAAGTCGTGCGCAGATCATAACCAAAGCTATAGCTACACTACACAGACTATCCTTCGAAGAAAGCAATGAAGATGAAAGAAAGTAAGAAAATACGTTTATTTGGCCCAAACTAAAGGCACACAATAATAATTTATAAAACAGAACAAAGAAAAAATGAAAACAAAAAGAATACAGATAATAATAATAATATCTACTCAGCTTTAGAGCTGCATTGTGAGCCTCATCAGGTGCGCATGCGCAAATTTGAAACAAGATTACTAAATTGTCTTAATCGATCTAAGGCTAAAGATGCCATATACCTTGTGTTCTGGTAATTTCAATGACATACCCTTCATTCGGAACACAGCCATGCTTAGCTATATAAATCATTAATCCTCGAAATCTTTATCATTTCAGCTCCACAAACATTCGTGGCATACTCTTGACTTCGACCTCCATCGTGGGTATCTTTGGTACCCTGGCCGCTTACAGCATAGGCCCCTTCGTCTCCTACGCCGCCACTGGGTACATAGCGCTGGTCGTGAACCTGGCACATGTTGTTGGAATCCTGTTCATACCTGAGTCACCGGTGTATTACGCTATTAAAGGTTTGTATAATACTTCTGTCTCTATACATAAGCCTCAGGCACAGAAAAGAAGAGAAGAAGACTGTCTGCTATCCACAACAGAACTGTGTCTGATTGGCTTTCTGGCGGGTTGGTATCTACACACGGAAAAATAACGCTAAAAAAATTGTTTTGGAATTAATTGCTTTCAGTTTTTAATTTATACGATTTATTATAATTCGAAGAGTCTAAATAAAAAAATATGGTCTAAAATGGCACAAAAATATTTAATTAGCATAGGTATCATCATTATCATCATCATATCAGCCGAAAGATGTCCACTGCTGGACTCGCCTCGCCCAAGTATTGACAAATTCTGTGCTGTCCGCATCCATCGGGTTCCCGCGATCTTCACCAGGCCGTCGGTACACCTCGTGGGGGGTCTATCCACTTTGCACCTTCCGGTATAGGCATATGCTTGAAATTGCCCACAGCTGGGACTAAGACTTCTCAGTAAGAAAAGCCTGGGCTATTCACCACGCGTGCCCGATACGGACTAATCAATTATGTATTTATCAGAAATCCTCTGAACTTTGCTCAAAACATTTCATCATCGTTAATCTTCAAGAAACTTAAGTTATTTCAAGAATCATCCAAACTGACTACTTAGATAAGCTTAACAAATGGTCAAATAATCTTGCCCTTTACTTGGTATTGTGGAGTGAATTATGAATGAGCAAGCTTTTGAAATATCAGTTAAATCCTACTGTGATTTTGAGTGGCATTTAAGTACTTTAAAAATGGTTGTTTAAGAGAGATAACACTCTTATTTCGTGCGGACAGAGGGTGTATATTTTTTTTATAGTGCTTCATTAACTTTCATTATATGTAACTGTATACAGAGCATCATTCGTGTATCCCAGAAGGGTTAGGCAGCGGTGTAATATTTTACATTCAATTTTATACACACCACCACAACGTTTTATCTCGTTTCCAGGAAAACAAACTGAAGCAAAGAACATTTTACGGCTCCTCGGCCGAGTTGAAGATTTAGACAACGTCTTCGAGTCTGTTCGTGGTACCAACCCCAATGAAGGGCGAAGCTGGAAGGCCTGGATCAAGATCTTCACTGTCAAAGCCAACAGACGGTCGCTGTTCATCACGCTGAGTCTTTGCACCCTGCAGCAGACCAGTGGAGTTGCTGCTGTACTCTTCTTTGCTACCAATATCTTTCAACTGGCTGGCTCTTCTATTAGGTAGGTTTTTACACGATATTGCTATGGTCGCATTGTTTAATTCGTGAGGAAAGAAAATTATTAGTATTAAATTGCAATCACCCTAAATTAACAATGCCTATCAGTTATGTACTAGCCGAGCTAATACATAATTTTACATCATCTCCGTTTTTTTTTTTCTGTATTTTTTCTTGTATTGTATTGACGACAAAATTCTAAAAAAAACTCGGTATCAGAAGCCTAGCAGAAGTGGCAAAGTACCAGTATCTTACGTACGGCTGTCATCTGACTAGCACCAGCAAAATACATGGAAATACAGTAGTTACCCAAAGAATAGATCGGTTGTCAGACTTAACGGAATGCTGACTGCCTGCAATAACTGCATTGTTATATCATCCGGGACCAATAGCTTAATATGCTTTCGAAGGCATGAAGGAGTCTTAATCTGTATAGAACGATCACCCATCTATGAAATGACCGTGGCTAGTGCAGCTTAACGTTACAAATTGACCTACCTGCGCGATAGTCATATTGCTACGAGCCTCAGAACTCAAATTGTAATTTCTTCCAGACCTGACTTGGCGACTATAATTATCGGAGCAACACGCCTGTTCGCCAGTTTGATAGCTCCTACCGTGGTAGAAAGAGCTGGAAGAAGGATCCTGCTCCTAACTTCTACTGCTTTCTGCGCTATAAGTTTGGTGAGTATAAAATAATAAATTCAGCTAATTACTGTCCCACTGTTGGGCAACGGCCTCTTCTCAGAGTGAGAAGGGTTAGGCTATAGTCCACCACGCTGGCCTGGTGCAGACTACACACACCATCGAGAACTTTATGGAGCCCTTTCAGGTATGCAGGTTTCCTCACGATGTTTTCCTTCACCGTTAACGTAAGTGACAATCGAATTTCGATCCGCACATGGTTCCGAAAAATCTGCCGTGCGGGCCGGGTTAAAACTCTGACCTTCTTGCATGGAAGGCAAGCGGTTAACCACTAGGCTATCACGACACTGACAAAGCTTGATAAGTGCCTACCTATAAAGATAATAATGTATTCGTGAAAAGTTATACAGTGTTTTGAAACTTGCAGTTTTATTTTTTAGTATGATTTACTTATGGCATATAAAGTAATTTTTTGTGGCGCTAGCGCAATAGTGAAGCGGCTTTCTATTAGTATTACGTGTCGTGGTTTGATCCGCACGGAACAAAATATTTGTATGATCCACAAATAGTTGTTCCGGGTCTGGGTGTGTATGCATTTGAGGCGTATGCGATAAAATGACGTTTGTAAAAGAGACGTACCTTGGTTAAGTTTATCTTTTAAAGAATAATCTATTGTATTGTTTTATTAGCATTTTCAATTTTATTTTTGTTTTTCAGTCCATTTTGGGTACATACTTCTTCTTGTCCCGGATCCAGAGTCCAGTTCTCTCAGACATCCGCTGGCTGCCACTCATGGCTCTGATCATGTACTTCTTCTCTTACGAAATCGGTAAGGAGTTTCTTCTATGAGATTTTTGAAAATGCAGTCATTTTTTGCAGTCCATCTTCTTCTGCAGAAAATGAGGTAACGTTTTCTGCAGAGAGAAGGGAACTGTAAAAAAACGTTATGACAGATATATTAGTTAAATAAAACTGTGAACGGAACATTCAAACTTGCTAGAGGATGATCTTTATAATACTAAAAATGAGTCATTTTTGAAAGTCGTGATTTATCCTCAACCCTGCAAGGAATCTCAAAGATACAGGATTTAACCAAAGAGTCTCTTAAAGCTATATTTTTAACAAATCAATAAAACAAGAAACCAATTACAGTAAAATGGTAGTAGCAAAGGTCATAAAGTTTTTCAAAAAACTTATGGGTAGTAAAGACGGTCTGTTCTATCCTACCTTTACCTACTCCGGTCATAACAACTATGTCTAAACAATATATTTATGCATAGTTATGGTCCGGATGAAGAGTAACAATTAGTGAAATTTAACACAAGGTATTCCAATTAAAAACTTAGCTCGGCAAGCCCCCCATCATCCTTACGTTACCATCAACCGAATAGCAAGTGAACTGCAAACTTTTTTAGCTTCCTCTAGAATAAAAATAAACTTCCTAATATCCTTACACAATGTACTCCTTCCAGGTTTCGGCACGATGCCCAGTGCCCTCGTAGGCGAAATGTTCAGAGGCAACGCCAGAAGCACAGGATCCGCCGTCTCCATGACAACCGCATGGCTCATCGGCTTCGGCGTCGCCATGGGCTTTAATTCCATGGTCAACTTCTTAGGTGGTGACGTCACTTTCTGGATCTTCTCCTTCTCGTGTATTATGGCTTTCTTGTTCACGTACAGGTTTGTTCCAGAGACAAAAGGAAAGACATTAAATGAGATACAGGAGATTCTTAGCAGATAAGGGTTAGACGAGTGTATTTGCAAACGTAGTTTTATTTTGGTTTTGAAATTAACTTTACAGTAGATTATTTTCATTGCACACATTGAAAACCCACATTTCAAAAGAGAGAGCATGCCTCGCCTTATTTAGGGCTATAGCAGGCTAACTACAGACCAACAGAGGTCTATTAAAAGACTTTTCTATCAAAACGACAAGAGCTAAGAGAGACGTCTTGTTATTAATGCCCTCCTTCATTACCTTTAATTGTTTCTCTCTTAAGGTCTGTGCTAGAGCCATCTTTCCTGATTGGACCCTCTCTGTCTCTCTCTCAATATATTGTAAAAAAACAAACGTTGCAAAACGTAATGGATGGATCGATGTATGGTGTTTCTCCTTTGAAATTGGAGGATCTTCTGACTAGGCCAGGTGAAATTCCCTGGCTAGCTGAAGCCCGACAATTGATGTCAGACATTCCTATGTGTTATGTAGGATTATACTTGTTGCTTGACTTCGATAGATGGCGCAGGTTGTCGTGATTACTAACTCGAAAAAAAAAATACCCATATACGGGTGAAGCGTGTTTCAAAACCATTGCTGATAATTTTTTATGTGCTGATCATTGCAATAATAACAATTACGGTTTATTTAGTAACAAAAATGTCGACTGCTAGCAATATTTTAATGAAACCTTTAGATTTAATGAAACACGGTAAGAGATATTAACAAAAATGTTCAAGCATCAAAGACTTAGTAATTTGTAAGTATATTGTTGAAAATGAGTTGTTATTTTTTTATCTAGCAATAATCTAAGTTCTAGAATTAAGTTTTGCTATAAGAAAAATAATGTTACAAGAGTTAAAAAGGGGATATTTTCGTACGGTAGTAGGCAGAAACTACAGAAAATGTTAGGTGTCCCTTCTGATTTCTTGCAAATTAATAAGCAATTTATCAAAAATTTTGAATTTGAAAAATCTAACCAACTCATTCAAATCCTGTTAATCCAATTTAAAAGTGTCAAAAATGTATAATATTATTATATATTATAATTTTATATAAAATATTTTAATAAACATTGTATAAGTACCTGCCTATGTCTTTTATTAACCAGTAGGTACTACACCTGTATTCAGTGGCGTGCGGTTCATAAAGACAAAAAGACACTACCTACCCTACAAAACTCAGATAAATATTTATTATGAGATATTTGAGGTGACAAATCACATACATCATTATTTAATCGACTAGATGACGAACCAATACCAACATGCAGAAGGTATTAATGGCGAGGAAGCTTTTAAAATTTTCTGCCTAACCTGTGTAAAAACTTTGTGCACGCCGCTGCCTGTATTAGAACACCAACAAAATGTATTGACATGAGATTTAAGTTGTTGAAAAATCATGTTATTTATATAGCATGGCATCACGCCTGTATTCCCCGAGGGGTTAGGCAGAGGTGTACTATTGTAAACATTTCGTCAATGCTGTTATTGAGTCTCATGTAATAGGGGGCGAGCCTATTGCCATGTACCGGGCACAGTACCAGAACGTGCTACTACTGAGAATTTCGATATCGAAAAATCCAATAACACTTTGCCCGACCTGGGAATTGAACCCAGAACCTTACGCTTGCCAGTTGTACTTGAGACCACTAGACTAATGAGGCGGTCTGCTAGTAGTCGTTCCTATTCTAGAAATTGTAAATTATAATTTCTGTTAAGGGTTTAAATCACTCACAATTTGGTACATGCCCGAAGCACTTTAAAAACAATTTTAAATATACAGAGTGGCACGAAATGCAAGTCTCGTTTTAATTGCGTAGTCGGTAGCTACACTTATTAATCGTATCGATATTGTATTATATCTTTCCACCCTGTATATAAACGATTATATCGATACATAAAAAAATAACGATTCGTGCAACAAAAGAAATACTGCAAAGGAATGGAAGCTGGTTCTTCCAGAAACAATAAAACGAAGCCCACGAAACATGAGTATGAATTAGACAAGCCAAAAGGCGCTGGATGATTCAAACTTTGTGAAAAGGCAACAATCTCCGATTCGAAATCGCCCGGATTTTATTATTAATATTATGTGTCTAAGTTTGGGCCATATAAACTTACTTCTTTCTTATTTATTTTTTAAATGTAGTATCTAAGTTGACTTAAGCTGTCGAATGCTCACGTGATCTGTAAATTTGACCACACGATTGGCGCAGTGGTTAAGATTTGGCTTTCTGCGCTATGTACAGTCGGTGCCCTACATTACCTGATCCCCTAGAATGTCTCATAGAATGTCTTGGGGGTCAGATAATGTAGGGCACCGACAGTACGTGTTCGATCTCCGCACGGAACAAATACTTGTATAATCTAAAGGTAGTTGTTCCGGGTCTGGTCGTTAGCGCATGTGAATATAATTATGTATTTGTAAACGCACCCACGATACAGGAATTATTCCAAGAGTGAGGCAAGTTATATTACAAAAAGAAATGTTACTTAAACATTTCGTGTTTCCATTTTCTAGCCATTGAAGATTTGCTTGAAATTCAAAATTCAAAAAATTCATTTATTCAAAATAGACTACAACTAGTGCTTTTTGAACGTCAAACATATTATGGACAGAACTAATACGTCCGCCCATGACCGCTTCCTATGTGTTTTAGCTTGGGGAGAAGAAACGGCCAAACAAACTCCCCAGCAACACTCCTCCTTGTCTTATTCATACTCCTAGCTTGAACGATATTGAAACTTATTCTCAGCAAATTTTTTTTATTCGCCACGGCGCGCCCCTGTATTATCTGGGCCGTGGTTTGAACTTTCTTTTTTCACGATGAGTCTTGGTTGTATCGATTTAAATAAGCATTGCAGGATAGTTGTGATAGATAGACAGGATAGGTTGATCGCTGGCCTTCCATGCCGATGGGTCTAAGTTCGAACTTGGTTGGCTCGTCTGACTTTTATAGTCCATGTGCAGTGTGTTAAACCATCGTGAGGAAACCTGCACATCTGAGAGGGCATAAAAATTAAGATGGATGCTGAATGATTAGCCAGTCAGCAATTATGGTATCGAGGCTGACTGCCAGGATTCGCCAGATGTAATCAATTTTGGTCACTCGTGGAGGCTCCATCTTTACATCCCATTGTAGATATGTACTATGAAGGGATACTTACATGAAAGTCAAATATACATATATGTACATTATAACTTTTATTAGTACTAAACTAAGTTACTAGCTTCCGCCCGCGGCTTCGCCCGCATTGATTACGAACCCATTTTTTCGGATCACATGTAGGTACAATAACTTTCGATGGTCACAATTGCTTTAGGACACTAGATGGCGCACCATCTATTAACGTCGTCGCCTGACGCCTTTTTTTGAGTTATTATGTGTTTTTATGATCTTTTATTTATGTTTGTGTATTATCGTATTATTGTTATGTTGCATATTAAGATATAGGATGTGACATAATTCTAGTGTCTGCAAATGATAGGGTTATCAACCTGTTTCTAAAACTAAGATCTGATAAGGACTCTGTTCATTCTGCTTTTAAGACTATAGTTTAGCTAAAAGTTTTCATACAAAATGCGTTAAAGTTTTTACTCCACTAAACATGAGCTGATTTTGCTGATATATTTATATGACATTTGTTTTTTTTGATATTGTTTATAGATTGAGAAATAATTAACCCTCAAAATGCGTTTTTTTAACAAAAAATCGCCCTTAGGTATACTTATCTCGTGATAATTATTATACTAATAAAATAAAATAAAAAAACAAAACCTGTTGACCTATTTTATAATCAGACAAAATGATAGAGACCAAAGTTAAATTAATTCATTAAGATTTCGATGTAAGAAACGTTAACACCCAAACACGTATTTTGCGCGTATTTCAATTTGGCAATTTTGTCAGAAGCCGGCAACTAAACGATACTCTTAAGACCAAAGTCAGTTTTAAATAAACTCTCTCATTATTCAATTGTTATTTATTTATTTAATTATGGCACTCCAACGACTTATTCACTAATACAATTTTTGGGGTACTGTAACAATTATACTTAATATCTAGAGTGAATTTGTCACTTACAGGTGTGCACAGCACTTATTCGCCATTATCGTAGCAAACATAGACGGAGATGGAAAAAAATCCACTAAATAGAGTTTAACATAACATAACATAGCGTCATCAGCCAGCCAGAAGACGTACACTGCTGAACGAAGGCCTCCCTCGAGGCCGCAGTTTTAAGACGTACCCGGATCACATAACATAGCATCACGTCTGTATTCCCCGAAGGGTTGGACAGAGATGTATTATTTTATGCCCACATTTTGCCAATGCCGTTATTAATTCCCATGTAATAGGGGGCGAGCCTATCGCGATCTACCGGGAACAGTTCCAGACTCCGCACTGCTACTGAGAATTTCCGTACAGAAAAACTCAATAACACTTTGCCGGACCCGAGAATCGACCCCAGGACTTCACGCTGGTCTATTTTGGTTAGACGTACCCGGGCGTCTTAAAACTGCGGTCAAACACCGGAGGACGGGCAGCAGCGTCCTCTCACTAATCGGTGAGCCACTGCGATCCCCAAGCCGCCTGCCAAGCGTGGGGATTATGGTAACCCCCCCCCCCCCTCCCTTCGTTCAGCAGTGGACGTCTTTTGGCTGCTGATGACATGTGTAACAGAATGTACAATTTACTGTAAAAAATGGTGTTTGTGTACTGTTTCAGGTCTCAACACCACCATCACCGTCTCGTATAATGCAAGACTACGAGGGGTTATTTAGAAATTCAACCCTAAAATAGTTAATAAAGATTGTCAAAGTAAGTATGATAAATCTATGCGAACAAAGTCGCAAGTAAAAATAAAGAATTAATCCCAAACGAGGCATGATGCACTAAACAGCACTTTTTGTATATTAAAAAAGCAAAAGGAGGGGACGCCCTAGAAGGACATATACGGACCTTTCAAAAAGGTCAGGTGCGCAGTACCCACAACCGGCGTTCATGTATGAAACGATGCATGAATGTAGATGAAGCAAAAGGGTTATGTAAGGATCGTAGCACGTGGCGTTCTGTAGTTTCTGCTTACCCCCATGGGAAAAAGGCGTGATTTTATGTATGTATGTAACAAAGCAAAAGTTACTGATATTAACTGTTTCCTTTGTTAAACAAAATAATATGTATATAACAACAAAATCGTCACCATTCTTTATGTAACAATAAATGCAGATGGTAACAGAAAATTCCTCAGTGTTGTCGCATGTTTCATGGCGTCCAATTTTCCACCACGAAATACGTACTGATTTAATATATTTACTTGAATTATAAAGTGACGTAAATTTTCGTTTTAGTGGTACTTCTATAATCCAAAAAACCAGTTTCGCAGTCCTTGAGTCGGTCTTCGTCGAAACATAGACTACGTTTTCAAAAATCTGTTCAAAAAATATCCAACTGAATTTTTAAGGAAGAGGTCGCTAGCAACCTGACTGAATAATCGGAAAGGAAAACATATTATGACCTGATGTACTGTTATACTAACGATAAAATTATTGGGAAAATCGTGTGTGTTAGTATTGTGAGTCGAAGTTACGTACACTGTGAAATTAGCGATACGCGTGACATTATCAATATGCAACAATATTCTATGAAACAAATATGGATTTCTGTCGGTGGTATGTATAGTATCTATATATTTTCGTACTAGCTTCTGCTCGCGGCTTCGCCCACGTGGTTTACGAACCCGTTAATTTTTTCGAAATAAAAAGTATCAAGTTCAGCCGTTCTGGCGGGAAAGAGTAACAAAGATCCATACATCCATCCATCCATCCATCCATCCTCACAAACTTTCACATTTATAATATTAGTAGTAGGATTCGTGTTCCTTATGTGTACAGAATTATTTTGCCTGTGATGATGTCAAAAATGCTAGATTCACTCCCCTTTCACACACTCATAAATACACCTTAAGCCCAGCGTCATAAAGACGTCAATTGGTGGCTTAGGAGCTCCTTGCCTTATGTCATCCGAAAGAACATAGTGTTTTAGCCTCTAATAGTACGGCATTCGAAATAGCCCTTCGGCTTTTCCTAGGAGAAAGTTATTTATGGGGAGTTTAATAAACAAAATAGATAACAAAAAAGTGATATCTCATGCCAAAGTCTCAGCCATCTACGACTGTCCTGATGAAGGACCAAAAGATCCTGAAAATTCCCTCCTTATCATTTATCATCCGAATCTTTGCAATCGCCCCAATTTGACGATAATTCGCTTTTCCCAATTATCCTGCAATGTGTTGTTTGCAGGATAATTTATGACATTTTCTTTGATTCCATAATAGCCGTGAAAATAAACTAAAATAAGATTTTTGACTTTTTGACCTTACTTGCATATATATATTTATTTATTTATGTGCACGTGTGAAATTGTATCACACTGCACACAGTTACTATATGTATGTACATGCAATGTTTTAAATTTTATCTAAAACATAATTATATTATTTTATTTTGTTATTTTCTTTTAATATTAGTTTCGAGTGCATGGCACTCGTGGTTTGCAGCTGAAAACCAGCGTCGGGTGGCCAGCACTACAGTCTGGTCATCATGACATTATGCTGAGCTGTGACCTTGTTGGCACAACTATTTGTAAATATTATGTTCATTTATCTGTTGTGTGTCTGTTTTGTATGTTTATTACTATTATTCTTTCTTTTTTTTGTGTCAATAAACTATTTTTCTTTCTTTCTTTCTTTCTTTTGCAAATGTAGCGTGAACCATGGATAATTGAATGTGCAACAGTGCTTAAATAGTGACGCACATTTGAAAACAAAACGAAAATGTATTTTTGGATGTTTTTGTTCTCCTCTTCACGAGAATTGTACCATGTCAATCGTATCTGTTGATTCTCCGGACGCCATGGTCCGAAATTATTCAGCAGAACTACATATAATGCAAAAACATTACATTCATTATATTATCATAAATATTTGTTTTTTGCCATATTAAGTACTAGCTTCCGCCCGCGGCTTCGCCCGCGTGGTTTACGAACCTCTACATTTTTCCGGGATAAAAAGCAGCCTATGTGTCATTCCAGGCTATAATCTATCTCTGTGCCAAATTTCATCCAGATCCGTTCAGCCGTTCTGGCGTGATTGAGTAACAAATATCCATCCATCCATCCATCCTCACAAACTTTCACATTTATAATATTAGTAGGATTATAATATATATAAGTAGGATTAGATTATATAGATAGATTAAGAACATACATATACTCCATTTATTATAGCAATAGACAATAGAACCCATCTTTTCATCTCATATTGATTGTCCATTAAAGTATTATACTTGTACTGTTTTTAATCCCCGCTGGAAGCTGATGTTTATTTATATATATTTCCTTGCTAAAATTGACGTTATTTTGTCTCTTGTATTAAAAAAATTTAATCAGATATATTTATTATCGTGATAACACGGGACGGTATTCACAATCATGGCCAGGTGAAGTGGAGCCAGCAGACTGTCTTCACTGTTACAAGTGCACAAATTAATGATGAAGTGCTATTCCAGTGTGTTTTGGAACCTTGCTATGCGGCATCACAGGAGGTTGGTCTGCACCCATCATACCCAAACTACAGGATTTGAAGCAAACTCCACTACCTGACGTCATCACTGAGAAGGAAGCATCCTGGATTGGTTCTTCTGTGTATATAGGACTGATAACAGGTTCCTAATTTTATGATATTGTGATACCTAATTATGAATTTTGAGTTATAAAGACGGAAAAGAGAGAGGTTTTGGCAAGAAGTACTTTAAATTGTAGGATAGTGATTGAGTACTAAATGAGCGACTAGAAGTACCAAGTAAGCAACTGAAAACTCAGAAAAAAAAATATAGTGGATCTACTGCCGCTCATCTGAGATCAGTTGAGAGCCTAAATATTTGCGCTAAAGATCTTAATAATACTGTGATTTTCTACAGGCAGCCCACAGAGACATCTGTGTAGACTATTATATTATAATTGGTTATGGACGAAACTCGGGTTGCCCAAAGTGGGTTGGGTTGACGACATACTCAAAACCACAGAAAACACCTGGATAAGAGAAGCAGAATATTGAGGAGGCTGGGCAAAACAAAAGCAGGCCAATACCCAGCAGTAGGTGATTTAGGGCTAGAATGATGATGGTGAAAGAACAAACCCGATGTTTAATGTTCCAGGATCATACATAACAGGATCTTTATCAAACATAATAGGTCGTAAGCCATGCCTTCTTCTAGGAGGTGCTATCATGGCACTGTCCTTCTTAATACTAGCGATGTCTGTGAACTTAACTATGGTGTTTGCGGGTCGTATCATCTCAGGGCTATCGTGTGGCATCCTCTGCGTCAGTAATTTGGTTTACATTTCTGAGATCGCGTAAGTATACTTAATTATTTTTCATCGTTCCATTTTTTAACTGCTTTTTCTTTCTATTGGCAAATAATTGACCACTCCCATTTGACTTTCTGTACTGCTATACATATATATCAGTCTGTTATTAGAGCCTCGTTTGCACAGTCAGAGGGTATCGCGTGCATTCATCGCATGTGTAAAAAAGGATGAACAATCGTTTTCAACAGAAGTTCACTCAAATGCGCGGGTTTCAATCGCACACAATTTTTGATGTTTAACTAAGGTTGAGGATAATTCACACTATGGATACAACGAACAACAGATTTTTTCCCAATAAGTTCAGTTTTGTTATTACGCTCCAAACGCCAATGAAATTATAGTCGTTATTTTCTTCACTTCTATACAAAGTAGTTAGATAAGCATTTTTTTTATTTGCTTTTCATTTCTAGTGTACTGTATTCAGTTACATGACCTTTTCCAGATCCACCAACATCAGAGGCGCTGTCTTATCTCTACCTGGAGTCGCTGGAGCTTTAGGGATTCTAGTGAGCTACGTCGTGTGCTCTTACATGTCATTCTCATCATCTTCCTACACAGTAATGGTTATGTCGGTACTCTTCACAGTAGGACTACTGCTTGTACCTGAAACGCCCGTTTTTCATCTTCTGAAAGGTATTTCAAATTTAGTCTTATGAACATTTTCAGTCTATTTATGTAACAACTTTTAAGTTTCACGTCTTCTCTTTGGGACAGTGACAGAGCCGTATGTCAATATGAATGAGATGGATGTTAAATGAAAGAAGAAAGAATTAATCTGATCCAATGATAATATTCTTAAAATAGAACCTAGCATTTCAATTTCAAAAACAGTAATCAATTTTACATCATTTATATTTTCAGGTGACGAAAAGAAAGCCATGGAAGTACTCTCAATGCTCGAAAGATCAGGAGACATAGATGAACTTCTAACAAAGAAGCTAGATACAAAAACTTCTACAAAACAGGACTGGATAGAAATAGTCACAATTAAAAATAACAGAAAAACGTTATTCATAACTATAATATTGCTGATTTTACAGAACTGTAGCGGAGCTTCGGTGCTAATGTTGTTTTCGACTTCTTTATTTGATTTAGTTGAATCTAATATTGATGCAAATGTATCTAGTATACTAATAGGAGTTACTATGTTTGTTGCAAGTTGTATTACTCCTGTGGTTGTAGATAAATATGGAAGAAAAAATTTACTGTTAATATCTACCGCAGTTAGTGGACTAAGCATGGTGAGTTCATTTCAAACTATATTTTTTTAAATAATTAATTGCATGGTAGTTAAACTAATGATACAGAAATGAATACAAATTTACCCTTGAAGTGAAATTTTAATATGATAGAATTTACATCTGCACTAATGTATGTATGTTCTAAATTTTTACCCAAATCCTTTGTTCGTTTGATTTTATTATTTATAATACAATTTAAGCTTTAATATAATATTCGCTGGGGGTGTGCTAAGGCTTAAGTTTTATGGAAAATAAAATAATATGTCTACATAAATACATTACACAAAATCACTTGTGATTTTAACTGCTTTAACATTGACAGATTTCTATATGTATGAATCATTCCAGTTTAATTTTCTCGATTCCATGGGCATCTTTGAAAAGAAAACTTACTAAATATTTTTTAAATATCTAAACATATACGTATTTCTTTATTTCAGGTGCTGCTTGGTCTGTACTTCTTTTTGGACCACATTCATCATTGGATCTTACCGCATCTACACCTATTGCCTGTGCTATCACTAGTAATTTACTTCATCTTCTTTAATTTCGGTGAGATATTATCAAAAATAACCTACTTACATTGACTTATTAGCAACTAGCTGTTGGCTGCGATATCGTCCGCGTGTATTTATTATTTAGTGTTTTTCTGCAGTAGTTAAATAAGCCTATGTCCACCAACAGGACCCAGGCTTCTTCTTTGTAAAATTTCATAACAATAGGTTCAAATTCAGTAGTTTAATAGTAATAAGGTAGGATACAGACAGAGTTTCGCATTTATAATAGTTGTAGATTCAGAAAAAAGGTTTTAGAAAATATTCAACGCAAAGTTTACTTAGTTCTACTTGTAATTTTGTAAGTGATGATATTATTCAAATTAAGTTTTATTTTAACTGCACCAGGTTATTGGAGAGGACTGAGGCCTAAACCTTTCCCACTCAGTGAAAAGGCCCTTGCCCAACAAAGAAACAGCAATAACACGACGGCAATGGGCTAGGTTTTTAGTATCATACACATCACTTCCACTTTCATATTCTAGTCAAATATGATAAATAAATATTAATGATCCATTCAAACGTTTCCCAGGTTTTTGCACCATCCCCAGTACTTTAATGAGCGAGATGTTCCAGTCCAACGTCAGGGGTCCTGGGTCTACCGTTACTTTAACCACAGGCTGGTTGTTCGCCTGG
This sequence comes from Shargacucullia verbasci, assembly GCA_947562105.1. Taxonomy (NCBI): domain Eukaryota; kingdom Metazoa; phylum Arthropoda; class Insecta; order Lepidoptera; family Noctuidae; genus Shargacucullia; species Shargacucullia verbasci. The sequence continues at coordinate 2,897,182 of OX387302.1, read as the reverse complement.
ATCGTATCCAGTACCTTCGGATACATGATGATCGCTTTTGGCATCCACACCACCTTCTGGCTGTACGCTGCTATATGTTTCATCAGTTGCATATTCACTGCGGTTTTTGTTCCCGAAACTAAAGGGAAAAGCTTTGCCGAGATTCAATGTATGTTGAGTAAATAAAGTTTTCTTGTTACTTATTATAACTTATCTTTATGGCTGTATTCCCAAAAAGGTTTGGTAGAAGGGTAGAAGTGTGCTATGTTGAAACTACATCCACAATTTTCCGAAATCGTTATGAAGTCCAAGTGACGACTGTAGCCGTCTAAATCTAAAAACAAACACCAAATCGTAATTTTTTCACGTGTTCTGAAGTTTATCACAATTACACAATGATACGAGTAGTGCCTAAATCTGAATAAAATTGCGAATTTAAATGAGCCTGACAGCGCTCTATCATTTGCCTAGCCTTTTCCCAAGTCGGGTCGACTTCCAGACTAATCGGTTGCGGCTGAAAATATCAGTAATTTACGAAGCTACTGCCATCAGACCTCTCCAACTCAATTACTAGAAGACACTGACTGATACTCAAAGGTTAGACGGGTTTTCAGACTTTTGATTTTTTGAGCTATTAATACACGTAATGGCTGCCATCCGTCTTCGTATGACACCTAGGCCCAACTGCTTAATGTGCATTCCAGAGTACGGAGGGGTCTCGATGTGTAAAAAACGGTCACCCATCCAAGGACTGACCTTAGCAAGTGCTGCTTAACTTCACAGATCCACTGATCCGGCCGCTAGTTATTTAGCTATGAGCGTCTCCCGCCTCACAGCTCTTAATGACTTAATATCAATCGAAATGAATCTTCAAACTAACATATATAAAATATAGCCAAGGCTCGCTGCATAATGGTGGAATATTTTTTCACACAGCATATTGACTATTAACCTAAAGGCTGGTTCAGACTATATCAGTGAACTAGTCGAGTTACGAATAATTTAGTTACGGCTCAAAATCGTTTGCACTGCAGTTGCGCACATTTTTGCGGCAACTAATGGACTGGACAAAAAAAAACATGAGTAGTAAAGAGTGGCGGGGAAGCTAGAATAAAAAAAAAAAAAAAAACATTTGATTGACTAAATTATATTGCCGGCATGGTTGGTACATTCGCATTCTGCGCTACAGGTCGTAGGTTTGGTTGTATAATGATCTGCCCCTAGTTGTACCGGGACAGGTTGTTTGTGTATCTGATATTTATGTCTGTAATATTTACTCACGAAACAAAAGAAATCGCAGTGAGGCGCAACGTTTTAAAACGCTTACTAACTTTAGTTTTAGTTTTAAAGTTAGTAAAACATTACAACGTTTTAGTTTGATGAGCGTTTGACTGGACCAATATTTGTATGACTTACAGATAGTTAATCCTGGTGTGGGTGTTTGTGCATATAGCACAATACATCAATTTATTATTAGAGTGGGGGAACCTTTTTTAAAGAAAAAAGAAAGCAATGTTTTAATTTACCACTAAATTAAAATACTAGCTTAGTCTGAACCAGCCTTTAGACACATTTAATAATATAAATAAACTAATAATTATGCTAGTCACGTAATCTTACTAACATCATAATAACAATAAGAAAGCCTTATTTTCCATTATGGTCTAAATTAAAATGGTCGTCTCATTCTCATTACTTTGTGGTGATCATTATGGTCCTATATACATTTATATACACTTATCGCTGGAATCTCCATGGATTTCCTTTGTCCTGGAGAAGGCATAGAGTTATCTTCTTCTGTCGTGCCTGCACGAGCTATCATATTGGAATCTTCCATGCTGTGGTGGAAAGATTAGCTTGTCAGCAATGGTGTTAGCGAGGCTGACTGCCCAGGGTGCGCCAGACGATCTTAAGTATCGTCACTGGCGCAGGCTCTTTCCGTCTGTTACTAAAATTCCTACCGGGTTCCTACGTACAGCAACTTTCGTTGTGTATGGAAAATTGTGTTGCAGATTGCATTAAACTAATTTTAAGAACAAAGATCTCTTTTTTACTGACTGAAACTAAACTTTTTGGTAACTGAACTAAACAAGCGCAGCTGCTGAGAATCCTAAGTGCCCAGAACCACACTTTCCCCGAAGTGTTATTAGGTTTTACTGTATTCAAATTTTCAGTTTGAAACTGTGGCAGGTAAATGGGAAATTGGTCGCCCCCTATTATATTGAGTCTCAGACTCAATAAAAGCATCAAAATCAACAGTACGTATATTGCCTACCCCCGAGAAAACAGCGACACTGTGGTTCTCGTGGTGTCGTCGTGTCGTCGTTTTCTTATAGAAGAGCATATAAAATATTTAGAACTACCAAAATCGTGAATTTCCTCGTCATATACATAAAAATAGACGCAAAATTAATTTATAAGAAGTGGACTAAATATATCTATACTTTTCTCATGTTTTGTATTAGAAAGAGACAGTGCGACAAAATTAATTTATAAACAATATAATCAGGGCCATTGCCATCTTATCTATGGACACTTGTATGCTGTCTTATCTACGGGCTGCATGTCTTAGGGTATTCTTTCCGATTAATCTTGTCATAATACCTAGGATATAAATCGCCGACAACAAAATTTTGATAATAACAAATAAAAGATAATAATCACAATTCTAGATAATAAAATAAGTAGTACCTACATATTTGCATCGAAGACATAATGCCGCTATTAGACTTCTGCGAACACGTTACACTGTTTATAGTAATTCCAATCGGTTTATACACTATCTGTTGACAGTTAAGGTTGCGATGGTTGAGTCTACAATCTAGTAATAGTGTAACGAGTACTAATAATTAATTTAGGATAGCATCACGCCGGAAATTTACGAAAGGTTAAGCAGATGTGTACTAATATACCCACATTTTAAAGAAAGCCGTTATTTATTGCCATATAATAGGACACGAGCTTACTGCCATCAACTATGGGCACTATTCTAAACTACGGCGCCTTTTGAGCATTTCCTAGCCGGAAAACCCAAGACCTCGCGATCATAAGCCATATTTGTGTGCGTTTACAATATTATGAAGTTCTTTTTCGTATTTAATTTTAGTTCTTGCTTGCACATTTGCCGCTGTGTAGCAGAGACTTTATTCTGATCTTATCAGTCTCTTGTATTCTCGATAAACAAAAAATAAAACGCGAGTAGTTTTGTGTTAGCAATGCGATAAAGTGACTTTGAGAAAGGCTAAATAATCTGATATAACAAACTAAATTACATAAATAATTAAGTAATATCCGGCCTTTAAAAATCTGAAATATTTGTGTGCTTAAAAAAAACAGTATAAGAGAGTGTTTTAAAAAAGAGGGCGAACAATTTTATCTATCTCCTCAATTTTTTATTTTTTCTTAATAATTCGTGTTTGTATTTCCGTAATATATACTAATGCAAACTAATTTAAATACTTGCATTGCAAATATTTTTCTTACAGTGATAACCGTATTTCATATGTACCTGGTTAGCGTTTTATTCTGTGTCATAAAAAATTATGTACAACACAGATAGTGATATTATTTTATGCTTACTTATTACTTTACAATAGCCATACTGAATGCTAGCTATGTTTTTAGACAAAAGACAAAACTTATATATAATTTTCTTCCTCATAAACCGCTTCCTCATAAAATTCCTCTTAACGTGGATTTTATTTTACTGTTGCCAATGATCACCGAATAGAAGAATGGTAATAGCTAGCCTTTAAACAGAATCCCATATTGGTATTAACCTACCCAGCGAGAAAAGTTGGCCGTCAGAATACTAAACGTTTACATCCTAATACAGTTTAAACTGTAATCGTCATAATGGCGATCATTGAGCAAACAACAACCTAGATACTTGTTGTGGTGGTAAAATTGAAGATTAAACATGCTATAGAAAGTAGATACATTTAAACGTGAATATAAGACTGAACTGCTTTCCTCTGCCATTGACCTTTTTGGGGAGACCCATTCTCCCCAAAAGTCACCTCTAATTTTAATTGTGGGTCGCATTAGCAAGAACCTAAAAGAAAAAACAAAAGTATTGGGCTTTATTGAAATAATTTTCTCGATTAATATGGTTAATGACTTTTCAGTGGGAAACCGTGTTTTAAAAGACTTAAAAGATACCAATCCAGGGGCCCTAGTGTAAGTTTCTTTTGACAAACTCGATTAAACGCATCGAACGCGTTCGGTGCTTCTATTGGTGGAGAGCACGAAATGGACCAGCCGAACGCGTTCGATGCGTTAAATCGAGTTTGTCAAAAGAAACTTACACTAGGGCCTCAGTACCAACTCTGAAAACAGCATGAATTGAGTGTGTCCTAAGGAATTATAGCGGTGTAGCGAAACTCCACACTCCATTCTATTTCAACTCATCTCTTTTCTCTCTCTCTCTCTCATGTACAGATAGCAAAAAAGATACGAAATATTTTTATGAGTCTAAAGATTATGGCCATAAAACAATGTTATATCATTGAGTCACATAATTATTGCAAGTAAGAATTATCGTGTGTAATGGTAAAGACGTGAGTTAAATGTTAAAGTTTAAATCACAAACATGAAGATGGCGGCCTTTTGTATTTCACCAATTTTGAGGCAGTATTTAGTTATTATTACTGGTAAGTCAAGTTATTTTTATAAATATTTAACAGCTGCGTTTGAGTATGCTTTAATCTATTTTGCGTTTTTAACGCTCCTCAATTTAGAGTACCTAAGTATTTAAGTGTCATGTTATCACTGTCACTTTAAAGTGGAATGTTTTAAGCTGAAAACAGACTGGGCTTATCTGACGCGATGCGTTATTGAGCCCTCTTTAAAAACATACCTACTGCATCTAATATTATACTTAAACTTGTACCCTATTTTTGTAATACCAGATTTTTTTTAAGATCTTACTTAATATAGACAGTTGTAGTGAAACATAATTTAAATATAGAAAATCTCATTAAAACGAGTCCCAGTATGCAGGTTTCAAAATTTACAATCTGATTTTTTTTTTTATTCGGTTATGACACCCGGTGCCTGCAGATCTGACGAATGCGCCGCTCGCGAGATTCACGCGAGCCGAGCGCGTGCATTTCATGTCCGCGTGCCCGGCGCAGCTCTTATTACGCCGGCCGTGCCGCTGTTACGCCACGCACGTGCCGCTTGCGCGCTACATCTACTTCCTCCCGCCCGAGCCTCGAGCCCTGCACCAACTCACCTGCTCAATTTGTTTCTTATTGCCGGAGGCTGTGTCCGTCATCTTCGAAAGCAAATTTACAACTCAGGCTCACAGTATGAAATCGAACGGAACTGCAGCCGCGCGAGATGCGCGCGCACATAACGCGCGCCGGTCACGCGTTCTATGCAAGTCTGACGTAAGTTACGCTAAAGAGGAACACCAAACAATTGCAGTAATTGCACGCGTGCATCTCGCCAGCGGCGCATTCGTCAGATCTGTACGCACCCTTAATATCGCCTAAAATACGTGAAATGGTTGCAGCATCAAGCATATTAAAAAATACAGTTCTTTGGTACTGCATTCATTTTAGTATAACTTGTACCTAAAGTAAATGAAAAGCGAATAACTGTCAAGTTTACTTGTAATTAAAATTATGTATAATGTTTCTGTCCTTACTGTCCCATTTTCCCACATTCCCATTACTGTGCCACTGATGGGCAAGAGCAAGTCTTCTCCGAAGGGTTAGGCCTTAGTCCACCACGCTAGCCCGGTGCGGGTTGGCGGACACACACCATCAAGAATTTTATGGAGCCCTCTCCGGTGTGCAGGTTTCCTCACAACGTTTTCCTTCACCGTAAACGCAAGTGATAATCAAATTCTGATCCGCAAATTATTCTGAAAAGTCAGAGGTTCGGGCCGGGTTTGAACTCAGACCCTCTTGCTTGGAACGCAAGCGTTCAACCGCTAGGCTATCATGCTGTAGGTATATATTTTTATGTGAGTTTAAAAGTTTAAACAATCAGCTTCTCCGTGTGTATGTACGCATGAAACAAACCCTCAATTTGTATGTTATCTTTGTCCCTCTTAGTGTATGTTTATAATAGGTACATGGTATGTCTAATTATACTTGTCACAAGTTTTGCGTAAATCAAGTTTGAAGAAAGTCTTATAACGCCGCATACATCTTTCCCTGAGTAATTGGCGGCTTCGTTACACATTGGGATAAATGGAAGGAAATTTCTGGAATAACGAGAACAAAATACGACCGATGTACTCTGATCAGTAATCCCTACAACTTTTAGTAACTGGAAGCTATCAATAAACCTCGGAAAGTCTTTATTCTTCTAGCATGTCGAACAACACAGCGTTGAACCTACACTTGTATTTAAAATTGAGTCTTGTAAGGTTTAAATGCCTCATTGATCCTGGGTTCGACTCCTGGAACGAGCAAATTAATTTGAGTTTTTTCTCTTAGGAAATTCTCAGTAGCAGTCCGAAAATTGGAATGCCTGGTATAATAGGCTGGACCCCTATTATATGGCAAATTTGGTGAACCTATATTGGCGAAATGTGGGCGTACAATTACCCCTCTGCCTAACCTTTCGGAAAATACCGACGTGAAACTATATATTTTATTCGTATTTTTTTCAGCAAATTTGGGCGTCATGACAGTAGGCTTGAGCACATCGTGGTCATCACCAGTGCTGGTGAAACTGAACAATGAGACGCAGACTGTCCTGGAACGACCCCTCACTGATGAGGAAGGGTCCTGGATTGTGTCTATTGGAACTATCAGCGGGCTGTTCAGTAAGTTACCACATCTTTTTTAACGTCTCCCTGCTTTTTCTGTTCTCTTGTGTTGTGTATCCTATCCTACTTCCTACTAATATTATAAATGTAAAAGTTTGTGAGGATGGATGGATGAATGGATGTTTGTTACTCTTTCACGCAAAGAGTACTGAACGGATTTTGATGAAACTTTACAGTATTATTGTTTATACATCAAAATAACATATAGGCTATAATTTATAACGATATTGAGTTCATAGTTCCGAAAAAATACACGGGTTCGTAATTAATGCGGGCGAAGCCGCGGGCGGAAGCTAGTAGTTTATAAACATATCGTTTTCTTTAATAGTTTTTGCCTCGCGGTGTAGTGACTATTTTTTAGTAATAATATAACTACAGTAAGATTTCCTACAATTCCTGTCGTCAATAAACAAGCTAGAAAAAATTATGCATTTTTCTTTATTTTCTTCCGTCATTAAGCCGCTGAAGATAGAAACTTTATTTATTTAATTATTTATGCATATAATGTTTGCCTTTTATATAAAATAATTATAATATTTGAAGACATGTGTTTTCAAAAACCTTTTTGAAAACACATGTTTCAAGCATTCCAAACCCACGCCATCGAAGTCATAGTATACATATACAGTTAGTTTCATAAAATTTGGAACTTCCTCAGATTCCAGAAACATAAAAAAAAAATAGTCTAGTATCATTTTGTTCTTTTTTTTTTCAGTAAACTTCACTATAGGACTTTTAATGGACAGAATAGGTCGGAAGGCCTGTCTTGTCATAGGCTTTTTACCCCGCCTGGCGTCGTGCTTCATGCTCATGTTCGCCACAGATGTGTGGGTCCTACTCCTGGGCAGGGCAGTTGATGGAATGGCTAATGTTTTCTTTTTATCCGTGGTACCTACTTATGCTTCGGAGATTGCTGGCGTGAGTATAATTTACGAACAAATCAATATTATGAAATGCATGGCTAGAAAGACTACTACAACAGAAAGATAGATATTAGAAAGCATAGCACACCGCACAGTTATTAAAAAAATATAATTACATGTACAATGGGCGGCCTTATCGCTATCAGCGACCCCTTCCAGGTACCGTAAATCTGTTTTTAATTAAGTACTAATTAATTACCAATCTATGGGTGTAAGAAATTAACACCGTGAAGAAACCGGGATTACTTAGAACTAAAATTCGAAGAATTGTGAAATAAATCATCACAAATCGCACGATCGATTATGCCCCAGTTCCTCAATGAGAGTCAAGTCCCAGCCGGCTGCTGACCCACTTCGCTTTTCGACAACAAACAATGCTACCTTTTCTCGGGAAGTCCAACTTCTGTTTCAGTCAAGATGGCCTTAAAATCACTCATGCCGTAGTGGAAATGTTAGCTAGTTACCAATGGTGATATCGACGCTGACTGCCCAGGGTGCGCCAATGGAAAGCACTTATCGACACTTATGATCATAGACAGCCGGGATTGCTGCGTTTGCTTTACTGTATCATAAAAAAATCATTTTCCAGAAAGAGGCCCGTGGAGCTCTCGGCACTATATTCCAAGTGGCTTCTGCAATCGGCATGCTCATCTTCTTGGGGATCGGACCCTTCCTGCCTTACTTCGAGCTGCACCTGATGTACACCTGCATCGTCATCGTGGCCAGCATACCAGTGTCGTTTCTACCAGAAACACCTTACTATATGCATGCTAAAGGTAATATAGTCCTCCATATTTTGCCATGTATGGATTCAACTTCAAATAGGAAAGTTATTCCTCCTGTTACAATTTTTAAATAACATTTGCTGTTGCCCACAACTTCATAATGTATTTTGTTTTGTGGATCGACAACAGCGTCACCTACCGGGTCCAATAATAGCTAAGAACCATAAAGGAGACCCAAACAGTACAAAAAAAAACATCGAAATCGATCAAGCCATTTAGGAAGAGAAGAATTAAGAACACACGTACACCGGAATTTCACATATAATTTTATTATTTTATCTGTCCTTTGAAAATAGTCCACGTCTTCAGGTTACTAAAAAAATATATGGTGTCTTTTCAGGACGCAAAGAAGAAACTCTAAAAATCCTAACGTATCTACGAGGATCGGAAGCACTAGCCAACGAAGAAATCAAGTCATACACATTAAGCGAGAGCAAAGTTTCAAGGAGAGAGATCTTCAAAGACCGGACTACTTTGAAGACCGTCGGAAAAGTGATTGTATTAGCCATACTCATACAGTTAATTGGATATAATGCTGTATTGATGTATATGCAGACAATATTGCAATCGACACAAACTTCTGTAAGAGATGAGATAGCGTCTATAGTAATAGGATGTATCCAGCTCTTCGCGTGTTTATGTACTATCTTGGTGACTGACAGATTTGGAAGGAAACCTATATTGATAAGTACTTTGTTGGGCATGGCTGTAGGATTGGTGAGTTATCCATGAGCAATATATTAAACTCTAATAGTAGCTGAGAATTTTAATATTGTAAAATCACAAAACAATCGCAATGTGTGTGACACGTATAAGCTTTGTACAACAATTGAAAGAGAAAGTAGGGGTACAGTCGTATCAAGAGGTCAAAACAAAGGCAAGAAAGAGAGAGTAATGGCGATTGCTCCACCGATGAGGGCTGAGCTTTTAAATTATATAAAGAAGAAGAAATAAGATGGATTCATTTCGAAGGAAAAATCGTCACAGTGATCAGTGATCCCGGTAGCTCAAAGGCCAGAGTGACTAGTGTACTGAACAAGATGATCGCAGGTCCAATTCCAGTTTACGTTTGAATACTAAAGTTAATACTTTTGGTAGGAAGACTTTCCACATATTTTATTTTTCTTTAGACGTTCCGCGTACTTTAGCGTCATTAAATATTATAATTACTATTATATGTAACATATCAAATGATATGGATAAGCTAATAATAAATTTATTAATGCCACAGTTTTCTGGTGCGCAATAAAGTGAGACGAAATTTCTCGGCGTGTCTTTCTCATTCGTTCTATGGGCTATATAGGTTTATTGAAGATATTGACGGCACAGTTGGCGCAGTCGGAACATTAAGCTGCTACGCTAAGTTCCACGGGTTCGATTCGCGCACTAAACACATATGAACTGTGTATTTGTGCATGTAAATATTTGTGTTTGTAAACGCACCCACGATGCAGAATTATTTAGTACAAGAGTGGGTACAACGTTTAAAAAACACAAATAAAATTTCAGACAGATTTAGTTTATTATTAGACATCAAATTATTGTTTCAAATTATGAATTGGTATTGAACTGATATGACGACATCATTACGTTTCACCACTATTGTACAAGAGTTCAGTGAATAGCTTCCTATCGATAGTCATAAAAAAATCTAAATTTATCAAAAATATTGTTTCATGCGCATTGTGTGGCATGCTAATGTTTTTTTTTTTTTCACAAACATCTGCTGTATGTCTCTCGGTGCATCAACGGCAGAAAACTCTCTGTGTGTGGGCTCGTGGTGTTCCGTATCCTCTTATAAAAAAAGTGATGCACTGTTTGTTGTAACTGTCAGATTTTTCTTAAGTAGGTAATCAAGACGATGGCATCGAAAGATTACGTCCGATGACGGTTAAAACAGTCTTCAAGAATTGCCGAGCAATTACGTAATATGACATTAATACCTTTGATAATAATTTCATGTTTGTCTTTCACAGATTGGTTTGGGTACATTCTTTCAACTACAATACGACGAGTTCGAAATAATAGGATTCCTGAACTTCTTGCCTCTTTTGTCTATGATGCTCGTCATTTACTGCTATAACGCAGGTAACTATTTCTTCATCTATCTCAACTTTTACTTCTTCGCTATTTGCTAATGCTAGAACATTAGCCGGAGAAAGGATTTCAAAGAGAGGTATGGAAAGAAATGGAGGAAATCTGTGTCCAGCAGTGGGATAGATACCTTGGAACACATTTGTAAACGGGTATCCTTTGGTAAGTACCTTCAACGTCGTTTCGAGTAACTACAGAGCAGGTCTCGATTGTCCAACGGTATCTGGTATGCATCGGCCGTGTCTCCGCACCAATTTGATGGAAGGTTTAGTCTCTTTCGCCTCAGGTTTGGGAGTCGGGGACCTTTCTGTACCTCGGACGTATAGGTACTTCTGTGAAAAGGAGGATCAGGAATATGTCAACTGCGTTAAGAATTATCACCGAGCCTACCAAACTTCAATAATCTAGGCAAATAAAAATGAAATCCTGTTCGTTGGTACGTGTATCACTTAAGAATGGCTGAACCGATATGGCATTTTTTTTAATCTTCTTAATAGTGCGAATAAGATTTATAAAGAAAGAAATATTGATAAAGCTGGCCTGAAAATTGTAAAATTCCGGACAAGCTGAAAGCGCTTTTATTAAGGGATTTTTGTATTAACTCAACAGCAGTGGCATGCGGTGCATAAAAACAAAAAGACACTGCCTACCCTATATAACTCATATAAATATTTACTATAAGATATTTGAGGTGGCAAATCACATACATCATTATTTAATCGACAAAACGACGAACCCATAGGTATCATTAGTAAATAAGCTTTTAAAATTTTTTGCCTACCCTGTCTAAAAACTCTGTGCAACAATTTGCTCAACAAATTCAAAAAACGATCACGAAACAAATTTACTAAAATTTGGACAACGTTTGTCGGGTCAATTAGTTCTACAATAATTAATGTCCCCCATAGTAATAAGAAGTGTAACGTGTAAGGGGGCAATTCTTGCGTCCTACCAATGTTGCATTTCGAGTATTAACAGTAACGATAGTGACGTGACACGAGAATTCGCCCCATTCCTTTCACAAGCTCAGAAAATAACTAATTTCATCTTTCCTCCAGGCATGGGATCAATCATCTGGCCGCTTCTAACCGAACTTTTCGATGGACCTGCACGTGCGATGGGCGTGTCCATCGGTGTTACTGTATCAACTGTGGTCGCCTTCATCACCGCCAGATACTTCATTGTCGTCATCAACACCATCGGAGCTGCCAGTACTTACTGGATCTTCAGTTTCATCTGTATCCTAGGTGCTGTGTTCATTTTGTTTTGTATACCAGAAACGAAAGGGAAAACGTTTGCTGAAATTCAAGTGGAATTAGGACGTACTAACAAAAACGGAGACTGATAAATAAAATGTTTTCTTATTTTTGTGTTCTTTATTCATAAATCATCATCAGGCATCAAGCCTGTAAAATTGTACCTACACCCATTTTACCGAAACGCCTATAGCTCCACATCTGGGCTCAATTCCAAACTCTAGATTTCAGTCGTGAATGTTTTTACATCAAAAAAGATCAATATCCATGGATTGCGTGAAAAGTGACATGGTGTACAAGATAGTGAACTTTGAGATGACGTCTAATAGAGATGAATGGAAGAAAAAGATATATTGCGCCGACCCCAATTAATATGGGATAAGGGCAGGAGAATGATGATCTATGGATCATTGTTCCTCACGCTATTAGCCCCGATGACACCATTAGACTAATGAGGCAGTTAATTAACCACTGCGTAATGTGAGTACAAACAATTTGATCCATAATAAACCACACATTCACAAAGACATAAAAGCCATAATCACACTAGCAAACACATTGGTGATCGCAGACCATCTAAACAGTATGGTTGTTTAGGGACTGGACATATTATTTCGATGTCGCAGACATACATAATGTGACATAATTGTTTATTGTATTTTAGATATAACGCATACGAAAAGGAGTCTCCTTTTCTTTGCCAACCAACCAACCAACAGACTGATGACAACTCTTTTTAATGATATACTAGTACAGAAATCCAATCCCATACAAAGAAATTACACCTCTGTAAGTCTGGCTATTGAACTGGCTATTTTCTTTCCTCTATTTTTTCTAATACTGTACTGTAACTGTGGTTTTACACCGCCATCTAGTAAATGGCGAAGATGCGAGGTGCTAACATAATTAATTTCAGTTCTTATATGTCTAAACAACGTAATGGATTTCAAAAATCTGTTATGTCTGTGTTTCTTAAATGGAAACAACTAAACTTTGATAAGTTTGTAATTTATAAGTGTATAGTTGTAGAAAAAATGATGACAGGGCAAACTAAGTAAAACGCCATCTGTTGCAAAGACCTTGAAACAAATTTAAATATCAGTGACTAAGTTGGAATGGAATCATTCATCTTTTTTGTTGAAAATACGTGATTTATGAGAGTTTTGTTTTTTACCAATCTTACTTTAGCCAAACTCTGTCACTTAAGGGTTCTTTGTGATTGATAATTTCTCAATTGTTACCTATGAGATTTTTGTAATGGAATTTGTTCGAGTTGAAAACCCATGATACAAGCTTCTTCTAGTTATAGTCGGTTTATTTTCTCTAGTTTGTGTGTGGTTTCCTACTGCCCACTTTCCACGTTTGTAGGTAGATAACCTTGCATTGCAAAAAAGAAAATTACAGTGTTGGCTAATAAAGATTTCTTGTAGCGTATTATTGCATGTCATATAAAAATTATATGTGACACAGTCACTGACCTCTATACAAAGTACTCTGTATTGTAGAGGTTAAGTAGGACAGATAATATTAAAATTGTTAGCTCAATTTGATAATTATTTAATCGTTATATCAATAGACTATAGACACACTACATAAGTACGTAGGTACCTAGTCTAAGCTTAGCGGCACCTACTGTACTAAAACATGAATCTCTTGTTTTATAAATGTTGAAATCCCCGACTATTGTCAACCGGATTGTAGGCACCTTTTATCTTCAAGATACGATTATCATCATGAAGGTTTTTATGTATATTCCAGACGATTGTACTGTCAACTTTGAAGGCTAAACAAACCGATATGATAATGGCGTACCTTACCACAGGCGTGATATGAGAAGTTTGTGGTGGATCGGTACTGTAGAAGTTTCAATCACACACTGGTCAGCGATAAAATAACTTTCAATTGTATTTTGATTAGAGTTGAACAATACGGAGATTAATTAAAATTGCAGTTTCATTCCCGAATACTACAGTGTGAGCCGCATTATCGTTTGTCTTTTGATAACGAAAGCTCCGAACAGGGCTTCATAGCATAACTTGCACTTCCACAACACGTTTGGGCTATTCGGTTTGTTACTCAGCGAGAGGTCGCGGTGGTCAATTTTAAAAGTGGCCATTTCTGCATTCTTTCCAATGACTGGAACCCAATTTCAGTAAATGCCAGCTAAAGTGAACGGCTGGGGTCTGTGGGATGGTTGCAGCTGCAGTATTTTTAAAATTAGTCAAACTATACGACAGTCTTAAAGTCGAGAAGGCACCTTATTTCTTGCCGGAAACACAATATATATTTGAAAATGTAATATATGTGTACAAAAATATTTCGAATTTTATCAAACTGTCTGATACTCCTTCTTTAAACACTAGGAATAATCACAACCTTGCTGTAGGTATATGCTACGCGCCTCCACAGAGTAAGCAACAAACAAAGTTCATGGGACAATGTATACGGTTTTACAATAAACTTCCCAATGATATACGCAATTTAACACTAAACAAGTTCAAAACTCAACTCAACTCAACTTTTTTTATTTTTTAGAGTTTTTTATTTGAGTCAGGGATCAAATAAAACATTCCTTTAAGTTTATGATATGGTAATATCACATCACATCACATCCTTTCAACAATTAGTGAAAAGCTGATGATGTTCAAATGGCTGAACAGATTTTCTTGAATCATGGCTAAGAACATTCTCGATTAAGTCACCTTTATACAGAAAACCTAAATCAAAATCAGTCCATCCATTTAGGAGCTACGATGCCATAGACAGACACACAGATATACACGTTAAACTTATAACACCCCTCCTTTTTTGCATCGGGGGTTAAAAATAGTAGCTTCATCAACTGTATTTAGAAGAAAATACAGGTAACCAGACCGTAAAACCATATTAGTGATCAGATTAAGCAAATCTCAGTTAATTCTATCTTCTGAGGCCCCAGTGTAAGTTTCTTTCGAAAACTCGATTTAACGCATCGAACGCGTTCGGCGCTCGGATTGGTCCGGTTCGTGCTCTCTACCAATTGGAGCGCCGAACGCGTTCGATGCGTAAAATCGAGTTTGTCAAAAGAAACTTACATAGGACCTCTGTATGTCTTAAATCCACACTCTGAAATGGAAGCATACGCGAAGTTGCACGCTACACAAAAAAAAAATCTATAACGTTTATGGGATAAGCAATTTCTATTGTATGTATAAAATCTATAAAAATACGCGTATCACATGAGAACGGCTGGACCGAATTGGCTATTTTTTTTAATGTACGTATGATGTTTTTAAGTAAAGAAGAATTGGAACAGAATTATTAGCACGTTAAAAAAGGTAAGTTCTGTAGAGATTTTATGTAAAACTGCCAGTTGCATATGAATTTGCGGGCAAATGCTTGTATTAAAATAAAATAAAATACTCGATACTATAATATTTCATACATGCACATTCTTTTTATGTACATAACAATCACGTGTTATTTTCATAAAATAATTATAATACATATGTACATTGTAATATTCATTTGTTAAAACTAATATGTTTACAACTAAACAGATTAAAAATGTGAAACAAAAACATCCTGTACACTATGTATTCAAATATTCCTCCACATCGCTGTCAACTCGCTGTCATGGGCGGGCGTATTAGTTCTGTCCATAATATGTTTGATGTTCAAAAAGCACTAGTAGTAGTCTATTTTGAATAAATGAATTTTGAATTTTGAATTTTTTGAACTTGATCAGACGGGTGGCAGGAATACCATGCTGTATGGCAACTCTTAGGACAAGGAATAGGCCAAAGAATAGGCCAATCTTCTGGTCACGCAACTTGCTTGCTCCTGATGAAAAGGAAACAACATTTTACAGCTTAGGTGAACTAATAAGATAAATAACATAACATCACGCCTGAATTCACTGAAGGGTCAGGCTAAGGTGTACTATTGTACACCCACATTTCGCGCATGCCGTTATTGAGTCCCACGGAATAAGGGGCGAGTCTATTGCCATCTACCGGGCACAGTACCAGACTCCGTGCTGCTACTGAGAAATTTCCATACATAAAAACCCAATAACACTTTACACGATCCGGAAATCGAACCCAGGATCTGCGCTTGTGACCACTAGACCAATGAGGCAGGCAGTAGGATAAATTAGCTTACGCAAAAATATTGTTACTATTAAGATATTTGAAACATGTTTCAATATTAGACGACACGGTTGGCGCAGTGGCTAAGCGATTAGCTTTCTGTGCTACGTGTTGCGGGTTCGATCCCCGCACGGAACAAATATTTGTATGATCTACAGATAGTTGTTTCGGGTCTAGTTGTGTGTGCGTGTGACATGTCTGTTTGTAAACTGTACCCACGATACAGGAGAAATCCTAGAGAGAGGCAAAGTTTAAAAAAAAAAATATATATATATATATATATATATATATTGTTGATATCTCCAGGTACTCCTATAATTGAGCAGATTTCAAATTCACTTTTACTTGGGAAAATCAAATAGGAATTGAACTCTATTGCACTTCATATATCACCTATAATGCGTTGTATAAAAGTGTGTTTGCATGGGAAAAACACATTTATCCGGTCCATGGATATTACGAAATATTTACATAAGCCTTTAAGATTAAGATCATACAACATTATACTGACATTGCGACTCTCAGTATTTGCAAATACGAATTATCGCTTGTAATGTAAAGACGTGAAAAAGGTATTATTATAAAAAAAATGAGAGCCTTTTGTGTTTCACCTGTTTTAAGGCAGTATTTGGTAATTATTACCGGTAAGTCACTCAATTTAATTTTATAAGACTTGTACATCGACTACTCGAACGCTTCTTAATTTGAAGTAGTCGATAAATCTTATGTTCTTGGTTTAAAGTGGACTTTATGTGTATCTGCGTTGAATTAAGTTTTGCTAACCAGGCTTGCAATAAAAATACATTTTTTTTTTTTTTTTTTTTTTTCAATATTTAACCTCTCCTTTTCGGTACAAATTTACTTTAATTGATTTCGTAAAATATTTTGTTTCGAAGACTGGTTAAAAGAGTAATACGCCTATATATAAACAACATGCGCATTTGCCTTGAACGACTATCTAAAATGCCCTCATACTGTTTGCAACATAGATTTAGAATTACGTTTAATTTTCAAACATTCTTGGCTTTACTACGGTTTTACGATTATTATGATTGAGGTGAAGAAAAACTCGGAATCGGAGTTTGTCCATAAACAAAACACTTCTGAAGGTTTTCTTCATGCTGCATGTATGACCTCAGAGTCATATATCTATCCTTTTCCCAACTACTCTGGGGTCGGCTTCCAGTCTAACTGGTAGCGGCTGAATATCAGTATTTTATACGGAGCGACAGCCATCTGACGTCCGCCACCCAATGACTGGTAGACACTGATACTCTAAGGTTAGACTGGTTGTCAGACTTTTTGGGCTGCTGACACCCGTAACGACTGTCGTGGGTGTTCATATGACATCCAGGACAAAGAGCTTAACGTGCTTTCCGAGGCACGGAGGTGTCTCGATGTGTAAAAAATGTTCACCCATCCAAGGACTGACCGCGGCACGCGCCGCTTAACCTCGCAGATCGGCCAATCTGCACGGTAGCTATGTAGCCACGAGCTCCTCATCAGACGAACGACCTCAGAATGTTCACGAACATTGCTCACGTCGTACTCTCAGCCACTTAAACCACGGCTTAAAGTAATATGGTTATTTTTTACAGCGAATTTGAGCGTTATAACCATAGGTCTGAACATATCATGGTCATCACCAGTGCTGGTGAAACTGAACAATGAGACGCAGACTGTCCTGGGACGACCCCTCACTGATGAAGAGGGATCCTGGATTGTGTCTATTGGAACTATCAGCGGGCTGTTCAGTAAGATACCCCTTTTTTAAGCATAGTTACACCCAGATACAATTACCTGTATATCCTACAAATGTTTGTTTCCTGTGGAAATTAGACATATACTCTTAAAGTTAGGCAGCTAAATAGCGGTATCAGCGAAATGTGGTACAGTACATCTCTGCCTAACCCTTTCGGGAATACAGGCGTGGTGCTATATTATGTTTTGTTAATATGTACAATCAGTATCCAACACGAATAATTCCAGTGAAAATATTTCTAAAAACTGTGCCATGTTTCTAAAACTAAAAAAATTAAGACATGTATTTTATTTTTCAGTCAACTTCATAATAGGACATTTAATGGACAGAATAGGACGAAAAACCTGCCTTGTCCTAGGATTTATACCCCGCCTGGCCGCGTGCTTCATGCTCATGTTCGCCACAGAGGTGTGGATTCTACTCCTGGGCAGGGCAGTTGATGGCCTGGCTAATATTGTCTTCATGGTTGTGGTGCCCACTTATGTTTCTGAGATAGCTGCCGTGAGTATGATTTAGGAGTACGTTTGCGTGTTTTGCGATGAATCTGTGAGTGAATACGGAGCCTCTAGCGTTTCAGGCATGTCACGAGTACATCGAGGGGCTTAGTCAGTAAAAGTCCGACATCATCCGTCGCCTTCCCCAGGTTATAAGTACCTACGATGCATATCATGTCCACATGTCAACAAAATTGTGGTACACTGCGATCGTTTAAAGCATTAGTTCCCAAAGTAGTCCAGGTGGACCCCCAGGGGTCCACGGGAGACTCGATGGGGGTCTACGTTGGCGTTACAAAAAAATGGAGGTTTACAATTCCATTTACAATATGGTAGAAATGTAGCTGCAGGGGGTCCACCAGAACCAGCTAAATTTTGAAAATGGTCTATGAGAAAAAAGTCTGGGAACCTCTGGTTTAAATGTAGTTGTGATCTGGTTGAAAGCAAAAACACCCTGTGAAATTATTAGAAGACAAGGTGTTCAAACTTACCCCTTAAGTCGCCAATGAATCCAGAATCATTAGATTCATTACCCACGATGGCACGCAAGTTCATTTGCCTTCTTCTAACGTAAAAAAAAACGTTTTCCAGAAAGAGGTCCGCGGAGCTCTCGGCACGATATTCCAAGTGGCTTCAGCAGTGGGCATGCTCATTTTCTTGGGGATTGGGCCGTTCTTGCCGTACTTTGAGTTGCACTTGATGTACACCTGCATTGTTATCGTGGCCAGTATACCAATGCTGTTCATACCGGAGACTCCTTATTATTTGTATTCTAAAGGTAATTTGATTCTATGTATGGTACACTCAAGTAGAACTATTTCCATTTTCTATAAACGATAGAAATATTAATTCCTCTTTCAATTAAACAAAATAAAAGTTATTCAATTACAAAAAATACCTATTTATATATCTGGTATTTATAATTTTATCTGACCATTGAAATATCAGTGATAAATCAAAACCTGCACCCAGAAGGATTTAAATATAGCAACAGATAGGACCGAGGTTCCAGGTACAAGATGAGAATTTAGTGATTTGACACGAAGAAATTGTCATAAATGTACCCCATCTATCAAGAAGAATAAAAGTATCCTTGTTTAAAGAACTCATTATTCGTATTTACTCTGCTATGCTGCAGTACACTGATCTTTTACGTAATAACACGAAATTAATGTATAAAAATCTCTAACCTCAAAAAATACGGCATTTTTTTTTCAGGACGAAATGATGTAACCATAAATATACTAACCTATTTACGAGGCTCAGAAGCACTAGCCAACGAAGAAATAAAGTCATATTCATTGAGCGAGACCAAAATTTCAAAGAGGGAGATCTTCAAAGACATGACTACTTTGAAGACATTAGCAAAAACGGTTGTATTAGCGATTCTTATACAATTAATTGGATATACTGCTGTAATGTTATACATGCAGACTATACTGCAGTCAACACAAACTTCTGTAAGAGATGAGATAGCGTCTATAGTGATCGGATGTATCCAGCTCTTCGCGTGTTTCTGCACTATCCTGGTGACTGACAGGTTTGGAAGGAAACCGATATTGATAAGTACTTTGTTAGGCATGGCTGTAGGAATGGTAAGTTACCCATGACCAATTTACTTTCTTACTTTTCTTATCAAAAACTTGCCTCACACAAAAAATAATCCTGTATCGTAAGTTCAGTTTACAAACATACATGTCACATATACACACACCGTGACCCGAAACCACTATCTATAAAATATTTGTACCGTACGCGAATCGGACTGCAACATGTAGCACAGCAGTCGATTGCTTAAGCATTAAGTCAAACGTGCCACTTTATTGTTTAACTAACAAAAATATCATAATTTCTGTTGTAAAACTGACTGCAATCTAAACACCAATCTATTGGTAGCCACCAGCCGTAAAAGCGACCTATGAACTCTTAAAAGTGTAGAGCGTAAAATATTTTAAACAGTCAAGTTAAAGTGATTACAAGGAGTAATAATTTCCAAATGAAAATTGTACGTGATTAACATAATCATATTATAGCATCGAGCATCCAGTCTCCACGGAGGCACGGATGGTTTTAAGATGAAAAGAATAATTATAATTTTTGTTGACTGTTTTTTTGCAATTTTAAATTCTTTTATTTTTTGGTACGGGTAATACAACACAGTACTTTATTGCACACCAGAAATAAAATATATACAAAAAATGGAAATCAAATAGAAATGTATATACAAGGGGTGGTTTTATCGCACTTGCCGATTTCTGCCAGACGACCATTGAATGTACAGAGTAACAGAAGGGCGATATGAGACTGTTCTTTGTTGGGTCGACTCATTACAACTTACGCCATACCCCGCAGCCTAATTACGTAAAAAATAGCGACAGCAACACGACAGTAGCCTCACTGTTGGCCTTACTGTTGTTAGTCAACAGTATTTGACACAAAAACAACATATATTTATAAAATAACATTGTACATGACACAAAAATGACGTTTGACAGTAGCTATCGCGCGATCTACGCCTGTCGCAAACTGCAGTAATTAGGCTGCTGTTCGTTCATTGAGCAGCCTAAAAAGTAAAAAGAAATCAATACTTTTAGGAAATACTTTAATCTTTCTCTTTTACAGATTGGTTTGGGTACATTCTTTCAACTACAATACGAGGGGTTTGAAATAACCGGATTCCTAAACTTCTTGCCACTTTTGTCTTTGATGCTCATCATTTACTGCTATAACGCAGGTAACTTTTCCTTCAGCTATCTAAATATTTTCACCATTAAAATTGTTTAATCCTAGAAGACTGGCTGCATATAGAAAGCTGTGAAATAATATAGTGACCTTTGACCACAAGGAGGATGGAACATCTAGTGAGCTACATCCTGATTATATGGGTGTCGTGTAGAACACCCATATGCTATAGGCTATCATATGTTAGAACAGCTTTTCAAATTTTGGGTTGCCTTCAACGACGTCTCCACTTATCACAGAACAGGTCTTGGTTAAACGGCACCGCGAGAGTAAAGGTACTTTACTCTGTACAGTGTACTCTTGATACGGGAGTATTCTGTATGTGCAAGCATATGTATAGAAAGGTCACTAACAAATACTGTTGAACCAAAAATTGGAATAAAAAACAAAATAACCCACATAGTCCCATATTTTTCACGTCTCTTCCTGTGTGAGACTTCACAGGTTTACAAAAAATAACTTATTCCGCTTTCCTTTCAGGTATGGGATCAATCATGTGGCCGCTACTAGCAGAACTTTTTGATGGGCCTGCGCGTGCGATCGCCATGTCTATCAGCGTAGGCATATCGACTGTTATTGTTTTCATTACTGCCAGATACTTCATTGTCCTCATCAACACTATCGGAGCTGCCAGTACCTACTGGATCTTCAGTTTTATATGTCTTATAACTGCCACTTTTATTTTGATTTGTATTCCTGAAACGAAGGGAAAGACGTTTGCTGAAATTCAAGTGGAATTAGGACGTCCTGACAAAGCTACGGCTGTGAAATAAAATATATTTTCATTTTTTTTACTTTTTATAAAACTTGGAAGCCCCACACTAGGAATAATTCCTGTATCGTGGATGCGTTTACAAACACATATATTTACATGAACATTCACCCAAACCCGGATCTTTCTGTATATTTATTTCGTGCGGGAATCGAACTCGCGACACGTAGTGCAGCAGTCGATCCCTCAACCACTACGCCAAAGGTGACGTCATTGTTTTTGCGTTCTTTGTTCATACAACAGCTTAACGCCTATATTGCCCGAAGGATTTAGCAAAGTTGCAGAGGTGTAGATAGGTACTATTGTGCATATTTCAACGATGACATGTAATAAGGGGAGCTGGGGGGCATTGCTATTTACACGGAACAATTCCATACTTCGGGCCGGTACTTATAATTTCATAGTTTACTGTGTTTAATATTTTCGCGAGTTAAATCTATTACGGTACTAAAAACTTACGGAATAATAGCGGACCCTTTTCTGGATATCAACAACTGACCCTGTTTTATACCGGCAGCCTAATTACGTAAAAAAGTGACAGCAATGCGACAGCCACACGACAGCAATCACACTGTCAGCCAATACATTATATAACACAAAAATTACGTTCATCAGAAGTTATCGCGCGATCTACGCCTGTCGCAAACTGCTTGCTAAATCGGTAATTACGCTGCGGATCCTTTTTTCAGATATTTATTCGCCAAGGATATGGGCCGTAGTCGTGATAAGCATTGAGAGCTGCTTCTTCATTGGCTGTTAATGCTGTAATGCCTAGTTGTCTCAGTGCGTATACAAATCTATTTATCTTTTTACATTAGTTATCAATATGAATCCCCCAATTGCAATTTTCAACTAGTATCAAACCTAAAAATGTAATGTTATTTTCTTTACTACCAACTGTAGCTAAGAATCATCTAGGTGACCCGCAGCCTAATTACGTAAATAAGCGACAGCAACGTGACAGCAATCTCACTGTCAGCCAATACATTATATGACACAAAAATGACGTTTGGCAGAAGCTATCGCGCGATCTACACCTGTAGCAAATACATCGGTAAATACTACATCGGTAATTAGTCTGCTGTTTGCTATTATAATAATATCGATCAAAATAACACAACAGTAATACTTATGAGTTATAGGTAGGTTTTAATAAGGTACTCAGAGCCAGATATAAACGACAGGGGGCAGAGTAACGCTTTCTAGCAAGACTAGGAAACAAGTGTAGAAATCATGCATTGGCAACATGGAACAAACCCGTTTTTAATCAAAATAGCGCCATCTAGCCTTCAGATACCCAAAACAAAATCGTGAAAATGTTAAGTGTTGCAATTCTAAAATATATTATTTCTATGCTGGAAATTTACGCAAAACTAATTAATTTTACCAATCATTTTTTTAATCATTGAATCTGATATTGCCACATCGGAAATTAAAAGAATTTAATAATTATAGCTTATGAATACGCTCAGTTGCAATAAAATAAAGAATTCGTTGATTAATTCCGATGTCTTTTCAAAGTATGATAAGATTCTAATTTCGTAACAGCATCACTTAATTGCAAATGGCTGCGCACGAGTGTTTTCTACTCGTGTCGGTTTTGTTTTTGCTATTATGTTTTGCTTAAATCAAATTCTAAGTTTATGGCTTAAATTGTTTCGAATCTACATCCACATTAAGTGGATTAGTTATTTAGGATGTCCTGAATTTTTCTCTAGCAAAAAAGAATTTGTTACAATATATACTGTATCTTATTAATAATAATGTGCCATTTCATCTGCAAAAATTACATTCTTAAGTTACATAAATAATTATACTTTGATATGCATTGATTTACATTATAAATGTGTAACAATTTTCTTCCTTTTGCGCCAACAGAACAATAAAATAATATTATCATACATCATTGCTCTAGCAATAGCTACGTAAATATAGTATAATAGTCGTATTACTATAGGCACGTAAATGTAGCATTCTATGGATAGCTGTATACCTACGTATAGCTATGTGTCATGGAGAAGTTTACCCTATCTGGCGGCCAGAGAGCGCCACTCGTTTAAGCATTGATAATACTCGAGTTGCCAGTCTATTTCCAGTATACTATTTTAGGACCCTGCTCGCCTTTAAATATACTGAAGAAAAATAAAAACCGACTCCAAAAAACTCAAAAACAAAACTAATAACTAAAAAGCAAAAAATAAATCTTTTATTATACAATATAGTAGTTGAAGAATATTGAAATCGGTGCCAAGTAAAACATAAAAGTAATATACCTTGCTGCTATAATAGCGACATTGAAACAACGAGTTCACGTAGAAATTGTCGAGTGCGGAGCGAATTATGCGTCGGACACGACAAATGCACTTCGCCAATCGTGTCGGTTTATCATTGCATGTTTTACTTGGCACCGACTTCAATATTCTTCAACTACTATATTGTATAATAAAAGATTTATTTTTTGCTTTTTAGTTATTAGTTTTGTTTTTGAGTTTTTTGGAGTCGGTTTTTATTTTTTGTTAAAAAATTTAATTATTTTACAATGTTGAGTGATGGGTAGACCTATTAAAGACAATTCTCTTGAAAAACTTTACAAAGTTCAAATGTATGTTGCCCCAAGTCGAGTGAAAACCTTAGACGGTATTGCATTATGTGATTTTAAAATCAAATAAATTACTTAGCCGACCATCGAATCTGCAATATTACCCATCTCGGCTTAAAGTGCGCATCAATACGAATAAAATAAGCCCAAACACTATGTAGCTGCTATCAACCATTAAGGAGTTCCCTAAACTGTACACCTGCATCACGGACCTTGCAGTGGCAGTCATTACCCATCTCGGTGTAAAGATCTTGTCAACACGAATAAAATAAGTCCAAACACGAGGTAGTTAAGATGTACCGTTGAGGAGTTCCCTCGATCCTCTGTCGTCTCCATCATCAGATCTGCCTTAAACCTCCATAGTATTGTAGTCAAATCAGATATACACATAAATATCAAGTTTTTACCCCATGCTCGCCTACAATTTTCAAGAGATGTTTCCACCATCAGGTCCTGACCTGATGACAATGGGACCAAATGACAAGCATACCCATTCAAATAAAAAAAGAATTTTTGAAATCGGTCCAAGCGTCTTCGAGAAATCGAGTAACAAACATAAAAAAAAAAAAAAAAAAATACAGCCGAATTGAGAACCTCCTCCTTTTTTTGAAGTCGGTTGAAAACAACCCCATTCTGCCCCACCTCTGACTACCGTTTATGACGTGTAGAAATAAACTTTTTTTTATTTGGCTTTACAGTAAATAGTAAATTTATACTTTTTAGATGTTTTTAATTACATAACAATTTATACAAGTCATAAATCAACATAATATATTTACATAAAATTTGACTAAGTATATCTCACACCTGCATATTTTTTCAATATATTGATATTGATTCCAAGCATACCCGTTAGAATGGAGCAAAGAAGGTGGGATTAAAAATTAAATTAAAAAACAAGTAATTTAAATTTATTTATTTACATTATATTTGGAATTCATTAACATGCGTCAATAAATATTTGTGCAAATCGACTAGCATAGACTAGTCACCTAAATTATATTAATTATTTTAATGTATACTTCCATTCATTTATTCAGGTCATTACTGTCCCACTGCTGGTCACGGCATTCTCCTCAGGATTTAGATCTTAATTCATCACGCTAGCCTGGTGGCAAACTACACCCGCCACCAGACACCAGAACATTTTTGGAGTTTTCTCAGGCTCCACAATGATTCCCTCCATCGAAAGTGACAATTTCTTTCATAATACTTTTGTCTTAGCTTTCTTTGCCTAAAACCTCGTATCTATCTTGCACTCATCATCCACAACATTTTATATTTACAGCTACAAAACACGCAACAGTCTAGCTTGAATAATATCAAGCTTTATTAACATTATCTTCCTTTTTATATTTTAAAATATTTTGAATTTCTGAAATACTCTTTCCTTTAGTTTCTGGGATGAAAAATATGATGAACACGCATAAGATGAAACTATTGGCACTGAAAATCCAGTAGGTTATGTCAGGCCCTAAGGCTACCGTGACTGCCCCAAAGTAATTCGTTGTTAAGAACGTGAAGAGACTTGTGGCAACCATCGCCAATGACATTCCAAAGCCTCTGCTTTTGTCGTCGAACATTTCGGCGTTTAGCACCCAAATCAGGGAACCGATACCTGGAACAAGATGGAAACAGTTATTAATTAAGCATACGCTGATAGTTATCATGGCTGATAAGCTACCGTATATAGAACTATCGTACACAGCACAAAACTGGTGCCCAGAGGCAGTAAGATGGGGTCACGACATACAACGAAAGAGATGTCTGGAAGAATCGGATGCCTTCTTTAATATTAAGCCAGAAGAGCACTGGATCGCAAGAAGTGCAAAAAAGGCAGTGAGGCTTTTGCAGCATACATGAAGTTCACGCGCAGTTTAGGCGCAGTTCAAAAATTGCAAAAATATCATTTAGCATTTAAACTTCAACTTGATTGCAGCGACACTGCAACTTGATCGACGCGTCGTAAGATTACGTGAAATAATTTTATAAAGCTAATTTTGTACTGATGGACACACGGGCTTTATTTATTTATATATGATTACCTGAACTGTAGCAGAAAACGACTAAGATCAGTGATATGAGCGGTAAGTAGTTCATAAACCCTTGCACTATGCCATCCTGCGTCAGATGGAAGAACAGACCCAGCCCGAACTGAAACAAATAAATTGTTAACATTTATAAACATCCTGCCTCATTGTTCCAGCGGTTGGTGGTTGCAAGCGCCACCGAATCTACTGAACGTGAGGTTCAGTGTAATTACAGTTCTGAATGAAAATTCTCGGTAGCAGCACGGAGTTTGGAATAATGTCCGATAGATGGCAGTGGGCACGTTACATATTACATGGGAGTTCATCGAAAGGCAACGGTGAAATGTGAGAGTACACTACTTTGGATAAACTATCGGGGAATACAGTTTCTGGGAGAAGAATTCCAAACTCCAGGCTGCTACTGAAAAACTTCTAACAGAAAAACTAAATAATAGCACTGCCTGTCCTGCGGATCGAACTCAAGACCTCACGATCAGT
This sequence comes from Shargacucullia verbasci, assembly GCA_947562105.1. Classification (NCBI taxonomy): domain Eukaryota; kingdom Metazoa; phylum Arthropoda; class Insecta; order Lepidoptera; family Noctuidae; genus Shargacucullia; species Shargacucullia verbasci. The sequence goes on along the minus strand of OX387302.1, from coordinate 2,870,331 downwards.
TGGCGGACTTACTAATAAACAAGTTAAAAATAAATTAAAAAGTATCTCACCATTCCCAACCCTACTCCAATACAAGTAACGATCAAAATAGGTTTTCGTCCAAACCGATCAGTTACCACCATGGTACAAAAACTGGCGAAGACCTGTATACAACCAATAACCACTGAAGCAATCTCTGAGCTCACTGAAGTCCCTGTAGACTCCAAAACGGTTTGTAGATAAAACTGAACGGCGTTGAAACCAATGAGTTGGGCTCCTGCACCAATGATAAAGACCAGAACCAAGGACTTTAGGAACGTTCGGTTAGTCAAGATTTCCCTTTTGCTTATTTTCTCTGTGGTTTTCTCTGAAGCCATCTCGTATTCTTTTATCTCTTCTTTTGCTGAGGCCTCTGAGCCTCGAAGGAATATCAACGTCTGCAGAGCTTCTTCTTTGCGGCCTGAAAAATATGATAAAACTGGCTTAATTCACCGTTGTATAAGGGAAAATCTGATTTCACTATACCAATGAGGTTACGAAAACATCTTTTTTTTATGTCAGGAGAAGGGAAAAGAACACGCGGGTCAAGTTGAAGTGTATTCCGGTTATTTCACTGACTGTTCCTATTTTATCCATAATATATTTTAAAGACTGTACCGCCCCAATAAAACCCGTAATATTATGTAATTCCTACTTTAAACCTTAACGTAACTATCACTTACCGTTAGAATATGCTGAGTAAGGGCTATCAGGAAGTACCAGCAGGACTAATGTAGTACATAAGAGGATGCTTAACAACATAATGTTCACTGCAGTGTAGGATACGAAGGGGCCCACGGACAACATGATAACCACACCGAATGAGCACATTATCTGTAGAATGGATCCTAGAGCTCCTCGGATTTCTTTCTGGAATTAAAACAATAATGAACTAATTATTATAAAGTATTACACAGCTTGTGTTATCCTAGCGGTTGAAAGCTTGAAGCGGTTGAAGGTTGAAAGCCTATGACGGAATTGTTCCCCTTTAAAAGTTCTAAAAAAAGTCTGCGACAGCATATGTCTATCTTTTATGGTTGACTCACTATATAACCTTATTTATGGTCATCAAATTTGTTCTAAAATAATGCATTATTTGCGAAGGTGTTTTTATAAACATGATATTAATCCTTATCCAAATAAATTCGTTATTCATCACAAGTATTTAATTTTGAACAAAATGGACCTTGACATCATTTGATTTCAATTAATATTTTAGGACATATCATAGTTTTAAATTAACTCCGCATAAAAATAATGATCAAGTACCACGCGCGCATTTATGATGTGCAATGCGGGCGGTCATGACGACTTCGACGGAACTTTCACTGGCAGATAGCTGATGTTACAAGGAGAAACTTAGACTACCTTTAATTCAGAAAAAGAGCTTAAGCTCCACGCTAAAAATTGCACGAATTCGTTATCCATGCGGACGGAGCCGCGGGCGGAAGCTAGTTCACAATATAGGGCAAATTATGACTGTAGTTTTGGGCAGAAGCGTCAACACTAACATATTTAGCAAAAGGCTGGACAGGCAGAACATACGGTACAGTCTCCAACAAAAGTAAATTACCATGAAGTGATATTTTATTGTTCTTATATAAATAAATTCTGTTATATGCAGTAAAACTATAAATTATTTCGGTGTTTGTAATAGAACCTTTAAAAACAAAAAAAAAAATACAAGACCAAGATGCATATTTAATATACTTAATGCAAAACTCAACACTTAATCACACTTCGTTACTGTCTTTAAAAATGCTTCTTTTAAACTGTATTCCAATGCTACTTACACTAGCTACTTCCGACGCGTACATTGGAACTAGAACAAATATACCAGAGTCTCCAGTACTAATCAGGGCTCTACCTAGCAGCAGCATCCACACATGATTGGCGAAGAGGAACAGAAATCCAGCCACCAACTTGGGCAGGCATACCAGAATAAGGCAGTATTTCCTCCGTATCCGGTCAACTAGGAATGACCCTATGATAAGGTTGGCTGAAAAAAAAACAATAAGTAAACTGCCTTACTGGCGTAATGGTCGCATGGTCTGCTGAGTTCTAGATGTTCATTCAGTTTTTCAGTATGAAACTTCTCAAAAGCAGCCCGGAGTTTTGTAATGGCAGTGGATTGAAAGAAGAAAGAAGAATAAAGAAAATTTGTTTATTTCCGCCATGATGTGACGCATAAAATAAAAGCAACAAAAAATAATAAGAAAAGCAACTGAGGAAAATATGCGCCACATCCGCGCAAGAACTGCCGTCACTCAGCATATTGCTGTGACAGGGTGCCACAGCGCTGATTTTCAGTGATAGCCGGCGTTGACATGTTGATGCTAATCGGTGAAGCATACATTTAAATATTACATAAGATTTTAAATAATACATAATATAGTTTCAATATAAAATAAAAACAAAGATTTAAAAATGATTGCAATTGTTTGCCCCCGATTCAATTTCGGCATTGGTTCAAAGTGGGTGTACAACATGCCTCTGCTAGGTCCTTAAGAAATACAGGTTTGATGATAGTTAATGTAAATATTGTAAGAAAACCTTCCAGTTGTTATGGCTGGCACGGGATCTGCGCCTCCTTAATATTGGGAGACACTGATACCCTTCGGCTAGCAATTTAGCAATTGTTAGACTTTTTGGACTATGGTAGCCCATGGTCCACCAGGACCATCAAATATTTTACGAGAAGATTCGATGTTGGTATAAGCTAACAGAAAAGGAAAAATGATTGGCCACTTGATACGACGCGATCAATTAGAAGGAAACATTGAAGGAAACAAAAGAAGGGGAAGGCCTAGACGAAGCTTTGCACAACAAGTAAAGGAGAGAGTAGGGGTAGAGTCGTATCAAGAGATCAAAACGAAGGCAAAAAACAGAGCAGTGGCGATTGCTCCACCGACAAGATACACATTTTTCTTTTTTTTTTAAGACTTTGCCCCACCCTCGTATTAATTCCTGCATCGTGGGTGCGTTTACAAACACAAATATGCACACGCACAAATACCCAGACCCGGAACAAGTGTCTGTAGACCATACAAATATTTGTTTCGTGCGGGACTCGAACCCGCGACACGAAGCGCAGCAGTCGATCGCTCTACCACTGCGCCAACCGTTCCGTCAAAAGCTCTTTAATTAAAAAAGACGATACATTACGGTCACCCATCCAAGGACTGACCGCGACACGCGCTGCTTACTCGAAATCGACGGATTAAGAAATAAAAAGCCGTATGACTTACCGGCAATGCCAGTTAAGAACCCTATGGAAACGATCCATGCTCCTTCTCCATCAGTGACAGGGTTTGGCAGTATCGTCTGATTCTCATTGGTAAGTTTTACCATGATCGGTGATGGCCATGTTATGCCCACTCCAGTGGCTAGGACGCTGAGGTTCACTGGAACACAAATAACAATTTGAGTATTGAAATTCTCTTGATAGAGGCAATTTGACGACACGGTTGGCGCAGTGGCTAAGTGATTAGCTTTCTGCGCTGGGTGTCGCGACTTCGAAACCCGCACGGAATTATTTTATAATACTACATATGTATACAGGGTGATATTTTCTCTAAGTGTCCGTGAATATTCAAATCTAAAAATATAAGAAATAGCGAAAAATACTCAAAGTAAAACTGCACCATTAGATTTTTATAAAATAAATCCTTACTGGAATCCTACCCGTAGATTTAAAAAAAAAGGACTCAGCATAGATTGATACATAGATAGAATTGTTTTTATTTCAAATAAACCTAATACAGGCACTTATGAAACCTTATAGGACTCTAGTTGCACGGTTCCAAAAAGGTGGTCCTATGGAGAAGAACCGGCAAGAAACTTAATGGATACTATTTTTATTGAGCCAACCAATAGTGACGCTTATAAGGATCAAATTCTGTGAAGTAATGTTAAATGAGAAACTAAAAGAAAGGGCTCATTTTAAACAAAATTATATGTTATGTTTCTTACATTAATTAAAACTTAACTGATTAAATGTTTATGTTATACTAGCTTCTGTCCGCGGCTTCGCCCGCGTGGTTTAAGAACCCGTACATTTCCCGGGATAAAAATTATTAGTGCTATTCCAGACTATAATCTATCTCTGTGCCAAATTTCATCCAGATCCGTTCAGCCGTTCTGGCGTGAAAGAGTAACAAAGATCCATCCATCCAAATAATATTATAAACTTTCACATTTATAATATTAGTAGGATAGGATAGGATAGTAGGATAATAACCAACAAAATATATTCCACGTATAATAATTTTGATTATATAATATAAATAATATTATATACTTCCTAATCTTTGATTATCTACTTAGATATAAGTATTAATCGTATCGTATCTATCAAAAAAGTATACTCAGGTGTGTAAATTATGATAATGTATGGCGTAGAATGGGTTTTTTAGGTGTTTATTATTTACATTCGGGATAATAATGGTTTTTCTTTTAGAAATTTTTCAGAACAAGTTTCGAATTGTACCCGGTAGATGGCAGTAGGCGGGCCTCCTATTACATGATACTTGAAAACGGCATCAGCGAATTGTGAGTGAATAAATAATACACATCTACCTAATCCTTCGAGGAACACGGGTGTGGTGATGTTATATATTTTTTTTAAACATAATGTTTACCTCATAAAAATATGTACTTAAATAATGAATGTAAATTTACTGCCTCATTGGCTTGATGGTCGCATGCGCAACTGCTGAGCGTGAGGTCCTCGATTCGATTCCTGGGTTGGGCAAAATGTTATTGTGGTTTCTCAATATTGAACTTCTCAGTAGCAGCACGGAGTCTGGAACTGTGCTCGGTAGATGGCAAAATGCTCGCCCCCTATTACATGGGACTTAATAACGGCATCGGTGAAATGTGGATGTAGGTATACCTCTGCCTAACCCTTCGGGGAATACAGGCGTGATGCTATGTATGTATGTACTATGTTAAATATATTTTTACAGTCAGATTCTAGCTGCCACGATTCAGAGAGTGTTTCCTATGAAGAAGAAGGCAAAAGAAAATCTCTTTTTTAATTCGGATTATTTTACGTTTTATGAATGAATATTCGCAACGATATGTGTGGATAATGCAGTTCCTACTAGTCTAGACTTAATAAAATAATTGCGATAATACCTATTCAGCTGATAAGTGGCTCAAAAACCTCACCTGTTCACGACAATAGCGAATGATTAAAACTTAATAATAATAAAGTCCTCCTGACCGAATTTTCGATCACGGCGGCCAATCTCACCGGAGATTAGCCAACTACGCAGTAGATATTATAGAGCTCAAGCGTGTGCGCAAACACAGGTGCTCTATATTCCTTCACTCTCACAGTCCGATGGGACGGCAATCCGACGCGAAAGGAGAGAGATCAGGCGCAGGACCAACGGCTTAACGTGCTTTCCGAGGCACGGTGTGTTCTCACATTCACGAAGACCCAGACCCGAAATAACTATGTGTAGATCATACAAATATTTGTTCCGTATGGGAATCGAACCCGCGACACGTAGCGCAGAAGTCGATCTCTCAACCACTGCGCCAACCGTGCCGTCCATAAACTTAATATCAATTGAATAATTCGCCCAATAGATGGCTATAGTCTCGTGCTCCCGTAGAACGGTTGAAAATTTCGCCAGTGTATTTCATATTTATCAACCGTCTAATTGGTCTAGTGGTCCCCCCCTCCCCCCCCCGGAATCTCACTGAAATTACACGTTCAGTGTAAATACGTTAATCAAAGCTTGATTAGATTTTATCAAAAAAAAAATTGTTTAACAATTTTTATTTAGTATTAGCTTAAGTAATTTATTTCATTTTATTAGTACATAATCTAGAATCACAATGAAATATCGAACAATAAAATACATAAATAACTAGAGAACTATTAAAATTGGCGAAACAATATCCATTATAATTCAATCCACGGGGACTAAGTACGGTCTAAAGAGTGCCTACTAGAACGCATAACCGCGATAAATAGGTATTTAGTTTTCTCATTATTGTAGACTGTTTCTTACGGGAAAAAATTACGTGATACTTGTTAGGACACCCCCCTTCCCCCCTAAATGCCTCACGAAATTAATGGACGCCCTATTACATGGGACTCAATAACAGCATCGGTGGAATGTGGGTGTACATTCCCTCTGCTTAATCCTTCGGGGAGTACAGGCGTGATGCTGTTATGTTATTTCATATTTTCAAGCGTGTGCCATTGACCACAGTCATTCCTGCTCCATAAAAAATGTTCTCTGTTTCGTCTGTAATCGTAATATTTTTCTGTTATCTCACTTTTAATTATGTTGATATATCCCATATTCTCATTACTCGTGTTACTTGTATTATCGTCTAGTCAATGTGCATTTTATCTAAATTTCGCTGCATACTGTCTCGTGACAGATGTCCAGATTTTTATCCCTTTAATCTATAATATATATATGACCCGGGTACGTCTTAAAACTGCGGCCAGACACCGGAGGACGGGCAGCAGCGTCGTCTCACTAATCGGTGAGCCACTGCGATCCCCAAGCCGCCTGCCAAGCGTGGGGATTACGGCAAAACCCCCCTTGAGGGAGGCCTTCGTTCAGCAGTGAACGTCTTCTGGCTGATGATGATGAATCTATAATATCATATCTGCATATCCTGAAGGGTTTGGTCAAAGAATACTTTTGTATACCCACATTTCGCTGATGCCGTTATCAAATTGCGTACATGCCGTTTTCAAAAAAAGACATCAACCTTATGTTAGCTGACAATACGTTCGTTCCTTTTATAGACGGCTGACGGCTGACGGGGACGAGGGCTGCTACTGAGTATTTCAAAAAAACTCAGTAACGCAGCTCAACCTGGTAATCGAACCTAGGACCACCAGCCACTAGACTAGATGACTACTAGTCATCCGAGTTACTTTTTATGAACTGTTAGAAACGACATGTTGTTCTAAAAATGTTTGGATACAAAAGCGTGACGTCATAGTTTTGCATTGCGTCGACATACTTATTGTGCGATTTTGATAAATTAAAAAGGCCAAAGATAAGCAAGAGATTACTGAGTTTCTTTTACTGAGTTTTTAGAACGAAAACTATTTACCAATTTCAGAATTTATTTTTGATGCAGTCATCTAGCCTTTTAAATTACGGATTTATGATTTAAGGTGAGGTCATTTTTAATCTTTTGTTGATATTTAGAGAGTTTTACTCTTTTGTTGGTGTCTATAGAGTTAACAATTTTGGAATTATCTGCTTCGTCATACACAACATAGATTGTTGGGTAGCCAGTACCTCTATTATGAGTTTTCTTACTATTTACTATCATAGTAAATGTAAATTTTCATGCAAGCGATTTTAGTTCTTAACATGGTTCCATTAGGGATTAGAATCGCTAATATGACATCCCTATAATATAGTAAATAGTAAATCAAAACTTTACTATGTCTAGATGTAACATAAGCGACTCTAATCCCTAATGTAAACAAATTAAGAACTAAAATCGCTATCATGAAAATTTACTTTACTATGATAGTAAATAGTAAGAAAACTCGTGATAGCGGTACAGGAATATAGATAATCTAAGATTGCACGGGAAGATTGCCGATAGTATCAAAATGCAGACATTTTATGTAAATATTGAAACAATATGACATAATAAAAAAATACCAACGGATCTATGGCTGTCACCAATTCTAAATTTAAATCAGACTCCCATTTTGTTTCACCGAAACTATAATAGTTCAGTTTTAATCGCAGACCGTGAAGTTCGAACCCCGGATCAAGCAAAGGTGGAATTAAGGTTTCCTGTTAGAAAAAAATTATTAGCAGCCTCCCTATTACATGGTACTTAATAGCTCATTATATGTAAATTTATTTTAAAATAAATAAATAAAATGTCATCTACAGCAATGTCAATCTAGCAAAAAATACACTATACTTTTGTACCTACTGTGTCCATTAAAAAAACGAAAACAAAAAGTTAAATGAATGAGAATAACTTCAAGTTTAATTAAATTAAATATATAATTAATGAGAGAGAGATATAATTAATGAGAAATAATATAATAGTATACATTATCTATACTCAATCGTTTATGTTATGATGGGCCATAACTGCGACCATTATCAGCAAACACTTTAATAATGTTTCCATTTCTGGCACTCAAGGCCTCCGCTCAGAGTGGTACCGTGAGGATATGACTTGTCCCAGGACACACTAATTTTCTCACCAAATTTACAATGGATTTCCTATTGTGCCTACTATTCGTCACTTGACAGTTAAAAAATTAAATCTAAACATAATAACTCTTAACCCACCTATAATAACAACTGCATACTGCCGCAACAACGGGCTCTCGAAAATCTTCAACATTTTATCACTTAAATTCACAAATCATTCACATATCAAACTGTATACAAACTATACACATGAAATCCTTATGGACCGTACGTGTGATACGTAGGACCGCAGTGTTTGAATTACGAATGGACTGTGGTTGACCGACCCACTACTACAGTAACTCGATCGCAAAACCTTAGTGGGGAAATCGAGGGCAGATTTTGGTCTCACATCTTATATACTTGCATTATTATCTATAACAAAAATATACATGTGCAAACAGAGCCAAGTTCGTCTCATTCACGTTTTTTATTCGTATTAGATAACGACGCTCAGCAGTGACATCCAGGTACTTGTAGTAGGGGAGCCCACGATGCTAAATTGGGATTTGCTCGAGCGTCGTGGGGACCTTTTGGATTTTAAAGATCAGATGCTAGGAAGAAAAAAAGGTCATATAATGTTTCCCCTTTCAGCGGTGCGGGAAGATTCTACAGATTTTCAAAAATGAAAAAAAAATAAAAAAACTATCCCATGGACATACTGGAGTGTGTCAGATGTTGATAGTTTAGGTGCTCCAACGTGTCTCTGATAAGAGATATATGTTCCGGTATATATCTGCCGGTTTGCATAGTGGGGGTGGCCATACGGAAGGGTAGAAAAAATTGTTCGAGTGCGTCACATATCCAGATAGGATTTTAAGTGAGCCCTAAAAATGCTCCCATTCTAAAGACTGACAATTTGGAAGTGACGCAAGTTCGTAGCAAACTGAAAATGGAAAAAAAAATCGCCAGATTGAAATACTCGAGCGTGTCAGATTATTATACAGACGGTTCAAAATGATGTCCCAGTCGTGTTAATCCAAAGTCTGACGATTGTTTGGAGGGGTATTCCCAATCTGACGGTTACAAAAATATTTTTCTTATGATTTTTTTTCACGTCGTTTTTTGTTTTCAAAATCCTAATGTGGCAAATAAAAGCACGAAAAATTGTGTAGATATTTAGAATGTAAATTTATTTTAAATAAAATAAAACTGTCCAAATATTTTTTTTATCAATCATCCTCTTCATCCGATGCGACTCTAAAGAAAACAACAGAAATTAAATTCCACACACATAATATTACACACACTATCATGCGTTTGACACACACACATTGTTTACGTTCATACTGCCAATGTCAAATGTCAAATCAATGTCGATCGCAATTGACGTAATAGAACAAAATAAAAATACATATATATGCAATGACTACAGAGGTATATACTCTTTGACAAAAAAACCTCAATAATGTTTATACGGTCGAATTTCGACCATTAGGCAACTACTAGTACTTATAATAACACGAACGCGTTGTATTGTGATAGGCTGTGATGATGTCATGGCGACGGAAAGCAATGTGGGAACTGTGTGACAGAGTCAGAGATAGGGAAAAGGGTGAAAGGGAAAGAGGTGTGGAGTAGGGAATACATGCTTTACTCCAGCTGCACGCATTAATGATTAAACTTCATCGACGATTTTTGCTACTGCGGCTTTACCCTTATTCTTGCAATATTTACTTCAAAAAAAATCAATCGCGCTCGAGAATGTCAAGACAACGTTTTTTTTGCAAGCTTGTGACCCTCCCACTCCTTAATTACTTGTTGTACCTTAATTTGACGCATTTGAGTATTTCTGACGATCGATTTTTTTTTTACTATTCTGATGGGCTACCCTAGACGCACGGTCCTATATAAAAGACTTATGGAAGTACTCAACAGGATACAAGGTTCCTATGTTCATCTATCGCGCTCGAGAAACTCCAAAAATCACCGCTTTGGCTCCACTACTACTGCGTGTTTGAGTGACGCATATTTTGGAAATGATAGACTCATGTCTGTCCATCGTTGTGTAATACAGCCATTGCGAAAGAAGCCACAGAAGAAATAATTGTAGAATTGCATAAATGCTCTTTCAAATACATTTGTCGGTACGACACGCGCGCCACCTACTGTTAGTTACCTAACGGTACTATGCTTATAACCTTCGTGCAAGTGCAAGCAATAAGTTGACAAAGTTTTATCGCAATCAGATGAACATTATGGCAGCGCATAAAATACAAACAAACAAACATTGATTTTTATATATTTTTTCTTTGTATAAGACCAAGTTTGGTTGCAATCCACGATGAACATCAGTTTGCGTCGTCTCATCGTCCACTACATATCTCGTAACCTATTGAGTGGATAAAATTTAAGATTCTCTACAAAGGTAAAATCCGCGTTGTGGATTGAGTGCGCGTCTAATTTTGCAGGAACTTGGCCTGCGCACTGCCGTGCTCCTTTATTATTATCTATCGCGGAACCTATTATGAATCATCATTTAGGTATATAAACTTAATATCTGCTGAACGATCTCGTAAAATACCCGCGATTAATTCACCAGATTATGACAATAGGTAACGCTAATTTGATTAATGATTATGATTTTTAAGATAAGTTTTAACGCATGCGCGATTTAATAGTGGTCTAGAAAAACCTATATATTACTGTTTTTGAACATAAATATTCTAGGCAGATTTTCACCCGGAATCTTAACACGACTAGATAATTCAGATAAACTCACTCATTCAGGTAAGTGCATTGGATCATATATACAGGATGTTTCATATATTGTGTATTTCATTTTCACATGTTGACAGGCCCATGGTTCTAAGTGGGTAATGAGAAGTGTTAAACTGTGAAAATGAAACCGATTCCGTACCCCTAGTGTAAATTTCTTTTGACAAATTCGATTTACTACATCGAACGCGTTCGGCACTCCGATTGGTGGAGAGCACGAAACGGACCAATCGAATGCGTTCGATGTAGTAAATCGAATTTGTCAAAAGAAACTTACACTAGGGGTACCGATGGCCGGAGTGCCTATTCGAGTGATCGATAGACTGCGCGGCGCCGGCGGGGTGATGCGTTTTTTTAATCATAGGACGGACGCGACTCGCCGCATTTGTTTACTAAATTTGTTACAGATGTTAAAAAAATATTGTTGACGTTCTTATTTTTTGTTTACATTCATTTAATTGTATTTAAGATTTTTAATGATGTTACAATTTTTTCAAGTTTTTTTTTTTAATTAAATAAAATGTGACCCAAAATAAAACCGATCATAACAATGATTGATTTAACTCCTATTTTGATAAAATACTGATTAAAAATCGTTTCTTATTAATGCGACATAATTTATAATGATTAAACTAATTTAATTCACAAAATCTCGAGACTTAAAGATTAGATTACAACAAATCGATTTTCATCTTTATGGGTACAGTCGTTTTTAGTCGAAATTAAACAAACAATACAATCAGTGTTCTTAACTAACCATTACAAAAAACTCATTTATAAAATACTAAAATTGATAAACATTTTACTACCTACATAAGCTAACGTATTAATTAAATCTTATAAAAAACTAAAATGAAAACCTATCCTAACCGAATACTTTTTTGTTTACTTCTTTTTTTTAAAAAAAACTTTGCCCCACACTAGGAATTATTCCTGTATCGTGGGTGCTTTTACAAACACATATATTCACATACACACAGACACCCAGACCCGAAACAATCATCTGTATATCATACAAATATTTGTTTCGTGCGGGGATCGAACTCTCGACGAAAGCTAATCGCTTAGCCACTACGCCAACCGTGTCGTCAAAGTACTCCTCCACATCGCTGTCAACTAGTAGCATGCCTAGAAGACTGGCAGCATTACTCAGTTGAATGACAATGCTTATTCTTTGACCAAAGAACAGGCCAGCTTTCAGGTCATGTGTACCGAGCGATGCGACCAAGCGTTTAGCAAGGTCTTTAAGATGGCAAAGTAGTGCGTAAAAAAATCTTTAATATATTTGAATTATCAGATACTTTATACCCTGACTGATCTGATCATGATCTGCCTGATGACCTACTAAATGTATAGTCGGACTTTATTTATTTTTACCATTCTAAAGTGTTGTTGTCTATGGAGGAGTTAGCGATAAAAGTTGCAGATCATTTTACAAAATTTTAGATGGATTTTTAAGAGTGAAAAGTAAAAAGAGTGCAGTCTTTACTTTTTGTACCTAATGAATTATTATAAATTACAGTAACTGAATCTACTAGTATTACGTTAAGTTACTGTTAGCCTGCATAATCTCACTGCTGGACAAAAGCCTTCCTCCATGATTTCCTGACCTTTCGGTCTACAGCTAGTATTGAGCATTCTTTATTAAATTTGTCAAGCTCGTCCCGCCATCTCTTTCGTGGTCTTCCGCGACGCCTTCTCGCCGTGGACTCGTGGTTACCTTGTCCCACAGCTCATCAGGCATTCGGCAGACATGGCCAGCGCAATCCCATTTTAATTTTATGGCTTTATATGCTACATACGTCAGTATTTGTGTTTTGAAGCGCAGTGTAGTTTTTGTTTATGTTTAGATGTGAATAAAAAGTATCCTATTTTCGATAAATTATTTTAAATAGTCCAAAAGGTCTATTTTTTATGTCTCTGACTGTACCTACTCATATAAACACGATAATTAAATGTTACGTAAACAATTATGGCTAGACGGTGCTCACGTTTTGTGATTAGCGATATCCTCTCAAGGACTCTGCTTCATCAGCCATCAGTCATTCGTCAAAATGGCCAACAAGCTGCCACTTCAACTTGCTAATAATTTATCTCCACATGTTCTCCAATAATCCTACGCAAACCAGGTATTGTCCTTGGGTGCATTTTAATTTTATTCAAGTTATCATCAATGGCCTCTTAGTGTTCGCTTTGGCCCCACGCACACCTTCCAAAGATTTGGAACTCTGTAGTCCCGTGCAAGGAAAGGACATACAAATAATAAAGATCTTTATTTGCACAAATTAAAGTTCATCATCATCATCATCCACAGCCCGACTTCGCCCACTGCTGGGCATAGGCCTCTCTTTAAAAGTGCCAGTTTCTACGCTCCTGCGCCAGTCTCATCCATGTTCGACCCCCGATGGCAACAATATCGTCCGCCCATCTCGCCGCGGGACGACCGACATTCCTTCTCCCAGTTCTTGGCCGCCATTCGGTCACAGCTTTGCTCCACGTGTTATCACTACGTCTTGCCAGGTGTCCTGCCCACTTGAGTTCCATTCAAATTAAAGTTAATTTAAATTATTTTTCTAAATTTTTGACGTACATATATTGTTTATAAAAGATAACACTGTTTACTAAGCGATTGGCTTTCTGCGCTTTATGTAGCGGGTTCGATTCCCGCACGGAACAAATATTTTTTATAATCTACTACTATAGCTCTAAGACGATTGAATAAGATGATTGGATTTACCCAATTAATTATTGAGTCCTTACTTCGTTATTGATCACTGATTTTGCGATAACTCCTCTATAATGCTAGACTAAGAGTATAATTATGTTATGATAGGTAATGATAATAATTCGTATATATGTATATATTTTTTAATATTTTTTATCTTGATTAATATTATAAATGCGTAAGTTGGTTCGTTTGTTTGTTTGTTACCTTTTCACACCTAAACCACTGAACCGATCATCCTGAAATTTTGCATATACGTTGTCAGGTGTACAGAAATGGACATAAGGTACCTTTCATCCCGAAAAAAAGTACTGTTCCCGAGGAAAACAACAATAACTTTGCTAAGCTTTCGGAAGAGTGGGTCTTAAAATGAATATGGAAAAGACAAAGATCATGTCAAATGTCCATGTAACACCCACTACCGTGAAGATCGGAGACTCTACACTCGAAGTTGTCGACGATTATGTTTACCTAGGACAAACCATCTATTGGGTAAGTCCAACTTCAAGAAAGAGGTCAAAACTCGGCTGGGCAGTGCTCGAAAAGCTACACAATATCTTCTCGTCCCAAATACCGCAGTATCTCGCCGTGATTACATACGGTAAATTTTCTTGCGTAATCGAATCAGAAATGAGAAGATTCGCAAGAAAACCAAGACAACAAGATAATAAAGCAACTATTTTTGGGGGGGCCAGTTAGTGAGTTGGGAAGTCTCCGCCTGTCATTTTTAGGTGTTTCATTACATTGTTTCTACAGGCGCCATAGGTTGCCATAGTTTCCTATTGTCCAGTCCACTACCATCCCATCACAATAGCCCAAGTAGTTTTTCTCCACATGTTCTGCAATAGTCCTACAAATCCAGGGATTGTCCTTGGGTGCATTTTTATACTGCATACAGGGATAATCACTGGGTATGTCACCACAACATTTTCATTAAAGTTGTCTTAAAGGGCCTCTACGTGTTGGCTTCGGTCCCACGCACGCCTTCCAAAAGTCCGGGACTCTGTAGTCCCGTGCATGGAAAAGACAGACAATAATAACCGACATAGCCCGAAAATTGAACGGGATGGTCGATGGGGCCATAAGGTTCTAAAATGGCGACCGCGTATCGGAAGGCGCAAGTGGGAAGGCCCCACAACGTGGACCGATGACTTGGTCGCGGGAACCCACTGGATAGGCAGCACAGGACCCGTCGATGTGGCGATGCTTGAGGGAGGCCTATGTCCAACAGTGGACGTCTTTCCGCTGAGATGATATAGGTGTATCTAAAACTCTTACTTTCATTTTATATACTGTTGTGTAATCTCAGATATATATATATATATTGTTTTATACGCTCTACTTTGAACTTAGATGACCATTGAAGGAGTATAGGTATATGTAATGTGATTTGTAGTTTAAAAATACAAAAAAAAATGTTATTTTAGTTTATTAATTTATTAAGTAAAAATAGTTGATAATAACTTTGTTTGCAATATATTTACATACAAAAATAACACATTTTTGTATGTAAATTTTTGCTTGAAATCCTTTTTCGAATTGCATTTCTTAGCTTTAAACAACAAATCTCCAATAATAACGATACTGTAAACTTTAACCTTAAGGATATAGAGTTCAAATTTGCAAAGCGTCCGGCTACCGGGACAATATTCCGATCACTAGTGCAAATCGTCCGCGCATTGGTACAACTGGGTCCTTTTTCATATTTTACATATTAATATCTATTAAAACTTACGTCACCAAAGTTCAAAATCGTCTGATTATTGGGACCCTTACCTCGTTCTCCCATAATTAATATCAAAGAAATTATCCGTGTGATTAATGAATTTGTTTATTTTTTTATCAAAATTAAAAATATCAATTGAGCAGCGACAGAAATTAACCTCAAAGTTTGACATCGGCTGTATAAACGTAGGTAAACAATGAACGCCTATTGGTCAAATCAAATAGCGCGCGCTTCCCCGGCTTTCTATTACATACATCCGTCCCTTCTCACAAAATCACTCAGTACCCTTAGTGTAAGTTTCTTTCTACAAATTCGATTTACTACATCGAACGCGTTCGGCGCGGCGCTCCGATTGGTACGTTTCGGGCTCTCCACCAATCGGAGCGCCGAACGCGTTCGATGTAGTAAATCGAATTTGCCGAAAGAAACTTACACTAGGGCCTCGGATTGCAGGAAAGCGAGAAGATGTTACACATCAATAAACTCATAGCATTACCCCTGTCTTCCCCGAAGGGTAAAACAGGAGTGTACTATGTAAATCCACGTTTCGCTGATGCCATTATTGAGTTCCAATTTATCGGGCATAGTTCAGATTCCAAACTCCGTATTGCTACTGAGAATTTCCATAGAGGAAGTCCCACGACGACGCTTTTGCCACTACACCAATATGAGCCATGAAAGCAAATATATTAATTTCACTTTCATACATATATGCTTGCCGATACCTTTCATTATGTTTAGGGATAATTTAATTCGAGTTCTTTTAATTTGGACGTACTTACAATGGGACGCACGTCCACGGAAAAACCTTGACCTTGAGCTGGCCTAGCTTAGTAGTTTCAATTGCCTGCGAGACCAGCTTATACTGGATTTATTTGAACTGACGACGAAGGTATAAACAAAATATATTTTAAGTAAGAAAAAGGAACACGGTACGAGGAGACTGCCTCATTGGGCGACTGCTAAGCGAGAGATCCTGTGTTCGATTTCCGGGTCCGCCAAAATATTATTGGATTTTTCTGTATAAAAATTCTCAGGAGCAGCCGGAGTCTGGAACTATGCCCGGTAGATGGCTCGCCTCCTATTACGTGGGACTCAATAACGGCATCGGCGAAATGTATGTGTAAACTAGTACACCTCTGCCTAACCCTTCGGGGAATAGAGGTATGATACTATGTGTACATACATAGTCAGTACATCACGCCTGTATCCCCAAAGGGTAAGGCAGAGGTGTAGATACCATAATACACCCGCATTTCGCCGATACAGTCCCACGCCATAGAAGCTGAGCCTGCTGCCACCAATACAGTTAAGATGATTGATTAAGATGATTAATCATGAATTTATGATAATTTATCACTAAATCCAACGAAATCTAATTATTCCACAGATTTTGCGATAGCTAATTAGCAGATATGACAGGTTTTATATTAATTAGTACCTATACAATTTTTGAAAACGTGATTAATCAAGCTTGCGCTATATATTTAAGTACCACCGTAAAGTAGGCCGGCAACGCACTTGTGGCTCCTCCGGTGTTGCGGGTGTCCATGGGCGACGTTAATCACTTACCATCAGGCGATCCGTCTGTTCGTTTGCCGCCTATAACATAAAAAAAAAACACTGTTTATTCATAAATAAAATAAAAGATTTAATATTAAGAAAACTCAAAATAACAATAATGGATTCCATTGGCTTTTAAAGCATCCAATATTCTCTGAAACAATATTTCGTGCTTAGATATATCTGTGTACACCAAATTAAATTAATTGGCTAATAAGAAAAAAATAGTTTTGTATTCCCATGAAATTGACAAAATCCTAACTAATCCTACTTCCTACCTACGAATATTATAAATGTGAAAGTTTGTGAGGATGGATGGATCACTTTTCTTTCACGCCAGAACGTCTGAACGTATCTGGATGAAATTTGGGACAGATTATAGTCTGGAATAGCACATAGGCTACTTTTTATCCCGTGAAAATGTACGGGTTCGTAAATCAGGCGGGCAATTCCCGGGCGGTAGCGGTATAAAAATGCGAAACTAAGTTTTTTTGTTTGTTTGTTACCTTTTCACGCCTAAACCACTGAACCGATCATCCTGAAATTTTGCTCATACGTCTATTTTTTACCACGAAACACGACACAGTACTTCGCGTACTTTGGATGACATAAATTAATGGGCTATTTGATATTCCATTCTACCAAAGATAAAAATAGAAACCCAAAAAAATTGCTCATAGTCTCTAAATAGTCCACCGATTGAAAATTATATAAACACAACAAGGAAAAAACATGTACGAAATGCAACCATTGGTAGGGGACATTTTATGAGTTGTTGTATCACGTGTTAAATGTAAGTGTTACCTGTTAATATCCTTCTCACACATTATCGACAACTTCCATTGAATGATTAGTACAAAAGAGTGTCTAGCATTCCATGTAAAGCACACAATGTACCTATACCAATCTTATCATTCATTGGGGTGGGGGGGTCATTGGGGTCATGACCCCCACTGGGCTGGTTCTAGGTCGACCACTGATAATTTTTGGAATCGAATAAGAGCCTGTCCCTACTAGACTTCAAACATGTGACCCCCCCCCTGACTTGAAAGCTGGATCCGCCCTTGCTTATCGGAAATGTATCTTCTTTTCGTCATCTTTGGTAGGAAGTCGTTTAGTTTGTTGCAGGCCAGTAATCGGTAACTTAGCTAAGATCGATCTAACGTTTACATAATATAGGATATTTAAAAAAAAAAACTTTCACATTCGCGCCGAGGCTTCCGCTAAAAGGAGGATTTGAAATGGAACTATAACAGGCACCAATATACCAGCAATGTTTTTTATTTAGGTAAATAATCAAATACTGTCTCATTGGTCTAGTGGTCGCAAGCGCGACTACTGAACGTGAGGTCCTGGGTTCGATTCCCATACATTTACAATTTAGCGTGGACCAGCATCCACCTCCGCAACAATGGTGAATCCCACCGATCTGCGAACACACTGAGAATAGTTTTGGTACTGCCGCGAATACGCGTTAACAAAGAGGCACATCTTTCCCTAATAATATCGGCAAAACCATTAATACCTGTGTCCACAGACATTCCCGATGCACTGCAGCGCCGATGCACTCAGTGCATTATTATATTGGACGCGTAGGTCGCTGTATGCCCGCTGCGTGTAACCGACCCACCGGCTGCACGTGTAGAAGGACTAACAGTAAACCTTGAAAAGCGTTACTTTTACCGACCTCGTAGATCGCCCAAACCTGCGGGCCAGCATATTACAACGGACAGCTTACGATCTACGTTCCCTCTCAATGTCACAATTATCTCTAAGGTCATCGGTGACCCAATGGCCCAGATATTTAAACGTTCGCCACACAGTGTGACACTTGGAATACTAGAATATGTAACTTTTCCGGCTTTAAAAGCCATTAGTTCGCTTTTAGCGACGTTATATTTGAGCTCATGATTCAGCGCGTACGATTCGCAGACAGCGATTAACCGCCTCAGAGCACCAATCGATGGACTCAGCAACAACATATCATCGGCATAGCTGATATTGTTAATGCAGACTCCGTCAACATGACAACCGATATTGGTGCTACTGAACTCAAGGATCAGCTGGTTAATGTACAGGTTAAAGAGCTTGGGTGAGCTGAGCCTCCCCTTGCCTCACCCCACAATCCAACCTATACACATCCGAATACGAGTCAACCCACTTCATGCTATAACTTTGACACTGACATATTTTATTGTAAACATAACCACTAGCAGGTTTACCATAAAACAACCATGATTGGTAACGTAAATAGTCGAGCCTCTCTCATTGGAGCAGTCTGCGAAGAGCTTGCTTGACTAAGTATTAAAAAGTAAAACGAAATCAATACTTTTTGGAAATTATTTGATCTTCGTCTTTTACAGATTGGTTTGGTTACATTTTTACAACTACAGTACGAGGGGTTTAAAATATTGATTCCTGAACTTCTTGCCTCATTTGTCTCCTTTGTCTTCGCCTCTTCGTGTGTGAGACTCTAATATACCGGGTCCAACTATAGCTAAGAATCATCTAGGTGACCCGTTAAGTTTAAAAAAACTGTCATCAAAATCGATCAAGCCGTTCAGGAGGAGAAGAACACACACACACTGGGATTTTATATATATGCAGAATATAACATAAATATAGGTAATAAATGATCGTTATATTATGTACTTTATAATGTTCTCACCTTATATATTAAGAATGTCAATTTACTGTGTCTAAAACTGAATAAATATTTTCTCTATCTGGGAATCCAACCCCACTTGCGAACATAATCAGGCAGTGTATACACACTGCGTATTCACTCAGTTACAAACATGTAGATCACAAATATCCCATAATCACAACGGTCGCAAGCGCATGCATGCATGCGTATTCTCAGACATAACTGACATCGCCTTAGTGTATTTTATAACATCTACGAAAAAAGATAGGTTTTCGTTTCTTTTCCTACAGGGTGTAAGCCACAAGACTTTTTTAAACATTACTTCAATCATCAACAGCTGATGGACTCTAGCTACACAACTAAAAGTACAGCGCCATCTATTAGAGAGAAACGACAATATAACTCCTAAATCACCCTATAGGTATGTTCCATCAACCAACGTGAATTTGGCACCACCTTTAGGATCTTTCCTCTTCAATGAAGGAACACCTTGTTCCTCGTCTCCAAGTCTTTAAATTGCTTAATATAAGCCGTTCAAAGCGTCCCGGTATTATCAACTTTTAGTCATATTACCAGAATTCGGAATATATCTGCCTCCCTGAATAGCCTGCATGTTTTTTCAATTCAGTACGATTGCGCAAGATTCCCCACCCCCTAGTCTTTGCATCCTCCAGCTGGAACTATTCCAAGCATACCCGAATAGAGTAAAGAAGGTGGGATTAAAAATTAAATAACAAGTGTTTTATATTTATTTATTTACATTATATTTGGAATTCATTAACATGCGTCATAATAAATATTTCTGCAAGTCGACTAGCATAGACTAATCACCAAAATTGTATTACTTATTTTAATGTATATTTTCATTTATTTATATAGGGCACTTACTGTCCCACTGCTGGTTACGGTATTTTTCACATTCATCACGCTAGCGTAGTGGCGAACTACACACACCATCGACAACATTTTTGGAGCTTCTTAGGCTTTACAATGATTCCCTTCATCGAAAGTGACAATTTCTTTCATAATTAGACATAATACTTTTGTCTTAGCTTTCTTTACCTAAAACCTCGTACCTATCTTGCATTCATCAACCACAACATTTTATATTTACAGCTACAAAACACGCAACTTGAATAACATCAAGCTTTAATCACATTATCTTCCTTTTTATTTCTCAAAATGTTTTGAATTTCTGAAAAACTCTTTCCTTTGGTTTCTGGGATGAAAAATAAGATGAGCAAACAAATGATGAAACTGTTGGCACTAAATATCCAATAGGTTATGTTAGGCCCTATGGCTGCTGTAATTGCAGCAAAGAAATACGTTATTAAGAACGTGAAGAGATTTGAGCAAACCATTGCCAATGACATCCCGAAACCTCTGCATTTGTCGTCGAACAGTTCGGCGTTTAGCACCCACACCAGAGAGCCGAGTCCTGGAACAAGATGGAAATAGTTTTATTAATTACGCATACGCTGATAATTGTCGTAGCTGATAAGCTACCGTATATAGAACCGTCGACCCATACAGCATATAAGTAGTACCTAGAGACTAGTAGTGTGAGGTTCACGCGCAGTTCAAAAATTTAAACTTCAACTTGATTGCTGCGTCAATGCTACAACTTGATCGACGCGTCGTAAGATTACTTGCTTTTAATTTATTTATTATTCTTTCATAAGTATCCAAAGGTAACTTTTGAATAGATGGTCACACGAACAAAAGTTATCCATATAATATATATTACCTGAACTGTAGCAGAAAACAACTAAAATCAGTGATATGAGCGGCAAATAGTTCATGAACCCTTCCACTATGCCATCCTGCGTCAGATGGAAGAACAGACCAAGTCCGAACTGAAACAAATAAATTGTTAACATTTAAAACATCCAACTTCTTCATTGCTCCAGTAATCACAAGCGCGACCACGTCTGCTGAGCATGAGGTTTTGTGTGTTACTGTTCTGAATGAAATTTCTCGGTAGCAGCAAGAGTTTGGAATGGTGTCCGATAGATGGCAGTGGGCTCGCCCCCTATTTAATGGCAATTAATCAAAGGAACCCATACATCCGTGAAATGTGAGAGTACCTAAACTAGTCCTCTGGGTAACTTTTCGGAGAGTGCAGCTTCTGTGTGAGAACAATTTCAAACTCCGGGTTGCTACTAAAAAGTTCTAACAGAAAAACCAAATAAAAGCACTTCCTGTCCCAGAGATCGAACCCAAGGTATCACAATCAGCAGCCACGCTTGCGACGTCTAAACATATGAGGCGGTTACCAATAAACAAACTAAAAAAAATCTAAAGTCTCACCATTCCCAACCCTACTCCAATACAAGTAACGATCAAAATAGGTTTCCGTCCAAACCGATCAGTTACCACCATGGTACAAAAACTGGCGAAAAATTGTATGCAACCAATAACCACTGAAGCAATCTCTGAGCTCACAGAGGTTCCTGTAGACTCCAAAACGGTTTGTAGATAAAACTGAACGGCGTTAAAACCAATGAGTTGGGCTCCTCCACCAATGATGAAGACCAGAACCAAGGACTTTAGGAACGTTCGGTTAGTCAAGATTTCCCGTTTGCTTATTTTCTCTGTGGTTTTCTCTGAAGCCATCTCGTATTCTTTTATCTCTTCGTTTGCTAAGGTCTCCGAGCCTCGAAAGAATATTAGCAAATTCAGAGCTTCTTCTCTGTGGCCTGAAACAGATAAAATTGGATTAAGTCACCGTTGTATAGAGGAAAATCTAATTTCGCTAGACCAATGAGGTTACTAAGACCCCTTTTTATAATAGGATAAGGCCAACGAACTCGCGGGTCACCAGTTGGACTAGCGATCAACGCCATTAATAAACATGCGCATGCGCATCCTGAGGCTAAAGTTGCAGTGCTTTGTGTTCCGGTTATTTTGCTGGCTGTTCCTATTTTATCACCCGGAACACCGCTACGCTTGCACATGGTGGTTAAGGACAGAAGTACCGTCACTGTACACCCCGTAATATGTACATCCTTTTTTAAACCTTAACTTAATTCTCACTTACCGTTGGAATATGCAGAGTAAGGGCTATCAGGAAGAACCAGCACGGCTAAGGTAGACAATAAGAGGATACTTAAGAACATAATGTTTACTGCGGTGTAGGATATGAAGGGGCCCGCGGACAACATGATAACCACACCGAATGAGCACATAATCTGCAAAATAGACCCCAGAGCTCCCCGGACTTCTTTCTGGAAATTAAAACAATAATTATAAGTAGGAATTTATTCGCCGTAATATCCTAGCGGTTGAACGTTTAACTTTCATGCAGAAGGGTCTGAGACCGAACCCCACGCGCAAAGAATTTGATAATCATTTGCGATAACGATGAAGGAAAACGTCGCACTAGGGAGTATGCAGTCGGCAAACCGCAACCGCACCAGGCTAATGTAATAGACTCTTAGTCTACCTAGTATTACATTTCTTAAATTTCATCCTTATCATTTTCTTCTCTGATTCTTCTTATTTTTCACAATATAACAATATGTATTAGGTATAGTGTTCTCAATTTACGTGAAATTATGATTGACTTGTAGTTTTGGTAATATATTTGACTTGTAGCGTCAATCCCAAAATTTTTAGGCAGAAGGCTTGAAAGGAGATCGAACAGTAAGGTCAACCAAAAAAAGTACATTACAATGGAGTGATATTTTATTGATCATAAACTCATACGCAGTAAAACCATACATTATTTCGGTGTTTGTAATAGAACCTTTAAAAACGAAGAGAATAGAACCATGATGCAGTTTTAATATCATGAAAAACTCAACCAAACCAAAATTTGTTGCTGTCTTTACAATTTTTTTTTTAACTTTATTCCAATGCTACTTACACTAGCTACTTCCGACGCGTACATTGGAACTAGAATAAATATACCAGCGTCTCCAGCACCAATCAGGGCTCTGCCTAGCATCAACATCCACACATCAGTGGCGAAGAGGAACAAAAACCCAGCCACGAACTTGGGCAGGCATACCAGAATAAGGCAGTACTTCCTCCGTAGCCGGTCTACTAGGAATGATCCTATGAAAAAGTTAGCTGAAAAAAAAAAGAATAAGTAAACTGCCTTATTGGTGTAATTTTTAGTGCGTTTTTCTGTATAGAACTTCTCAGAAGAAGCCGGGAGTTTGAAATTGTGCCCAGTAGATTGCAATGAATCGCCCTCGACTCAATTTTGGCGTCGGTTCAAAATGGGTATACCCTAGCCGATGTACTGTAAGAAAATATTCTAATTTTTACGACTGGCATCTGATCTACGCCATACTATTACTAGGAGACACTGATACACTAAGGTAAGCAGTTTAACAATTGTCAGCCTTTCTGGACTGCCCGTAACTACTGTCATTGGTATTTCTGTCTACCAGGACCAAATATTTTACAAGTTTCAATGTAGGTATAAAGCAGAGGTTCCTAGACTTTTTTTCTCATAGACCACTTTCAAAACTTAACTGGTTCCGGTGAACCCCCTGCAGCTACATTTCTACTATATTGTAAATTGAATTGTAAACCCCCATTTTTTGTCACGCCAACCAGTCGAGTCTCCCGTGGAACCCTGGGGGTCCACCTGGACCACTTTGGGAACTAAAGGTATAAAGTAAGGTCGTCACCCATCAGAGGACCGTGGCAAGCGGTGCTTACTCGTAGATCGACCGATCATGAAATAAAATATAAGACCATATGACTCACCGACAATGGCAGTTAAAAACCCTATGGAAACAATCCATGCTCCTTCTCCATCTGTGACGGGCCTTGGCAGTATAGTCTGATTTTCATCGGTAAGTTTGACCAGGACCGGTGATGGCCACGTTATGCCCAATCCTGTGGCTAGGACGCTGAAGTTCACTGGAACATAAATAATATAATTAGCGAATAGAAAATTACAATTAGTATTGAAATCTTCTTGACAGATCAAATCGGTCACAAAAGTTTTCGATCAAATCAAATCAAATATATTTTTATTCATGTAAACATTTCAGACACTTATGAATAGGGAGACTCTAGTTGCCACGTTCAAAGGTATTGATTTCTAATGGAGAAGAACGGACAAGAAACTGCATGGTTACTCTTTTTAACTCGGAATTTTACATAGGTACAATATTAAAATATAAAAAAAATCTTTTAAAAATCATTGCCTCACACTATAGCGAAATGTGGGCGTACAACAGTACTTCTCTACCTGACCCTTCGAGGTATACAGGGTTGATGCTATGTTATGCTATATTATATGCTATATTAATGGTGCTGTGCTCTCTGATACTTTTAAAGTGGTACAGTCCCACAACGAGATAAGTTTACAGGGTTGCTAGACATAGGAAAAAGAAGAAGTATGAAAGTAGAAGTCTAAAGAACTGACTGGCTGCTTAGTATAAATACAAGACCGCGCTTTAGTCATCTGCACTATTTAAGAAGGTGAAACAGCCCACGATTCTGTACCAAATCATTAAAATAATTGGTACTATTTTTTTTAATTTTTATTGCATCACGCTATTTATTCCCCGAAGGCTTAACCCTTAATTCGATAGTGTGCAATATATGAAATGTCAAACATAATTTTTCATAATTTTTTCTCTTGCCAAATTAAGGGCAAAATGTCAGTGTACATGAAGTACACCTCTGTTTAAGACAGAGGTGTACTTCATGTACACTGACATTTTGCCAATGTCGTAATTGAATCCATATGGTAGCAGGCGAAATAACAACCCACACTATAAGGGGCGAGCCTATTGCCATCTACCGGGCACTATTCCATACTCCAGGCTATTACTGAGAACTTCAGAATATCTTATAAACATTTTGTTTGTGATTTTTATAGATATTACTTTAATGACAATTCATTTATCCTATTTGAGATAGGTAATCGGCCTCCTTGAAGTAATGTGGGTGACTAAAGTTCAACACCCTGTATAATTCAACAATGTCTATTAATTAAATAAATTATCACTCGAAAAACTTCATCCATCTGACCTTATATTTCTCTGTTTATTCGACTGTACATTTGACCTGTGTACCAATTTTCATCGACAGTTAAGCTGCTTGGAATAATTGTGTAACACACTGTATGTTTAAGTTACCACGTAAAAGTACCATAGAATTTAAATGCCCTCGACATAACCATAGTTAGACACGCATCACGAACTGACGGGAATGTGATAACAAACAAACATTAGTAAGAGATAATAACAGTTAAGTATAGGCCAATTTCCATGCAATTCATTCAGCTAGGACAGATAATTGTGAGGCTGTTGTAACATGACAAAAAGTAAAGCGCCATCTATCGGAGTGAAACTACAACAACAAACCTTGAATCGCGCTATAAGAGTTTAAAACGATTCTAACACATATACGAATGTCCGACATCAATCGTCGGGCTTTAGCCCGCCAGGCTAAATACATTGCCTGGTCGGAGGATCCTGCCTTTTCAATGGAAGAACACTATACCTCGTTCCCCCACACTGTCATCTAGATATTCGGGTGCAGTCTAGATCCCCGCACGGAACAAATATTTCAAATTCAAATTCTGTGTGTCTGTTCTGCAATTTCCAAAACGGCTAGACCGATTTTGACGAAACTTTCACTGGCAGATAGCTAATGTTACAAGGAGTAACTTAGACTAATTTTATTTTAAAAAAAGAACAAGAGACACGCGCAAAAAAAAAATACACGTGTTCGTGATCCACGCGGGCGAGGCCGCGGGCGGCGGCTGGTCTATGTTTAAAAGTTATTATCTGACCATGCGCCGTTCGATCAAGAGGCATTGCATACGATGCTTCGTTCAAACCAGTTTTATTAGTGTACTTAACTACTACTCAAAAAGATTTTCGCAGTAGCGTGCATTGGTGCATCCCAACATCATATCATAGTAACGCTTGTTTTCCACAAAGGTATAGGCAGACGTAAGCCCACATTTCGACGATGCTGTTATTACGTCTAGCCTATTGCCATCTAGAAAGAAAGAAAGAAAATAATGTATTTTTGACCCCACAAAAAATAACAAAAATATAATAATAAGAAATCTGCTAAGATTAGTCTACAATATTTTTAATTAACACTATATATGTTTAGTAATCTGTTTAGTTTGTTATACAAAAAAGGCCCAAAAAACATATAAAATCTATTAGCAAAAGCATGTCTAGTTTGAGGCTTTATGCAAACCAGATCTTTCCTTCTCTTGCCTGAAGGCACTGGGTCTAAAGAAAGTTCAGTGTGCTGGAGTAGTACGATGTTCAAGATAAATAATTGACGTACTGTCAAGACTTTGCACATTGTAGTAAAATTGACTTTGCAGCACCACCCCAAGTAGTTATGCAATACGCAAGAATAGATTGGCGCAAAGCCAAATAAACCTGTTTAATTAATTTGTAGTTAGCTATGTTACGTAGATTCTTAAAAATATATATCAATTTACGAAAATCTAGATTTGTGTCAATCATGACACCTATAGGCCGACCGTTTAACTCGCGTATCGCCTGCGCGGTAAGAAGGGAGCGGGGGCGGGTAACGCTTAATAAAAAAAGATACTTATTATTTTATTCTTTACCAACAATGTCTATCTCGAGATAAATCTTTGGATTATTGACTCCGTGTGTAGCGTTACCCGCCCCCGCTCCCTTCTTACCGCGCAGGCGATACGCGAGTTAAACGGTCGGCCTATAGATATTTCGTATGGTCGGCTTTAATTAAAACGGGACAAGTACATGCAGTGTCAGTATAAGTGCTACAATTGTGAGTATTACATGAGACTTGATAGCGGCATCAGCAAAATTCAAGTTTCTTTATTCTTTTTGTTTTTATTCCTTGTCCTGTTTTTATATACTATTATCGTGTGCCTTAAGTTTGGGTCAAATAAACATATTTTCTTTCTTTAATTCTTTCTTTCCTTCTTTGTTTCTTTCTTTCTTGGTGCTGTTATAATGTTTACTTTATAAAAATATGTACTTAAGTGATTAAATATATTTTTAAGTCAGATTCTAGCTGCCACGTTCCAGAGTGTGGTTTCCTATGAAAAAGAAAATCTTACTTTTGAAATTCGGTTTATTTTACGTTTTATGAATGAATGTTCGCAAAGATAAGTGTGGAAAATACAGTTCCTACCAGTCTAGACTTAACAAAATGATTGCGATAATATTCAGCTGATAACTGGGCCAGCAAACGTCACTTAATCATGACAATGACTGATGATTAAATGTTGTGACACACATATACTACGTTTAATGACAACGTATTAGTCTTGAATCAGTGCGAGTTCCTTAAAATTAATATTGATTGAATAATCCGCACAGTAAATGGCAATAGTCTCGCAAACTATAACATAGGTATTAAAAATGGCATCAGCGAAATGTATTTGTAATATAGTACTCCTCTGCCAGACCCTTCGGGATATCATCATCATCATCATCATCATCAGCCAGAAGACGTCCACTGCAGAACAAAGGCCTCCCCCTTAGACCACCACATCGAACGACATTCCGCCACTTGCATCCATCAGTTGCCCGCGACTTTCACAATGTCGTCGGTCCACCTAGTAGGAGGCCTTCCTACACTACGTCTTCCGGTTCGTGGTCGTCACTCGAGAACCTTTCTTCCCCATCGGTTGTCCGTTCTTCGAGCGATCTGGCCGTTCCATTCAGCTTGCAAATCCACTTCAGCTTGCAAATCCTGAGAGCTATGTAAAGCGATATACAAATATGATAGATATTATAAAATTACGGGGAAAAAATCTGGAAATGTGTAACGAGTCCGTTTGTAACGGAATTTAGATAAATAAAATACCAGTCAACCAGACCAAAGAGATAATACAAGTAACACGACTAATTAGAGTATGGGAGATATCAACATAATTAAAAGTGAGATAACAAAAAATATTACGATTACAGACAGAAAAGAGGACAAATTAATTTTTATGGAGCAGAAGTGACTGTAATCTTTGGCACAAGCCTGAAAATATCAAACCCAGAACTCCAGAACACTGATAAAGAAATAATACCTTTGCATCCTATACGAGCAATATTTGTATTTGTTAAATGTAATCGCGTTCTCGAAAAAGGCTCTAATGATTTTCAGAGCGGGCGTTCGGTCGCCCAGACATTATATATTATTCAATAAAAAACTACCAACCCTTAAGAGTCTTCTTGCCGAAGCTTGGGACCGATTTTACTAACTAACCTGCAATCGAAACGCAGCTGATTATGACTTTTGACTGAATCATCCTCCACCAGTTGGCTACATTAAGCCTTCAGAAGAGCTAACAGCCGGTCGCCAACAACTATGGTCCATCTCGAAATATTTAAATCGCCTTCAAAGCCAGGTGAGCTGCTGCAGAAGCAATTTAGCCAAAAGAAGATATTCCGACCAGACACTATGTGACTAACACGCTACAAACAATATCTCACATCCTATCTTGCTCCTTGTGCACCAAAACCTGCACTCTAAAAGACCTTCGCGAAGCCACGGATAAGGCTATTGACGTGGCTAAGTAATGGTAAAAAATCATTTGAATTTTGGATCGAGTTTTGGACGAAGAAGATGAAATTACTTTCGGACAATTTTTTGATTAGAAAACCGTGCAAATTTCATTAATCGGCTGCGTTTCGACTGCCGTTTAGTCAGTAGAATCGCCCCCTTGAGAACTGTTAAATATCCTTTGTAAACAGATGTAAATGTTTAATTTTTGCACTGCTATGTTGGTCGTCAGATTTTCTTCCCATACAAAGTCAGGATAATTTTGGCCAGTGGCGTATTTTAAAATTTAGCGCCCTGGGCCTGTAAGGTTTGCCACCCCATAAATTGAACAAGTCTCCCGCCACCGCCAGCGCTGCCCTGCGCCCTACCCGCTTTCGCCTATGAATATGAACGAAAACGACACGAGCAACGTCGAAACATCCCGACTAGTCCCGAGTCGCGATGGAGTCCGACGGACACGCCGCCGCCCCGCCGCGGCCGCCCGCCTTTCAGGCATAAGATAGCCTCGCGTCTTGGTGTCTATCAAAACTTACAACCAAATGAGTTTTAATTTTTCTTAATTAGGTAGGCATTTTTTTAAATTTCTTCAGGCATGTAATGTCCCTAAGAAAGTCGCATTAAGCTGCAGCTTGCCGCCCTGGGCCAATAAATAAATTAAATGCACGAAGTATAGTATGTATATTAAATTATACTCGGAACGACGTTGATTTCTCATACATGTAGTCATAAGCTTTTTTTGTGTGCACTAATATTGCATCACGCCTGTATTCCCCGAAGGGCAAGGCAGATTTGTAACCTATACTTTTTATATGTATACTCCATTTCGCCGATACCGTTATTACCTCCCATGTAATAGGAGCGTATTGTCATCTACGAGGCACAATTCAAAACTCTGGACTGCTACTGAGAATTTCAGAAAGTCTCAATAACACTTTGCCATGCCATGCTTGCGATCACTAGACTAATGAAAAAGTTTTGTGAGCAATAAAAGACTGTTATCATAATTTCAGTTGCTTTAAAGTCAAACGACAAACACACAGCACTTCCTGCGGCCAAGGACAATAATACGGTAGATACTAGTCATCTGAGTTACTTTATATGAACTGTCAAAAACGACATTCTGTTCTAAAAATGTTTGGAATACAAAAGCGTGACGTCATCGTTTTTCATTGCCATTAACATTCTTACTGTGTGGTTTTGATAAATTAAAAATTGAAAACGCCAAAGGTAAGCAAGAGATTAAGTTTTACTGAGTTTTTAGAAGGAAAACTATTAACCAAACATGATTTCAGAATGTATTTTTGATGCAGTCATCTAGCCTTTTACAAATGTCTGCGTTTCGTCACAAATTTACGGATTATGATCTAACGTGAGGTTCTTTTTACGCTTATTTTGGTACCTACGTACCGAGAAAATATGTATAATCATTCGCTAGATTAGAAGAGACATTTCACAATTCAGGAATTATCTGCTTCGTCATGCTGAACCCAGATTTTTGATTAGCCAGGATTAAGTTTAGACAATCGAAAAATCAATCACAAAAGATTGCCGATAATGTCAAGCAGACATTTAATCTTAATATTGAAATAATATGATATAATTAATAAAAAAAACGATACCAACGGATCTATGGATCGGATATGGATTTGGATTTTCAATCTGGTTTTCTAAGAATAAACGTATTAATTTCGCTACGTGAATACATAGTTTTCGGTGTGATGTGGATGAACAAAGTACAACTCCGCCTAACCCTTCAGAGATACAGCGTGATCCTGTAATTATGTCAATTTCCTTTATAATAATTTGTATATAGTTGCATTTACTCAATCTCAATGTATCAAAAAGGACACGGTCCTTTTGTAATATGCCTATTATTATAATAGAAGAAATTCAAGCAAATACGTTAACAAACTGGCTACTTGATGTCACACAATTCCTCATCCCTCAAAATGGTTTGCGGCTAACAATCTTCTATTAAATGTTACTAAAACCAAGTGCTTAAAATTTTCTCTGCCAAATGTACCACAAATTGGATCAAACGTAATGCTCGAGGGCAGCAAGATCGATTTAACAAATGAAACAATTATTTTAGGTATAACTATTGATTCAATATTGCAATGAGGTGCTCATATTACGACCCTGTCTAGCAGGTTAAGTTCTGCTGCTTTTGCAGTAAGGAAAATTAGACGACTAACTGACGTAGCCACTGCCCGCTTGGTTTATTTCGCGTATTTCCACAGCATCATGTCATATGGGATCCTGTTGTGGGGGGCAGCGGCGGATGTAGACGCTATTTTTATACTCCAGAAAAGGGCGGTTCGCGCCGTTTATGATATGGGATCCCGGGAGTCCCTCAGAGAATTTTTTAAAGTTACTAGTATTCTTACGTTGCCATCTCTGTATATTTTCGAAAGTATAATGTATGTTCGTAAACACCTCCAATCATTTAAAGTAAACAGTGATTATCACAATATAAATACTAGAAATAAACATAAAATAATAGTACCTAAATTTAGACTAACCAAAACAAATAAGTCCTTCTTAGGGAATAGTATCCGATTTTATAATAAACTGCCCAAATCAGTAACGGATCTAACGGATGGCAAGTTTAAAAAACATGTTAAGTCAGTACTTATAAAAAAAGCATACTATAAGACTATAGACTATGTTGACGATAAAGACGTGTGGCGTTAATTTTCTTCTGCACATGTGGCTTCCCTGGTAACTGTCACGTCCTGTCTAAACCCTGCGACTTGGTTAGCGTGATTTCACATTATTATTTTTTTATTAATAATGCATACAAAATAATAAATAAAATATACATAAATTATATTATCCATTCTACATTTTTGTAGTAATTAAAATTTTGTATGTGTTGCTTGTGTGTTGTGTAAGATTATAGACTATTAGCTTCCGCCCGCGGCTTCGCCCGCATGGTTTACGAACCCGTACATTTTTCCGGAATAAAAAGTAGCCTATGTGCTATTCCAGATTATATGTATCTTTGTGCCAAATTTAATCCAGATCCGTTCAGCAGTTCTGGCGTGATTGAGTAACAAATATCCATCTATCCATCCATCCATCCATCCATCCATCCATCCATTCATCTATCCTCACAAACTTTCACATGTATAATACTAGCTTCCGCCCGTGGCTTCACCCACGTGGTTTACGAACCTGTACATTTTCCTGGGATAAAAACTCACAAACTTTCACATTTATAATATTAGTAGAATAGGATACGATAGGATGTTGACGATAAAGACATGTGGCGTTAATTTCCTTCTGCACATTTGGCTTCCCTGGTAACTGTCACATCGTGTCTAAACCCTACTACTTAGTTACTGTGATCTCGCATTTTTTAGTATTTTTCTGTTTTTAGATACTTTTATTGTATAACTGTTTTTTATATATATATATATATATATATTCTTTCGTGTTTAGTGTATATAATATGTTGTATAATTTGTGTATTGATGAATATTGTAAAACAGTTTTTTGAAAAACGCCTCCATGGAGTAATGCTATCAAAGAACGTCCTATATTATGGGATAAAATGAATAAAAAATATCACAACCGGTTAGTATCGTACCGCGAATGGGAGGATTTGGCCAAATTAACAAATGGACAAATGCACAGTGCCCACTGAACGGCGGCGTCGGTGGCGGCTGTGCGAGACGATTCGCGTGCACGTAGGACATAGCCGCCGCGTCGCACCGCATCGCATTGAATTCGCGTGTCACCGCTTCATAATCGCGTTCGCTTTGAACCGCCTAGCTAGGACGTAGCGCTACTGTTTTGTATCCTAGAATATATATACTGAATTTTTTATATTATGATGGGCCTTAACTGCGACTATTATCAGCAAACAGACTAATAATGTTCCCATTTATAGCACTCAAGGCCTCCGCCTACAGAGGTCCCGTGCGGGGATGACCTGACCCAAGATATTTTTTGTTTCCCCACAAAGTTGACGGTTAATGAAAAAAGTTAAAGCAAAACTTATATGTAACAACTCAATTTCTTAACCCACCTGTGATAACAACTGCATACTGCCGCAACAACGGGCTCTCGAAAATCTTCAACATTTTATCACATAAATTCACAAATCATTCACATATCAAACTATACACAAACTATTCACATAATATTCTTTTGGACCCGTAAGTGTGATTGCAGTGTTTGAAATACGAATGGACTGTGGTTGACCGAGCCACTAGTACAGAAACTCAATCGTAAAACTAGTGGGGGAAATCGAGTGCCGATTTTGGTCTCACATCTTATACTTGCATTATTATCTATAACAAAAACATACATATGTAAAAAGAGCCAAGTTCGTCGAGTTCACCTTTTTGGTTCGTTTTAAGTACTTGAGCACTGTCTGAGTGACGATTTTTTTGTAAATGTTAAACTCATATCCGTTCTCAAATAAGGATCATGGCTGACCGTTGTACTGTAAATACAGCCATATTGTACAAAAATATACGGCACAATTAAACTTCAAATTTTTAGACTATGTTTTTGTATAAGAACAAATTTGATCGTAATCCATAATGAACATCGGTTTGCGTCGTCTCATCGTCCTGTACTTATCTCGGAACCTATCAACTGGATAAAATTTAAGATTCTATACAAAGGTTAAATAACATTTTTCATAAACGTTGCATTGTGGACTGAGTGCATGCCTAATTTTCTGGGAACTTGGCCTACGCACTGCACTGTTATTATTTTATCTACCGCGGAACGTATTATGAATTATCGCGTAGGTGTATTAGCTTAGTATCTGCTGAACAATCTTGCAAAGTATCCGCGATTAATTCACCAGATTTTGACAATAGGTAACACTAATTTGATAAATTTTTGAGATAAGTTTTAACACATGCGCGATTTAATCCGTGGTTTAGAAATATTGCGTAATTATTTTGAACATCAAATCTAGGTGTATTTTCACCAAAAATTAAAAGGCTCTTAACACGACTAGATAATTCAAATAAACTCCGCCATTCATGAAACTGCATAAATATACAGGGTGTTTCATATATCGTATACTTCATTTTAACATGTTTACAGACATGGTACTAAGTGGGAAATAAAAGTGTTCAACTGTGAAAATTAAAGCGATTCCGATGGCCGGAGTACGGAGTATGTAATTTTTTTTAACCGTCCGACGATGGTCCATGTTAAAAAATATTGCATACTTTTTTACTTTTGGTTTACGTTTACTTCATTGAAACGTATAAAACATAGTACCTCACCACCGGCTTGCCTTCGTTCAGGAGTGAACACTGACGAGGAACAGGTCTTCCGCCTCTGTTTTGCCGTCATTGGCAGCCCCTGAAGTCGTTAGAGCAGAGCTCTGCTCATAAGTTGGATGCTGAGCATAAGTGGCGAATAGGCCAGTCCCTCAGGGAGCAAGTGATCTAAGTTTAAAGTCTAGCGAAGCCTCTTCACCCTTCAGCCAATGTTTATAGATTATAAGAAAGCATTTGATTCAGTTCCTCATAGCTGGCTTCTGTATTACTCATACTCGAGTTATACAAAATCCATCCGTCAGTGATCTCTTTTCTTCAGGCAACAATGTTACAATGGCAAACACTAGTTTAAACTATAATAATACAGTCCTAACAACCAATCCGATACAAATACAAACAAGTGTCTTTCAAGGAGACTCCTTACAGTTCTATTTAGCTCTTAAACCCAGTTTGCCCCTGTCAAACCAGTAGGTTTGACAGGGGCAAACTGGGTTTCAAGCTCAAACACGACAATACCAGTCAGACCCTATCTCATCTAACGTATATGCACGATACAAAAATTTACGCATCTAACAACACTGAGCTATCAAGCCTCGCAGATATCACACAAACTTTCTCTGAGGATATTCATATGCAGTTTGGTGTAGACAAATGTGATATTCTCTTTGATCATCGCGGAAAAGTTCAATACAACACCTACACTTTAAACACTGGGCAAAAAATCGAACCCATGGACGAGCATACTACTCACAAGTACCTAGGCTTCCAAAAATCAAGACAAATCCACCAAAAATAAACTACAATAGAATTCAAGAAAAAGTTTCAATACAGACTAAATCTAATCCTTAAAAGCCACCTTAACTCCCGAAATATTGTAAAAAGCCATAAATGCATACGCAATACATTACCAATCCTTTACCTATTCGTTTGGCGTTTTAAACTGGTCACAAACAGATCTGAAAATATGACCACAAGCAGAAAATACCATCCAAAATCGTGCACACAACGTCTCACGCTACTACGCAAAGGAGGAGAAATAGGGCTCACAGACATCCACAATCTTCACAATAGTCAAATATCATCATTACGCAAATCTGCACAGTCCCAAATTTATAAATATAATTGTTTCATCCACAGACAATAAAATTACACAACTCAACTTATCCAATACACATACACAACACAATGAAACTATAGCAACCCCTCAAAGTAAAATAGAAATTTGGGCACAGAAGTCTCTGCACGGGAGACACCGAGCTGATTTATGTCATCAAAGAAGCGTCGGTCGCATGGCTGGAACAAGGTGAACTATTCTCGAAAACAGAGGCTTTTACAATCGCCATCCAGGATCAGGTCATGAATACGAAAACATTCAAAAATACATTATCCGCGTGCTTAATTTTGCCAACAGATTTATGCAGACGTTGTCACAGTAACTATATTATCAACTCTTAGTAAAATTACCAGAATTCGGAAAAGGTTAGACGATACACCTGCCTGCCTGAATAGCCTGCATGTTTTTTCAATATAATTATATTGATTCCGCACGATTGAGCAAGATTTCCCCCCCAATCTTCGGATCCTCCAGCTGGAACTATTCCGGGCATACCCGTTAGAAAGTAAAAATTAAGTGTTTTAAATTTATTTATTTACATTATATTTAGAATTCATTAACACGCGTCAATAAATATTTGTGCAAGTCGACTAGCATAGACTTATTTACCTAAATTATATTACTTATTATAATATATATTTTCATTTATTTATTCAGGTCATTACTGTCCTACTGCTGGTTACGGGATTCTTCTCATTCATCACGCTAGCCTGGTGACGATCTTCACAATGATTTCCTTCATCGAAAGTGGCAATTTCTTTCATAATTAGACATAATACTTTTGTCTTAGCTTTCTTTGCCTCGTATCTATCTTGCACTCATCATCCACAACATTTTATATTTACAGCTACAAAACACGCAACATTTTATCTTATCATCAAGCTTTATTAACATTATCTTCCTTTTTATTTTTCAAAATATTTTGAATTTCTGAAAAACTCTTTCCTTTAGTTTCTGGGATGAAAAATATGATGAACACGCATAAGATGAAACTGTTGGCACTGAATATCCAGTAGGTTATGTCAGGCCCTAAGGCTGCCGTGACTGCGGCAAAGTAATTCGTTGTTAAGAACGTGAAGAGATTTGTGGAAACCATCGCCAATGACATTCCGAAACCTCTGCATTTGTCGTCAAACAGTTCCGCGTTTAGCACCCACATCAGGGAACCGATACCTGGAACAAGATGGAAATAGTTATAAATTAAAAATACGCTGATAGTTGTCATGGGTGATAAGCTACCGTATAAGTATAGAACTGTCGTACACAGCACAAAACTGGTGTCCAGAAATAGTAAGATAGGGTCACGATAGACCACGAAAGAGATGGCTGGACGAATCGGATGCCTTCTTTATTATCTATTATTATCTTATTCTTTATTATCTCTATTATTTAGCCAGAACGGCACAAAATCGCAAGAAGTGCAGAAAAGGCAGTGAGGCTTCTGCAGAATACGCGAGATTCACGCGCAGTTCAAAAATTACAAGAATATCATTTAGCATTTAAACTTCAACTTGATTGCAACGTCACTGTAACTTGATCGACGCGTCGTAAGATTACGTGAATCAGCTAACATAAATGTAATTTTGAATGGATGGACACACGGGCAAAAGTTGCTTATATATAATTACCTGAACTATAGCAGAAAACGACTAAGATCAGTGATATGAGCGGTAAGTAGTTCATAAACCCTTGCACTATGCCATCCTGCGTCAGATGGAAGAACAGACCCAGCCCGAACTGAAACAAATAAATTGTTAACATTTATAAACATCCAGCTGTCTCATTGTTCCAGTGGTTGGTGGTTGCAATCGCGACCAAGTCTACTGAGCTTGAGGTTCAGTGTGTTTACAGTTCTGAATGAAAATTCTCGGTAGCAGTACGGAGTTTGGAATAGTGTCCGATAGATGGCAGTGGGCACGTTACATATTACATGGGAGTTCATCGAAAGGCATCGGTGAAATGTGAGAGTACACTACTTTGGATAAACTGTCGGGGAATACAGTTTCTGGGAGAAGAATTCCAAACTCCAGGCTGGTACTGAAAAACTTCTAACAGAAAAACCAAATAATAGCACTGCCTGTCCTGCGGATCGAACTCAAGACCTCACGATCAGTTGGCGGACTTACTAATAAACAAGTTAAAAATAAATTAAAAAGTATCTCACCATTCCCAACCCTACTCCAATACAAGTAACGATCAAAATAGGTTTTCGTCCAAACCGATCAGTTACCACCATGGTACAGAAACTGGCGAAGACCTGTATACAACCAATAACCACTGAAGCAATCTCTGAGCTCACTGAAGTCCCTGTAGACTCCAAAACGGTTTGTAGATAAAACTGAACGGCGTTGAAACCAATGAGTTGGGCTCCTACACCAATGATAAAGACCAGAACCAAGGACTTCAGGAACGTTCGGTTAGTCAAGATTTCCCTTTTGCTTATTTTCTCTGTGCTTTTCTTTGAAGCCATCTCGTATTCATTTATCTCTTCGTTTGCTAGGGCCTCTGAGCCTCGAAGAAATATCAGCGTTTTCAGAGCTTCTTCTTTGTGGCCTGAAATAGATAAAATTGGCTTAATTCACCGTTTTATAAGGGAAAACAATGATTGACTGATTTCACTAGATCAATGAGATTACTAAAACACCTTTTTTATGATACGGGAATGGAAAAGAGCATGCTGGTCATCTGTTGGATTAACGATCAACGCCGTTCATGAACAACTGAACATGCGCATGCGCATCGTGAGTCTAAAGTTGGAGTGTGTTCCGGTTATTTTATCCATAATATATTTTAAAGACTATACTAAAACCCGTAAAATTATGTAACCCCTACTTTAATCCTTAACGTAACTATCACTTACCGTTAGAATATGCTGAGTAAGGGCTGTCAGGAAGTACCAGCAGGGCTAATGTAGTACATAAGAGGATGCTTAACAACATAATGTTCACTGCGGTGTAGGATACGAAGGGGCCCACGGACAACATGATAACCACACCGAATGAGCACATAATCTGTAGAATGGATCCTAGAGCTCCTCGGATTTCTTTCTGGAATTAAAACAATAAGTAATCAATTACAATAAAGTAGTAATTTATAAGCTTGCCTTCCATGCAGAAGGGTGTGAGACCGAACTCCGACTCGCACAGAATTTACGATAACAGCGAAGGAAGACATCAAAAAATCAAACAATCAAAAACCTGCGCATGTGAGAGTGCCTCATATTAATATATTATATTATAATTAGTTAATCACTCCTCGTTACTGTCTTTACAAATGGTTCTTTTAAACGGTATTCAAATGCTACTTACACTAGCTACTTCCGACGCGTACATTGGAAGTAGAACAAATATACCAGCGTCTCCAGCACCAATCAGGGCTCTGCCCAGCATCAGCATCCACACATCAGTGGCGAAGAGGAACAAAAATCCAGCCAACAACTTTGGCAGGCATACCAGAATAAGGCAGTATTTCCTCCGTATCCGGTCAACTAGGAATGATCCTATGATAAGGTTGGCTGAAATATTTAAAAAAACAATAAGTAAACTGCCTTACTGGTGTAATGTTCGCATGTGCACTGCTGAGCGTGCGTTCTGGGTGTTCATTGAGTTTTTCTGTATGGAACTTCTCACTTCTCTTACGGCATCGGTTCAAAGTGGGTGTATAACAATACCCCCCTGCCTAGCTCTTAAGAAATACGGGTTTGATGTTAGCTAATGTAAATATTGTAAGAAAACATTCCAGTTGTTACAGCTGGCACGGGATCTGCGCCACCCTAATATTGGGAGACACTGATACCCTCTGGCTAGCAATTTAGCAATTGTTAGACTTTTTGGACTATGGTACACTATGGCCACCGGGTCCACCAAATATTTTACGAAAGGTTTCGATGTCCGATGCTAACAGGAGAGGAAAAATGATTGGCCACTTGATACGACACAATCACTTCTTCAAGACAATTTTAGAAGGAAAAATTGGAGGAAAGAGAGGAAGGAGAAGACCTATACGAAAATTGGCACAACAAATAAAGGAGAAAGTAGGGGTAGAGTCGTATCAAGAGGTCAAAACGAAGGCATAAAACAGAGAGCAGTGGCGATTGCTCAACTTACATGAGCTGAGCACTTAAATTAAAGAAGATAAAGTACGATCACCCATCCAAGAGCTGCCGTGACACGCGCTGCTTACTCAGAATCGATGGATCATGAAATAAAATATAAGAACATGTGACTCACCGACAATAGCAGTTAAGAACCCTATGGAGACGATCCATGCTCCTTGCCCATCAGTGACAGGGTTTGGCAGTATAGTTTGATTCTCATCGGTAAGTTTCACCAGGACCGGTGATGGCCATGTTATGCCCACTCCAGTGGCTAGGACGCTGAGGTTCACTGGAACACAAATAATATAATTTTAACAAATGGAAAATTACAATCAGTATTGAAATCCCCTTGACAGAGGCCATCAGTCACAAAAGTTCTCAATGTGTAGTCCGCCAACCAGGCCAACGTGATGGACTAAGGCCTAAATCCTTCTTATTCTAAAAAGCTGTTCTTGCCCAGCGGTAGGATAGTAATAGACTGATTTATTAACTATTGTAATATTATTATATGATGCTGATTTATTATATACTACTTGTTGCCCTCGACTTCGCCTGTGTGTATTTGGTGTTTATGATCTAATAATAGTTTTACTGCAATAGTAAAAATAAGAATATGAGTTTTCCCGGGTCCGGAACAGAACTAATCTGATTAAAATTTTACAAAGAGATAGCCTGCTCTTTATAAAATTGTAATCAGATTAGTTCTGTGGTTTAATCCTGATGAGGTAACAAACAAACAGAGTTACTTCCGCATTTTTATTTTTCAGGAAATCTCAATAACATCTTGTCTCTGATTTTTATAGATATGACTTTAATAACAATTTATTTA
Source organism: Shargacucullia verbasci (assembly GCA_947562105.1). Lineage (NCBI taxonomy): Eukaryota > Metazoa > Arthropoda > Insecta > Lepidoptera > Noctuidae > Shargacucullia > Shargacucullia verbasci. The sequence continues at coordinate 2,829,935 of OX387302.1, read as the reverse complement.
TCATTTATGAGAAAGGTACCTTCAAGTAATGTGGGTGACTAAAGCGCATATACACCCTGTATAATTCAACTATTGTATAATAAATACCCTGTATAATTCAATTATCACTCGAAAACCTTCATAATTTTATGAGAAAACTTCATCTGTCTGACCTTCTCAGTTTGTTCGACTGTACATTTGACCTATGTACCAATTTTCATCGCCAGTTAAGCTGTTTGGAATAATTGTGTAACACACTGTGTGTTTAAGTTACCACATAAAAGTACAACAGAGTTTAACCGCCCTTGACATAAACATGGTTAGACACGCATCACGACCTGACGAGACTGGTAACAAACAAACTAACATTAGTAAGAGATAATAACAGTTAAGTATAGGCCAAATTCCATGGAGATTCATCCAGCTGTGACGGTGTCATCTGGATATCCGCAGGCTTATTACGTAAAAAAGCGACAGCAACGCGACAGCCACGCGACAGCCACGCGACAGCAATCTGACGGTCAGTCAATACATTATATGTCACAAAAATGACGTTTGACAGAAGTTATCGGGCGATCTACGTCTGTCGCTACATCGGTAATTAGGCTGCCGGTCGTGTGTAAGAATTCCGCACGAAACAAATATTTGTATGAATTACAGATAATTGTTTCGGCAGCCTAATTACGTAAAAAAGCGATAGCAATGCAACAGCCACGCGACAGAAATCACACTGTCAATCAATACATTATATGACACAAAAATGACGTCTGACAGAAGATATCACGCGATCTATAACGCGTATCATATAATGTATTGATTGACAATGAGATGGCTGTCGCGTGGCTGTCGCTTTTTTACGTAATTAGGCTGCGGCAGTCTAATTACCGATGTAGCGACAGGCGTAAATGGCGCGATAACTTCTTTCAAACGTCATTTTTGTGACATATAATGTACTGGCTGACAGTGAGATCGCTGTCGCGTGGCTGTCGCGTTGCTGTCGCTTTTTTACGTAATTAGGCTACCGGTCTGGTTGTGTGTGCATATGACATGTGTGTTACCCACGATTTAAGAAAAATCCTAGTGTGTGTTTTTTTTTTATATATCATTTCTTGTAGAACCCAGACGTTTTCCTGCCACTGTGATTACTATTTTTCAATACTCAATACTTTATTTGCGTTCCACAATGTAGTACTTAGGTGGTAGGCTTAAAACTATGAGATCGAATTGAGGACACTGTCGGGCACAGCAAAAGTAGCAAAGAGGAAGAGAACACGTGTTTTTAAACATATATTAATTTGAATAAAAATATCTGAATCTTAATATTATAACCATTATTATTTTAGTAACTTATCGTTTAAATATTAATGTCCTCCTGACCGATTTCGGTCACGGCGGCCAATCTCACCGGAGATTAGCCAACTACGCAGGAGATATTACAGAGCACAAGTTTGTGCGCAAACACAGGTGCTCTCTCTGTTCCTTCACTCTCATAGTCCGATGGGACGGCGATCCGACACGACCGGAGAGAGATCAGGCGCAGGACCAACGGCTTTACATGCTTTATCTATAGATATATAATCATTCGCTAGATAGGATAAGACAGCTAACAATTTTGGAATTATCTGGCTTCATTATCCACCACATAGATTTTTGGGTAGCCAGGAATATAGATAATCTAAGATTGCATGAGAAGATTGCCGATAGTGTCAAAATGTAGAAATTTTATCTAGATATTGAAACAATATGATATAATAAAAAAAAAACAACATTTCTATGGCTGTCACCAATTCTAAATGTAAATTAGGCTTCCATTTTGTTTCACCGAAACTATAACATTTATTTTAATTGCAGACCGTGACGTCTTGGGTTCGGACCCCGGGTCAGGTAAAGGTGGAATTGGGATATTTACTGTTAGAAATTTTTTATTAGCAGCCCGGATTTATAGATTTTTATCCAGTAGATTGCAACAAGCTCGCCCCCTATTACATGTGACATAATACTGTACATCAGTAATACGGCTACATGCATACATACAGTGAAATGCGGGTGAACTAAGTACCTACACCTCCGCTTATCCCTTCAGTTCGCCGAACAGCGTGATGCTATGATAGTTTCCTCTAAAATGCTTTGTATTAGCAATGTAAAATGATATCTACTACAATTTCAATCTAGCAAAAAGGACAGTCCTTTTTTAATGTCTAATAAATAAATAAAACAAATACGTAAACAAAAATAAAAATAAAGCGAATATCTTCGTTTTTAAAAAATAATAATTTTTATTTAAATGAAACCAGAAATTAATTTTAAATTATTATATAAATTAAATTATATGTGTTACAATCCATGTTATATATATATATATATATATATATTGCGTGGTAAATAAAATTTTGTGGTTTTGCCCTGAATACCAATTAAAATTTATATTAAAGCATTTTAGCGGGAAAGAAATAGGTAATCCTAATATGATGATGGTAAATTTGATTTGATTTGATTTGTTTTTCTACACCATGAAGTGGAATTTGCTTCATTCTTTTTTTTTTGGTAGACATTACTATGTCACAACTTACGAAAAGATTAGGTAAATTTTAGTTTAGTTTTAAATTTGGTAGAATTATAGTGAACCGAAAAACGTTCCCGGTATTGTTCACCCCTGCTTCTTTTAGGTTTTTAGCATTGACACTGTAACTTTAAATTAGAATGAAATAATATAACTAAATGAAAGCCACTTAATTTCATAAGTTAAATAGTCAAATAGTTACAGTTAAGTGTGACAGCCGCTGTAAAAATAGATTATAATAATTTCGGCGTCTATCGTAACTGTAACATATTTATCATACTTTTGAGGCAAAGTGTGCATTAAAAATAACCTTTTTTACTTCTGTCTAATGCAATAAATGAAGTATAGTTACTAATAAAATGTTTGCCATTGCCATTACCATTAAATTCTACAAATTATCTGCTTTAGAAGTGACGACTAGGTAAATATTTTTGTGTAATGTTTTGTATCCTAAAATAATATAATAGTATACATTATCTATACTCAATCGTTTATATTATGATGGGCCATAACTGCGACCATTATCAGCAAACACTCTTAATGTTCCCATTTCTGGCACTCAAGGCCTCCGCTCTGAGTGGTCCCGTGAGTCATCTCGACTTCCCAGACGTCCCAGAACACACTAATTTCCCCACAAAATTTACAATGGATTTCATATTGTGCATACTTTTCCTCAATTGACAGTAAATGAAAAAAATGAAATCTAAACATAACACCTCTTAACCCACCTATAATAACAACTGCATACTGCCGCAACAACGGGCTCTCGAAAATCTTCAACATTTTATCACTTAAATTCACAAATCATTCACATATCAAACTGTATACAAACTATACACATGAAATCCTTATGGACCGTACGTGTGATACGTAGGGCCGCAGTGTTTGATTTACGAAAGGACTGTGGTTGACCGAGCCACTACTACAGAAACTCGATCGCAAAACCTTAGTGGGGGAATTCGAGTGCAGATTTTGGTCTCACATCTTATATACTTGAATTATTATCTATAACAAAAATATACATGAGTTAAAAGAGCCAAGTTCGTCGAATTCACGTTTTGATTTGTATTATAGAAGAACACTCAGCGGTGACAAGTAGGTACTTGAGCAGTGTTTGAGTGACACATTTTTTTTGGAAATGATCGACTCATTTCGGTGTTCAAATAAGGATCACCGCTATTTATCGTTCTCTAATACAGCCATTGTACAAAAATATACGAAAGAGTTTTACTTTAAATTATTATATAGTACCAGCTGGTACCCGGTGCGTTGCTGCTGCAGAAAAAATAATTGTGTAATTGCAGAAATGCTCTTTCAAATCCATTTGCCAGTACGACGCGCGCCACCTACTATTAGTTAATTATACTATGTTTATAACCTTCGCACAAGTGCAAGCGATAAGTTGACAAAGTTTTATCGCGAACAGATGAACGGTATACCAGCGCATAAAATACGAACAAACTCGATTTTAATATATAAGACCAAGTGTGGTTGTAATCCACCATGAAGTCGTTTCATAATCCACTACATAATCTCGGAACCTATTGAATGGATAAAATTTAAGATTCTCTACATAGGCAAATTATACATTTTTATAAACACTGTCCCACGTTGTGGAATGATTGCGCGTCTATTTTTACGGAAACTTGGCCCGCGCACTGTAGTGCCCTTTTATTATTATCTTACTTCGGAACCTATTATGAATTATCATGTATGTGTATAAACTTAATACCTGCTGAAAGATCTTCCAAAGAATCCGCGATTAATTCACCAGATTTTAACAATAGGTAACGCTAATTTGATTAATGGTTATAAGTTTCCGCGATTTAATCAGTGGTCTAGGAATACTATTTATTATTGTTTTTAGTTGTTTTGAATATAAATATTCTAGACAGATTGTCACATGGAATCTTAATACGACGAGATAAATCAGATAAATTCCCCCATTCATATAAATGCATTGGATCTAGGGTTTCTGCTCGAGAATTCTCGAGTAATTTGTCTTTAGTCGAGACGGGAAAAAATCTCAACGCACCGAGAACTCGAGAAATCAATTCCGTGCGTTAAGGAACTAAAAAAACAGGCATATAACACGTGACGTGACGAGTCTAGAGTATTTTGTTGAACAAGTTTTTATAGTTACCTATCTAAATATGTACTAGTAATTTTCTTAATTTAATTTTACTAATTTATTTTTTATTTAATTAAAGACTGTTGTACATTTGGGAATTGGAAGAGACTCAATAATTATAAAAAAGTTAATTACTACCCTACTCTTTACTTTTTATATAGATAAGCCGAGTATAGTTTGTTTAATTTATTGTTTGTTGTTGACACAAATCAGTAAATAATTAATATATAAATCATAAATTGCACTTATTCATTAACAATAATGAATAAGTGCAATTTATGGTAACTAAAAATATACCATCTGATTTAATTGATCTTTCATCTATGAATCTTATTTGTAATAAAGCAATTTTTTTTTTTTTTTATTTGAATGTCGGCAAGCGAGCAGAGTTATCGCCTGATGGTAAGCGATTAACGTCGCCCATGGACACCCGCAACACCGGAGGAGTCACACGTGCGTTGCCAATTTGAAAATAACATCGTGTTTTATTAAAAATTTCAAAATTTCTCGAGATACTCGAGAAACTCGAGAAATCCTTGTCGAGAATTTTGTGAATCGAGAAATAAAAACGGTCGAGAAACTACAGGATGTTTCATATATTATATTTTCACATGTTGACAGGCCCATGGTACTAAGTGACTTATAAAAACTGTAAACTGTGAAAATGAAAGCAATTCCAATGGCCGGAGTGCCTTTTCGAGTAATGACCGAAGTGACACTCCGCAGTTCTTTACAAAATTAGATACAATATGTTGTATGTTAAAAAAATGATTGCAGACGTTCTTATTTTTTTTGTTTACCTTCATTTAATTGGAATATAAATCGGCCAATACTAACCAAACACACTTGTGTTTGATTATTATTGTTTTTTTTTTTTATTTTAGAATTTTGATGGTACACACGTTACATATTTTTAAAAGTATTTTTTTTAGTTAAATATAATGTGACCAAAAATAGAACAAATCAATCATAATAATGATTACTTTAATACCTTTATTGATAAAATACTGATTAAAAATCAGTTTTTAAAAGTAGGTATTGCGACATAATTTGTAATAAAATTATTAAACTTATTTAATTCACAAAAACTCGGAGACTTAAAGATAAGATTACACCTAATCGATTTTCATTCTTGTAACAAGATCTTTATAGGTACAGTCGTTTTTAGTCGAAATTAGTTAAGCAAACATTACAATCAGTGTTCTTAACTAACCATTACAAAAAAAAACTCATTTATATAATACTAAAAAGGATTAACATTTTACAACCTACATAAACCAATGTATTAATTTTAAACTCATAAAAAACTAAAATGAAAACCTATCCTAAACGAATACTTGGGCATCAAAGTACTCCTCCACATCGCTGTCAACTGGTAGCGTGCCCAGAAGACTGGCAGCATTACCACGTTGAATGAAAATGCCTATTCTTCGACCAAAGAGGCCAGCCTTCAGGTTATGTGTACTGTCGACCAAGCGTTTAACAAGGTCATTGAGATAGCAAAGTAATGCGTAAAAAAAGCATTCTTTATTAAATTTGTCAAGCTCGTCCCGCCATCTCCTTCGTGGTCTGGCGCGACGCCTTCTCACCGTAGACTCCATTTATGCCAAATCGAATGCCAAATAATCGAATATCAATTAATCGAACATCTAAATACTCGAACGTTCTTAATATCGAATGGTTAATAAATCGAACATTCAATATATCGTACACTCAATACATAGAGTGTTCAAAATATCGAATGTTTGTTTGATCGAGCGTGCCATCTTCTGTGCCATCCTTCGACATTGTTTTGAGTTCTAGGAAAATCCAGTGTATTATTTTGAAACACAGACCACAGTAAAGATGGAAACATAGGTGATGAGCGTGCTATAAGTAATTTATTATATCCCGTCTCACGAGAATGAATATTTCCCCAAACATAATATTTTCCAAACCAGTTGGTGGCAAGTTGAAGTGGCAGCTAGTTGGCCACGTGTGACGAAGAACTGATGGCTGATGAAGAGGAGTACTCGATAGGAGATAGCTAATCAGAAAACGTGAGCACCGTCTAGCCATAATTGTTCATGTTACATTTAATTATCGTGATAGTATGATTAGGTACAGTCAGAGACATAAAAATTAAACCTTTTGGACTATTTAAATTAATTTATCTAAAATAGGATAATTATTATTGTTCTTAACTAAAAATAATAAATTAACAGATCGTATTCGAAAAACTACACTACGCACCAAAACACAAATACTGACGTAGCTCATAAAGCCAAAAAATTTAAATGGGATTGCGCTGGCCATGTCTGCCGAATGCCTGATGAGCTGTGAGACAAGGTAACCACAGTGGTTACCTTGTCCCACAGCTCATCAGGCATTCGCTCAAGCTCATCAGCTCAAGGCAAAAAGGCTACGAGTACCTAATCATACTATCACGATAATTAAATGTAACATGAACAATTATGGCTAGACGGTGCTCACGTTTTCTGATTAGCTATCTCCTATCGAGTACTCCTCTTCATCAGCCATCAGTTCTTCGTCACACGTGGCCAACTAGCTGCCACTTCAACTTGCCAATTAAAAATAATAATAATAATATTTTTTTCTCTTCACATGCACTCCAATAGTCCTGCATAAGCCAGGATTTATCCTTGGGTGCATTTCTGTAGTGCATCCAGGGATCATCACTGGGCATGTTAACATTACGTGTACCTAGATTCATTACGTTTTAAAACGTTGCAAAGGCCTATTTGAAATAAAAAACTGACTTTGGCATTACATTTTACCAAAGTTGTCTTTAATAGCCTCTTCGTGTTGGCTTCGGCCCCACGCACGCTTTCCAAAGATTTGGGAGGCGTGCCTACCGTGTGCTTCCCGTGCAAGGAAAGGACATACAAATAATAATATGATCTTTATTTGCACCGGTAAATTTAAATTAAATAAAATTTTGGCTTACATTAATTATGGTAAAAATCGATAAAAACTCTTTCAGGACCCCCAAATTACTTATATTGTTTATAAAAGATAACACGGTTTCCTAAGCGATTTCTGCGCTTCATGTCGCGGATTCGATTCTCGCATGGAACAAATATTTGTATAATCTACAGATGTTGTGTCGGGTTTGGCTATGTGTGCATGTGTCATGTATGTTTGGAAACTGTACCCACGATACAGAAGAAAGCTTTGTGTGGGGTCAATGTTTCTTTCAAAGAAAGAAAGATCATGTTCAGGAAATATTGTACACGGTAGCTCGAAGACAATTAAATGATTCAATAAACCTAATGAATTATTAAATCCTTACTTCGTATATGACCTATCCAATATGAAATATTAAGTGTATAATTATGTTATGATAAATAATGGTATTATCATTATAATATTCTAATCATTAAATTATATCCCTGCTCGGTCCGCTACTGTTTTATTTTATTTCAAATTTATATTTTTTTACCATTTTTAATATTTTATTTGAAAAAAAAAAAATCTCAACACAACGGCAGTAGACTCATATGAACTCACTGACTTGACCAAGGCATCCTATTATTCTATAAAAAAAACAATCTTTAGTCCCAACCAGTATAAGCTGGCCTCGCATGCCATTGAAACTACCTACTACGCTAGGCCAGTTCAAGGCCATAGTATTTCCATGAACGTGCGGCCCAAACGTTTATCTATAACCCACTTTAAAAGTAATTCACACTTGTTGCAACACTTCTCGGCCAAGCGCTGCACAGAGAACGGAGAGAGTACGTCAAAAATGACATTGACAGTTATATCTAGTATTAGGTATAAGTACTCGGATCGTGAAATCGTGTCGAAGTATGATCTTGTTTAAAATAGAATACAAAATGGAAAAAAAAAATACAGAAATGGCAACCAATAGAGATGTACAAGGGGCGGTCATATCGCTCTTGGCGATTTTATATAATTATTTATGTACACACCAGGAAACAAGAGGCGCTAGTGTAAGTTTCTTTCGTCAAACTAGATTTAACGCATCGAACGCGTTCGGCGCTCCGATTGGTCCGTTTCGTTCTTTACACCAATTGGAGCGCCGAACGCGTTCGATGCGTTAAACCGAATTTGACAAAAGAAACTTACACTAGGGCCTAAGATGATATAAATGTAAAAATTGATTTTATAGTTGGTTTCCTTTTTATTATAAAAAAATTTGATTGCGTTTAGCAGCACGTCAACTGAAGGTAAATGCCGAAGATGAATACCGCTAGCTATAATAATATCTATTCATTCTCGCCTTAAAGATTCCTAGATTATTCGAATCGGGGAACAGAGGCCGGCAGGGAATTCCACTTCCTAGCCGTTCGCATGAGAAACGATGAAGCAAAACACTTCGTGCGTATATGAGGAATATCAATAACAAAAAAGTGGAAACCCCCATGACATAAATTTCGGTTGCATTATGTAGAAACACAAAGAAAAATTGAAAAAAAAAAATGTCACATGCTTGACTCGAACCGACAACGTTAAACTGTTAAGACCTGACTATCTTTAACCACTTGCTGATAAAAGATCCGATATCAATGAAATAGATAAAATACCATTTAGATTAAAAAAAACAGCTACTACAAGAATCAGAGACTTTGTCAGCTAGATTAAGATCTGATATCTTTATCTAGCTGACAAAGTTGGTAAAATAAAACGGCAACAACGATTTCTGTCAGATAATTTGTGGATTGACAATCAACTAGTTTATCACGAAGTCGGTAAACATTTTGATGATAAAGTTCGTTTACGGTCCACCCGTAGTAAATAATCATTATATTTTATTAGAATATCAACAAACACCATTAGTAGGGGACATTTAATGGCGGCTTGTACTTTAGGTACAAATCACCTGTTATTATCCTTCACATACTTTCACCAAAGCATAACAATAATTTCCATTGCATGATCTGTACATGTAAAGCGCGCAATGTATGCCAATATTATCGGAAACTCATCTTCATGTCGTCATATTTGGTAGGGATTTCAGTTTGTTGGTTGTCAGAGGTCAGTCACAACCTTGCTGTACATGCTACGCGCCTCCACAGAATAAGCAACTCGTTCATGGGACAATGTATACGCTTTTACAATAAGCTTCCCAATGATATACGTAATTTAACATTAAAGAAGTTCAAAATTGTAATTAAATCTAAACTTTGTAAAAAAGGATACTATAAAATTTCGGACTATTTAGATGACAAAAACGCTTGGGATTGAGCCGCTCTTGAGCCTTTCCTTTTTTTTATATAAAATTTTTGCCATTAATTATTATATTATTTACTTCATTATATTGATATTGTAATGTCGTTTAAATTGAAATTATTTCGTATATATAACCGCTATACATTAGTAAATGTGAGTGAGATCTAGGCTGAGCGCTCTTCATTTCATAAATTCTCACGATAACTGATGCATGCTTGCACTCTGTTGCGACAGGTTAGCTCAAATAGTTATGGCACTTTCTTCAAAAGGCTATTCCACCCTATATTTGTCTCACATAAACCTTTACATCATTACAATCTGTCTGGACTTTAAAATAGACTTTGACCCCTGAAATTGTTTCGGCGTTTCTTCTCAGGGATAGTCATAGGAAATGCCGACGCCATCTAGTTTAAAAAAGACGTGTAAAAGTGATTGAAAAATCCTAATTGCAAAATAAATAATTTCATTTCATTTCATTTAATTTCATTTCAATTTCATTTCATTTCATTTCATTTCAGTAATCTGCAACTTGGCTAAGACTGATGTAACGTTTTCATTATTCAAGATATTAAAAAAAAACGTTCAAGTGTGGAGTCACTTGTGCACCGAGGGTTCCGCTTAAATGAGGATTTGAAGTAGAACTATAACGGGCATCAATATATCAGCAATGTTTTTTAGTTATTCAATATCTATAACCGTTAGAGCTGACAAATTTTCACGTAGGTACCGAAGTTTTACGTACTGTGTTATACCTATTATCATGTTAGATTTAATAGGACAAACTTATGCAATCATCCTTCATTGACATAAGAAATTTGACAGGAGACTAGTTAAGGTTAACGCCCTACGTTTTAGCGGACAGACGGGCAGACGTACATTCATCGAGTTCTCATCATGATGATTCCTTTTTGAAATTGACGTGCGGAATCCTAAATCTTTTGCCTTCTTTGCGTCTGCAAATGATTTTAATAGTTCAAAAAACGAAGATACTTTGTTGTTCTTCTTTGTATTTTTACTTATGTCAAGCAATTTGTATTTTTACAATGGTAAGCAGTGGCCGCCATCAAGAATATTCGCACCATAGTAACTAGCTACGGTATAATTAAAGTTGAAATACTGCGCAGCGCATCCGCCGCGGCAACGCAACGTTGTGAACCTTTAAGGCAATTGTAGAGTTAGTGTCGGAATCTGTTTTGTAAATACCAAAATGATATCGCGATTATGCACCGGCTGCGCTTCGCGTACGTGTATTAACTTATCGAACGCCTTCGAAAGAAATGCTTGTGTGAAGAGACTCTTATTCCGACATTGTCAGTGGTTGATCCTACCCACCTCATCTGGAGCATATCTTCGCTTACCTACCTACACATTTTCTTCTCAATTTACAGTGACCAAATAAACTTAAGTATTGACTTAACTCTAAGTAGTACTTACTTACTTAGATTTATTACTGTACGTAGGTAGGTACAACGAGCTGCAGTATTTGGTTACCCCGTGCTCACCTCGCGTAATAAAACGTAAAGGGAGTAAGCTGTACATTGGTACTACTACTTACAATTACCTGTATACCTGAGACCAGTTACACTAATGATCTAACTGTGCTTTCACTTAGGTTTTTCCTAAGTAGGTTGTCATAATGGGAAAGGTATTCTAGGTAGGTACTTAACTGCATTTGCAATTTATTTATTTTCCTCAAAGTAAAAGAACGTCACGATAAAGTCGATGAAAGGATTTTCCTTAACCCGTTAAGCAAATGAGACAATAAAACATTTATTGTGTCTGCGGTTGAAATACAGGGACACCTCAGCAATTAGTACCACAGTTAATACATGTATAGCAGTACAAGTGGGTTTTTTTTATGGGATAGGCGGCAAACGAGCAGACGGATCGCCTAATGTGAAGCAATCACCGTCGCCCATGGACACCCGCAACACCGGAGGAGTCACAAGTGCGTCGCCGGCCTTTTAAAAAGGAGTACGGTCTTTTCTTGAAGGTTTGAAGGTCGTATTGGTCCGGAAATACCACAGGCGACAGTTTAGGTGGTACGTTGGTACTTTTAAAGAAGAATTTCCAACGACCAAGTCATAATGTCAGTATCCTGACTAGACTGTTAACAAGCCACGGTAAATTGAACAATTGTCCCATCACAATGGATCTTTATGACATCGCAATGTTAATCTGCATTGTGTAGGAGGAAGACATGCCGCCGCTATTAGGTTGAAACCTCCTCACAAAAATATCGAGACGGATAGATCATACACGACTGTATGAGATTATACGAGATTATATCTATGGATCTGTCTAGATATGTAGGTATGCATATGTCTAAGTTATCGAAATATTATGTCGTTAACAATGCTAGTCTAGTCTAGTCTAGTAGACAAACGACATAAAATTAAATGCAATATAAGCACCATAGCCGCGACTATTTTATAATTCTGCTTCTTTATGAAATAATAGCTGTGTCCTGTCTTAGCTATGAACATTAAGTAAATTAATATTTGATAGCCGGTAAGTTTTTTGAAATTTTCCAATTTTCTTAATTTTTCTTTCCGTAAAAACCTTCTACAAAGTATTAAAAAACTTTAAAAAAAGATGAATAAAATCGGTAAAGAAATTCTCAAGTTATGACGTGACTAAGGGAAATAGGGATTCATTTTTATAAATATTGTATAATATTAATAATATATAAATGATTTTACTGTATTCCCCTTAAAGTTAGGAAAAAGTGTAGGTGTAATTCTGTATTTTCAAATTACACCGATGCTGTTAATTAAGTCTATTGTCATTAACCTGGCAGAGCGCCATCTATCGGAATGAAGCAACAACGAAAAATCCTAAATCGCAATATGATAGTTTTAAAAATACTATTCTTACACATACATAAAATAAATATCTAACATCAATCGTCGTACAGCCCGCCAGACCAATAGATTCCTTTTCAATCGAGGAACACCACAACCACAACTCGTTTCACCATAATGGACACCCGATTATTATTTCAGTTTTATACTAGTGAATTTATTACGTTGTGAAAAGTAAAAATGTTCCAAAAATCACATATAGATTACGTTTCATCTATGTGAAGAAAATATAATAGATCATCATGATTTTAAATTAGGGAGCGAGTGATGATAGACCATCGAAATAATATGTTCAGTCCCTGTGATAGACTTATACTATTGTAGTCTATGGATAGACTGATAGACGACAGAAACAACGAAACGAAAATTGACAACAGCTTCTGACAGGACAGGCCTTAGAATTGATATGAATGACATTGACAGTGACGGTGGCAGTTTTGACAGTAGGTTGTCTTTCTCGCTCATATTTGTTTATTTACAATTAAACATATTTTCAGATTGAAATTAAGAAGTGAACCCCAATTAAGTATAATCATGGAAGAAGATGACTATTGGAATACCAGCGAAACGAAAGCCAAGGCTCTAAGCTTTGATGATGACGTTGTAAGTAATTATTTTATGTTTATGTATTACAGGTTTGAGAAACATAAAAAAAAATTGTTCATTAACTTGCGAACGGTCGTTAACAATGAATTATCAATTCTATCTACTTTGGGGTTGCGTGACTGGTTATTTAAACGGTGTGTTTTATCAATAACACATTCAATTATCGGTTTATGTTAATTAGCTTGTCATGAAGCATAAAATCAATTTTGCAAATTATTTTACTATAAATAGGTCATCATCTCAGTTGTATTATTGTCTACATTCAATTTAAAACCAACCTTTCAGCAGTCCTTCATTGTTTTCAGTTGTCAACCCAAGAGATCCTGGCTATCGGTCAAAAATCCTACTCAGGACAGAATGAAGAGAGCATCTTCAATAATATCAGCATCACAACCGTCAAGTCTGCATCAGTGCCGCTCAACAGTCTAGTGTCTTCTAAGGTCTTGGACCTAAGTATGTTTTGTAGATCAAATTGTATGTAACACCTCTGAATAAACACTTGTTGAATTAAATATGTTGTAATATATTGTATATACTTTGTGATTTTGGGAAACTGAAGGCTAGCAATTAATAAATAGATTCAAAGGTGTCATTTATATATTTTTAGTTGAACTAGAATGGCTTGAAGCCAATAAAACTAATTAAAAAATAATTTTAAAAAAGTTAACAACTGGTTATGCATCTCAATGTTTGTGGCCTTGTGAGAGATCACAAGGCCACAAACATTCCAACTGGCATTTGACCTTTGTCAACCAATTACTAAGAAATACTTAAACTAATTCTAAAAATAATAAATCTGTTAATTCCAGTTCTGTTAGCTCAATCTGGCAAGGATCCTTCGAGGGAACCTAAGCAGGATGCAGAGGAGACGGTTGCCATGACTCTGAAGAGGCTAACCTTGGGTAGAAGCTGTTCCTTACATGTGCACCGCAGCATGAGGAGTAAGACGGAACTGCTGGATGGAGCACTGGCTATCGGGGATGGGAATGCTGTTCTGACTGTAAGCATCACTGTCACCTAACAAGCCTATTGTGGATCACTGTATGACCTATAGGTAGTTGTCCCAGCCAGGCTTAAATGAACTCCATGACAGAATTTTGTCCTCGCTTTATTTTGTGTGGGAACAGCTTTTAAAACACTTTGCCTTGTTGATTATATATGAAAAACTCTACCTAGCTAAAATATAGAAAGTAGCATTAAAAAAAAACTCCCATCTTAATACATTCAGTGACACCAACACACCTGTGTGTTTTGAATTCTATCTCACAGTGCCCTGTACACACATTTGTGCTTTCATACATTATTAAGCAGTCCACATCTAGATGGAGTTCCTCTAAAGTTGCACTACAACACTATCTGCACATCCAATCTGACCTTTGTGTCAATGTTCATCAAACAAGACATAGGTACATAGTTCTCATATGCACATGCACCCAGACAAGGCAATCGTTGTAAGCCATATGAATAGATTTTTTAATAGGCTATAGGTCTTTTCTTGATACCAGGTGGTGCTTTTCCTCATCCAGACGTTAAACAAGAAGCTGGTGTACGAACTGCTTTCTTCACGACCAGTAGCTCTGAATCATTATATAGCGTTCTTACATAATGAAGGCAAGATTACTGAGCTCACAGATTTGCTAACGTAAGTCTTTTTATTACATTATTAACATGGCACTGTTGGCGCAGAGGTTGAGAGATCGACTGCTGCGCTACGTGACGCGGGTTCGATTCCCGCACGGGAAAAATATTTGTATCCGTGTCGGATTGCCGTCTCATCGGACTATGAGAGTGAAGGAATAGAGAGTGCAATTCTATAATATCTCCTGCGTAGTTGGCTTCGGTCAGGAGGACATTATTATTATTATTAACATAGCATCACGCCTATATTCTCGAAGGATTAGGCAGAGGTGTATCATACATTTCGCCATTTCCATTATTCAGTCATATGTAATAGTGAGCGAAGTCTATTGCCATCTACTGCCAGTTCCAAGCTTGGTGTTGCTACTGAGAATTTCCATACACAAAAACCCAATAAAACTTATTTTCCTGATTCGGGAATCGAACATCCTCATACTCAGCAAACGCGCTTGCTACCATTAAACCTATCTTAGACGCTCCCTGTTGAGCGTTCCACTAGATGGCGCTAAAAACAATGTCTTTTATTTTATGCAATTATAAAATGACTAGTTTCCCGCGGCTTCGCCCGCGTGAATAACGAACCTAGCCAGTTTATTTTCATAATTACAATGCGCTGGTTTTGTATCTAAGTTCCGCGAGCGGCGCTCGGTGCCCCAAGAGACCCTGCGCCCGTATGCACTGCAAACCCTGTACCATAGGTAAAGCCAGCACTGCTTAAAATTATACTTTTTTTAATGTTACAGTATGTTGGGCCGTAGTCCAGAAGCAGCTGTAAGTACATTTTTTCTATTGTCTCTAGTTTACTTCATTTGGCAGGTTAAAGGAGTCAATTAAAATAGTTTCTCGTGAGGTTACTGTAACATAGGCTTGCCTAGTTTATCAACCACCGTGTAACTTCCCAATGTTCTAATGTATGGAATTAATAAACTTGTAAACATAAACTTGAAGTAAAAAAGACGTACATTTGTAAGAGCTGAAACGTGTTTAATAAAAGTTCTTATACGCAATTGCTTTTCGTTTGCAAGTAATTTACGTGGATTTTACTCCATTATAATTTAAAAAAGAAATAATAAGATTTGTTATCGTATCGTATCGTACAAGCGCCATCTATCGGAGTGCAGCGACAACAGAAAACCCTAATCCACTATGAGAGTTTACAACGATTTAACACGTATACAAATGTACGACATTAATCGGGCTTCGATCCGCCAGGCTAATTTTGCCTGGTCGGAGGATCCTCCCTTTTCAACGGAGGAACACAATACCTCGTTCCATAAAAGTCATCAAAGAAATATATATTTTTTTTATATTATGATTCTTTTAGATGTACCAGTTCCAACACGCGGTGAAGACGCAAGGCAACAACGTAGATGCTCTACTTAGGAAGCTGTCCAACTTGTTGGCGAACCACTTCAACCAGCCTGGAGTAGACCAGCACCAGGCCAAAATGATCGCTGATTATGTCAAGTTGTTAGGTATTTTAAATTATACTATATTCTGTAGCATTATGGTACTTTATTGTAAGAGCTCTAAAATAGTATGAACATCATTTTATTTTTAAATTGTAATTGTTCCGCTTGCTACGCAGGTTTGATTCCCAACGGAACAAATATTTTCATGTATTACGTGTGTACAGATAGTTGTTTGGGTGTGGAATGTACCAGCCAATTAAAAAGGAAAACACTTGGAAGCAACATTTCAATAACTCTATTATAAAAAAATGTATAAGTGTTTGAATTAATAATCCCTATTTGTATTTGTTTTGAAATAAGTTATTGTTGATTGATTGAACCTAATTAATAATTAATAATATTTTGCATGCCGATTATACGATGAGACATGATGTACCTGCCAATATATTTTAACATCTTTGTAAAAAAAAACATGTTTCTTGCAAATAAAAATCTTTATCTTTATCTTTAAAGTTGAATGCAAAAACTAAAAAAATTGTATTAAATTATAACTGCATTTAAAATTCAGTCATATAGTCTTGAGATAAAGTTGATTTTTATTTATGTCGAATGATCCGATTTTTATACAAAAATTTTACTCGGTATTCTGAAATTGATTTAGTAAACATTTGTCACGTTACAATTTGTTTTCTCAGAATGGCAGAAACACGTGAACAAACCGGACTTGAACTACAAATCCGTGATACAGTGGTTGGCATACAACTGCACGCAGCATTGGCACGAGGGCGCTGGCAACGCGATGTCACCCCTCACTCTCTGCCAACGACATCAGGTATCTAGCGAGATAGTATAAATATTAACAACTGGGAAATATAGAATATCCTGTAAGATAACATTTCTGCCCAACCCTTCAGGGAATGTAGGCATGAATACAGAAGAACAATACATATTATTTACTAACTTTTGCCCGCGGATTCGCTCGCGTTAATTTCGATTTTGACAATTAATTCAGGTTGTTGGTCGATATAGGAAGCGTTAACATTAATTCGACTAACTCTACTCGGGTATTTAATTCAGATTACTAAACGTACAGTGTGTGTAGACAGTAAATTAGCTAGTTGATTCGAAAGACACGTAGCGCCATCTAGCGTCCTAAAGCAATTGTGACCGTAGAATGTTATTGTTCTTTCCCTCGGGAGCAGTACTTTTTTCTGAAAGAAAAAGACAAGGGTAGGTACCCCTATGTCCTTTTATGTACCCCTGACAACGTATATGCATAATTTCATGATGATCGGTTCAGTGGTTTATTCGTGATAATGTTACAAACAAACTTACTTTCGCATTTATATTTATAATATATATCTATAGTTAGTATTAGTTATGATACATCCCAATGTATCATAATGTTTATTTATTTATTTTTAAGTTAATTAAAACGGCCGCAAGCCAATTTCGTTAATTAAAGACATTCCGCTAATACGCTCAACTTACAGTACTCCAAGCAATACATAGGCATTAGTGACTTCCATTCATAATAACTGCATCAAAAATAAATTCTGAAAACTTGTTTGGTAAATAGTTTTCCTTCTAAAAACTCAGTAAAACTTAATCTCTTGCTTATATTTGGCGTTTTCAATTTTTAATTTATCAAAATCACACGATAAGTATGTGTGGCAATGAAAAACTATGACGTCACGCTTTTGTATTCCAAACATTTTTAGAATAAAATGTCGTTGTTGACAGTTCATAAAAAGTAACTCAGATGACTAGTAGTCATATACCGTATTGTAATTTCTATATCTGTTCCTGAATAAGGTGTGGAATAAGGTGTTTATCTATTAATACGTGTGTCTTCTTTCAGTGACTCTTCTCCTCTAATTTAATAGCCCAGCTCTTTTCGGTGGAGCAATCGCCACTACTCTCTATCATCTACATACGTTTTGACCTCTTGATACGACTATACCCCTATTTTCTCCTTCACTTGTTGTACAGAATCGTCCAGGTCTTCTCCTTCCTTCAATTTTTGACCCTTTATATTTATATTGTTACAGATTAGTCCCCTGCAGTATGACTGGGTCGTATTGAACGTTCACGCCAAATCAGGCAAGTGGGATATCGTGGAGTCTCTGTTTACTAAAAAAGTAAGTAGAAACAATAAAATGTTATGTTAGAACAATTTATGTTAGAAATCTTCAGATAACTTGCCTTCTCTGAGAGACTACGCGGGCTTAGCTTGGATTTGTAGCTGTCACAAGTCTAAATTCTTCTCTCTTCTAGTAACTATGCTGTGCCCGACAGGGTCCGTAATTGATACCAACTATTGTTATACATTATGGAATGCAAGAAAGAATTTAATTCGAACTCATTACTCTTTAGTTAAAGTACGATTTTGTGAATAACACTAGAAATTATTTCTGAATCGTGGGTGCGTTTACACGTATAGACATACAGATATGGAAAAGTATATGTCGGCCATACAAAAATTTGTTCCGTGCTAAGATCTTACCTGTGACACGTAGCACAGTAATCGTTTACTCAAACGGTGCCGTCAACCTGGGCAACACTGATTCTGTATATTTTGGTACTTAGGGGTATCACTGATAAACTAGCTGATTAGTTATCCACAACTTATCTGACACAATGTGTAAGAAATTGTTTCAAAAATGTCTAATACCGAAATATAAAAAAAAAAAAAACCTAAAACCAGATTTTTTTATCTAACTGATATTTGATATTTTTGCTAGTCAAAGACAAACACAAAAATGTCTATTGCTTGAACTGTGTACATAGGTGTTAAATAAAATTTGGTATCAACAGCGTACCAAATCAGGTGTAGCAATAGAAATTATTATTATTATTCAATAAATAATAATGTCCTCCTGACTGATTTCGGTCAAGGCGGCCAATCTCACCGGAGATTAGCCAACTACGTGCTTTGCGAGGCACGGTGTGTATTTACATACACGAAGAACCAGACCCGAAACAACTATCTGTAGATCATACAAATATTTGTTTCGTGCGGGAATCGAACCCGCGACACGTAGCGCAGCAGTCGATATCTCAACCACTGCGCCAACCGTTCCATCAATAAAAACTAAGAGAGAAAATGCTAATACCACAAAACGACTCAGAATACACACAATTAATGTTTGCCAAAATATTCATTCATAGTATAAAATACATTTTGAATTAACCACCTTTTGTCAGTAAATGGTGAAACAGTCCCTAAATTAACGTGGTGTAAGGTGTAATTTCGCTAGTTCGAGATCTAGGTAGGTGCCATAATCCTGCTCGTTTTCAGCAAGTTTAGAAATTCCTATTCACAGGACTGGCTGGGCCGTACCACGGTTTCATCTCACATACCAATAGAAACGCTGCTCGCTCGTCTAAGTGAGTTGCAAGCGAGCAAACGCTTATTAGCGACATGCGTCAACAAAGTCGCTGGGAGCGACGACCGGTTGCGACTGGCGCAAATGTATAAGGTGAGGCACACACACCACCACGATGATTGATGTCGGACATTCGTATATGTGTTAGAATCTTTGTAAACTTTCATAGTTCAATTCACGGTTTATTGTTGTAGCTTTACTCCGATAGATGGCGCTTTTACTTTGTGCTATGTTGCGAGTAAATATCGCTACACAACCAAAATTCAACTGGCAACTTTTCATTGCAAATTGTCGATCAAAATTCAACTTAAACTCAATAATACTAAAGTAGATAGAATAAATGGTGACTGTTATTGTGAACTCCACAGATACATTCCGTCGTAATAGAAACATTAGCAAAGCAGAAGGACAGGGCCGCCCTCACGAACTACAAGATGACTCTCAACCCTCAGTCCGAGGAGTACATCTTGGCCGAAAATACTTTAAGAGATAATGTAAGTTTTACTCATATACACGCAAGCAGTGATAGCCTCGCCTTGAACGCTTGCCCTTCATGCAGGAGGGTTAGGGGTCGAACCCGGCCGGCACATCTAAGCTACATTACTACTTCGCCAATCAGTGGATCTGCGAGGTTAAGCGGCGCTTGACGCGGTCAGTCCTTGGATGGCTGATCGTTTTTCACACATCGAGACCCCTCCGTGCCTTTGAAAGCACGTTAAACGGTCTCGGGTGGCATATGAAGACCTATGACAGTCGTTACGGGTGTCAGCAACCCAAAAAGTCAGACAACCAGGCTAACCTTAGAGTATCAGTTTCACCCAAGAATGGAAATACTTGAACTTCCATCGAAGTCCTATAATAATACCTATATAATTTTATTATTATTGTGTATCTTTGGATTAATTGTCGCAAACGTGGCTGCTGAGTGTGTGGTCCTGGATTCGATCCCTAAGTCGGTAGTGATATTGGGTTTTTATTATTGAAAAATTCTCAGTACCCTGCTGAAGTTTGAAGATGGAATTTTAACAGCATCGGCGAATGGTTGGTGTACAATAGGACACTTCTGCTGAGCCCTTCCGGGATTACAGGATGTTTGCATAATATTATGTAGCTATTGGTATAAATAACATAGCATAATAGCTTCACGCCTATAACCCTGAAGGGTTAGGCAGAGGTGTACTATTGTACACCCACATGTCGCCGATCCTGTTCTTAAGTCCCATGTAATAGGGATCGAGCTTATTGCCATCAACCGGGCACAGTACAAAATTCCGTGCTGCTACTGAGAATTTATATACAGAAAAACTCAATACCACTTTACCTGACCCGGGAATCTAACTCAGGACCTCACACTTAGCGGTCATGCTTGCGACCACTAGATCAGGCAGTAGATAAATATGAAATACACTGGCGAAATTATCAACCTTTCCACGGGAGCCCGAGACTATAGCCATCTACTGGCCGAGTTATTCAATCTTTTACAATCAGATCCAGCAAGTCCTCTCTTGTCTGTCCCCCAGAAACGCCCTAAGCCGAGGTTCGGGTCCCACTATGGGACACCCTTAGCAGTGTTGCTTAATATTATTTAATTTGCTCGGCTGGAGGCCCTTCTGGTCTCGCCATTTGCTCGGTTAATCAGTAAAAGCTCCCTGAGCTAATTGCGAGAGACAATTAAAAAAAAAAAAACGATGTGAAGTGCGCCGTGACCACAGGACCAATAGTATTAATAAATATAATTATGTTAAGTTTTTTTATGTTGCAGTCTATAAAATGGAAGAACTAGGCTGAAAGTGAAGACATTTATTAAACTCAGGCGCCGAAACTTAATAAATATGACATAATAATTATCTTTATATATTTTTCTATGTAAATAGTTATAATGGAAAAATCACCTATTAAAGTGAAAAGTTGATGTAACTGTGTTTCGATGTGTATATCCTTTTTCGTTCTCTAACAAACGACAGGGATAGAACTAGAAGAGGGTCTTGAATTATATATAAATAAGGCCATATATGAAACAATTTTAACGTGCTCCAGTTTCAATATCTTTGGTTATTTTAAACAGTAGATTACGTTCGTGATTTGATTATATTAGGTAAACTCGGACATTATTGAAAAAAAAAAAAACATATACCGGATAGAAATATTATTGTAAATAATTGTTCTATTGACGATTCAGAACGAAACAAATTTTGCGCCATGTTTAAAGAAATGTCCTTAAGTATTATATTTCTCGAATGTGAAAACCACACTTGATAATATATAATTATGTAAATCAGACAAAATTGTTAAAACCAACATAAATATTTAAAAAGTTTAATAATATAAGAAAACACTGCTATGTAAGTATCTATTTAATATATTAACGTTAAGTAAAAATATTTAGAATAATAAAAATATTTAATATTACATTTTGTCTTTTTTATTACTTGCTTCATCTGCCGTGTTCGCATCAGTTACTTAAAACTCATATATGCATCGGGTAATAAATAAAACTGTCTCCATGTTAAGTGACCTTCGGAAGAAACACCGAAACAGACTCAGTATTTAGACTAATGTCTCTTGTTTTCGACAATTTGCCAGTGGTTATCACTGGAACTGAAATGAAATTTCATATCATAATCTATATAAATTAAAAATCAATTGCCAAATATGTATGTAAGCGCATAACTTCAAAACGGCTGCACCTATTTGGCTAATTCTTTTTTTTTTGTTGTGTTTGTAATTGTCAGTACAAGGTTTGTATGCAAGATATTTTTTGGAAAATCCACCGGACCGTCGGAAATTTGCATGGTACTTTTGTATGAAGTACATTTTCTTTATTAGTAAATTGCACCCGTGCGATACCGGGGCGGTGTGCTAGTAAATAAATAAATGTGTATGTAGGTACTCCGAACCTGGCTTCATCGCAACACTTGTGACCTTCCATAATACATTCACATCAAGGCAGCCCCACAAACTACTCATGTCAGGCCTGTGGTACGGCCGAAACTAAAGGCACAGAATAATAAAATATAAAACAGAACAAAGAAAAACGGAAAAGACGGTGTCTTACAGACAGTATAGGCCTTGGTGCATGAGGCAAGTACTAGGTACTACTGTATCGGGACGGTGTTTTGAATAAAACTCCAAAAAATAATATATTCTTTATATCGTTTGCAGAAGCAAACTCAATCACATATTAATTCCAATAAACCATTCCTAAACTCTGTCACACATTGGCATACTTTCATATCCTTGTTCTTATACCACCTGCCAGTCTTTATCCCAAAAACCTCTACAATATTTATCTTTTGCGCCCAAGATTTCATAGTGGATTCATAAAAATAATGGTTGATAAATATTGGTATAATTAATAGGTACATATATAGTAACGACAAATTCATTTAGTCCTACACTTTTCATAGTTTAACTTAGTAGTACAGACTCCACCAGAATACGGTTTCTGGAATTGCCCTTGACGTCGATAGCATCTGTGACGTCTGTCCATTCATCCGTAAAGGCCGAACTGTTGAGCATCGACATGCCAATATGTACTTTATGACCTGATAGTAAGCTTTACTTTCGCGCTCACTACGTAACAAAAAATGCAACAGCTCTTTAAGTCAACTGTATTGATGAATCAACTTGACGTTCGTTGAAACCTTGTGACAAATTAACATTACATACCTACTAGTGACCATTGAAACTATTTGCAAAAGAAAATAGACTTTATGCACTGCGCTTTAAAGTCGTGTTCAGTTTCTCACGTCAGGTGAGTCATGTCAGCGAGGAAAATGTTTGAAGTGGATTCCCAATTGTGTTTAAAAAACCTTGATGACGTTTGTTTCGGTGTTGAAAATAAAACAACCTGAATTTCTGAATGGTAGAGTGACGGCATTCGGGGCATGGTTTCAAGTTCGATTCCCATTTTGGGACAAATATTGTTAGATAACATAGCATCACGCCTGTATTACCCGAACGGTTAGGCAGAGATGTACTATTGTACACCCACATTTCGCTAATGCCCTTATTAAGTCCCATGTAATAGGAGGCGAGCCTATTGCTATCTACCAGGCACAGATCCAGACACCGTAAATAAAACCCAATAACACTGCCCGACCCGTGAATCGAACCCAGGACCTCACTCTTTGTAGTCGCTCTTATGATCATACATATATACCTATAACGGACATTAATAAAATATAATTTACATTAATAAATAGGGAGGGGGGTGCCATAATCCCCACGCTTGGCAGGCGGCTTGGGGATCGCAGTGGCTCACCGATTAGTGAGAGGACGCTGCTGCCCGTCCTCCGGTGTCTGGCTGCAGTTTTAAGACGTACCCGGGTCGTACATTTATAGTTTACTTATAATAGCTATCTCGTTATCATAAAGTACAGCTGCTATTGCGATGCAGACAAAATAACTATCTAATCGTATCTTGTCAATGCCATCCGATAACAACACTATAATTATATAAAATTATAATAAAAGAGTATCCATGGAGTTTCTTGCCGGTTCTTCTGCATAGAACCAACTTTTTGGAACCGTGCAACTAGAGTCCTATAACGTTTCATTAGTGACTGTATTAGATTTATTTGAAATAAAAACAATTCTATCTATCTATCTATCAGATTTTGTATTTGTGTTATCATCTTACCGTGAGTAAAATAGGTCAAGATTGAATAGAAAACGAGAGGGCGCCACTTTTACATAGCAGCATTTTATTCTCTGAATGGTTAGGCAAACATGTACACCCAAAATTGTACACCCAAATTTCGCTGATACTTTTATTAAGTCCCATGTAATAGGGAGCGACCCTATTGCCATCTACCGGGCATAGTTCCAGACTCCGTGCTGCTACTGAAAATTTACATACAGAAAAATCCAATAACATTTTGCCCGACCCGGGAATCGAACCCAGGAGCTAACACTCAGCAGTTAAATTTGTGACCACTTGACCAATGACGCTGTCTATGATAATTATACTCGGTTATAATTGTCTTATTCATGTTTTTTAGTTCTTTCTGACTACAAATCTTTGAATAACTGGGGGCATGCGTAACAGCTAGAAGCACAAAGTGAATAGGTAAGTTCTTTCCCATACAACCATTTAAGATATCTTAAACTCAAACTCAAACTCAAAGTCTTTATTTGCATGTTAAGGTAATATAACAGGTCTTGAGTGAAATAACAGGCACAGCTTAACGGCCTTTTTCAGGCGTTGCAAATTTGAGGGCTATCACTGCTATCACTAACTTATCATAAATTACATTTGCTTAACATTTATTTTTTAACATATTTATTGATTTGTTCGGAATATAGGCAAGTTAGGATATAATATATTATGTGGGTTAGTGTAAAATGTAAGTAGGTATTCTGAACATGTAGTATTTAGTTGATAGGTGCTTGTGGGTGTGAGGGGTTATGTATGGGGTAGGTTTTAACATTTAATTTTGGTGTTCTATTTTTCTTCGAAGAATTCTTTTATCGAGTAAAAGCATTTTTGTATTAGGAACATTTTTAATTTTCTCTCAAATATTATTTCTTTGGTTTCGTTTTGTAGGTCTTTAGGTAATCTATTGAATATTTTGACTGCCATGTAGTAAGGACTTTAAATGGTTGTATGAGACACGTTCGTTAGTTGATGTCTATTTAATTAATATTCTCATTATAAAAATTCAATTATTTTTGTTGTAGCTTGGGTTTCTTTAATTGATATCATTAGTAACATTTTGCTCATTAATTAATATACGTCAAGTGACATAATATTTCTATTGTGTCTACTTGGGGTCACTGTTGTTTATGGCCGCTAGGCGCCGGCTGTGAATTCCGTGAAGTAAAAAAATGTAGGCATTATTAGAAAACCATGTATGTTCTCAGAATTGATTACTGATGAAATACCTTGTTACCTCCTTTTTAAATTGCTAATACTACAGGTAGGTATGCACTTACTAATGGAGAAGTTTAATGAGGCCAATTATAGAGACAATGCAATAATGTTAAATGTTTCTGTTTAGGCAAGAAGTCACATATATACACCAATAAAATGATATATGATCAAAGAGAATTTAAAATTTCACACAAGCTCGAGCCAGAAAACCTTCTTTTGTTATCAGTACAAATAATGTAAAAATATAGCTAACAGATAAGTGAAACGTGAATAAAAAATCTCATCAACTACAAACAAACATTTAATCAATCGTCTCCTTCGCATTGGCAGCAGCCATCATCGACCTCCACACCGCACATTTTTAATAGGAACACACACAAAGTGACACACATCAGACATCTGAGGATTTTGCCACAGGAGCCGCAACCACAGCTGCAGGAACAACACATTTTAATTTAGCAGACTAGACCACTTTCCCAAATATCCCACGTTTTTATTCAGTGTTTTGAAAGGGATTTTGCACAGTACATTAGTGTTCTATCCCGGGATTTTGCACAGTCTTCAATATTTTGGCTTCAATATTGGGTTTTTGCACAGAACAATTCACAGACAGCACGAAAACATTTATGACTTGAACTCGATCCTACGAACCGCAAAGTAATGATTCATTCGTTTGGTTGTTAATAATATAAGCTAGTGATATCACTAGTGCTATCTGCTGTTAAAGTAGGTAAACAACTGATACGACACAGGTAAACGTTTTAAGAAATGAATTGTTATTACTCATTTTATTACATCATATTATTATGCAATGAAAAAAATATATAGGTACATATTTATGCTTTATGAGTGAGTAAATAGGTATCTAATTATAAAGTAAACTTTACTTACAGGCATTACTTAAGTATTTCTTAGTAACTTCTTTTTCTCTTTGCTTTAGAGACCACTTCACCTAACAAGGCAAGGTGCCTTATGGTCGGAGGATCCTCCCTTTTTAATGGAGGAACACCATACCTCGTTCTTCCATAGCGTGTGCAGTGCTGGATTAGCTCATAAGCAAATTAAGCAATTGCTTAGCGCATCACGTCTTGGGGGGCACCAGAAATAGCACCAAAAAATATTTGCTGACTAGGTAAGGCTGTTTGAATATCCGCGTGTTTTAAATTGAATAGAGCGTTGACGTTCGGGGTCATAACCCCGCTTGCTCGTTCGCTCGTGCATCGTCTGCAGCATTCAGAAATTCGAATGCTCCCGATTTGTGATCAGCCGAGCACCAGCCCTGCCACGCCACCGCTGGGTCAGTCGTAAAAATCGGAAGTTGCAATTCAATAAAAAAAAAATGCTTTGGTTTTTATTGTATGTAATACCTACTCCACGTATCCCTTTCGTCTTTCATACATATTCTGAGGTGTATAATGATCTATCTCGTTGTAATAAATACGTTATTTTCTTTTAAAGGCCGATAATATTATTTTTATGGATATATTATGTTGCATTAACCAATGATTATCGGGTTACCACCACCATTACTGGCTAATCTTTCCACTACGGCAGAAGCGACCTCCTTGTGATAGCTTGTGCCGACTCCATAGAAGAAGAGCATTAAGCAGAATCACAGCACATCCTTTTTTATTATCAAGAAGAAAATAGACGACACGGTTGGCGCAGTGGCTAAGCGATTAGCTTTCTGCGCTACGTGTCGCGGGTTCGATCCCCGTACGGAACAAATATTTGTAGGATCTACAGATAGTTGTTTCGGGTCTGGTTGTCTGTGCATGTGACATGTATGTTTGTAAACTGTACCCACGATACAGGAGAAATCCTAGAGTGGGACAACGTTTTTTTTTTTAAATAAGACTTTGATCTTCTTTATTACCTGTGCTGTTTTACTGTTTATATGACACTGTCAAAATCATCGAGTCAAAATTGCTCTTACAAGCGAATGGAAATATAGAAAAATCTATAAATAAAAACAAATTAACGAGAGTAATTTCATCCAGAAATCTGGTTGGACGCACCAAGATTTTTACCCAACTATGCTTTTACAAATGAAGTCATGAATGGATGATCCAATGATTCAATTAGAATCTCTTCTTCCCGGTGCTGTTTCTCCTGGTCGTCATACGTCTTCCAGTTCAAATCCAGGTCCTCAAAATCAGTCAGATAGATGGGCAGGCTTTGATGTGCTGTTGCAACTTTTGTGGTAGTCTAAGATGTATTTTTTGTTTCACATGCATAGCTTACACGTTCCATTTGTGTGGCATCGAGTGTGATTGTGATTGTTGGCGATGCCACTGTTGCGGTGTCAAAGGTGTTGATGATTAATCAATCAATAAAATAAGATTATATTAAGGAAGTTTTATTTTTCGTGGCTACATGGCTTCCAAGATTAAGCAACTCTTGCCACGGGCATTATTCGCGGGCGTTCTTCACACACCCGTCGTGGTTGTTATACGAAAACCTGTGATAGATTTTTCGGGTAGTAAGTAGCCCTAAAAAGCTGACTACCAGTCTATCCTTAGATGTCTAGCTGTCATTGTTAAGTGTATCTCAGTAATTGGGCGATGGAGGTCAGATGGCAGACGCTACATGTAGTATCACACCCATATCTGGTTAAGACTGGGAGCCAAACCCAATGTATTATTATAATAGGTACCTACTGATGGGATTGCCAAGTCATCACCAAGCTTAGCAAGAAGATGTGAGAGAAGAGTCTGTGTTTCCTGATAGCTACAACCTGGGAGTCTAAGTCAAGAGTGAATAGGTTACTTCTAGGCAAGCGTGCTACATCTTCGACCACATCATCGCTTACCATCAGGTTAGATAGTGGCCAAACGCATGCCAATCAAGAAAAAAAAAAAAGATTGGTGACCAGTGACCACATTTACAAAATGCTTTGCCCAGTGCCCATCCTAGGGTCACTGTGCCAAGTTTCCATTTATGTCAACCACTGGGATAGAAAGGACGAAGCTGTTTGACCAATTACCTTAATAATAATTAGCTAATATATTAACTTGGTACCTACCTAATCTATAATCCTTTATTCCCAGAAGAGAATTAAACTTCTTAGTATTCTGTAATCTTTAATTATTAAAATTTGCATTTTACTTAGAACAACACACAGACTTCACACACTTTCAATTCTAAAATTCCATATTATCTGGAATTAATGAATTCTTATATCTCAAATCAAAAACTGGAACCTCATGCAGTCTCTGACGTTTCTTTGTATTAAACAGGCCAGAGCTCTGCCCTATCACTCATTATCTATGCAATCTTCACAAAGTTCTTCACAGCCGCACATTCGTAGGCACATGATACAGAGCCAAACACAGCAAACACATCGCAGGACGCGACAACAGGCATCGCAACAACAACACATTACTAACACCAACAACAACAGTACGTGGTTCGTTACAAGTGTCGTTCGGTCTCACATGTTATATATAATTATATTATTATTATATTAATATTAGTATATTATGCAACAATATACTAATAACATGTGCTTATAAATAATCTACTGTACTGTTTTCGATTTGTCAATTTAGCTTCATACTTGTAATTTTGTTGATATTTCTTTCTCACTTATCATATGTCAAATTATATTTTGTAGGAAGTGACAGCTGACAGCAATCCAGAATCTTTCAGTTTTCCAGTATACTATTGTAGTCTTTGCTTTCAGTATGGATAATAAAGCGATAGTGTTTAATACTCTTTCGAAGAATTTTATGAGAAAGGTTTTCATTTGGGCAGTGAAACCCGATAAAAATGTAGTAGGTATACTCACTTTCCTGTTTACCTATTTTATTACAAGAACTAGCTTTTGCCCGCAACTTCGCACACGTGAAATTTAGAATCTGATATTTTCCTGCGGTAATGGACCCTATATTTAAAGTTAGACCTCTAGCAATACATCGGTGAAAACTGAATTCAATTCCATGCTGTTGTTTTTGCATGATGCGTGTACAAACATACCGACAGACAAACAAACATTCTAAAAACAGTTGTTTTGGCTTCTGTTGCTCTAATAAAGACTTCCCATATTAGGTTTTCTCCAATATCTATAATGTACAAACATTGGCCTGTTATAATTTTTTTATATGTATAGATAACAAGCTCATGTCATTAGTGATAAAGGTATATAGACAGGACGAACAGGGGTCATTCTAGCGAATTACCAAAAATAACGAACTTTTTGGCAACCTTGGCAACTCTGCTTCCAATTTACGATTCCATTCAAAATCTACTCAAAATGTACGAAAAGAAAGAGGTTCCACAGCGGTAAACGTCAATATGCTAACGACCTAAAAAAAAAAAAACAAAATTAAATAACGCTGATTTCTCGGTTTTCTCGTACAGGCTTGGAAAACATACTTACTATACGCCCACGATAACTTGAAACCTGAGTCTCTATACAGTGCGGCACAACGCAGTACAGTGCTAAGTCTCAAATTATAGTGGATGAGTAGAACTCATTAATTAAAAATTATATAATGGATTTATAAAGCCAAATTGCAAATTAAACAACACAAATACAAGATATATAATATATTGCTTTTCATGTGGTATGCTTTCTCCAGTGAACGTTGAAGCCAGTGTCGCGAAATAACTGGTCAATGTCATCTTTGTCCAGATTTAGTGATGCCTGTAATACACAAGGTATTTAGTATGTACATATAGGTTATATTCTATATTCGGCACGGTTGCACTACGTGTCGCGGGATCGATTCCCGCACGGAACAAATATTTGTATGATCTACAGGGTCTGGGTCTTTGTGTATGTGAATACACACCGTGCCTCGGAAAGCACGTAAATCCGTTGGTCCTGCGCCTGATCTCTCTCCGGTCGTGTCGGATTGCCGTTCCATCGGACTATGAGAGTGAAGGAATAGAGAGTGCACCTGTGTTTGGCGCACACACTTGTGCTCTATAATATCTCAAGCGTAGTTGGCAAATCTCCGGTGAGTTGGCCACCGTGACCGAAATTCGGTCAGGACATTATTATTATTTTACATCTTCTTTTTAGTATGTACCAATAGTTGTATATTGTTTTTTAAAAATAAAGGCATTAGGTACTATCTAGGATTGATACGGACGTAGGTATGTGATAATTCAAAAACCCATATTCGATCGATTCATAAGAAGCCAGTAATGACGCATTGAGTCCACTCGTGCGCATCAACAACTTTTTCACATTAGGGTTTCTTGTGAATCGTGGGCACAGTTTACAATCACAAAAATACTGATATGTGTGGACCTACACCCAGAACACAAAATACTGTTGCATTACTAATATTGTATAATTATGTTCCAAGTGGGAATCGAACCCTCCACACACACGCGGATTAAAAAGTGTAGTGCCAAAGTAAATAAAATAGATACTATATAGTGACCCGCCCCTGCTTCGCACGGGCGGCAGAGCATATACGCCTTCATTTTTTTTCTGTCATAGTGTCGTATCAGCCTATTACGTCGAGCATTTACTCGGCGCATGCCAGTAAAGCTCCCAGTCGGCATGATTTTTTTCGACATCTTCAACTATCATCGTCATATTTAACACAACCTTAACGAATTATACACCTAAAACTTCCTCATGAATCACTCTGTCTATTGATGAAAACCGCATGAAAATCCGTTCCGTAGTTTTTGAGTTTATCGCGAACATACAGATAGACAGAGGCGGCGGGGGACTTTGTTTTATAATATGTAGTGACTTACGATAAATTCTTTCTTAGACTGTTTCCCTGTGGATGTATATAGCAAAGCATTTGCACCGGGCCTGCAAATGAAATATTTTTTTATAAAACGCAGCATCACCCTTGTACGAGTATACCCCAAGGGTAAGACAGAGGTGTACCTTCTATACTTCTACATTCCTACGAGCCTACTGCCATCTATCGGGCACATAGCTAATCTCAGGACTCCTACTGAGAAAAGAAAAAGAACATGCACAGCATAGGCGCTTGGGACCAATAGATGAATAAATAAATTGGTAAAAATGTGTCTTATTGCCTTGCAATATGATTTAATTTTCTTTGGTTTTTAGCTTTAGTTGACCGTCAATTTGTTAGTAGTCAATTATTTATATTATAACTATATACAGTTTTAGTGTTAATAAGTTTCTCTTTCTCTCCCCCCTATCTCTCTCTCTCATACATAAAGAAATAGAGTTTAGCCTTCTAATCTTAACATCCATGTCGGTAACATTTTTCATGTCACCATATCTTTGTACACCACGTTTATCCCCCTTTTTTTTAGGCTGTTGCTAGTCGATTGTGATTTCTTACCTCTGAGGTCGAACTCTTGTCTGCCGCCATCGTTGTCTAAAATTTGTTTCCTGGAAATAAATAACATATTAAAACCACACCAGACTTAAATCTATTTTAGACCTTGGACGGTGTCAAGCACGTGAGGTGCGATAGTTTGTCTCACACGACACAAGAAAAGGCAGATGGTCCCTAAATAAAAGTACCATGTAATAGATTGATCGACATTTCAAATGTGCCTGAAGTTGGTTTACATTAGGTCTTGTTTTCCCAGGACATGTCCTACTTTTTGGAGTGTCCTGGGGTTTTAAAGAGTTCTCGTAAGGTCGTGTTTTATTATTCACGCGCCACTACTGCTTCGCACCTTAAGTTTAATCATCGGCGTTATTTTATAAAACATTGTAATGGCTATTCATTGAGTGTCCTGTTTTTAAGCCGAAATGTCCTGGCATTTCCACTTTCAAATCTTGGTTTTCAGAACTTGAGGATGGCAACCCTAGTTTACATGAAATAAAGATATATTGTATTGTGGTACTTACATGATCAGTGATGTCTTCTCTGACGGTGGGTCGGTACAAGTCCAGAACGGTTCGATCCACCTATTGAAAAGTCGTTATTAGCCTTTTTTAAATGTTTGGTTCATAGAGGCCTTATACCAAAACCACACAGGCAGGAGCTTCGTTTGCATGGCTCCTTAGTTAGTTAATATGACTCAAAACCCACAGTACATACTGAACTCAGTGCTACATCTCTACATATGGCCGTTACGCTGATATGTTCGCTCAATGTTTGACTGATACTTTGTCGACACGCAGCAAAGTGGTTGAGCGATCAACTACGGCGCTACGTGTCGCAGGTTTTTTATCCACAGGGAAATATGTGTATGGCGTATCGATAGTCGTGTGAGGCAGGTGTCTTGTGCATGTGAAGACATTACAGTAATCAGTCTTAGAATGGGAAAAAAATGTTTTTTGTTTCAGATATAATTATCATGCAATACGTCCATGGGTTAGTGTGGTCGTTGTGATGTTAAACCATAGTTCGCTAGAATAACGCAGACCAGCTCCAGCCTGTGTGGCTTGGATTTTATGTTAGGCTAGTGATGCTACCAACATGTTCAACGCGTTCAACATGTTCAGTGACGTCATCCCTGGTGGGGCGGTACGCTTCTGGAAGAGTCGGTTCGACAGTTTCCATCTGCTCTTGTCGCGGGGGTACAGTCAGAGGAATCACCTCCTCAGGATTTTCTGGATTCTCGTGGCTTTGACTGGAGATATGATAAAGTTTGATTATTATTTCGAAAAACGTAGCTAAAAGAGACGTGTAAAAGTGAATGAAAAATCCTAATTGCAAAATAAATAATTTCTTTTCATTTCATAAACAGTCCAAGGAACAACGCACCAGAAGGAATATTTACCTGTATTGACTTAATTACTTTGATCTAACTGACCAATTTTTATGAATGGTAAGTAAATGCTAAAATGCACCCCATTCTCGAGGCCGACGTCAAAGTCAAACCAAAAGACACATCAAGCTTTAGGGGAACAGATAAACCTTCCTTTGTCGTGAGTCCTACCCAAGGACTAAGGAGCAGTACATGAAGAGATAGATGAGTAAAGTCAGTATTTATTTCACAAGCGTATTATGTCGTTTCTAACGGTGAAAAGGGGAATACTCTGCGGCCATCTGTGTTCCCCGATTCATATAATCTAGGAATCTTTTAAGCTTGCGTGTTCCATCCTTTGCAGCATCATCACTTACTATGTTGAAGCAATGCACCAAAGGCACTGGAATTTATTATCTATCTATACGTATGTTCCTTATGGACTCCAAAACGACTGGAGCGATTTTAATGATATTTTTAGGTAATCTTCAGATTAGCCCAGCGAGTGATCCTGTGAAGTCTGGTAGCCATCGGATCTACAATTTATTTGGCTTTTTAGTAATTTCGTGCTGTCCGTACGAAGCTGGGGCGGGTTAATGGTAAAAATAAAAAAAACAAACCGCCACTGTCCAAAATTAGGTCTCTTTCTGGTTCTCCAATCGGTTTTGACCAGGTTGTCGAATTGGTTGCTGTCAAAAGTGTTGTGGGCTTCCTTGTACTTCACGTTGAAGTTCACTTTGTTCCTCGTCTTCTGCTCCAACTCTCGGTCTAGCTTCTGAATTATTGACTCCTTGACTGTTGTTGAACTCGATGGAAAAATACCTCCATACGTGACACCTGTTATTTTATAAGATTGTATTTAACTTGGACTTATTGTATACATATTTTTTATAACATATATTCCCCGAAGGGTTAGATAGAGGTGTACTATTGTACACCCACATTTCGCTAATGCTATTATTGAGTCTCATGTAATAGGGGCCGAACCTATTGCCGTCTACCGGGAACAGTTACAGACTCCGTACTGCTACTGAGAATTTCCATACAGAAAAACCCAACAACACTGCCCGACCAGGGAATCGAACCGAGGACCTCACGCTTAGTAGTCGCGCTTGTGACCACTAGACCAAAGAGGCAGTCAATACATATTACTTTATCTGGGATATACCTATATAATATGATATTTATCTGTGGCAAACTCCATCTGGGATGCACGGAAAAGCTTCCCCAAGTGACAATACCCAAGTAAGTCCGACGCACCCTGAGCAATACTTAAAAAACGGCATGAGCACCTCAAAAGTGCCTACGTGGGTCAAAAAGACGACTTGCCTTTAAAAATCTTCGTGTTAATTTTCCTGGTCCTGCTCTCTTCGGGAAACTCCCTGATAGTGGACTTCATTTTGACCTTGGTCTTCTGTATCCGTTTCTCCGTCCTCTTCAGCCACAGGCTGGGCGTGGGCACGTCACCCACTTCCACTGTCGCGACGTCAGTGTCTTCCTCCTCGTCATCCTCGTAGTTGTCCTCCATCTCCAGTTCTTCGGGCTCCGCGGGCACGGGGTGGCGGACCTGGAAGACGGGAATAAGAAAGAAAGAATGAAAATGTTTCCATTTCCACCTAGAGTCTATTGACACTACTAAAATCTTCTCAAAGGTTAATCAATGAATCACCAGTCGTTATTTTATGTCAGCCACTTGGACACAATCACTGGAATGGATCACAATCAAAATTAACAGAAATGGCTGAAGTGGCTGGCTTTAATAAAACCTGTATTTAAAGAAGGAGAAATTTGCATACTGTCTGTTTGACATCATTTTATTTTTCTTTTGATAGGCATGCGTTTGGCGACTATTTCACCTGATGGTAAGCGATGATGATTTACGTACAGAGAGTTTAAAAAGGCCACGTTGACCAATTTATCTATGAATCTCCATAGTCCACAATTACTGTAAAACAAATGATTGTTGAATCACTTGCCTTAAGCATATTGAATTAAGACATCCATAACATAACACCTGTATTCCCCGAAGGGTTAAGGAGAGGTGTAGTATTGTACACCCACGTTTCACCAATGCTTTTATTAAGTGCCATGTAATAGGAGGCGAGCCTATTGTCATCTATCGGGTACAGTTCCAGACTCCGTGCTGCTATTCAGAATAAGTATTATTACCGGCGCACACAACAGAGGGTAGGCTGTCCGAGGCCTTCGCGCCGTGTGAATGGGGCAGGGAGACATAGACCCAGACACCAGGGTCCTCTGGCCCAGCATGTTGGTGTGGGAGAAGTCGCACACCAACAGCAGGCGAGGGTGATGTGCCCCGTGGCGGACAGCGCCACAACCCACCGCCTGGAGATTCCACACGGCTAGCTGGCTGAAGTGGCCCCACACTGTGCCTCTGGAAGAAATCTCGAATAGTTTGGACTGGACTAATAGTTTCAAATTTACAGCAAGGAGAAGATATAGAGAGAATATTAACTTTTACGTTGCACATTCATCTGAATCACTGATATGTCTGTAGTATTGACGACATATCAGATTATGAATTATACGAATAGCGCAGTAGCTAAGGGACTGGCTAGGTGCTTGGCGTCGCAGGTTCGACCCCTGCCCGGAAAGGATATTTGTATAGCGAGTTCGATTTCTTACGATGCCGTACAGATATAGGTGATCCAGGTCTGGCTGTGTGTGCTTCTGAGATTTATGTCTGTAAACTGTACCCACGATACAGGAGAGATATTAGTGTGAGGCAAAGCTAGAAAATTTTATAATACTTGGCAGTAAGTCTGAAGGGCGCAGTGAGTTGCTTGGGCTGCACGCGCCGTCTCTCCCCCCACCAGGCGTCCAGCACGCGGCGGATAGCTCGTTGCGCGCTCAGCTCATCCGAATCGCTGGAGCGACGCCACCGTACCTCGCCGACTGTCTGTCCCGCGTACGGATAACGGACTGCAACATAGATTTTTCAGTGACCTACGATAATATTCAAGATTGTCAAGCAACAGATACCAAAATTGATTGGGTATTGAGTATCATCATCCAAATGGGTTGGTTACCACAATCTCGACTCTAGGTTGCTAGAGGAAACACATTTTGTCATCTTTTAGGCAGATGGGAATGGAGTTAGTAAGGAATGCCTTAGAGATTAGTCTTGATACGTCCGTCAGTGCACTTGTATTGCGCATGACTTGTCCGGAAACCTCTGACATTAAGGAATTTAACATTTTTGTGTGATTAAGCATCAACTGTTATGAAATACTACAGGAATTGGTTATAGGAATACCTGTTGCCCGGCAGTCGTCGTGCACGAAGTGACACTGATCTGCAAGTCTTTGCGCTAAGAGAGCCAGCTCGCGATCCCACTCCTACAATGTGAATGTTCTGTGATACAACACTATGAAGTAATCGGGTAGTCAAAGGTTAATGAAGCCTACCAAAAATGGACTTTTATGCCCAAAGTAAATGTTTTTTTTATTATTAACTAGCTTCCACCCGCGGCTTCACCCGCGTGGATTAGGCAGCCGTGCATCTTTTCAAGTCAAAAAGCCGCCTACAACATTCCAGCAGCGAACGCCAGTAAAGCTCCCAGTCGGCACGACTTTTTCCGACATCGTCAACAATCATCGTTATATTTCAGCCAATTTACCCAAAACCTTAACAAATTATACCTATACCTAACCTAACCTAAACGTTCCTCATAAATCACTCTATCTATTGGTGAAAACCGCATGAAAATCCGTTCAGTAGTTTTTGAGTTTTTAGCGACAAGACAGACAGAGACGCGGCGGGAGAATTTGTTTTATAAATGTAGTGATCTAGCTTTGCTCACGATGCAACCCGTTGGGAGAGATAGTGGCAAGACGAATATTTGAGATAAAAATCACTATTTGGCGCAATGGCAAGGTGATTGACTTTCTGCATCCTGTGGGTTCGATTCCTATACGGCATACAATAATATTTGTAAGCCCTAAATATACAGATAGCTTTTTCGGGCTTGGATGTGTGTGCGTACGAATTGTGTTTGGAAACTGTTCCCTTGTTACAGGTGAAAATACAAGAATGTACAAGCAGCGTTTAACATCCTCTTTT
Source organism: Shargacucullia verbasci (assembly GCA_947562105.1). Lineage (NCBI taxonomy): Eukaryota > Metazoa > Arthropoda > Insecta > Lepidoptera > Noctuidae > Shargacucullia > Shargacucullia verbasci. The sequence goes on along the minus strand of OX387302.1, from coordinate 2,792,549 downwards.
TTTGAAGTCGGTTAATAAAAGAGCATTAATCTTACAACTAGCATCATAATCTGTGGCTTTGGTAAGTGAACGCCGCCTCGAACTCTTTCATTGCCCGCAGCGATGCGCTGACGACGTCTGCCAACAATATTAAACCAATTACTGAAAAATAATTAGCAGAAAAATAACGCGCAACTTTCCTAGGACATGGCGAGGTCTCTGGATTTCCTGGCGTCCATCAACCTATCCTACTATAGTTTGTTTTAATTGAATTGAACAACCATAATGAATTCGTTTGCACTTCAATAGCATATCATACCTACATTGCGAACGTGGTGCGGCAACAAAAACAACTTTGTATTAACAAGCTGTTTCCGCTGTCGCGTTGCTTTCGCAATCTATTGATGGCGTGTTTTTGGATCGCAAAATAAGGTTGGTAATCGTTATTGAATATAATCAATACAAACTTTAATTGCACTTCTGCGCGGAGTGCCGTGGAGATAGGTACACTTTGTTTATGGCGTTATAGGTATGTGGCGAGAAGACCGCGTGGTTTTAATGGGTAAGAGATGAGACATTACCCGGCGCCTTCCGCAGTATGGCGCATATTCATGACACGTTAAGAAGGGCTATTCATTGTAGGTACTTAGTTCTCCAATTTACCTGTTGAGATAATGTGTAATGAAGTGCTTCAAATCATTTGTGAATTTGATCTGTGTGTACCGCTCGCACGATGGACCCGGGCCCGACTGAAACACGACAATCATTTAACATAGCAATCACGCTATTCCCCGAAGGGTTAGGCAGAGGTGTACTGTTGTATACACAACCATTGAGTCCATTGTAATATCTAATGCCATCTACCTAAATGTGGTTACCTAAATCTACATCTATCTAAATGTGGTTGTATAATATTACACCTCTGCCTAACCCTTCGGAGAATACAGGCATAATGCTACGATGCTGTCATCATCATCATCATCATCATCAGCTCACACTCGTCCGCTGCAGGACATACGCCTCTCTAAGCACCACTGAGCCGTCTTCGGCTCTCCGCATCACTTTCTACCAGCTACCATACGCAAGTATTCGCTCCATGTGGGTGGTTTATATTAAGCGCAAACAAAAATACGATGCTCAATAACAATTTTCCCGGCCTAAGAATCATTAAAAAGAAACACCTCAGAAGCAAGAAAAATGGTATAGGAGAACGGAAGAGGCCTATATTCAGCAGTGGCTAAACAAAGACTGTCTATATAATGTATATAATCTGGTCATTAAGTCCAACTAGTCTTATTAACGTTTTAAAAATGTATGTAGGTATTTTATTGGTTTATTTATTTAAAGGGAGAAATGCTTTACGTCAGGGAACTGGCAGGCAATATGTCTTCCCTTCCCCTGGCAGAGTCTCCGGTATCTGACGGCGCAGTACTGGTGTTCTTCGGGCATGGCTGCCACCAGGCTCGTCAAAGACACCCACAGCAAAACCCAGCGGCACATGGTTGGTTATCTGTAATATTATAAGCATACCTTTTATGACGCACTGTATTTAGTGGCAGTCTGAGGGGGTCTTAGGGGTCATGACCCCCTCTAAAATCGTATACGTCAAATTGACGAACCAGCTAAAATAGAGAATTGACGAACATTTCAAATAAATTCTTCAGTTCCTGCTTTAAACAATTTAATCAAAAATATGTAATTTTTCTTTTATTTATAATATTACTATAAATATGCTCAACATTGATATGACCCCCCCAAGTCACTTTACTGTTAATATGACCCCCCGCCAAATTCTTTGTCTGCGACCGCGCCTGACTGTATTCTGGTTGTGCAGAAGTGTAATAATGTACCTTACCTATATCCGCATTTCACCAATACTTATGTGATAGCGAGCGAGTCTTAGCCATGTGCCTGGCAAAACTCCAAACTTCAGATAGCTTCTGAGAATTTTCTACGAGAAACCCCAATAACACTGCTAGAAATGAAATGAAATGAAATGAAATGAAATTATTTATTTTTGCAATTAGGATTTTTCAATCACTTTTACACGTCTTTTTTAAACTAGATGGCGTCGGCATTTCCTATGACTATCCCTGAGAAGAAACGCCGAAACAAACTCAGGGGTCAAAGTCTATTTTAAAGTCCAGACAGATTGTATTGATGTAAAGGTTTATGTGAGACAAATATAGGGTGGAATAGCCTTTTGAAGAAAGTGCCATAACTATTTGAGCTAACCTGTCGCAACAGAGTGCAAGCATGCATCAGTTATCGTGAGAATTAATGAAATGAAGAGCGCTCAGCCTAGATCTCACTCACATTTACAATGTATAACGGTTATATATAAGAAATAATTTCAATTTAAACGACATTACAATAACAAAATAATGAAATAAATAATATAATAATTAATGGCAAAATTTGTATATAAAAAAAAAGGAAGGCTAAAGAGCGGCTCAATCCCAAGCGTTTTTGTCATCTAAATAGTCCGAAATTTTATAGTATCCTTTTTTACAAAGTTTAGATTTAATTACAATTTTGAACTTCTTTAATGTTAAATTACGTATATCATTGGGAAGCTTATTGTAAAAGCGTATACATTGTCCCATGAACGAGTTGCTTATTTTGTGGAGGCGCGTAGCATGTACAGCAAGGTTGTGTTTATTCCTAGTGTTCAAAGAATGAGTATCAGACAGTTTGACAAAGTTCGAAATATTTTTATAAACATATATTAAATTTTCAAAAATATATTGTGACGCTACAGTTAGAATATTAATTTCCTTAAATCTGTGTCTCAGCGACACCCTTGGACCAAGATTATAAATAGCTCGGACAGCCCTTTTCTGCAAGACGAATATAGTATTGATGTCTGCAGAGTTTCCCCAGAGGAGGATGCCGTAAGTCATAACGCTATGAAAATAACTGAAATAAACTATTCTGGCTGTATCCACATCCGAGAATCTGACTCGACTTCATGTTCAGAAGCCGAGATTGCAAGCAATGAAGTTGGAAGGTAAATGATAGCATATTTATATAAAAGTTTAATATATAACTCACCATTTACGATAGAGACAACTTAAAACTGCAATAGCACATAATAAATATACATAAAAACACAATAGGAAATACCAAAAATGTGACAATACTACATAACTTTCACGTAAAAATATATAAAAAATATATCGGCGGTAGGAGTGCCGGCTGTTTACGAATCCTACAAAACTGACGGATTGTGACGTGCCACAGAATGATAGCAAGGAGGATTAAAACATGTGGCGTTGGAGGAGTTTCTTATGTCTGTAGCGACAACTACTCGCAACATGGCAAAAAGTAAAGCGCCATCTATCGGAGTGAAGTTACAACAACAAAACCCTGAATCGCACCATGAAAGTTTACAACGATTCTAACACATATACGAATATCCGACATTAACTGTCGTGCTTCGGCCCGCCAGGCTAACCACCTTGCCTGGTCGGAGGATCCTCCCTTTTCAATGGAGGAACACCATACCTCGTTCCTCTATATGTCCAAAGAGTAGAATCGAACAAAGGAACCAAGGAGAATACATAAAAAATATCATTAGGAAACTACAGTGTTTGTTACATAGTGTTATACATTTTATGGGGTTGTCAAGGCCATGAAAAGGGACTGCAAGATCAGTTTTACGAGAACTTCTGAAATCTATCTTTATCTTAATAATATATTCTTCTGTACGTGTGTTTGTCATCTAACTCCTCCTAAACGGCTGGACCGATTTGGATGAAATTTTGTGTATATTTCAATGAGTTCCTGGATGGTTTGAAAACATAATTGGACCCGGTAGGTGGCGCTGCGATCTAGTTCTAAAACAGGTTTGGGCAGGACAACGTCTGTCGGGTCCGCTAGTATTATACATACCTATATGATTCCGGTGTGTGTGTTGGTAATTCTTCTCGTAAACGGCTTGATCGATTTCGATGATTTATTTTTGTACTGGGGTTATGGGTTTTATCGGGATGGTTCTCAGCTATAGTCGGACCCGGTAGGTGGCGCTGTTGTCGAGATCCAGAAAACCAAATACACGCAGACGAAGTGGTAAGCAACAACTAGTTTGTTTTTTATAATAAAATCGTATCGATCGGTCGAAAAGCATGTACATTGAAAATATTTTTACAAAAATCGGCTAGGGAGATTATAATGATATAAGCAATAGAACACGAATCCACCATTTTTAGATTTTCTGTCCGTGTGTCTAGAAAAGAGTAGGTATTCGAAGATTTATAACGAAAGAGTTTCTATCTAATGGTCTAGTTCGCCAATAGGCCACCAAGGCGAATAGAAAATTTTGGGTTTTGACTGTTATTTTATAATAAAGAGCTCCCTTGGCGATAGCGGACAGCGTTTCAAAGTAATACTGCGTGAAAATCACACATTTTGCAAAGAAAACAACAAAATACAGATCGATAATTTTATTTTGAATTACAATAATAATTTATATTCAATTATATTTACATCTTAACCGCTTAGCCTTAACCTAAAGCCTATATCATATATAGTTTATATATTAACAGTACAGTATTACTCATGTGTAGGTGAAATGACTTAGTGTGGTTATGAAAGTACAGTCAGCAACAATATTAAAACAGACTACTAGGCATTGTAGAAAAAGGGAAAATTATTTTATTAATATTTTTTGCTAACCATACTTCACATATAGTAAATAAAATGGAAAATATACAACTAATTTTACTATATGGCATCAATTTCATAGCTATAGCGCATATAGGTTTTATTAAATTATATAAATAAGGTTATGTAAAATAATAAAATTGAAAAACATTTTTTGGAATAGTAAGTTCAGAGAGTAAAAAAGGATTGTTATTATTAAAATAGTGAATTGTTATTACACTGTATGTTTTATAAGAAAAAGTTACGTTATAGGTAAACTTATATGACAAAAATAGCAAAGAAAATTATCATATTGTATGAAAGTTTTCATACAACATGATAATTTTCATACAAAATGCTCACGACTGTCACACAGACCCGGTTTCAATAATCTATCTACCAGTGGTAGACATTTTCCTGGAGACCATACGAAATTTCTACGCCTAGAAAGGAAATCCATTCATAGATATATTGTATTATTGAAACTGGCAGTTAGAGAGCTGGCATCATCAATAGAGCTTATTCAATTAAACATCACATTATGTTTGAAAAATTCCGGCAAATATCGTCAAAGTACTTAATCATTTTTTTAATAAAAGTTGCAAATTATACAAATTAGTCACGTAAACTGAAGTTATTTTTTTCCAAATGAGAGGATCAAGTCTCAAATAAATACTCCACAAGAGATTGAGAGTAACGAGATCGTTTATCTGCCGGCTTCTGACAAAATTGTCTTGAAATACGCGCAAAATAGGTGTTCGGGCGTTAACGTTTCTTACACCTAAATCATACAGAGTTAATTTGATTCTCTCTATCGTTTTTATAGTTGTATATTTAAAACGCACTTTGAGCGTTAATTATTTCTCAATCTATAAACAATATAAAATAACAAAAACGTGAAGACTTAGTTTTTTCTTGTGTCTATAACATATAAATCAACAGAAAAATCAACTCATGTTTAGTGGGGTAAAAATGTTAACGCATTTTATATTAAAACTTTTAGCTAAAATATAGTCTTAACATGAATCATACAAAGATTGATTCATCAGATAAAGCTAACAAGAAAAAAGAGAAAGAAACGGTGGAGAAAGACAATAAGGCATTAAAGCTAAGAAGACAAAGCTATAAACTATTCTAGCACCATTACAAAGAGTTTTGAAATAGGTCAGAAAATAGAAAACTCCACAATAGGTAGATAAAAAAAATAGGCAGTTTGAAAGTTTTTACTTCATTTACTTCTATCTTTTTTTTTAAATATAATATTGCGCATGCGCATTTACAATATTTTTAAGAATATACAGAAAACCGATCCTCTCATTTGCAATACACCGAGAAAAACTTATTGTAACGATATCATGTAGTTCAATCTTATGATTATTTTTACTGAAAACAACAAGTGAGTCAACTATACATCGAAAATAATATTCCATTTAGATTACAAATTCCTCAGAATTCTTTGATATAGATAAAACAAGGATACGACGCTCTTATCGTCTAAGGCGCTATACATAAATTCAAGCCACCAAAACGGCAGCCGAATCGAAAATTCCTTTATAGTAATTCTGCCGTACAACAAAAAATGCCGAAGCGTGAAGGCCGAGCAGAATATGTCTATAGCACGCTTTATTTCTGCAGCCATTATAAGATTGATTAAATAAAAACCATTAACAAATAACTGTTGCTGTTTTAATAATTTAAATCTTTTAATTAACTGATATAAATCTTAAAAATAATCGTTTAACAATGTGTTTCACTTAAAAGATACAATACTATATATTTATAATTAAAAATACTAAACTTAAAGCGAAAATATTATATTGTTATAAAATAAAACTAAAAATGTAACAACAATTATTCTTTATAATGAAAGATTTAAATTTTTAAAACAGATAAAATTAACTTGTTATAATATTTAATGATTAAAAAATTATTCGCAGTGAGAATATTATTAAATAAATGCATTTTCATTTAAAAATCCTATTTTTTTTTATAAAAAAATTTATTGCTAGTTTACACACTGTTTTTTTTTTTCTTCAGTCCCTTCAGGATATAAATTGCATATAACTTTTACAAAAATTACGCGAAATAACCGGTCTGTACCATAAAATAAGTTGCCATTAGATATTTCTCTTCCCCGCACGACCTGGACGCGCTGGACGGGAGAGTACGCAACGCTGTAGGTGACTGCTCTCTGTCGGGGCCGCGGAAAAGTTATCATTGTCGAATAGTATTTCTACCATTGGTATTGGTAAAATGGTAGAATTACTGAGTTGTTTGTGGCTTTGCTGTAGTTAAGTCCAAATACATTAATATTACTTTTTTACGCAAGAGTAAAACCATATTATGTTATAAAAAAATAGATAATAGAGAGTTTTTACTCCAACGACATTGGTTTTAATATAAAATTAAAATTTCATTGTAGTGTTAATTATATCACACAAAATGTTTATTAATGTTTTAATACTTAAATGTATACTTTGTTTAAAAATATTTGATGTGAAAGGAAAAATTTCAGACATTTCGCAAAATGACCGTCACACAAGTAATTGCTGTAAAATTATTTCATTGATCCAATAAAAAAGTAAAAAAAAGAAAAATAAACTTATTTTTTATCTAGTTTTCAATGTCGATACTTTTTACAAACTCGCAATGTTATTAATTAATACTAAATAAGGCATAAAAATATTTATGTCGGACTAAAAACGATTTATTAAGATTGCGTACAAAGTTAGCTCATTTAATCATTATTATTATTTAGATAAAATACGTCTTTTACATCTAAGGCTATAGTACAAAAATGTGTGTGAATGTTGTGCCTAGATCTTTAGACCAATTTTATATATCTATACTTAATTAACAGGCAACCCTAGCCGTATTTCTTACAAATAGGCATGGAAAGCCAAGCTGCAATATGGCCCATATATTTTTCTACTTCCATTGGTATATCAACTACATTCGTGAACATTTTACATAGAAGCGTTGGATTAAAAACGGATACAACAAATTTTTTATTAAAAAAAAAATCATTAGATGAAATTGAAACAAAAACATTTAGTAACATTGTTTTACTGTTGAAAAACATATCAGTACCCTAAGCACGAACATTTTAATCCGACATAACTTTATCAAAGGATTTAAATGATCGTATTCAGGTTACAGTAACACGTAAACAAAACATTGCAATCCTACGTAACACGTTACATTCACGTTACGTTGTAATGAAATGTTCGAGGTACTAAACATTATTTTAAAGCTAGCGTGTAGACCCGCACTGTCGTAACGCCTGGCTGTCTGGAGGTGTGTGCAGCCGTACCATCGTTTGGATTTCTGATATTCGTTACGACTGTACGGCCGCACACGCCGCGTACGTATTCAGTCGCACCGAAGACAAGGTAGGCGAATGTTCCCCAGCAGCAAATGTGTTAATGGACCCGACACAACATTCACCAATTAAATGCGTTCACACAAAACAAAAATCATTATATTTTACATCATTTACATTTCAGTCGTAAGAAAAATATGAATATCGTAGTCTTATCGAAGCGGCACTATGTACAACTAATTATTATATGTAATAGTGACTTTACGTATAAATAACATTATTTTAATTGTTGGTTTAGAGGCTAAACTTAGTAAGAGTATGGTTGAATAATTGATAACATGGTCAACAGTAAAATGAAATATATAAACCCAGAAACAGCTAGCTATAAATTAAAGCTATATAGCTATAAATTAAGCTTAGTTGCTATTTTATAATAATTACACGTCGATGTTACGTGACAAAACGGATTTACCATCGATTAAAGTTTAATTTGTTTTGGACCCAAAATAAACTCTAACTTTGCTAGTACTGAGTTATTTACTTAAAAAATATGACTCTTAACAATGAGAGATTTGACCACGAAAAGGAGTGTAGACCATTTTTTAAAATATACGCTCTGTCTCTAAATTTCACCTATAAACCTACAGTAAATTGTGATGAAACGCATATATTACATCGTTGTCCACTTACAATCAACGCTGAATATCAACGCAATATAAAAAAACCTACGCGAAACTCTTTTTTTAACGTGATAATTGTCTTTTATTATAATCTTGCAAGCATTTCATTTGCTAGCTAAAATATACTAATTTCATTGAGAAAATAAATATCATAATTACTAATATCAATTATTAACTAAATCGATTGACTTGGAATCGATTAGTCACCTATTATAATCGAGACATCACGACTACTCGTTTTGACTGATGCGGTTGGCGATTTGGGATTTTTAGAAGCAATTTTAAATTGACACGTTTTTTGGTAGTTGCCTGCAAATTATATCAATACAATATTTGTTTTAAATTACAGGACCAAGATAGATGGCGACTTCTATCGCCTTAAAGCACCATAACATACCATTACGTACATATTTGTTTTTTAAGTTTACCAACAACCGATTTCTTCTTTTAGATTTTTTTTCTTACCGCTCCGGTTTTTTTTTTACTATAAGTACTACTTTTCTTTTATCGACTGACAAACAATTAATTACAGTTAATTTAGTACATCTTACCAACTAAGGCGGTGCTAAATAGGTTACTTTTATTGGTACGTAAAGGTAAGTAATTTCGATGCCTTTTTTCTCTTATCAATTAAAACAATAAGCCTACGATATAAGTTATTCAAATTCATTCGGCCATCTCATACAACGAAACACTACATTATCAATCAAATCGGTTAACCACACCAGCCAAATAAAAGCCCTTAAAATTAAATTACGTTTAAATAAAAAATGCAATGAATTCTAAACACTACAAACGCAGTCCCAATTTTTAAAGCAAATATCATGTATAGAGCATGTAAGTAAGACGACAGGGCTTGGTTACGGAAATAACCACAAATGTCCTAAATAGCAAATATCAGACTAGAAAGAGCTGGCCATTTTTTGCGGGCATTTTGGGTCATTAAATATCCATTTAATATTTAAAGAGAAAGAACTGGGATCGATATATTTATAGCATTGTTCTTGAAGATTAATACGAAATATTTTTACTGGGTTAAACACAGGAAAAAAAGTATTTGCGTGATGGAAAACTTATGTCGTCCGTTTTACAGCTCTAAATCACAATATATTTTCTAATACGTCCAATAACCTGTAGCTAGCTTCCTAAACGTGCTCAACGTTTTAAAGTGATACAAATTAGATTATTTTGGCAACTTTATATATGGAAGTGAAATGGTTAGGTACTTATAGCTACCATGTTTTATTTGTATTTTTTTTTACAAAAAGAATTAACGATGTCGATGAGGTTATAACGTAGTGTAGCCTCGTTTTTGTAGCGATACAAATACTATCTAAAATGAGATACTAATAATGTATAGTATAATCGACTACATTTATGGCGTTTTAAATATTACTTTAAGATAATTTAGCAGTCTTTTAAGAAAGTGCTTCATGGATATCAATTTTATTTTCAATCTTGTTCTAACCACGGTTTTCATGACGCTATTACATACACATTTCACACTATTTTTTTCTTCATTCACATGAATAGGAAACACCTTGATACAATTTGTATCGATAATAATAACTTAGACGACATTTGTATCACTGCAAATACGAGGTCATGCACGTGACGACAGGGCATGAAGTCATACAAAGATACAATAGAATATAACTGAGTATTATTTATAAAATGTTACACTTTGAGCAATGCACTACTTGTGTCCTATGTACAAAGTTCAATACATACATTGTCTATATACATCGGTGTCCGTATCTGAAACAAAATAACGATTATATTTCGTAAATTACACTAGAATTTCCAAATGTTTATTTTTTACGTATTTACTTAAGCAAAAGTTTTTTTTTTTTTTTTATTAAAACGGTTATTAACACACGAGTGCTAGATATAATGTATACCTGTGCGGTCGGGTGTGGTGCGGTGCGGTCAGTGGTGGCGGGGGCGCTTAGTGCTGCCGGCGGGCGGGTGCGTGTGGTGGCCCAGCGTCACCAGCGCCGACGCCACGGCCAGCCCGCCCAGCGGCGGCGCGCGCCCCGTGCCGCCCGTGGGCAGGCGCACCAGCAGCGACAGCACGGCCGCGCGCCCGCCGCGACACGGCTCCAGCGCCACCGGCGCCGGCACGCCGCCGCCTAACGATACCAAATACATGTATCTTTAGATTAGTAGTAGCAGGCTCGCTGACAGGGTGGCCAAAGTTGCGGTATGGTCTAGCGCAGCCAGAGACCCTATTTTCTCTAACTATTCTTAAGAACTTTAGGAACATATTATCATTGCAGGAAGCGAGGCGTAACCATGTTGGCGCCGCAAAGGCGAGAAGGAGAAACGAGGCACAAGACCTCTTTCACTTCCCTATGTCACTTGGCCGCTAATTTATCATTTTATTTCGAACATATTCGTACAAGTGAAAAAAGGTATAATCGCTTATACCTCATACCCGCAGACACGCCTCCGCAACTTTACCTCGATTTATCATTGAACCCGCCACTTAAGGCTCTTCTTCCTTTCTTATTTCCTTACAGAAGAAAACCAATAATACTTTGCACGACTTGAGAATCGAATAGCAAAACCTCGTGTTCCTTAATGGTGGTTGTAACCACGGGTTCAATAAGGTGGTCAAAGAAAGTTGAAAGATCGGATCGGCATAATTATTCCTTGATACGCAGCGCTCACCTGCCCCTCCCCGCTCGAGCTCGACGCACACCTGGCTGAACGGGCGCGACGCCATCTGCTCCATCTCGACAAACAACCGCTGTCGTCTTCTGTACATGTCATATTTCTGCACAATAATTACATATAAACATTATTATGTGGGGAGGTTATGAACCGCGGTATAATAACTACGAGGTTCTATATTTATATGATTAAATTTAAAAAATATATTTGATTATCGAAACATACACAATAATAAGTCATCAAGCTTAGCTGCTAAATGGCGTCTCCGTGTTGCGTAAAGACACTCGATGACAATATAATATCAAAATACAATTATAGTTCACAACATCTGCACATACTTATATCGTAAGTATACATTTTCATTGTGAATATCGCATGACAGCTCAAGTACAATTTAACAGGGGGACAGGTTATGTACAATTTAATAGGGGACAGCTCAAGTACAATTTAATAGGGGACAGCTTAAGTACAATTGAATAGGGGACAGCTCATGTACAATTTAATAGGGGATAGCTCAAGTACAATTTAATAGGGGGACAGCTCGAGTACAATTTAATAGGGGATAGCTCAAGTACAATTTATTAGGGGACAGCTCAAGTACAATTTAATAGGAGAGTTCAGCATTATTTTAATTATGTAAGATTCTTGAACATTCATGTCAATATTTTTTGTTAAATTTGATTAAACTTCGTCTCGTCTCGACTTCGTCTATTGCCAACTACCAGAAACAATTCCAAACTCCCGACTGCTACCGAAACTTGAAAACTCAATAACACTATGCCCGACCCCAGATCTCACGCTCAGCATCTACGCTACCGACCACATCCCAAAATTGGAGACAGCCCGCACGACGACTATAGGTTAACCAACGCCTGAGTGGAATTTTAAATGAAAGTTCTACCCCCAATACAAACCTGTTTAATCTTCCACAGCGCAGCCGCCACGAGCAGCAGCAACAAGAAACACGAGGAGAACGTAATGAAGAACTGCTGCAGGTTCAGCTTGGGGTACTGAGAGAACGAGATCTGGATCCACAGCGGTGGTCGGAAGTCGTACACGTACACGAAGAAAGTCGTCAACGTCACGTTGTCTTCTACGCCGAACGCGTGCTCCGATTTCGCGAATCTGTGGAACCAGAATAAGGATATACAGTCAGCTTAAGATCTGTTATTATGGAAACCGACTAACAACAATGATATTCACTGCAAGACGCTCTTTACAGATATTCTGTCGCTGATTTCAACTAGTATTAAGGTGTTAAACGATTGGATTTATGAGCCATAGGTCGCGAGTTCGATAAGCGCACGGATCAATTATGGCCTACAGATTATTATTACATATCCATAAATAATTCAAATGTAAGGTAGATTTGTTCATACAGTGGATACAGAAAATAAAATTGTGTGGTTCCCAGAATACCAATCGATTCCAGTTAAATCAAAATTTCAAGGTTATTATTTAAAAAGGTTAAAAAAGTAATAAACTTACTTAAACCTAAAGTTGGTACAATTAACATCACTGAAGAGCGTTCTCTCAGCGGGGTCGGTGCGCGTGCGCACAGTGAGGTTCATCCGCGCATGCGCAGAGCACGTGATGCTAAAATCCGCGTCCACGTCGGGCTTGACTGGCGCGTTCCTGAAGTTGATGGCGGAGAGGTGACGGTCCTCCTTCTTTGAGAGGTTGAAGGTGAATTGGTAGTCTACTGCTAAGTCATCTGTGGAAGACAAGTCAACCATATTTTAAGGCGCCTCGTAATTTTTTCGCATATGGACAGATCTAGATAATACTCGAAACAAAAACAACCCTATTAGAACAGCTCTACGGTGCAAGATTGATTGCAGCGTAGCATCCTTCACCTCGCACACTCATGCGATTTAAGTATTTCTGTAGAATAAACCCACTGATAAAATACGTTAACTACGCAAGTACATCCGTAAGCCATATTAACGTAACATCACCTTCGGCCCTTTCACGAACAGAGGATTTAATCTTAGAAAATTGCCTCGAATGTCCTACATCAAGATTTAGAGAAATCACCTCAGCCTTCATCATAGCCGACCCCTATGTAGTTAGGAAAAGGCTAGGCACCTTTTCCTAATTACATTGGGGTCGGCTTTCAATCTAACCGGTTGCGGCTGAATATTGACTCCCGGGACCAGCTGCTTAACGTGTTTTCCGAGGCACGGAGGAGTCTCGATGTGGGAAAAATGGTCACACATCCAAGGACTGACTGCGGCAAGCGCTGCTTAATCTCACAGATTGACCAGTCTGCGCGATAGCTATGTAGCTACGAGCCCCTCCTCGCGTCAGCCTTATACTATGAATATTGTATGGTTACTCACAATAACAAGCTCCCTTATTGTATATATCGGCGTGATAGTGATTGGTGTTGTCGCACTTGTCGCACCTGTCGCCAGCCAGCCCCTTAGTACTGCAGTAACAGCGACCGGTGTCGGGAGCGCACGCTACGGCTTGCGCGTTACATTCACATGCTGGAACAAGGACTCAGTTTTACTGTACCATTGCGAGATACGGAAGGCTTTCACAGAATTGCTTCGGCGTTAATCTACCACACTCCTTTGCATGATGGCGGACTATACACACGATCGCTTTTTTTTTTGGTATGTAGTTGTCTCAACACTTTCCTTCACCATTCACGCAAGTGATAATCAAATTCTGATCCCCAATGACATTTTATCCACTTTAAGTAACTCTTTGTTGCGAAGTGGATCAAAACATTATTTACTAATATTTTATCTTGAGAATACTTTTACTGTGGCAAAGTTAATTAACTGAGATGTTTTGCTTCAATTGGATATCCTAGTCGTTCCCTGTATCTGACGATGTACGTCCATAAATTCTTCTGTCAGGTTCGGGGTATGGGAATTTCCGTAGCTGAGGTGAGTCGTGTGTATACCCAGTGTACTTACGTTGGCACACGCCGCCGTTGAGCGGGTTGCCCCAGTGTCCGGGTGCGCACACGTCGCAGTGCTCCCCCACCGTGCGGCCCGCGCACGGCTGTATGCACCGCGCCGCGCTGTCGCACACCGAGTGCCCGTTGCACTGGCACGCGGGACACGCTGTGAAGTGCCACCTGGACAGATGGAAATGACAAATATTGGAGCATACTATATGAATAAATAATTATATATACATAGATATATAGCAAAATGTGAAAAGTTATAATACATATTAGTGGACGTTGATTTAAGTGGGGCTGCGGAGTGTCGATCATAAATATATTGCAATTCCACTCACTCACCACATCTTGTACTGATAATTTTGGTTGAACGACTTTCCTCCTGGTCCGCAACTGGCCTCTAGTTTAGCAGCACTAGTTGGGAAGCTCACCTGTGCTGTGCGCAGACGCGCGGCGCGTGCGGACGTCGCGCGCCGCCGGGCAGGCACAGGCCGCGGCCGCCGCCCGCGCCGTCGTCGCACCAGCCGCACGCCGGCTCGCTGCGGCACGCGCCGCACGACACGTGCGCAGCACAGCCCCGCGCCGCGCCGCATGCGCCCGACCACTAGTTGGGAGGCTCACCTGTGCTGTGCGCAGACGCGCGGCGCGTGCGGACGTCGCGCGCCGCCGGGCAGGCACAGGCCGCGGCCGCCGCCCGCGCCGTCGTCGCACCAGCCGCACGCCGGCTCGCTGCGGCACGCGCCGCACGACACGTGCGCAGCACAGCCCCGCGCCGCGCCGCATGCGCCCGACCACTAGTTGGGAGGCTCACCTGTGCTGTGCGCAGACGCGCGGCGCGTGCGGACGTCGCGCGCCGCCGGGCAGGCACAGGCCGCGGCCGCCGCCCGCGCCGTCGTCGCACCAGCCGCACGCCGGCTCGCTGCGGCACGCGCCGCACGACACGTGCGCAGCACAGCCCCGCGCCGCGCCGCATGCGCCCGACCACTAGTTGGGAGGCTCACCTGTGCTGTGCGCAGACGCGCGGCGCGTGCGGACGTCGCGCGCCGCCGGGCAGGCACAGGCCGCGGCCGCCGCCCGCGCCGTCGTCGCACCAGCCGCACGCCGGCTCGCTGCGGCACGCGCCGCACGACACGTGCGCAGCACAGCCCCGCGCCGCGCCGCATGCGCCCGACCACTAGTTGGGAGGCTCACCTGTGCTGTGCGCAGACGCGCGGCGCGTGCGGACGTCGCGCGCCGCCGGGCAGGCACAGGCCGCGGCCGCCGCCCGCGCCCACGTCGCACCAGCCGCACGCCGGCTCGCTGCGGCACGCGCCGCACGACACGTGCGCAGCACAGCCCCGCGCCGCGCCGCATGCGCCCGACCACTAGTTGGGAGGCTCACCTGTGCTGTGCGCAGACGCGCGGCGCGTGCGGACGTCGCGCGCCGCCGGGCAGGCACAGGCCGCGGCCGCCGCCCGCGCCGTCGTCGCACCAGCCGCACGCCGGCTCGCTGCGGCACGCGCCGCACGACACGTGCGCAGCACAGCCCCGCGCCGCGCCGCATGCGCCCGACCACTAGTTGGGAGGCTCACCTGTGCTGTGCGCAGACGCGCGGCGCGTGCGGACGTCGCGCGCCGCCGGGCAGGCACAGGCCGCGGCCGCCGCCCGCGCCCACGTCGCACCAGCCGCACGCCGGCTCGCTGCGGCACGCGCCGCACGACACGTGCGCAGCACAGCCCCGCGCCGCGCCGCATGCGCCCGACCACTAGTTGGGAGGCTCACCTGTGCTGTGCGCAGACGCGCGGCGCGTGCGGACGTCGCGCGCCGCCGGGCAGGCACAGGCCGCGGCCGCCGCCCGCGCCGTCGTCGCACCAGCCGCACGCCGGCTCGCTGCGGCACGCGCCGCACGACACGTGCGCAGCACAGCCCCGCGCCGCGCCGCATGCGCCCGACCACTAGTTGGGAGGCTCACCTGTGCTGTGCGCAGACGCGCGGCGCGTGCGGACGTCGCGCGCCGCCGGGCAGGCACAGGCCGCGGCCGCCGCC
This sequence comes from Shargacucullia verbasci, assembly GCA_947562105.1. NCBI lineage: Eukaryota > Metazoa > Arthropoda > Insecta > Lepidoptera > Noctuidae > Shargacucullia > Shargacucullia verbasci. The sequence continues at coordinate 2,776,303 of OX387302.1, read as the reverse complement.
CGCGCCGTCGTCGCACCAGCCGCACGCCGGCTCGCTGCGGCACGCGCCGCACGACACGTGCGCAGCACAGCCCCGCGCCGCGCCGCATGCGCCCGACCACTAGTTGGGAGGCTCACCTGTGCTGTGCGCAGACGCGCGGCGCGTGCGGACGTCGCGCGCCGCCGGACAGGCACAGGCCGCGGCCGCCGCCCGCGCCTTCGTCGCACCAGCCGCACGCCGGCTCGCTGCGGCACGCGCCGCACGACACGTGCGCAGCACAGCCCCGCGCCGCGCCGCATGCGCCCGACCACTAGTTGGGAGGCTCACCTGTGCTGTGCGCAGACGCGCGGCGCGTGCGGACGTCGCGCGCCGCCGGGCAGGCACAGGCCGCGGCCGCCGCCCGCGCCCACGTCGCACCAGCCGCACGCCGGCTCGCTGCGGCACGCGCCGCACGACACGTGCGCAGCACAGCCCCGCGCCGCGCCGCATGCGCCCGACCACTAGTTGGGAGGCTCACCTGTGCTGTGCGCAGACGCGCGGCGCGTGCGGACGTCGCGCGCCGCCGGGCAGGCACAGGCCGCGGCCGCCGCCCGCGCCGTCGTCGCACCAGCCGCACGCCGGCTCGCTGCGGCACGCGCCGCACGACACGTGCGCAGCACAGCCCCGCGCCGCGCCGCATGCGCCCGACCACTAGTTGGGAGGCTCACCTGTGCTGTGCGCAGACGCGCGGCGCGTGCGGACGTCGCGCGCCGCCGGGCAGGCACAGGCCGCGGCCGCCGCCCGCGCCGTCGTCGCACCAGCCGCACGCCGGCTCGCTGCGGCACGCGCCGCACGACACGTGCGCAGGACAGCCCCGCGCCGCGCCGCATGCGCCCGACCACTAGTTGGGAGGCTCACCTGTGCTGTGCGCAGACGCGCGGCGCGTGCGGACGTCGCGCGCCGCCGGGCAGGCACAGGCCGCGGCCGCCGCCCGCGCCGTCGTCGCACCAGCCGCACGCCGGCTCGCTGCGGCACGCGCCGCACGACACGTGCGCAGCACAGCCCCGCGCCGCGCCGCATGCGCCCGACCACTAGTTGGGAGGCTCACCTGTGCTGTGCGCAGACGCGCGGCGCGTGCGGACGTCGCGCGCCGCCGGGCAGGCACAGGCCGCGGCCGCCGCCCGCGCCGTCGTCGCACCAGCCGCACGCCGGCTCGCTGCGGCACGCGCCGCACGACACGTGCGCAGGACAGCCCCGCGCCGCGCCGCATGCGCCCGACCACTAGTTGGGAGGCTCACCTGTGTTGTGCGCAGACGCGCGGCGCGTGCGGACGTCGCGCGCCGCCGGGCAGGCACAGGCCGCGGCCGCCGCCCGCGCCGTCGTCGCACCAGCCGCACGCCGGCTCGCTGCGGCACGCGCCGCACGACACGTGCGCAGCACAGCCCCGCGCCGCGCCGCATGCGCCCGACCACTAGTTGGGAGGCTCACCTGTGCTGTGCGCAGACGCGCGGCGCGTGCGGACGTCGCGCGCCGCCGGGCAGGCACAGGCCGCGGCCGCCGCCCGCGCCGTCGTCGCACCAGCCGCACGCCGGCTCGCTGCGGCACGCGCCGCACGACACGTGCGCAGCACAGCCCCGCGCCGCGCCGCATGCGCCCGACCACTAGTTGGGAGGCTCACCTGTGCTGTGCGCAGACGCGCGGCGCGTGCGGACGTCGCGCGCCGCCGGGCAGGCACAGGCCGCGGCCGCCGCCCGCGCCGTCGTCGCACCAGCCGCACGCCGGCTCGCTGCGGCACGCGCCGCACGACACGTGCGCAGCACAGCCCCGCGCCGCGCCGCATGCGCCCGCCGCGCCACCGCCGCCCGACGTGGACCACGCGCGACACCCGCCCAGGGGGAATGACGCGCCATACGCGTTCTATACACATAAACATAATTACTTTTTCTTTTTTAAAAAAACTGCACTATGAATCATTCCTGTATCGTGGGAGAAATATTCACTATCACGCTTTTTTCTTTTGATTAGCGTGGCGGGATTCCATCATGTGCTATCCTCCGCCTGGGAGCGGAGGGGTGTGCCGAACTCCTACCGGCTAAACTCATCACGGTGGTCCACCTCGACATTATATGGTGAGCTTCGAGAACTCTTAGAAGACCACATCGAAGCCCACCACGGTGCCACGACCTTAAGGGCACTTCGCGGAGGAGGTGACTGTAAAGAGGCCACCTCCTCGTGCACGTCCCGGGTGAGAACGTAGAGAGGTCCCCCATTACTATTTAATTTGTTATGGATCTATTTTGAATGTTTTTCGTGGAAATACATCATCTGCCTAGCCCTTTCCCAACTACTTTGGATCGGCTTCTAATCTAACTGGTTGCGACTGAATATCAGCAATTTACACTGAGCGACTGCCTTCTGACCTCCGCCACCCAGTAACTGGGAGACACTGATACTCTAAGGTTAGACTGGTTGTCAGACTTTTGGGACTATTGACACCCGTAACGACTGTCATAGGTCTTCGTATGACACCCGGGACCAACTGCTTAACGCGCTTTTCGAGGCACGGAGGGATCTCGATATGTGACAAATGGTCACCCATCCAAGGACTAACCGCGACAAGCGCTGCTTTACCTCGCAGATTGATCGATCTGCGCGATAGCTATGTAGCTACGAGCCCCTCTTTTTTGGATGATACAGAAAGTAAAATCAGTATTAAAATCTAATCGCATAATTAGCATTTTGGGAGTGTCAGTGTATGCGCTGGTGGCTGCTCACCTTATCGACGCAGCGTCCCGCGGAGGCGCACCAGATGCACTCCTCGGCGGTGCAGTTGGCGCACGTCTGGAACGTCGAGCACGGAGCGCTGCACGGGCCCGCCGCAGCCACGCTCCTGAACCAAACGTGACATTGTAAACACACAATTCAATAAACAAATATATAACCACGATATTTTTATTCACTTAATATTCACTCTATGCTATCTATCTATCTATAATTCTATCGATCTCCTCAATATTTACTAAGCACCACGCTTTCAATAGTTTTTGTTTTTTAACAATACGGTTCTGTTTACTTAGGACCGATTGGTAGGTCACTTATTAAAAAATCAAATTATTAAAATTACCAAGACATTTGTCTTGAAATGTTTTAAATCTCCCGGATTTTAAAACTAAGTTTACCTAATTATAGTTATATGTACAATCGATTATTTGTTCGGTTTTCATAAACCGAATGGTGCCAGTGGTTATCAGAAGACAGAAGGTTTGTAAGAATAATCTTCTCAACACTGACTCACCTGATATCTTCCGACGAATTGACAGGTTTACACTTTATCGTGTCATAGTCCCAGAAACAAGCTCGTTGACTCAACTCTTCTGATCCCTGGCAGAAGAAAAAACAACTGATTTATATCTAGAACTAACTACTTAATTAATGACGACGGATATTGGACATCGGAGGATAGAAATGAAATTGTTAAACGTTTGTTCAAAATAGTTCTTATTCCTTAAAAATAAAGTCCACTATGTAATTGTTACCGGAGTTTTTATCCTAGTGCTACTTGGAGAATACTTCGACTTCGACTAGACGGACAGACGACCCACAGAGTCTATGGGAGGCCTTTGTCCAGGAGTAGATGACAAAATGTATGATGATAATGGTGAAGCGTTTCTGATTACGTTACGCAATGATGATTTTCTGTAAAAAACCTATGTAAATATAAAATGGATTCTAAAATGTGACGTCACATCCGGAGGCTGGGGTCACGCAATTATGATCATCTGTGAAAGGGAAGGGGGGATCCAAAAATTATGAAATTCCTGTGACGTAATTCATGGATGTCCCCTTAATAGCAATATGTGTTAATATTCACTTACATGTGTATGATGGTGCTGATGCGCTAAACAGGCTGCGCAGGAGTGGTAGCGCCCGCACGCTTCCCGCGGTGATTCGCTATCCGAACCACACTCTTCTATAGACAACGCCATCTGTAGGAAACGTGATGATTTTTTTAAAACGAAGTTCCTCACTGCTTTCGTGGACACAGTTTACGAATTTAATAGATCTTATCAGTTTCTATATATAATATATTACATCTAGTTATCAATACATCACTTTACGCCTAGTAAAATCAAAAAGTTCACATGAAATTTATTTTCTTTTGTTTCAAAAAATGTTGCCCATACTAGGATTTCTCCTGTATCGTGTGTAAAGTTTACAGACATATCATATAGACATACATACACACCCAACCTGCACCCGAATTACGTAAAAACAATGTGACAGTTGCTGTCGTTAATAAACATCTTTTTTCGTATCCTTGTAATGAAACTTATATGAGCAAGAAAGGGTTCCACTGTTTGATGGTTGTTGTGGGTGTCAGATGTTTCTTACGTAATAGGCTAGATGACTGCATCAAAAATAAATTATATCATCGTGTTTGGTAAATATTTTTCTTTCTAAAAACTCGGTAAAACTTAATCTCTTGCTTATCTTTGGTGTTTTCAATTTTTAATTTATCATATAATAATTTATAATATATCACACAATGAGTATGTCAGTGGCAATGAAAAACTATGACGTCACGCTTTTGTATTGCAAACATTTTTAGAACAAAATGTCGTTTTTAACAGTTCATAAAAAGTAACTCAGATGACTAGTAGTCATTTACCGGATTAAGGCCATACAAATATTTGTTCCATACGGAAACAGAATCCGCGAGCGCAGCAATTACAAACGTGATAATAAAGCTTAGTTGGTAGACATACCTGGTGCGTGTGCCTCACGCAGTACATAGCTGACGGGTAGCACGCACCACACCACGCGCAGCGCGCTGCCGTGCACGCCGCGCACGACTCCGCCGACGTGCAGCGACGCTCGTCTGGAAGTCAAAGCATGTATTATGACGGAGATTATACATTGAAGACGCTGGATGAAATCTTTAAAGCACTTCCCAACATTCAATAGATAACAGGAAAAAAATGTGTGTGTGTACTTATGTACGAACGTAAGAAGTTATACTTCTTATTTTTTTTTTTGCTGGCCGGCACAGCAAATCTGGACACATTTGGAAAAGACTGGTCATCTTTGGCACTGAACAGAACGGCCTGGAAATCAAGGGCGGAGGCCTTTGCCCAGCAGTGAAATGTGATAGGCCAACAGTAAACAACTGCGCAGATGTATCGCTGACCATATTCTTGTTCATTATGTGATCAAGTAATTTTGTACTAAGTCACTTTAGCAGCATTGTTAGTAGGGTTAGTGTAGTAACGTGCTTACCCTTACCAAACCGAGGTTCTGTGAGACACGCCTTCACTGTGCCGTCGAACGACTCCTTCCACCCAACTTCTTCTAGCTGTAATAAAACACGGATTTAAGTGACAACCAACAACACACTGGGCGTGGTATCTGGTACTTTTTGATGAGAGCGTGGTATCTCCCGATCGAGTCAAAGCTTTTTAAGTTGTAGTTGGGATCAGTGATTTACCCCAATGATTAGTTATCTGAGCGCTTCTTCGCGCTATTAGTAGTATCATTCTTTACATATATCTGCTGATAGTCTGCATGCATGTTGTTAGACTGAAACCCTACCCCAAAATAATAGGAAAAAGCCTAGATGATGATCCTAGAGTATTAATATTTTAATGTACAAATATTTTCCCTAATATATAAAAATCAATGTTTGTTTTTTTGTTCGTATGTTATGCGCTGCCAACCGTTAATCCGATTGCGATAAAAAGTGGTCAACTTATTGCTTGCACTTGCGCGAAGGCTATCCGTATAGTACAATTAACTTACAGTAGGTGGCACGCGTGTCGAACCGACAAATGTATTTCAATAAAGAAATATTTCCACAATTATTTCCTCTGCGGTAGCAACTCGATGGGTACTAGCTAGTACTTTATATAAAAACATTTATTTTTCCACACATATACAAGATATATAAACAACATGTTACAGATAATATCAGTTTGTGCGATAATGGATCTACATACATTCGGTGTGCGTATACGCATCACTGATTTTCAGGTGATACACAGATAGTTACCGGTAAGCACGCTCGGTCGCGCGCTCGCCACACGCACGCGACCGCCGTGTGCTGGCTGGCTGTCAGGCACGCCGCCTCACTCGTGTGTCTGGCACAACCTTCGCCCGCCTCGAATATCAGCGCGTCTGAACGGAGACGACCGTCGAACCTGATGTGGAAAAACAATACTTAGTTTTGTGATACAAAGTACTTAACACTCGGAACACAAAAGAGATGAAACTTCGAAACAAACTCATGGTAATCCTTTCTCCTTCGGGTGAATTCAGGTTCGGGTGAATAGAGGCGCTGCGTGCGGAAACACAGGTGCAAACCTAGTTCGGCAGCAGATGCTAATAATTAGACACATTTGTCACTGTTTTAAATATTAAGAAAAATTATATGTAGCTTATAGACAAATTGTGTAAACATGTATATATACTTTGGTCTAATATTAAATAAATAAATTCAGTTCAGATACGATGCGCCACAGTCGTCTAGTTTACTGACTTTTAAAAATAAATATATTAATCGACTGATATATAATTCCGTCCTGCACATTAAAGAAGACAGAACGATCAGGGGACAACATCAAGTACTCCACACTTGTCTGTTCTCCATCATATTTGCTTAAAGTTATTCGAACAAGTGAAGGCGTGATGGGATTATAGCTTGTAGTAGGTACCCGGCGTGTATGACGACGGCCCTGCGGTCGCTGTGCGCGAGCGGTGCGGCCGCGTGTGCTGCGCGCGCGCCGCCGCCCGGCGCAGGCGCCGCTGACCACACGCCGCATCTGGGGATACAACCATACACGTAAGTACTTTTATTAAAAGCTTTTTATTAGATTAACTGACTAAAAGATTTTCTACAATATGCCCGGAACTTTCTAAAGGATGCGATGCCTTAGGTTAAAGTTAAAATGCTTTAAGTTCCGCCAATTTCACTGCCTGTTCCTAAGCTTCATGCGGAACAAAATTACGCAAGCACATAGTAGTTACGTCGGGTTATATGGGCAGGACTTTTCATCCGAGTCGAGCTCGTAGTATAAAATATATTAGGTACGTGAATTACGAACCTGTGCATTTTTTTGCGCTGAAACCTATTTTTTTTTTTTCTAAAATAAATATAAGTTAAAATTACTCCTACGTAAGCCTAAGTTACTCCTTATAATATCAATTATCTGCCAGTGAAAGCCTCGTCAAAATCGGTCCAGCCGTTTCGGAGATTAGTCGGAACAAACAGACAGACAGATACACAAAAAAATGATTTTTTTTTTGTTATAATTTAATTACCATACCATACTTTCGTATGCATTAAAAAGCTGTTATTTTGACATTGCACACACACTTCAATATTATTTATTTGTGTAAATATATAAGTTGTTCACCTGACGTCATAGAGCAGCGCGCCCGCAGAGTAACACTTGGACGCGGCCGGGTTGGCGACCAACGTGGCCGCGCTGTCGTTGTGAGCGTTACCACCGAATACAAACATCACGCCTGCAACATAATAGTTATATTGATATTAAATCAGAAACGTTAATATCAATAATTAGATTTCATATCATAAGAAATTTTAAGTAAGATTAGGTTAGCGCAGTTTTAAATTCGGTTTGGTTAGGTTATGTTAGCACGTTTTTTAGAGTAATCTTGCATTGTAAGAGTTTTTTTTTTTTTTTTTAAATTGCTACTTGTTTTTAAAAATAACTTCTAAACCAATATTTTGAAAAGAATATCCATGGAGTTTCTTGCCGGTCTCTTCTCTATAGGACCAACCCACTTTGGAACCGTGCACCTAGATTCATTACGTTTTAAAAGTGTCTGCAAAGGACACTGAAATAAAAAACTTTGACTTTTCTGTTTCAATAGCTCCAAATTTCCTTTGACACTTAATAATTGCATTGATGAAATGTGGTTTCATAAACGCACATTTCTACCTAGCCATTTGGAGTATCAAGCGTGATCCTATGTTACAAAATGACTATTTGATAGATTACCTGGTGTTATAAAAGTGGCAGTATGTAGATATCTTGGTGTGGGCGCCGACTGTAGAGGGCGCCACAGTCTTAACTCCGGATCGTATTCAAATAACGACGCTGACGGTGCCTGTGAAATAAAGTTTAGATAATCTACTTATATTTGATCAACTCAGGCGCATCCTTGGTGAGGTAAGGGCGTGGTCCCACCTGCGTGGCCTCGGACTCCGACACGAGTCCGCCGTGCACGTACACCTTGCGGGACAGCGCGTCCCACGCGGCCGCGTGCGCGAACCCTGCGCGCGCCGCCCACCCGCGCGTCGCCGACACCGACCACACGCCTTCGTCCACGTAGTACTCCTGGGAAATTATGATATGTTCAACTTAAAGTGGCGACAAGCGGCTAACAGTAGAGATCAGTGCAAGACTCAGGGGGAAGCCTTTGCCCAACAATGGGACACTCAGGGCTAAGTATAATATATAATAAATATTATATAGTGATATGTTGGAATTTTGCCTTCCATACAGGATCCAGAGGTGACATGGGGCTTTCTTAATTAATGAGACAGTGGGAGAAATCATCATCGAGAGCCTTAAAAATAACCTGAGCGTGCGACCCTGGGTTCGATTCCCGGGCCAAGAAAAGTGTTATTCGGTATTTTTGTACGAAAATTCTCAGTAACAGCTCAGAGTCTAGAACAGTGCCCGGTAGAAGGAAATAAACTCACCCTTTATTACATGGTACGAAATAAGGGCATTAGTGAAATGTAGAGGTAAGATAAGAAGATAAGACCTTAATTCTAGTCATTCTCAACATATCACTAGAAGGGTTATCAGTATGAGCGTGGATGGATACAAGAGAAGAGGTAGACCAAAGAAAAGATGGATGGATTGTGTGAAATGTGACATGACGTACATGAAAGTGAACTCTAAGATGACTTCTGATCAGCGGCGTGCACAGTTTTTAGACAGGGTAGGCATAATTTTTTTAAAAGCTTCCTTACCAAAAATACCTACTGCATGTTGGTATTGGTTCGTCATCTTGTCGATTAAATAATGATCTGTGGGGTAGGCATTGTCTTTTTGTCTTTATGTGTGTGTGTGTCTACCGCACACCACTGCTTCTGATAAAGATGAATGGAAGAAAGACATATTGCGCCGACCCCAAATAATATGGGATAAGGGCAGGAGAATGATGAATTCTACCCATTCTAAAACAAGCTCCGTGCCTAGCAATTAGATAATAAGTTTATATCATACTTACTTGTACTAGATGCAGGTATCCATAGTGCGGCGAGTGTCCGAAAAACACGAGCATCACAGGTTTCTTGGTGACGCCCAGGTACACCAGTACTGCTGTGTGACCTGACACGTGGAGACCACCTGGAACATCAAGAATAACGAAATAATAATTAAGATTTAGTTCTCCTTCAATACATATTATAAAATAAAGTCCACCACCGCGTCTGTCTGTCTGTTTGCGATAAACTTAAAAACTACTGAACGGATTTTCATGCGATTTTCACCAATAGACACGAGTGATTCATGAGGAAGGTTTAGGTGTATAATTAGTTAAGGTTTTGTGTAAATTGGCTGAAATATGACGATGATTGATAAAGATGTCGGTAAAATCATGCCGACTGGGAGCTTAACTGGCGTGCGCCGAGTAAATGCTTGACGTAACAGGATACGACACTACAACAGAAAAAAAATGAAGGCGTATATGCTCTGCTATCCGTGCGAAGGCGGGGCGGGTCGTTAATAATTACATAAAAAATTAAAAGTAACCACTTTTTGTGGGCTCAATAAACTTCACAAAATAATCTAAAATAGTTTCTAAGATTGGCGCAGTGGTTGAGAGATTGACTGCTTGCGCTTTGTGTCGCGGGTTCGATTCCTACACGGAACAAATAATTGTATGTCCTACAGATAGTTGTTTCGGGTCTAGGTTTTTGTGTATGTGAATATATGTGTTTGTAAACGCACCCACGATACAGGAATTATTTTTAGTGTGGGGGAACGTTTTAAAAATAAAAAACCAGTCAAATGGCCTTTAGGTCCTCACCACAATGCTTGAGGGGTGGCTGTCGGTGTGGCGAACAAGTGATAGGTGTAGCGTTGTGCCACTGCGGCCGCTCACTGTTCAGCCGAACGCGCCAGATCTCGTTGGTGACCTCACCAGCTCTACCTTCCAGACCAGCCAGGCCGCCACTGTAATGGTGAGATGACAAATATAGTACAATAAACTTTAGATCAGTGTAAGATAAATTTATTACGGATAACGTATAGTGAAAATTAATATCATAGAAAAATTATGGAATATTGTTTTCTGCTTTACTCAATTTCGTATACTTAATACGATTTGGTAGGTTTTTTTGGGAATCATCATCTGCCTGCCTGTTCCCAAATACATTGGGGTCGACTTCCAATCAGTATTTTATACGGAGCGTCTGCCATCTGACCTCCGCCACCCAGTAACTGGTAGACACTGATACTCTAAGGTTAGAGTAGTTGTCAGACTTTTTGGGCTACTGACACCCGTAACGACTGTCTTATAGGTATGACACCGGGGACTAACTGCTTAACGTGATTTCCGAGGTGCAAAATGGTCACCCATCCAAGGCATGACCGCGACAAGCGCTACTTAACCTCGCCGATCGGTCGATCGAAAAAACTATTTCCTTTCCTTTTTTTTTGACATCTTCAAAGTCAGTTTAGTTATCGTAACTCATAACTTTGAAAAACAAATTATTTATTTTCTACTATGTACTATTTATTTAGTTACACCACAATATTTTATCGATTTTATAATCCGAGGCTACATTTCCCATTCTCGCTATACATCAACTTGAGAATGTGCTCACCCTCTCTCCGGCTCATCGGATATGACGACACCACCGTACACGATCAGTTCGTGTCCATACAACACGGCCGAGTGCGCGAACCGAGCGGCCGGGCTCTCATACGTAGGCAGGACTTCCCATTCTTGTTCCGCCGTCTTATATCTGGAAAAAAAAGGTTTTATTTAAATTAGTCAGATACAAACGTATTTATGAAGGGATTAGGAATTTCATGATCCCATATTGTTCTCTATTCTTGCATCGCACGACCAGTCGTAGGTAGGGGAGGGGTGGGGGGGGGGGAGTATCTAACCCGTTTTCGAAATCGTTAGTCATCATTATCATCATCAGCCATAAGACGTCCACTGCTGAACGAAGGCTAGGGGGTGTTTGCCATAATCCCCACGCTTGGCAGGCGGCTTGGGGATCGCAGTGGCTCACCGATTAGTGAGAGGATGCTGCTGCCCATCCTCCGGTGTCTGGCCGCAGTTTTAAGTCGTACCCGGGTCAAATCGTTAGTAACAGCTCTGAATTATCATAATAATAAAATATATTTTTATTCATGTAGACCAGTTAAAGGCACTTATAAATAGTCTAGACTCTAGTTGCCATGTTCCAAAGTGTTTTTTTTCCTATGGAGAAGAACGGGCAAGAAACTCCATGGGATACTCCAATTTGGAATAGAATGGATGGCAATAGGCCACCCAACCATTACATGAGATTCAATCAAACGGCATCGACGAAATAAGGGTTTAACATAAACACACCTCTGCCTAACCCTTCGGAGAATACAGGCGTGATGCTATGTTTAATAATCTATACCTGTACAGAAACTCGGAATGCGCGAAAGTTTCCCCTCCGACTCTGAGCAGATCGTCTCCGTAAGGCAGCAAGGTGTGTGCCGCGACGGGCGGCGTGCTGCTGCTGTCCCACGGCAGCGCCCAGCCGGCGCGCCAGGCGTCGCGCGCGCAGCCCACGCCGCGCTTTAGCGCCGAGCACGAACAGCCCGTGCTCGTGCACGTACCACCGCCGTACGCGGCGTTGCATTCCTCTGGGAAATAAACAGGTATAAGTGTATTTTGTTAGATTCCATGTTTTGGGGTTGAACTTTTTTCGTACTTCCATTTCTAGTTTCGTAGGTACAGTTTACAATAAAATTTAAAATACACCCAAACTCGGAACGACTATCTGTAGATCATACAAATATTATGTTTAGTACGTGAATCGAACCAATTGTCTTATCTATGTAAAATCGATATATCTCTTTCAGTTTCATTTTTTTTTTACAAGTATAGTTTTTCACCCATCATCTTCATCATCTGCCTTATCTTATTTACCAACTAAGTATGTTGAGGTCAGGCTGAATATCGATATTATATGCGAAGCGACTGCCATCTGACCTCCGCCACCCAATTATTGGGAGACACTGAAACTCTAAGGTTAGACCAGTTGTCAGACTTTTTGGGCTGCTGACATGCAATTCAAAGGAAACTGTGAATGTACCTAGGTCCTTCCACCCCACGGATACACTTTACGCCTACAATTTCAAACCAGCATAATTTCCATACTAAAACAAAACATTACTCTGAATCCGTAACTTAATTAATCATATAAAATATCCAATTAGTTTTATCTGACAACATCATAACATTGAACTACATCACCATATTATGCATATGGTATTCATTGTACCTCTGACTCATACAATTTCATACAAACACAAGTATAATACAAATATAGTATAGTATAATACATCAAGTCATAATTACAACCCTGATGACAGACACCTGTCAGAAAGATACAACTAAGTAATTGCTATTTGCATTGTTAATTAGAACTGAATTCATTAGTCTAGCTGTCACAAGTGCAACTGTTGAGTGTGACGGCCTGGGTTTTTATCTTGGGCAAAGTGTTATAGGGACTTTTGTATGGGCACCCTATTACATGGGACTCAATAATATCATTGATGACACCTCTGCGTGATGATATTTTATGTTTTTACCAGTATGAATAGGGATTCGGGTAACAAAAGTGGAAGTCACTTTATAATAACCAGGGATTTTCTCATAGAAAATAAATTTAGATTCATCGGGGTTGCATCGAAAAGGTAGATCATTCATCCTCTATGCTTCTCTTTTAAACGTTGTCCCACTCTACGATTTCTCCTTTATCGTGGCTAACAGTTTACATACATACATGTCACATACACACACAACCAGATCCGAAACAACTACCTGTAGATCATACAAATATTTCTTCCGTGCGGGGATCGAACCGCTTAGCCACAGCGCCAACCGTGTCGTCATCGTCGTGTATCGAGAAGATATTGATAAAGATTGAATCAATGTTACCTGGACATAAAGGCTGGTCGCAGGCCACACCTGTCCACTCTGGTTCGCACCTACACGAACCATCCTCACATTCACCGTGATCTGAAAATAATAAGATACAGTTTCTTGGCTTTATCTGATGATTTCAAGAGGCAACGACGTTGTCAAAAGTTTCTTCTTCAATTCGAAAATCCACCAGATTACTGGAGCTTTTGCAAATCCACCAGATTACTGGAATGATGAGTTTTGTGGTGAATACAGAGGTGGGGTAAAAGTCTGAAGAGCTCCAAAATCTGAACAGCTGACAGATTTGGTATTTCCTATAAATACCACGAAGCGGTCTCGAAACACCTCAACCTCTTTACCTCTCAACTACAAAGAGTTTGAATAATGAATATGAGCTTGATTAAATTAACCGAAATAGTATCTGAATCCATCTATTTACTTACTGGAACAATTAGTCCTATGGTCATTGGAGGGGCATGAATACGCGGCGTACGTGACATTGAACCCCTCCATCGCGTACGCATCATCGCTGAAGAAGTGCAGCAGCGCGCTGCCCGACCGGGCTATCACCTGCCGAGTCCAACTTGAATCACCATTCTCTAACACACCACTGGAAACAAAAGAATGATGGGTGTGTATAGGAGATCACTGGCGCATCCTGGGCAGGCAGCATTACAGTGCAATTCAAACCAGCAGAGATTCCATCGGTAAATTCCGTCGCAACCGAATTTTACCGATCGATCGGTATTTGGCAGTAAGTATTCACAGTAAACAATATCAATTTATGTCTACACAAAGCTATTCTTGTGTTCCTATGCCTTGTGTTACCGTACTACCATTGCTGACTGGTTAATCTTTCCAGTATAAAACCTCGTGCAGACTCGACAGAAGAAGAATGGGTAAACAAAGGTTGAAGAATACATTTAATAACAAAAATGTACTATTTACTGGTGGGTCTCATGTGCAGGGCCCGTTTGGATAGGGACCACCGTACTGTATACTTCAGCCGCAAAATAAAAATACTTGTGTAGCCAATCCCATCTCGGTTTGAAGAAATTACGAGCAAGACAGTTTGCAACCACAGAAATATATAAATAATAAGTAAATAGTTAAAGACGCATGACCTTATTGCCGCATGAGTAAATTATGAGTATCGCAGTACAAAAAAACATCGAAAACGTGCATGCAAAACAGTGACGTATTCGCACAGAATTCAGTTTAATATATGTTGGAGTAGAGTCCGCCCGCGGCTTCGCCGCCTGAATTACGAACCCGTGCATTTTTCGGGATAAAAAGTAGCCTACAACCTTCTTCAATATATAGGCTATAACATGCAAAAAGAGTTTTTCAAATCGGATTGGTAGTTCCAGAGATTAGCGCGTTCAAACAAATAATCACTTCAGCTTTATAATATTAGTATAGATAGCTGCACCGTGCGGTGTTACCCGCGGTTTAAAGTGACGCTGACCATCCTGCGGTAAGTGTATTTTCAGCATAAAAGGTAGAGTAGAGAAGGTAAAGCCTATATATAGTATATAGTCCAGAGTATAAGCTATCAGTATTCCAAATTTCAACCGAAACCGTTCAGTAGTTTCTGCTTGAAAGAGTAACAAACATACATCCTCACAAACTTTCGCGTTTATAATATTATAAGTAGGAAGGATAGTAGAATTGGATGCAAAAGACGTGTACTGCCAAACGAAAGGCGTCCGTGTAGTAAAATGTAGTAAATAGCATTTTTATTGACGGATTATTTAGATTTCTGTGTTTGCAACATATGTCTGCTTTCGCAATTTTCTTAATTTGTAAATCGCAGTGTTGCAGACGGACACACGCCAATCTTATTTGCGATGTCCCACAAAAATTACATAGTTGCAAGAAATGTAC
Organism: Shargacucullia verbasci; assembly: GCA_947562105.1. Classification (NCBI taxonomy): domain Eukaryota; kingdom Metazoa; phylum Arthropoda; class Insecta; order Lepidoptera; family Noctuidae; genus Shargacucullia; species Shargacucullia verbasci. The sequence continues at coordinate 2,761,285 of OX387302.1, read as the reverse complement.
TCCAGAGACCGTTGTGTTCTTTATTTTGTGCCTATTACCTCAGGAAACAGCTTGATACTACCATATAATCCTCTTTCATTAATTGGATGAGTCAATGTCACAGAATATCACACGAAGTACGCCGCACGATTCGTTAGGTAGCTAACATTCTTTTTAGTTTACAATATACATAACACCAATTCAATAAGGTGTGGGAATGAACTCTGACACATTTACTGAATCAGCCACACATTGTATGTTCGTTCATAATACAGTTAAATTTAGCACCCCTCGATAGCAGGTTTTGTGGTCTCATTTTCGGGATCATTTGCAACGAATCTTGCTGGACTCGCAACTAAAATGGTTCTTGAAAACTAGCATAGCAACACTTAGCAGCATAGGTGCTTTTAACATCTATATCTACATTTTTGTAATTCCGGCTTCGTCATCCACATCAAAAATTTTGAATACCAGCTATGGCCGGTACCTGTAGACGAAATGGTAGTCTCCAATCGCCAGCAAGTAATGAGTTTTACGGATCAAGTCACCGTTTGATAGCAAAAGTGATGAAAAGTAGACACAATAGAAAATCTGTTAAATCTGGGCACAGACGTTCTGGTACCTTTTGGAGCCGTTTCCGTTCTCTTACGATTGATCATCTATTCTAGGGAGGCTCATCTCACCTGAACACAGCGAGGAGTTTCTCCGCCCTGACGCTGTCACCGTCGTACACATACAGATGGTCCCACCCGCATTCGGTCGCGAAGCTTTCGAGTCGCACACGCAGCGGCGGTGGGGTGGGACCGAGCCTCGGCGGTGATAACAGCCAGGAACATTGTGTGCTGACGCTGTAGTTGCCCGGGCCGTCCGTTATGAAGCCCGTTGGTGACGTTAAACTGTAAAAATTGCGGTAGAGTAAGTGTTCAGTCAGTGGGAAGGAAGGACAGAGTTCTCCGACTGACAAGTCTTGAGATCAGCCATTGTGGAAAGATTACTTAGCCAGTTACCACCATTACTAACTGGCTAAGTAATCTTTCCACAATGAGCAATTCTTAGTGATAAATCATAAATTAGATTGTAAAACATTTTATGGCTCAAACTATGAGCCACTTCTTCGTCCTATTGTAAGTTCCATTCGTTTGCTTAACAACGATTCAAGTCCGTGTCTTATGACAAAACGGACTAGCAGCAGATCGGGCTAGCGCTGATAAAGTAGAAATTATCCTTTCCACTAATAAACATTGAATAAAATAATATAAAGTTATACCTACGTCAAAAATGTAGCTAATACCATTCAATTCATTACATGTTACCATTGTAAATAATGACATAGCTTAGGTAGTACCTACTTTTAAAACAGCGTTTAAGAGAATCGTTTAGTTGCCGGTTTCTGTTTTTTTTTTCTTGTAATTCGCGCAATATATGTGTTTTGGGCGTTAAAGTTTCCTACATCTAAATCATACCGAATTAATTTGATTGTGATCTCTATCATTTTGTCTGATTATAAACTAAGTCGACAAATTTTGTTTTTTTTTTTTTTAATTTTTGATTAATTTATTAATTATCACGCGATAAGTATAAGGAAGGTTTTTAGTTAAAAAAAATGCATTTTGAGGGTTCATTATTTCTCAATCTATAGACAATATAAAAAAGAAAAGGGAAAACGTGACGACCTAGTTTTTACTTGTGTCTATAACATCAGCAAAATCAGCTCATGTTTCAGCATCATCAGCCAGAAGATGTCCACTGCTGAACGAAGGCTTCCCTCAAGGGGGGTTTGCCATAATCCCCACGCTTGGCAGGCGGCTTGGGGATCAAAGCTCATGTTTAGTGGGGTAAAGACATTAACGCATTTTGTATGAAAACTAGTAGCTAAACTAGTCTTAATAAAACGGGATAAATGTTATGATCGTTTGTAATATTCTCACCCAAAAAGTGATAATTAAACAAACAAACAATAAACTTCATCACGTGCATTGTTAAACGGAGATTAACTACTTTCCCAACTTTTTTGTATCATCAGCTCTGACCACGGAACTGTTTGAGAGGTCAGAGAAAAAAGGTTATTCTCATTAAGTCTCGCGTACTCAATTTTAATTGAATACATTGTGTTAATCTCGCATCTGATAACTAAAACACTAAAGCCCAATTACTTACTGCGAGCCAGTGAGCAAAATAATAAACATTGCATAGAACGGCAGCTTCATCTACATCTTTTATCTGACCGTGACGGCACGGTTGAGCTACTGCTGCACTACGTGTTGGGAGTTCGATTCCTTAGTGGAATAAATATTTGTATGGCCAAAAGATAGGTGTTAAGGGTACCAACCATCCAAAACTAAAAAGGGTACGTAAATATAAAAAAAAAAAACTAAAAGCAAGTAAAAGCGTAGCAACGGGATAGGTAACCAAAAGCCTGTATCACGCTATGACACAGGCGAGGGGATGGTTTCTGTGGAGGAACGTCATACCTCGTACCTCGCAATAAGGCGTAATTTAATTTGAAGATAAGTATGACAAATCCAAAGCTTTGGGTAATCCCAGACCTAATTTTACCACATAAAATGCTAAACATTGACTTCCTAATAACCACCACGATTAGCTATTGTAAGGGTTGATGAATAATTTTTGTTTTAAAACAGGATACCTGCCTTATCAACATTTAAACAATTAAAACAGAGCAATATAGATCGTTATCAGCATATAGGATAAACACATCTTTGAGCTCTGAACCATAAATGTGAGAGGTCATTGGCAAACAGGTTAACAAGTTGCACCAAATTTTACCTGTTACAAAATCTGACATTGAAAATGAAGGCCATCACATTAGACCCAAAATTCAACGAAACAATGCATGCATAATGTTTGCAGTATGATAAAAAGGCTTTTGAGTAAATCTTAAGACAATTGCACAGCTCAGATATTTGGAAATAAGTTTGCATTATTAATACTAATCATTTCAAAATTACTGCAAATATTGGTAACTGTTTTAAGACAGATTAAATGGCTTTTTTATAAGTGGTCAGTGTGATTCTTAATCCAGTAACATTTTATAATAGAATGCTAAAGTCTATAAGCGCTGACTTTAATTTAGATTAACCAACCAGGTCAAACCATACTAATATCCAAACAATTGGCAACACACAATTCATAAAATATGATAATTTTTGCAAAGAAAAATAGGCTAGGCTACAATCATTGTGAAAAGTTTTCAAATTGTATGTAGATGTCCGAAATTATCTGGTTTTTCCTGTTATAATCTAACACACAAAACAAGAGATTGACCTTTTAGGTAGGTATAAAAAAGTTTGAATTTCAAAATGTCCCATGTTGTGTTAGTTAAAATTATCAAAGATAATTAATTATTTAAATCAAAACATGATGTGAACTGATATGATTGTCATAGCCATTCATTTACATAAAACAAAAACATTAGGTTTATGGACAGATGATCACGGATTCATGAATGGATAACAGACTTGCAAATAATATTTTAAATTGTGTCATGAATGCATGCAGAATGTCATGTATTCCAGCCATATGTGTACCAGGCCACCAGACATACCAGGATTTATTTATAGAAGTGAATCAGAAATCTGTCAGTAAGGTTCAAATGTTCAACCATTTATGGGCACTTATAAAATGTTACATCAATATTCAGATGTAGAAAATACAGACCTATGGTGCCATAACATTCTCACTTAATGAACTAATTAATTTCAATGTCATGTAGTTCAGTTAATATCTGCTTATTTAGATATATTATTGATGTGGTTCTAGTCATGTACTTATTTAAGAAAAAATAAGTCTTATCATACCACCAGGTTGAGTATGAGTGGATTATTTGGAACCGAGACTGACACATAGGGTGAAAAAACCGAAAAAAAATCGGCAATAACCCAAAACGCGGAATTGACAGCCCAATTGGTGTTACCAGGTCTAGTTGCGTGTATGCAAGATTTATGACTCAAATTGTACCCATAATACTAGATATTATACTAGTGTGAGTACGGAATTAAAAAAAAAAATTTCAATAGTTTAGTAAAAAATAGTCACAATTCCAAACTCCAGGCTGCTATTGAGTATTTCAGAAAACCTCAATAACACTTTGACCGACCTGGATATCTAACCCAGGACCTCATGCTAAGCAGCCATGCTTGCAACTGCTACACCAATGACGCAATCTTAATTCAATAAAGAGACAGAAAATATGAACATTTTAAATTACTTTCAATATCAAATCACAAATATACATTACTAGCGTTTACCCGCAACTTCGTCTGCATAATGTACAATATACAATTTATAGCCTATAGCACTCAGGAATAATGTAGTTTTCTACCAGAGTAAGAATTTTTAGAATCGGATCATTAATTATTTCCAGAGATAATCCCCGACATACAAACAAATTTTACCTCTTTATAATATCAGTATAGATTATGAATATGTACAATAATAATGATACAAGTGGTGTATTTACTAGTTATAAATATTTTATATCATATAATACTTATAGCATACTTTGGTGAGAAGTTTCAAGGTTACAATGTCATTAAAATTTCTCTTGATCATAGAAACCTTGTTGTTTCAAAGGGGATTCTTCATCAATTATTTGTTATCAAGGTCATAATTACTTTAATCTAATAGGTGATATAGCCATTGAAATTACAAGTGTAGAAGCATACAATATTAGGTATCAGTATTTTTCCAATTCCAATTCCAATTTTAATTTAATGGCTCCATCGTGGTGTGACAATGATTCTGCCAATGTCAAGGTTGAATAAAACAAGCAAGTGTATGTTGAGGATGGGCGGTGAAATGACGTTTGTGTTTTGGTTACTGAAACGCAGATTCAAACGAGACACAATCAAAATTCTGTTGGATCTGCATCTGTAGCATTCAACCGATCAATTTATTATTGTTTTATATTGTAGTTTCCAAACCCACATAGACAGATACAGGTAGTATTTCTTGTTCTGTGTGTATGTGCATGTGACATTCATTCTAGTGCAGGAAAACATTAAAAAGCCTAAGAAAAGGAAATTCATCACACTGGTAAAGATTCTAATATAATAGCTAATTAAAAAATAGTAAACATTGTGTCATTGTATTACTCATCTAATATGACAAGAACATACACCACTAAACCAAAAAAATCCTGATAACCTACCAATAGGTTATCAGAAATAAAACAGCTGATCAAATACTATTAGAAAAAACTGTAAATAAATAACTCCTGTCACCATTAATAAGGTGACATTTGGTAGGAAAAATCATCATTCCTCATTACCCAATACCCATAGCATGTCTCAAAGCAATACTGAAGTAATTTGCCCCTGAATTGCCCTTTTGAATCAACAACATCCAATATCCAATAAAGGTTAATTTCTATTGTTGCTGACAGAAACATCTCGACAACAATATCCATTTTAGTGTCGTAACAACGTGACGCGACCTTCAGAACCACGCTCGGGATGGAGGAAAGAAGCCAAAGTGTATAATTGGATAATCCTCACGGGCTTTCTCTTGCAAATTCTACTAACACACCAGCAAGGCGCGCCTCGGAAAGAGGTCACTGAACCAGGCAAATCAAAATGTATCACAAGGAGTTTACGACCACTAAGGAGGCTTACTTGACTTTGCCGCCGCAGTACTGGCACTCCGGACCCTGCCAGCCCTCGTAACACACGCACATATCATTTTTACACACACCATTTATACAGTTATGATCACTACACTTAGACAGAACACCATCACAGAACAATAACACTATGAGCACTGAACATAGGAATGGGGAGAACCATGAACATTTTCGTCTGTATTTAGATTTAAATAGAAATAAAAACATTTGTAGCGATTCTACCATTTTGATGTATGCATTTTCAACGAGTTTTATTAGCGCGGACGTAAAAGCGGTTTCGACGTCGCGTAGTTTCGTACGGTACTAAATTTGGGGTTGTCATACTATTAAAATTAAAGGTCCTCGATTTTATCGAAATAAACATAGGGTTGATGTTTGTTAGACTTGTTTTACCTACGTCTAATGTAATTTTATCTCGTTTTTAACTCAATATAATTAAATCTCATCAATATTTTAGGATTCTGACGCCTACAACAAGAAGAAAATGTATTTTACATGCCTATGAAATATGTTTCACAATCAATAAACAACAAGTAATTAAATAAGAATATATTCATTGAAAATGCCTTATATTTTTAAGAAAAATACAAGATAAATGCCACTAGTAATTTTCCCGATAACTTGACTTGAAACCAAAAATATGCTGAGTTCCAGGTAAAATTTATATTCCTGGGAACACTAAATTGACATTAGGTATATCTGGGAATCAAACGTTTATGGGTGCGTTCATAGTTTAAACGCAGAAAAGTATATAGTAGACGACATATTTTTGCTGTTATAGACTTAAATAATCTAATTACATAATTAGTTTTATAAAGGAATCCTTTTAAATATTTTAACTTATTATATTTATTTAATTAAAAAAATATTTTACTTTGGCGCCATCTTCTAAAATCTCTCTTACCTTTGCATTGAAAATACGGAAAAGAGCGGTAGATGTCACTGCGTGCTCAAATTACCCTCTAGTGAAAATTAATCCCAAGATGCAGAATCCTCAGGCGAGTACTCACTTTTTAATTAGTAATTGTGTCACTTTTTATCTTCAGTGAGTTTCACACTGAAGAAAATAATAACAGCCATCCATTATTTTTTACTTCGCTTGCAAAGAAAGGAGCCTTTTTACTAACGTCGCGTTGTGGTACTTTTCTTTTGTTGAATTTTTTTTTTCATCTGTAATTTTTTCATTGTTTGTGTCGTTAAGTAATTAGTTGAAATCACTCTTTTATAAAATATTTTAATTATAGATAGTGTGTTAATGTGTAAAGCGAATACATTGGTGCCAGCATTTTCAAACTTTAACAGAAGTGGGTAGACGGCGGATAGTCTATTTCGTGAGGATTTTGTTATTGATCGCCTGTGATAGCTGAAAAAGAGGGTAATATTGTGAGTTTATTAGAAATTTGCCGTGGACACAACAGAGGAATCTAAGTAGCTCCACTTTACGATAATAGTAGTGCAAATTATACCTACCCACATTGCTGTAATGTTCCTTTTCAATTTGCAGGCAAATATGGTTGGATCGGTATTAACTAACTCATCTGCCCCAGCTTGAAGATTATGGATACTGCTTCAAGAGAACACCTCCTCGATCAGGCTACGTAGATTCTTGATACAGGTAAAATAACAGAATACTTGCATAAAAAACGTAGGTAACTGGTGTGGTTGAAGTGTGGCTGTAAAACATGTGAACCTGGTCGTGAGGTATCGATTCTCAGGTCGGTTGTGAGTTGTGATGTTAAGGTCCCTCAGTAGGAGCTCCAAGATTGAAATTAAGTTCCCGATACTGAATGTAGATACTGCAAAAGGATTATGTAAGGATCGCAGCACATGGCTTACCGTAGTGTCTGCCTTCACCCATGGGAAAAGGGTATGATCAGTGATTAAGCATGCGCGGAGCCCATAGCAAATTCTATCGAGGGGCGCTTGATCTGCTATGGACTCTTAAGTAGATATAAAGTGACTATTTGTATGAACTTGTGCGATGTGCGTTCACCGTATAAAATTCGTTGTTTTATTTTCGCCAACAAAATAATCGGTTACCGATTGTCTGACGTGAATTGTCTTAGTCGAAAAACATGTGAACATTTCAAGTTTTTGTAACATCAAGTAAATTCAATATTGGCGTCTTAATAAGTTTCACTCTAAAAATTACTCTACGGCGGAGTTGGATACGCGTGGCCCCCTTTTGCGCGGGGCCCGTAACAATTGCTACTCTTGCTACGTGGTTAATCCGGCACTGGGTATGATATTATGTATGTATGTTTGTACTAAATGGGATCTAATAACGGCATCAATTAAGCGAAATTTGGGTTTACCAGTACCTACACTTCTGTCTTACACTTCAGGGAATACAGGAGTGATGCTCTATGTGCTCCTTGAATATTATCGTCAAAGCTTTTTTAATCTTCAAAGTCTTATATAGCTAAAGAATTTGTGTTTACAATCGTTAGCGTTAAAATCCGCCAAAAACCCGTTAAAAAGTAGGTAGACCCGTCAGATATGGCTTGTGACATGGATATGTGGGGCTAACGCGAGCGTCGCGTGTCGCCGCTCCGGCCATGCGACGGACACTATTCTGAAAGTGTTCGTAGCTGAGTCAGGGCTGGTTTCAACACTTGCTTATAAACTAGCTGACTGCCTATCTACAACTTCTCTTATAGAATGTTTTCTTCATAAGTGTCTATTAGTAAATCTAGCTGATAAACTTTCTAATCTTATCGATTTGGTTACTGTTGTACAGGTCACCAGGAAGTAATGTAACGGATCCCTTGTTTTAGGAAGAAAACCTCTGTTTGTATTATTTAGAACTACTCAAGCTAATTCGGGAGCTGCCGGCTGAACTCGGTGTATTCCCTCGGAACTGCTTAGAGCGATGACGATATATATTTAATCACTAATTGAGGTCACAATTTCTTAGTGCCGAACAGCCTGTTTAGTGAATGAAGTCCATGGTCAATGCCCAATGGTCCTTTAAAAGCTGGTTCAAATCGATCACAAGTCGGTTGGTCCTATATATAAGAAACCGGCAAGAAGCTCCATGAATACTCTTTAAAGATAGTTTTCTAATAAATTTTCAACCCCACAAATTGTGCCATAAATCGGTTAGAGCTACTTCAGCGACGGTGACCTACTTTAGGATCAGCTTTTGATCCTGATTAATCCGGAAAGGTCGATAACTTGTTATATTGGTATCTGTTGGTATGATGCTAGATAATACTAAGTTAATTTCCGAACCATCAATGGCTTCATTCGTCGTGGAAATCTCTAGGAAACTGTAAAGCCTGTAACATACTTTTTACAAGGCACGCGTATTAGCATATGCTTATATACTTACTTCATATATCTTGACGCGTGAAATCACGTTTCAATAATGTTCACGCAAATAAATGTATAGGAGTCGCTGGTTGCTGGAAAGCGGGTTTTAGCCTACAGATCCAGAACCAGATAAACAAATTCGAATAATTAAATGAAATAACCTTTGTTTATACTGAAAAGAAATATATTACCTATAAACTTCTTGCACTGATGCTACTGCCCTTACAATTGGGCTCGCAAATTGAATGGTCAACTTTTCATATTTCGTTAACCCGAAATTTGTTGACAATGTGTTTCGGGAAGCTTTTGATAATGACAGCTTTCCACAATGATGTATACTTATTGCAGTGTTATAGCTCTTTACTTAGTCTATTCTTGTATAAAGTTTTATACTTGTCCTTACTTCCCCAGATTGATGTCCCGACCCATCGGCATGGAGGCGTTTGACTACATGCATAGCATCTTAGCGGCACTTCACTTCGTAGTCGCGACGAGTGCTTGTGGACCTGCAACGAGGCGTCGCAAACATCATCGTGTCTGTCAGGACGCGCTTATTGTCAAAAGTATGTACCTACACTTTATTATTTTTTGTGTCAAAAGTATACAGTATGGCTTATACTTTGTATCGTCAACTTTCTGCCCTACTTGTCGCGGGTTCGATCACTACGTCTGTATTATCTGAAGGGTCAGGCAGAGGTGTACAGAAAAAAATACAATCTCCAGTTTGGTATCTACTCAAATTTCTTCTAACAGAAAAAGCAACACACTTTGTTCGCTGACTTTTTCACGTTTATTAGCCGCACTTAAGACCAATGAGGTAGTATATAGAGCTAAATTATATAATTAACAATTAACATTCCATAAAGATTTCAACATTCGGCGTATTGTGACGTAGACCCTATTTTTGAATCTTATAGCGCTCATATTTTTTCTCTACAGCTGTCTAGCAATGATATTAGAATAGGACCTCATTTAAGGAGTCCGATGATTTAGGTTTCTAAACTAAACCATAGATTAAAAATAGTAATAAAGTAAAGGTCACTAGATATTTTAATAAATGAGCTAAATATCTAGCAGGCACAGTTTCAGACTCCGTGCTGGTACTGAGAATTTCCATTCAGAAAAACCCAGTAACCCTTTGCCCGACCCGTAAATCGAACCCACGACTTCACGCTCAGCAGTCGCCCTTGCGACCACTAAACCAATAAGGCAATCATTGGTGTAATTTAACTGGTAGGTTAACAACCCTTCCACTCTTTATTTCGATGCTATTAATCATATAATAATAGTTTTATTTTGTTGTTTATTAAGCAGTGTAGTATTACACAATTATATTTGAAACTAGCTTCCGCTCGCAACTTCGCCCGCGTCATTACGAACCCGTACATTTTTTCGCGATAAAATGTAGCCTATGTGCTATTCCAGACAATCTATCTCTGTGCTAAAATTTCTCCAGATCCGTTCAGCCGTTCTGGCGTGAAAGAGGAACAAAGATCCATCCATCCATCCATCCATCCATCCATCCTCACAAACTTTCACATTTATAATATTAGTAGGATAGTAGGATTAGTTCTTTTAGTTTCCGGTATTTTTTCCTATAAAACGAAGGTATTGAAAAAAAAAAAAAACACTTAAACGCTATGGTATTAATATTTTCAACGAAAACAGTAACATTTAAACTAATGCTCGGGGTACATGCGATGATAATTCACAGGAACGTTAATTTTTAGGGTTAAAAACGTAATTGAAACCTTTTTGTGTGGTTTTAAGGTTATTTCTGATAATTATAGTTTTGTTTATGATCATAAAATTTCATTTTACCGGAAAAATATAAAAATACCTACCTATATGAATATTTCTTGAGAAACTTTAAGTACGTATTTGTTTTAAGAATAGTAAAAATGTGATCCAGAAAATATGATGGGTTAGTTTGTAGACTACATGATGATAAAAACTCGAAACTTGGCCATTGGATTATTAAACCTATGATGTGCAATAGTGAAATTAATGCGTACATTTTTTCGGCGCACTGGACTCGTTACCCTGCTTCATTTAGAAATAACTCCCTAGGAGTAATTACCATTCATAGTATTGCATATTGGAGTGGTAACTCTAATGACTTCAATTATCACATAAATCTTGTCGATAGAATATAACTAGGAGAAATATAATAGCATCCTCCTCTTTTCTACGTTGCCGTGCCATACAGGGTCCATAGTGAACTGTAATATCACATTCTGTAACACCTTTGTAACATATGGAGTGCAATAAAGTATTGAGTATTGACTTTGCGAAATTCTAATTATCACTAAATAGCGTAAGAAAAATCAGATAAACAAAAGCCCTAGTGTCCTTATCTAACTTTTCTCTCTTTCTTTAATTTAAGAGCTTAGTTAGCTCTTGTGGGTGGAGCAATCGCCACTGCTCTCTATTTTCTGTCTTCGTTTTGACCTCTTGATACGACTCTACCCCTACTTTCTCCTTTACTTGTTGTGCAAAGCTACGTCTAGATCTTCCCGTTCCTCTCTTTTCTTTCAATGTTTCCTTCTAAAATTGTCTTGAAGAAGTGATCATGTCGTATCAAGTGGCCAATCATTTTTATTCTCCTGTTATCTATGGTTCTCTTCATCCAACTTTTATACCATTTGATTTGGGGTCCGTGGAATACACATTTTTCTCTATCAAATGTTAGCTCAGACTTAATTGCGTGTCTCATATCATGTTTCAAACATTACGGTTTCTTTAAAGATTATATTTCAATGACAATTATCTTCAATAACTGTAAGTTAATTTATAGATTTTCTTGACGTTAGTTACGATTGGTGGACCAACCATAATTACTTTGACAATTTCTAATGTTTCCTTTTTGACAATTCTCGAGAAAAGTTAGGACTTTTATAGACGTTTATTATTATTTTTAATCTTTATTTTTGCTAATAAGACTTTTTGCCACTGAGGCCATTGGACTAGTGGTTGCAAGCACGACTGCTAAGCGTGAGGTCCCGGGTTCGATTACCGGGTCGGGGAGTGTTATCGGGTTTTTCTGTATGGAAATTCTCAGTAGCAGCACGGAGTCTGGAACTGTGCCCGGTAGATGGCAATAGGCTCGCCTCCTATTACATGGCACTCAATAACGACATCGGCGAAATGTAGGTGTATAGATATAGTACACCTCTGCCTAATCCTTCGGGGAATACAGGCGTGATGCTATGTTATGATGATTTTGCTAAGTTTTTTTTGTAATGTAAAATCACTTTTGTGGATAATGTTCCCGATGAAGCTTTTGTGTGAAATCTATGGGCCAATTTAGTATCTATACTCATCTATTTTTATAATTTTCTTAATAATTTGAAAATTAAACGAGTTTCGCCCTTCACAAAACAACTTAGTCACACACCTTTATAGATATAAGTACTATTCATTAAAGAGCAGTACCTATCTTAGGTTATAATTGCTGTAATGGTTAATTTCCCTTGGCTACTAAATTGAGAACTAAACGTTACTCACTAATACGTAAGACGGTTCCATCGTCATTTAACTAAACCATTTTTTTAATACACTATAAATACCAACAACCCCTTTTTACAACTATAACTGTCTATAGCTCTTAGTTTCTTTCAACTATCGCCAAAAGCGGTCACCTGCCCTTAATTTTCGTATTACATAGGCATGCTTGCGTGTCCCGCTCGACATTTGTAGTATACCTTAATTGTTGTTTTTGTGCTAAATATGCGCTGTCGCGGCTGACGGGTTGGATTCGTGTTGGCAGGGAAATACATCATTTTGATGGTGGGTAATGTCGTTTGGTTGCGGGCGAGGTATTTAGGGTTTTTTTATGGTATTACTGGGCGCAGATTACATTTATTATTATTATTATTATACTCAGCCTTGAGTGTCCCATTGTTGGGCAAAGGCCTCCCACTGAGTCTTCCACTAATCTCTATTGTTACCCGCTTATCGCCACTGTAAGTTGAAGGCATCAAGTTCATATTGCCATCTTCCGCGTGGTCTACCTCGGTGTCGTTTTCCACTTGTTGGAGACCATTCTGTAAGTATTTTGTCCTATAGGTTATCTGTCAGACATGATAGGCCCAACTCCACTATAATTTAGCAACAGTCTGAGCTACATCTCTAATTTGCGTTTTGGAGTGTAGCGTGGTGTTTCTAACCCTTTCGACTAGTTTCAATCCTAAGATACCTTGAGTTTGGAGTTTTGGATGAAAGTTAGCTTACATTAAGCATAGGTTTTTTTTATAAGTAATCTCTTTGGTATGTAGACACCAAAATAGTAAGGTTTTATGACTTTTCATGTAATGAGTGATACTATTGATGAAATATTGTGATTGAGATACATTTACAATACATACCAGTTCACTGTCAATGGTTGCTTTGATAAGAATGGGGGTATTGACACTATAGAGTGGTTTTGTGTTGACGACACGGGCCATTAGCTACGTAATTTTGACAATTTAATCAGTATACTTTTGGTACATGACCCGGTTTTTATTCAAGAGGATATGCGGCGTCCTCTCTATACGCTGAATGGAACTGCAATCCGCTTGTCAAGCGGTGATTGTGGCGATATTCCTTTACGAGTTTTTTAACGGTACCTAAATGAGGAGGCCTGTGTTTATTATGGCTATTGACGTGCTGTGATTATGATATGATAAATAGAACCTGGAATTTTCTTATAGAAAAATCTTGTATAAGTGATGTCTCGGTTGGCACAGAGACTAAGCAATTGGCTTGCTGTTGCTGCGCTAAGGGTCGCAAGTATAAGACACTTCAGAATAAAACACTCTTAATTTAGCTTTGTTGTACTTTAATTATTAACAATTAACAAACTTTCTATAAAACCACACTTGTCAGACGTCCGCACACTTCAACTGATTCTCCACCGAATGACCCCACTTGTCGTGTGTCCCTTCGTCGTTAACAATCACCGTTTGTCAAATCAGCAATCATATATTTTATTCTTAGTAAAAATAATCTACCCTCAATTTATCAGTTTTCTTCAGAAAAATAAACGAAACCTTACACAAGTTTGATTTGAGAAATTAATTTTATATATATACATATATTATATTATGTGCATATAAACTTACCCACGATACAGGAGAATTAGGTAATAGCAACAGTTTAAAAAAACATCCTACTAATATTATAAATGTGAAAGTTTGTGAGGATGCATCTTTGTTACTCTTTCACGCCAGAATGGCTGAACGGATGTGGATGAAATTTGGCACAGAGAAAGATTAAAGTCTGGAATAGCACATAGGCTAATGTATGCTGGAAAATGTACGGGTTCGTAAACTACGCGTGCGAAGCCGCGAGCGGAAGCTAGTACAAAATAGTATAAATACGGTTACCAGGGTTCGGGCCAGGATTACCAGATCCACAGGATCCTTATATATGTATGTATACCTATGTACTATAGTCTTGTTATTTCGTATTTGGACACAAACAAGAATTGCTCATGCCGTAATGAAAAGATTAGTCATATTAATTAGTGAACCAAAACAAATTAATCAAAACATCGCGCAAAGACAGTATTTACCTAAAGCTCAACTTACTTACTTCACTTTATTTGGAAGCCGCAAATTGATATCCATTTATTTCATTTTTTATTTCTTAGTCATGTGGTTTTACACTATCGATCCATTATTAAATTATCCTAATAACAAAAGTTTCTAATTGTCACATTAAAAAAGCCCTGTGTCACCTATTTTTCCAATATAAAACCTTTCAGCAGCTTCATAAGCTATGCAGCCTATATGGAACATTGTTTTGACCATACATTCTTGAAAATCCTAGACTCCAAAATAAAAAAGGTACAAACCGACGCCGATTTGGCGGGCCGAATCGTCACTACGCAGCTGCATTGCCAAGGTCAGTGGCATTGTGCGCAAGAGTGCATTGCCCAAACGACTGCACGCCGCGAAAATGTGCACACACGCACACGCTGTGCACGTGCAGGGGATTGTGCAAGTTTGCGTGCTCGCACGAACTCCCGACAAAAAGTATCCGAATTGCAGGACATAGAGTAGATGTTGGTAGAAGTGGCAGTTGGACTTGGAAGGGCTCGTGAAAATAAATAAGTAGAACTATACTTATCAAACAGATTCGCCTTTTTCACATGCTTAGGTTAAAAAGTAGCCAGTTTGGAAAATGGTCCTTTAAGTTTCCTCAGTTTGATAAGTTATCATGAAACATGTTGTACTTAAGCTTAATATTTATTAACTTGGGTCCTAATCTAACCATTCTATAAGATCATCAATCATCATTCTATATGAAGTCATACGTCAGAAGAAAGTTTAAAAAGTACTTATTAGTCAAAGGGGAAACGAATAAAGAAACATTTTGTTCTAAAAATTAACTGACTCCATTTTATGCGTCATTTAACTTAGGACTGGTTCAAAATTTAGCTCTAGTCCTACATATCAGTTTTTTACCTGAAAACATTAAGTTTTTCATCATAGAGGCGCATAAAATGCCTCTTCAAACCCACCTTTTCTTTTTCCAGCCAGCTAATCTTTGGGCACCACACAAATAAAAACTGGCAACCAGTCAAAGTACCCGAATTACATACAAACTCACACATACAAGCATTAAGTCAAGAGTAAGGTCAGGGAACCTCTTTTGGCGACGATTCGGCCGTTTTCGGTTGTTTTCGACTCCACTCGGCGTTTGCGCAGGGTCAGGGTTGGGCGGTGATTTCTTTACTTTTTGTTGTAGACGCAACTCTTTTGTGTTGAACTTTTTTTACGTTGAGGCAGGTTTATGTAATGTTTAGGTAGGTTATGTAACTTGTACGTTGTTTATGAGTTTACTTTTTGGATTCGGTTGTAATAATAATGTTTGGCCATTTTAAAAGGACTAGAAACTTGTAATTTGGTCATTTTAGATAATATTTTATTAATAAGTAATTATTTACGTACTTATTTGAATATTTTCAGTAGCGGTTGGTGAGACACTAAGGATGACCTGCCCTGTTCTCTGGACCAAAGTTGACATGGAATATGGAGGATTATTTTGATGCGTATGTGTAAGTATAGCTTTTTTGTTATTGCTGTAGATATTTTCAAGATATTATTGCCGCAGCTGAAATCAGCGTTAATTGGAGTAAGTTTTAAGTTATTTAGTTTGTAGTATATTGTGTTAGCACCTACTGATTAGATATATATATTAAAAAAAAAATCTTATTGCCTAGTGGACACTGAGCGTAAGGTCTTGGGTTCGAATCCTGGGTCGGGCAAAATGTTAGGTTTTTCTTTATATAAATACTTCTGCACTCGCTGAGTTTGGAATTGTCCCCCTAGATGGCAATAGACTCGCCACTGGTAGCTACGTAATTATCAGCAAAATACATCAGGGGTGATGCTACGTTTTAAATGTATAAATCAAGTGTGTATGGGACGAAATAATCTCATACATTAAAGAGCCTACTCTAGTGACGATAATACTGTGAATGTCGGGCGTACTTCGGGCAGTCAGTAAGCGAATCTTCCCGATTAAGCCGGCTAAGGGTTTAATCTTTCACCAAGCCAGCTAAGGCCTTACTCTTCTCATGCCTGTGCTCAGCCGTGGGAGAATTATGAGCTGGATAATTATTTTTATCGTTTTTCATTTTTAGTATATTATCATAGTTATATTATCATACCAAGTTGGCAATCTTCCATAATTTGAATAACGTAAATGTAAAGGCAAAATGAAAAACTGGGTTCTTCGTGAAAGAGTGCTCTTAGTTACTATTTCATCTTCGATAGAACTTTAAAACAGGATATTTTGGAAAAATACAGTTTGATTTGTTCCTATATGTATAACTAGCTTCCGCTCGCGGCATCGCCCGCGTGGTTTACGAACCCGTAAATTTTCCTGGGATAAAAAGTAGCGTAAGTGCTATTCCAGACTATAATCTATCTCTGTGTCAAATTTCATCCAGATCCGTTCAGCCGTTCTGGCGTAAAAGAGTAACAAAGATCCATACATCCTCACAAACTTTCACATGTAATATTAGTAGGATAGTAGGATATTCATTCCTAAAATGTGTTTGTGTGTGAGCGTACACAGGTGATATTTATTGCTAATCTTTGCATTATTTTGCCATATGTTATTAGGTACCTACAGACTATATAAAAATATTTGTGTGTATTTCTGGACGAAAAATAACTCTTACGAATCACTTTTCTAACGAAATGTATTACCGACGAAACGCAATTCTGACGAAACGCAAATCTGACGAAACGCAATTCTGATGAAAAGCTATTCGGACGAAACGCAACTCTGACGAAACGCAAATCCGACGAAATGCAATTCTGACAATATGCAATTCTGACGAACCTCTATTCTGATGATACGCATTTCTCACGATACGCAATTCTGACGATACGCAATTCTGACGAAACGCAATTCTAACGAAACCCTAATCCGATGAAGTACAATTCTGTTGAACATGGCTTCTGGCGATACGCAATTCTGATGATACGCAATTCAGACGATACGCAATTCTGACGAAGCGCAATTCTGACGACACGCAATTCTGATGAAAAGTGATTCGTGCAAAATTTATATTTAATTTCCTTTCCTCCGTGTTGTAAACGTTTGGATATAATTTATACAAATTATACATATAAGAGCCAAATCCAGGTCCATAGGTACCTAAGTTTTAATTATTTAGTTACATAATATCGAGTAAGTTGGTAATCTTCCATAAATTAAATTACATACCTACTTGTAAAGAAACGCTACATAAACGACTCGGTTCTTGGTGTAAGAGAGCTTTTAGATATTATTTCATCTTCGATAGAACTTTAAAATAGGACATTTTGGAAAAATATAGCTTGATTCATCTCTATTTGTATAATATTCATTTCTAAAACGTGTTTGTGTGTGATCGTACCTAAATGTTGTTTATTGCTGATCATTGCATTATTGTAAGAAGAAAGAAAGAAGAATTATGTGTATTTTCAGGACGAAAAATAACTCTTACGAATCGCTCTTCTAACGAAATGCAATACCGACGAAACGCAATTCTGACGAAACGCTATTCTGACGAAACGCAATTCTGACGAAACGCAACTCTAACGAAACGCAAATCCGACGAAATGCAATTCTGACAATATGCAATTCTGACGAACCTCTATTCTGACGATACGCATTTCTCACGATACGCAATTCTGACGATACGCAATTCTGACGAAACGCAATTCTAATGAAACCCTAATCCGATGAAGTGCAATTCTGTTGAACATGGCTTCTGGTGATACGCAATTCAAAGGATACGCAATTCTGACGAAACGCAATTCTGACGACGCGCAATTTGGGCGAAGAGTGATTCGGGCAAAATTTAGATTTTTATTTCCTTTCCTTAATGGTGTTTAAACGTTTGGATATAATTTCTACTTTATTAAATATCCATTGATACCCTTAGGCTCTAGTGAGTACGCAAGTTGAACTAAATCCAATACTAATAATGATCTATCGAAATAATTTTCTTCGTGAAAATAAATGGGGAATTCAATATTTATAAAACCCAGTCAGCAAGTTTCATAGATTGTCCAAGGTGCACCGGAGGCGCATAGGCATTGTCACACGGGGAGACTCGTTCCATGCATTGTGATTTAAGAATGGTAGTTGTGGAACACAAATGACATTAAGAGTTGCCAAATCCTACTATCCTACTAATATTATAAATGTAAAAGTTTGTGAGGATGGATGGATGGATGTTTGATACTCTTTCACGCAAAAACTACTGAAAGGATCTGGATTAAATTTGGTACAGAGATAGATTATAGTCTGGAATAGCACATAGGCTACTTTTTATTCTGGAAAAATGTACGGGTTCGTAAACTACGCAGGCGTATTTTATCATAACTGAAATAGCCTTTTTTAGTTATAACACGTGACCGTTTAATCCTTGGCGAATGGAGATTGAATTCTTGTTGGAGTCTGCGCCCTCAAAGAAGAAAGGAGATAATAAAATTCATTATAGAAGATTGTTTCATTTTGATACCATTATTCCTTCCTTTGTTGTTTTCTGTGTTTATTAGTAAATATAGTACATAATAATAATATAATGATTCAGCACATTACTGTTCTGCTGGGTGCGGACAGAATGAGGGTTAAGTCTTCGTTTCCACACTGCTGGCATGGTGCAGGGTGGCGGACTACACATACACACGCCATCCAGAACGTAATGATATAAGCCTTCTTATTATATTTTTCTTCACCGTTAAAGGAAGTGATACTAAAATTTTGATCCGCACATAATTTTGATAAGTCAGTCCAAGACAGTGTTGGCTAGGTCTAATTCGGATACTTGCTATTGTGATACAGTAGCCTCATAATAATAAAAGCAGCAGGTAGATATTTAAATTATAATCAAGTAACCAATAAATATATACTTCACAAATAACAAACAATTCACAATACACCGCAGAGTCCAATGTAAAGCTAGCATATTATTTTCTTTACAAAAATAGATGTTTCATTGCCCTTAGCAAAAATAACCACCAAATTGGACCCGCTTCGAACAGGTTCCCTTTTTTTTTCAGCTCAGGGTATTAACCGGCCGCCATGTTGAAATTTTTACTTTTTTACAATGCCGAACAAACCACTTGGCTTGCTTGCAAGTGGTCCGCCCGCTGGCGACGCGAAAAATGCTTCGCAGATCGACTAAATAACGTTTTAGTTAAGGAAGCGCGTTATTTGCGGTCGATATTACCTTGCAACTGTTTTTGTTAGAGTTTTTAGGGTTCCTTATGAAGGCTGGTTAAAATCCTTCCTTAGTTAAACTTCTGATAATGTTACAGCCGGTCATTTAATTTTAATTTTTTTTTGTTATTTAAGTACCTAGTACAACAAAACAGATTCCATATCGGCATCAGAAATAGGGTCCAGGTCACCAGTGGTTAGGGGGTCCAGAGAGAGAAATCTCGTATGTAACCTATTATTATTCATATTCACATGATCACAAAATCTAAACTGTCGAAAATCTCAAAAGGGTTCATCTTTTGAGATTTTCGACAGTTTAGAAAAGAAAATTTTCTTTATATTTGTTAGTTAGTATTTAAGTGAAATTAAAAAAGGATTAAATATATATATACGGAATTCTGCGTTACAAAGTAGCATTCACTAGATACACAATATTTTTCAATACACACATCCGAATATGATATGACATTTGGTGGATGTGAGCTGTCAAATTAGCGCGCGTTTTTGTCTTATTGGCGGCCAACCAAAATGGCGGTTAACAATAGTTTTTTATAACCTACTTACAGGTAGTTATCTCGAATGCATCCGTTTATACAATTATCGGTTGTGTATATTAAATTTTTTGTAATTTTGTATTTAAGGTCACTGCTGCTTTATTTATTGGCTGTACTTATCCTACCTAAGTATTAAAAAAAGTTCTGGTCACATAACAATGGTCAGCATTTCAAAAATAAGGATAATGAAATGCACTACAGGAAAATTTGGGTACAAAACTAGGGCCATGGGACAGTATACATTGTACATATTTCTATTAGGGGTAGTGAAATTATTAAAAATTATTATTGTTTAATTATTTATTAGGTTGTACCTAATAAATAATTAAACAATAATAATTCAATATACCTATTTCAAAGTTTCTACTTCTTAGTACAGCCTCTGTTTTGTTTATAATGATACTACCTTTTAGTAATTAATTAATTGTTATTGCCATGGTTACGAACCAGAAGTCGTCAACCCCAGGTTAAATGCAGGAGAAAGGGTGTTTTTACTACAGCAGATACTCAGATAGCTCTAAGCATCGCGCGGTGGACACGACACAGTACACACAGTACAGTCTTTATCAAGACGAACTGATGTTTTTATGGAGGTAATTGCCAAGCTATATCACTGGCTTGTTAGAGCTCTAGAGAACAAAAGAGTACAATCCATCAATGAACCGTCGCGGTTCTTAAAAAGTAAGTATTTCATCTCCAAACCATAGCAGTAGCCGCTTTCCATCCGTTTGTATCACCCGCACGTAAAATTGACTTTTATATCAGTACTATAATTATTTCCTGTTAGGGTTTGATAGACTTTGACAGCCAAAATGGTCGCAGTAATTAAAGTTTCTATCCATAATTATGAGGACTGGCTATCGCAGTTGACGCTGACCAACTAAAACCATTAGTTTTTGGATATCCGAACGGCTTTATGGTTACGACACCTATATAGAAAGTAAGTAATAAGTACTTTTGTAGAAAAGACCAGTAGGTTGGGTTATACAAATAATTTGAACAAAAAAAGAAAACCACTGGTTTTTTTATCTGGAATCAGGATGCGGAGTGTTTTTTTTTTCTCGAAATACGACTTTAGTCGACTGTTTTGAACAGGCTGATACTGCGAATTTTCATAGAGAAAAACCATTGTTGAATCTGAGAATCCAACCCACAAAACGAAAGTCTAGGTCAAATCAGAACAATGTCTGAATATTTCTCTGCTTATTTGAATTAAATATTTTCCATTGAATGTAGTTTTATTGCACCTTTGTCTAGGTATTTAGCAGTCCTTGGTATATTTAGCAGAAGTTCAGCAATAGAAACGTAGGTATATTGCGGTTTCTGTTCTATAGTGAAAATTCCAATTCCAAGGCACAAAATGTATGTGTGCGTGAAATAAAACAATAAAAAATTCAACAAATGAAAGAAATTTATTGTATACAGGTTTTAAATATCCTCGCACATTATTACACCTGCCTAACCAGCCATTTCATTATGATATTTAACGTAAGGTATAAAGATCCTATAGATAAAAGGACATTACATATGAAAAACATTACTTTTCCACTTCAAATCATCCTATTCAAGTTACAGTATAAGTAAGAAACAGTATTTTTTTTACAAACATCGGCTACAATTCCACAATTTCAAATCAACTTTTTTAAGTCGCCTAGCGACGGTTTTGGACGTTTGTTAATTTTTTTTTTATCAAAAATTCAGTCGAATCATCGTAAGCTTAGCTTCCCAATTTTTTTCACCATCCTAAAAATTTGACTAGATTTAATACAATAGTGTTGTGCCAATCACATATTTTTCGCCAATTTTTACGATATCGTTCGTTCATGATATGGGTTCTGAAATAACCTATAAACATCACTTTTCTTACTGAGGAATTGAAAGATATATAATATTTTTATAATTTATAATAAAAATAATTATGAGTCGCTTAAATTAAACTCGAAATCTAATCATCTGTTATGATTTAAACAATAATAATAAAAACTAAAGGAACAAAATAACAAAAATAAAGAGGCGAGTAAGGTATATTGAAAAAAAATATTTCATTAAAACTTGTACTCAATAATTAAATAACAATATTATAATTTGATCTTGTTAGCTCATTTCGCAGTTTATATATTATAAAAAAAACGTGAGCCATTATCGATTCTTTAGGAAATAACAGTTTTATCTAGCTTATACATTGGTCCATTACCTAACTGATTTCATTTTAAATCACAAAAAGAATCCCAATAATAAATTTGCAAAGAAAACATTCTAAGAAAATGTCCCCCAGCAGTGTGATGTAATTTTTTTAAGCGTTTATTCAAAATAAATACATCATGGTAGCAAATACCTGACCTGCTACCGTTTCAATAAATTTATAACATTATAGGTATTTAATATTTCTAAAATTAAATGCTTCTTGTTGTACATAATTTTTATATAAAAAAACACGAATGTGGAACATTCGCGAACTGCGTCTAGCAAGACATTAAAAAAAAAACTTTCATTCAATATTCTATACCTTTCCACGATAATGCTAAATGTCAATAATAATAATAAGTCAATTATTGTAATAATAGTACAATAATTATTAATGTTTAAAAATTAACCATCTAGAAATACATACAAGATGTAAAAGGGAAAACAATTAGTGACGACAATAGGTGATTCTTACATTTATAGAAACTTCGATTTTCAACTATACACAGTTAACCCACGGTGTTTAAGTAGAATACTAAGTATAACATCTCCCGTATGAACAAACAAACACGGCGACACAGTGTATAGTTGGAAAGCGTCACACAAAGTTAGGTACAGTCACACAAACAAACAACTTGTGTCCATAAAATGCTTAGTAAAATAACATTCTGGCAATGTCTTTTACGAGTTACCCGCGAGACCAACGTTTTAAATCCAAAAATCGAATTCTAGAATTCGAAAGTCGAATTTAAAAATTCTATTAACGTTCGCAGATTGATCTTATGAATCTACAAGAGTAGAGGCATCGATACGAGTCGCAATGTCACGGATACTTAAGGTATATTTAATGATTTAATAAAAAAATGCAACTTTCCCTTCATTGTCTTTTGTTCCTGGACCAGTTGAGGACCGTTCAAGACTAACCTAACCCTTACGGAGAATTTATTACATTTACGAAAAAAATTAACAAGAAAATATTAAAGAATTGCTACGGACTACCTATTTAATTGAAAATTACACTACAATATTAACTAAAATTCTTAAACTATGTGGAAAAATGATTGAACAATATACAATAAAAATGATTCACTAATAAACTCAGTGACCTCTTCAATGTAAAAAAAAAAACTGTTGTTTTCAAACTACATACTTGTACCAATGAAATAGACATCCTGATATGACATAACTTTGCATCGCTATTTTGAAATGAGGTATTTGAACAGAGGCAGTTTTTTTATACTTTATATTTTTTTATTGTTTCTCCTTTGGTTTGATGTGATTTGACAACAGCAGTCTTGATCGCTTCATTCTCAAAAAATAATCAACGGAACGAAGATTATTTTAACATTTAACTAGCATTTTACGCTACTTAAGTAAGTTTTTCCATATGCCTCGTCGTGATGATTATTTTTAAGTGTTGCAGAGATCACTGTCAATAACATTTTTAAGTGTTAAGGCGGTGTATACCATTTGTACCGACCGACCCAGTGCCTCAAGCACTCGGCTATTTTCTACTACATATCAGTCGCAACTCTCTTTTTAACCGGGAATAGAACCCCAAACACTTTGCACAAAAACAATGAATGTATAACATCTCAATATAATATGATAATTAATCATATATAAGGTTATTTTATAAAATAAAGCCACTTAAAAATTAACTAACGTTACAAAATAAGATTAAACAACATAATTATTTGTTCCCGATGCAAAAAAATAGTTATATTATTAATTAAAAAAATCTAATAACATTCTAAACGGAATGTTGATTATTATCTAAATTCTCTTTGCAAATTGTCCCATCCTATTTCTGTACAAACTTACACAAAATAACCTTTTGTTTTAAGCTATCAACAAATGTCAGGCATAACACACAGATTCGTGTACGTATTTTTGAGAAAAAAAGTTGTTCGATTTTTAACATTTCAAATTTCGAAATGCGGTCTGGTAGGGCTGTCAACACGACGGTAAATAATCTTATATTTGCTTTCAATATACAAAAGTTTTCATCACTCAGATAAATGCACATAACGTTTATAGATTAACTTTTTTAAGATTAAATGCTAAAAAGACGTCGAAAATTATGCACAGAGAAACAAAAGTGAAAGACATGCTATCGACTAGTTTAAAATTTTGAATATAAAAATTTTTGTTTTTTTTTTTCCTTTTTGTGAGATAGCTTTCGACATTTCGGCATTGGGGATATGTATTTGTTTTTGGATAATGACTTCAAATATCACTTTAATATAATAAATTGTTTTGATTCGGTCCGAGAAGGATAATAGTTACTATAATATTATGTCGAAATGTCGAGTACAATCTCATGTACTTCTATTTTGCACATCACTCGTGGTCTCCGAAGAAAAATGTACGACATTTAATTTTAACTTGTATATAATATAATTATGTATATTTTAATTACATACATAATACAAAGACTTCTTAATTTCCATGAGGCGCACATGTACACATAACTTACAATAAGTATCGTATGATAATTTTATATCCAAATAGTTTTTACCTAAATTTAATTCTGGGAGAGCGTATACATTTTCATCTCGTACTTCATTAATATATTTTTGATTGAACACCAAAAAATTTCACAAATTTGAAGATATCATTTTTTTGAGGATTTTTGGGCTAATTATAATTTTTAAAGTCGACAAGAATATAATAATGATTATCCACATTTTTGTATAGTCGATAAAACATTTAAAACTTGGACCATGAAAAATAAGAATATTATCTTCTTAAGATACAATAATAGTACATAAAATATATAAGTTCACTAGATGTATTTAATGTACGTACGTGTATATAATGATGGGGCCCGGCGGCCCCGCAGGTCGTCAAATGTGATCAAACCGCACTCGTAATACCTAAATATCACATTCAGTAATATGGAAATCCACGTGTTAGCTTAGACACAGTTAAAATTACTATTTTATACAAAATAATAATTGCACATAAGTCCGTACGTAGCTTCGTGTAGGCGAAGCTCCCCTGACCGTAGAGACGCCATTCCTGCCTACAACTAGTGCCCTGCCTCTCGTCACTACGACGCGACAATACCACAACCGCACTACCCGCCAATAGCGCTAATAATTTCATTCAATATATTACCTATCTAATTATAAAAACACCGCACAAAATCTGCAATAGTTCACTTAAAAATCGATAACATTTACACTCATAGCTAGCTTTATAATTAATTTGTTACATTGTTTTTTTTTAATTACTTAAAAATTATTTTAAATAGTTAATTTTATAACGTTAACTTTTGGTTGTCTTTTACTTAAAAACAAGGTCAAAATTTGAGGCTCTCTGGATTTGCGTGAATTTTGGACAACCCTAGCCGCGTCGCTTGTAACGTGCAGTGTCGTTCTACCCTCGAATAGTTCGCTTTCATTTGAATTTAGAAAGATAAAATAAAAGATGGCGACGACGTATCGTTACGAAAGCGACTTGAATTTAGGTATTGAAAACATAGAAGACAGGTATATGTATATAAGTACTCGTGCTAAGGTTTAAAGATAAGTAATTAAGAGTAACGTTACGTTAGATACATTACAACGCGACTGCAAGTCACAACCGACGGCATCCGAATCTCTGTCATGGGACACTAAACACTAATATAATATTGTGATATTGCATTAGTAAAGCTGTGATATATTGAACTGGTTGTGACTTTTAGGTAACTATTGTGATATTTGGTGATAATGTGTCGATGTGGATACGTGTGTGTGAGGACTGTCCGGACTGACCGAGGGAAGCGGAAACATAAAGTGGAGACACTACATACCGATACGAGGAAACTGTCATCGTGCCGACGATGTCGACCCAACAGATGGCAATGCGAGGAGAAGCCTGCGACTAAGTTATTGTCACTACAACAGTATACACGGATAACGCGAGCCTCGGACGACAAACCTCAGCGGGCCGTATTGCACTAGCGTGAGTCGGCGAGCGGGCGGGCCGCCCGGCGGAATGTACTTTACATAATATTATCACAAAGACTGAGGAGATCGGGGCGTCTCGCTGCGCACTAGGCGCGGTCCGGCGGCGCGGCCGGTGGCGGTGGCGGCTCGGCTGGTGGCGCAGGCGGTGGCGTGGGTGTGCCGTTGCGCGGCCGCAGCTTGTCGGCGCGCAGTCGCTGTACCGCCTCGCGCATCTCCGCCGCCAGAGCCTGGTCTGAGCTGTCGAGGCGCGGCCGGCGCGCCGGAGGCTCGTCGCCGTCCGACGTGGGAGGCCGGCGCACTGGCTCACCGCCCGGGGGCGCCGCTAGTCGCTGCAGGAGCGCAGGTCGCTCCAGACTGGACCGGATGATGCCCTCCAGGAACGAGCCGTTGGCGGGCGGAGGCGCTTCTTCACGCAGACGTCGCATCATATGCGATGCGTACAAGTCCGGTGCTGGAGGCGGAGGAAATCCGCTGCCTGGCCAGAACGGGTAGCCGGGAGGATAGCCTGGTGCTTCTGGCCCGTTCAGTCCATTGGAAAACGGCTTTGTTGGTGGTTTCGGTGGTTGAGGCTTCGGCGGTTGCGGCTTAGCATCCTGGGGAGGCTTGGGCTCTCGTTTCCGCGGCCGCATAAGGTGTCGTTCTTTGACCTTATACTCAAGCGTGGAGTGTGGCACGCCGTAGTACGAGCCAGCACGGTGCACCGACATCTCGCCTCGCTGCACCGCCTTCACGGCTTCCACGAGGCTGTCACGGTCATAGTTTCTGTATTTGCCACGCTTGGGTCGCGTACCCTTGCCGCCGGCGGCTGGTTGACCGTTGTTGTTTGGTGCGGCCTTGGAGTTGCCAGGTGCAGGGTAGCGTTGATTATCTGGTGGCGTTTTTATAACGGAGACGTGCCGGTCGGGTCCTCGCGCATATAAAAGATCACCCGGTTGGTGATGAGGCCTGTCTAGTGGTTGCTGGAACTTCTGGCTGATGCTCTTGGCGATGACGTCGCTAAGAGACGTAAAGAGGTGTTGGGTTGAGGGGGGGTCAGCAAACACCGAGGGCGGGAGAAGCAGTTGTGAAGGTGCTTTGAGCGAGGCCTGCGTTGGAATCATTGGGGTGATAGGCGCGATTGGGGTTTGGACTTGCCCAGCGGGGGAGGGACTCTTATCGTCGGGCGGGGGGAATGTTGGTATTTTGAGGATGACCGAAGGGGGCGAGTCGGGGCGGTCGGCATCGCTGTCATTTTCTGAATCAGCGTGGTCGATGACGGTGCCAAACTTGTTGAGTTTGTTGCGCAGGGTGGAGCGCGGTATACCGTAGATCATGGCGGCTCGTCTGGTGCCCAGCCTGCCTGACTGTATGTCACGCACGGCAGACTGCAGCTCATCGTCAGTGTATGCTCGACGACCAGAACTATTGCTAGCGCTCTCTAGAACTGCTCGTTTCAATCTGTAACAATAACAACATGACGTTATGATAATCGACATATACATGAAAAATTATTAATATTGTAACTAATCTTCAGTCGCGTTTCATAAGCCTGGACATTCCTTTCCCCAGCAACTTAGACTGGAATTCCAAGTGAAATTATTTATTTCCCAATTAGGATTTTTCAATCACTTTTACATGTCTTTTTTTAAACTAGGTGGCGTCGGCATTTCCTATGACTATGTATGCCTGAGAAAAAAGGCCGACACAAACTCAGGGGTCAAGCTCTATGTTAATTTTATTTTGCTGAACGCAATGATCATACGAAATTACCCAGTTTGAAGATACAAATATATTAAAAGCTTTTCAAAATCTATTATTTCTAGACAGATGTAGGTACTATATAACAGTTGCCTGTCACAAGATGGATGATCACGTTCAGGCAAGTTGAAAGGTTGTCCCGTCAACCATGACAACTTGATAATATTAACATTAATACATTTTCATCCAAAAAGAATTCAAAAGAGTGTAAACGCTGTGCTGAATATGCAACGGGATGAATCAATAAACTTTGCATACTAAACGAAACTCAGACACAAAAGCTAAAGACCGGTTTAACTTTTTGTTCTTTGCATTCCTTCGAAAGTGAAATAATTCATTCGTCAGTCACATCCTTAGCGGTGAAGCGAGTCATTGATACGTTGATGACGTCACAGACACTGACAATAAATGACTCATGAACTCGGACTGGTCAATGGCCTACAATCGTCTAAATTCAATATTTCAAAACCGTACGTCGCCGTTTTAATCCGAGATAACGCGAAATGCGAAATATTTACTCTCGGTCTCGCCGATAACGGACTACTATGAATGCATCTTTATCATATTCCCTACGGTCGTACACTAAACGAAATTCAGCTTTAGTACCTTTTAATAGAGTATAAAATTTATTGGGAGCAACTGTCGTCTTCGGTTTCATCTTGAATTGTGCTTTCTTATTTTTCGAGAAGGGTTTCAGATGAGTTTGTGTCGTGTTTATAGAGGGTAGGGTGTGTTTTTGCTTGGCTGTGGTGCTTCGAGGATGCAAGGTCGATGCACCAACAGACTATCGGTGCATTTTTATTTGTTTTGGCGAGTCATGCGACCCAGATCGCAGTCCCAGAGAATGAATTTATTCAGTTATCGATTCGCTATTGTGTACCTATAATATCGGTTCGGACTGTGTTTTTATGCGTATATCTAGACTCAATTATAAGTTTAATAACTTTGTTTTAAGAGTTTATTAGCGAAGGCAATGACATTTTTACGTTGAGTTATAATTATATTATTGTATTGTGCTGTATCATGTACCATTTCTTTGATGGGCTGGCAGCTTCATAACTACTATGTATATCAGTCGACCTGTGAGGTTAAGCAGTGATTTCAGTCAGTACCTTGGATGGGAGACCGTTTTTGACACTTAGAGATCGCTGCCTCGGAAAGAACGTTACACAATTGATTTAGGGTTTCATACGAATACCTATGGCAGTCGTCTCGGAAGTCAGCAGCCAAAAAATCTGACAACCGGTCTGACATTAGGATATCAGTTTCTCCCGGTAATTGTACGACGGAGGTTAGATAGCAGTTGTTCCGTGTAACATAGTGATATTCAGCCGCATCTGGTTAGACTGGAACCCGCACCGGGTATAATTGAAATATCGCTAAGCAGGTGATGGCTGTATATAGTTTTTAAAACGTTAGTGTCTAGATATATCCCCGTCAGAATATCTGTTGAAATACCTGCATATCCAAAAATGATATTCAAAAATTATCTTTCGTCAATGAATGCATTCGCTTCACGTAGAAACAATTGAATATAGATGACTTTCTCAATGTATCAGAATGTTCTTTAACTGCTATTTAAGTTCTCCGTTCAGAGAACAGCACTCCATATCTTCCCATGAATGTCTTAGAGGCAGTAAGTGATTGTAACAGGTGGCAGAGAAGCTGATTCCACTTGGCTACTGATAAGATCGTACACCGCGGAAACCGGCTCTCCCGGTTGCGGCCGCTAGATGGCAGTTGCGTCGCGTAAAATCAGTGATTACTGTAAAAGTTATATGGACTAGCTCTGCCTATCAGGCAGTTTTAAAGCAGAATGATATACAAGAGATCTTTTATGGTCTGTGCGTCTGTGTAAATCTTTGCTTTTGCGTTAGGAAATTTGATAAATTAATATCGGTTGCGCAAATGATACTTACAAGGAAACTTTATGAGAATGTATTAATTACCTGTAGAAATATCAACCGTAGATTTCAAAAAATAATATGGCTTGGCTCGTAAAATAAAATAATATTTGCTAATATTAAATAACATTCCCTGAACTTTTAAATCATAAAAAGGAAATACCGGTCATATATTCCTTTTACGAATAAGATAACGGTCCGCCATAATATTGCCCTGGCAACATCATGTAGTTTCCCCAAATTCAATCCCCTCATATCTTATCAATCCTAACTATTTCACACATTTTAATAGCTTCATCAAAAGAACAAAGCAAATTGGACGCAAAACAAAACAATATTTTAAACTGCGCATTAAAAACAAGGAACCAAACAAGCACTTGGACTTATCATAAAAAGTAAAGAATTTCAATTTCATCACGACGCATGAATCAGCAAATAATAAAACTCTTTGAGCGCGTAGGGCTTGCGATAAACTGGCTGTGCCTTTCGCAATGTTGTTCAAGCTAAAGTAGAGCATTGACATTGCCGCAGATATGGGTTCCTTGACTTTGAATCTATGCTGCTAACTGACGGCTGTCAATCGTAAATTTATTTTTAAAAGGGGAGGCGAGATTCGTATTATTTCGACAGCCAAAGTATGAATTAAAAAGGTCGGACTGCTCAGTCTCGAATATTTTTAAGACATTTTAAATAAAGTACGTTTCCTGATTTTACTTTGTTTTTGAACAGGCTGCGAAGGTCAGCTTTGTTTAAAAATACTTATCTGTCACTCTTTAGCACGTGCTTTGGATAATGAATGTGCGTCGAGATTCAGATTCGAGTTTCATTTCTTTTCTCGATCTTGAGGGTTTGTGATATATCGCGCAAGAACTGATATTCGGGAAAAGCGGTAATAGAATATCTATAACGATAAATGCTAAGTAAACCGCTTTGTCTCATGCTATAAGCTGCATTTACCGGACAATATGCTAATCTCTCAGATGCTACTGAAAATTTTCTTACAAAATTAAAATTAATGATCTGACACAAAAATCGAACCCTGGAGCTCACGTTTGGCAGTGCTTGCAACTATTGAAACAACGAGGCAATAAGGGCGATGAAAATGAACTCCATAAAAACTGAAAGCTTCTACAGCCTACACGTGTATGATAACACCCATCAAAATAATTGAATCCGAGACAAAATACAACAGTCCACAAATTACCAATAGCATATTATTTTTAATGAACAATGTCGTGATAAAATGGCGTCAAATGAACATCTGTGAACGCAATGATGGCGTTAGCTGTCAAAAGTTCATCGACCCCGCGTCGATCGTTCAAAGTTTCGTATTTTAATGGGTGCGTTCACATTACTATTGTTTGTGTTATCCAAGTCGGTTTCAATAGGAAGTAAGATTATTACGCGTCCGTTGCGAATGTTTCGATCGTGTTATGACCAATGGTGCTGTGGCGGTGGCGTGAAGAATTGTTAATGCTACACGCCGCTGTAAAGTGCGGGCTAGATTTTTAGATGAGATTTTTAGTTTGAATCGTTTGTCGTCTCTATAGAATTGGTTCAGCACATTAAGTAACACGGTGGTCCTTTTCTCATTCCCATTTCTTTCCTGTATCTTAGAATTGTTTAAATTCCTTAAAGGATGTTTACAGGCGCAATGCACAGGCTGTATTGTTTTTGTTTCCGAAAACCACGCAGTCAAAAAGTTTAAATTTTATGTTGCATCTACAGGGTGCGGAAATGTCATTCATTTTTTTAAGGACTTGCTAATGTGTTTAACAGACAGACAGAAATTATTTCCTATATCGATTTTGTTACCGAATCTGAACCGCTCCTGAAAATGCAGTTACCCTAAAAAACCTGTATTATTACTTGAGGAATCGATAAAAAAGATGGCTGAACGGTCGTATCTTTGCCTCCCTCTTAAAAAATAAGCAATGAAGAAACGTGCAGACATTAATCTACTTACGAGCGTTGCTCGCATCCGATCCTTAATTGGAATTGAAAATATTTCTTTATTTTCAGTATTCTGGACATTTTATTCGTGTATCCAACTATCAATTTGGCGATGCTTTGCTACGGTGGCTGGCTGGAAACGACCAGCCTTCCTATCTTAAGGTTTGAATATGTTCAGGGGGATGGCCAGCAAGACTCTACTTGACCCTAAAAGCCCTGAAACGCTTCTCGTATGAAATAGATCTTGATTAAAACCTAGCAAAATAAGGTACCTTATAATATGTTCAGTGCATTTCATTTAATCAAACTGTTCTCTTTCTGTGCTTCTTACTGAATTCTACTCTGCTGGCTCTTCTCGTTTCTTTATTTGAAGTTGCCATATCTTTATATCAAATCAAAGTCAACGTATTTTTTAATATTCAAATCTGGACTTTTTCAAAACGTTGAGATTCTATATACATACATACGTATCAACAGACTTCTACATAATCATGTAGTTTTTCTTTAATTCCTTGACCAGACCATGGAAAAAGCTTCTACACATAAAACTAATTGTAGACATCAAAGTGACCGATTAGTTAAGGCTTTTATCACTTTAATCTAGGTAATCGCGCTAAATTGGATTACACATTAGCCGCTGGCCTTAATTTAAT
Source organism: Shargacucullia verbasci (assembly GCA_947562105.1). Lineage (NCBI taxonomy): Eukaryota > Metazoa > Arthropoda > Insecta > Lepidoptera > Noctuidae > Shargacucullia > Shargacucullia verbasci. The sequence continues at coordinate 2,728,693 of OX387302.1, read as the reverse complement.
GCAAATGTGCGTTTAGTAGCGTTGTATGTACACAACCTAATTTTACTTGACCGTTTATGGAACGAATTATTTTGTTTCTGTAATTTAATTTGATTGATAAGCTTTGTCACAAAAGTTGGTAACTCAGAAATTCACGTGAAATAGATCATATTGTCCCAAATAGGTATGTCCCAAATAGTGACTACGGATACATAAGAATACATGGTAATATAAATTGTATAATTTCAATCACTATTTTTTCTAGAAGTGTTTATATCTTTTTGGGCCGACTAAAATCTACCCTTACTTATTTACCTATTGCTTTCAGGACAATAAATCGTAGCTGAATATACAATACAACATTATTTTTTAGTATTTAGTGCCTTAAGAGGCATTTCACAGACGACAGACCATCTGCGGTGGACTTGTCTGTATAAAATACCTAATAGATAGAGAAATTAATGGACTAATGTATACGAATTTAATGGTTTTTGAATGTCCCGATGACGTTTGTGGAAATTCTTCGTACACTTTCGTTTCTTAAGGCTTTAGATACTACTTTCATACAGTTTGACTTTTCACAATCAACGAGTGAAGACGACTTGACGATTTCAGGTTTCGGCGCTCGTTAAGGCTCGTTAAAGCGATATTGTGATTTCCTTAGAAAATATTACAGTTTATGGCCTGTCAAAATAGTGGAGAGGTTCTCTTACCTGTTATCCAAGAGCTTGGCGTCAGGAGGTGGTGTGCCACTTGTGCTGGAGGTAGACTTAGCGCTCAAGTCGAGCGGCTGCTCAGCAAGGTTGGGTGATGATGACGCCGGCGCCTTTTCACCCACTTCTGGTAGCCTGGGAAGAAAAATTTGAATTAGTTTCAGAACATCCTGGGGAGCTACCGCATATTCAAGACGTAAGTAGAAGTCTTACAAAAAAAAAAGTTTAATAGATAACTATCAGTCTTCACGTCTTCTCTGACTTGCCGGTCTCTTCTCCATAGGACCCACCCACTTTGGAACCGTGCGCCTAGATTCATAACGTTTTAAAAGTGCCTGCAAAGGCCCATTTGAAATAAAAAACTTTGACTTTGACTTGATTGAGGTAGTCTCGCATTGACTTATGATTTAAGGTAAGTACTAAGGTTTTCGAAAAGTACATAAGTTTTAAGAATGTTAGTTTGTCTTGGGAAGGGTTGAACCCTGTTGCCATGCGGCCTACAGACCTACTAAAATCCACATAAAAAAATCAAAAACAGTGTCCGTTTCGTCGTATCATCCGTATGATTATCCATATAAATCCATATAAAATTACCTCCAAGAATAATACATGTCATAACTAATACACAAATCGTAGGGTCTCCAGAGCATGATAATAATTTATCCAAAATATTTCCAAATAAAATTGCACTTGTTGACACAGTTTCACACGATGCAGTCGGTGTTAAATTCGGTGCTCATTATAATATTGTTATTGGTGTACGCGATCTTTTAATGGAAAATATGAAGGGTTATTCTACAACTTCACGTTTGATAATGAAACGATGGGAGGTGATATTAAAAATTTTAAACATCATGCACGATGAGTTAGCACTAAAAAAAAACTATATCTGAATCCTTTTATATTTCTTACAATTAAAAAATAGGTATAAAACACTAAAATCTTGAGACTGACAAAAATCAATCAATTTTTGAGCACAAAAATTTTAATCCTAGTGTTAATTGAAAATATTTTTACATGAAATATTATATTGAAAACCAATTGATGCGTGCGTTCATGATTTTATTTCCGTACTCAAATAAATTTCAATGCCTTCATTTTCGGAGAGTCAATGGCCACTCAACTGCTGGTTCAGTAACACCTTGGTATTGGTAAAATAATTATATTTTTAAAGTACCGGTGATTCTTTTGGTAGGTAATTTATATTGGAACTTTCGTCTATATTAATTTTATGAAACAGTGAATAACTTAGTCGGTCGATGGTTTAGTTTATTTGCTTTTGTATATAAATTAATTTACTTCCTATCCTATCCTACTTCCTACTTATATTATAAATGTGAAAGTTTGTGAGGATGGATGGATGGATCTTTGTTACTGTTTCACGCCAGAACGGCTGAACAGATCTGGATGAAATTTGGCAGATCGGCAGAGATAGATTATAGTCTGGATCTGAAAATTTACGGGTTCGTAAACCACCCGGGCGAAGCTGCGCGCGGAAGCTAGTATAAAATATATCTAGAAAGTTAAAACATAACACTATTAATAATTAAAACGAATTTCGCTGAATCATTAATGACAACTAATTTCAAGCACTTTGCTTTAAGATTGATTACTTGAATATTAATCTAGCGAACATTTCAGATCTAAAATATTCATCACAATTTTCTTCAAAACTAAAATTAAGACCAGAATCGCCCTGCAGTCTATGAATTGCAATATTGTCTCAGCTTATTTTTAACAAACAGCAAAGGTACACAATTAAAAATTCCTATTAAGGCATGTCATTTGCTCAGCTGCACTCAAATGTAAGTGAAACGCAGGCTTTTGTTGTAAAATTTACATAATTTTCATAAATATGTCACAATAAATATTTTTTTTTATTCACGCCGCATTTTAGGTTAATGACAGCAGAGGTAGGATAACCTGAACATGGTTGTTTTATAATGTCACTTACGTAAAAAGGCAAATAGATAACGGTGTGAAAGTCAAATTCATGTCATTCTATATCTATATATTTTAATCTGTGGCCCTACTCTCAAAAGTGATTCCAATCGATCGGTATTAGATTCAAATTGTAGACAAACTTATTTGGGACTGTGTCCTACATTACACTGCCAAAGCTTTTTGAGAACATAATCTGAGAAAATCTGAATTTAAAAGAGTAACCACGGAGATTATTGCTCCATAGAGAATCAGCACTGAACCATGGCGACTAGAGTTCGACAATTCTTAAATACATACCTGCAATTGGTTTATTTACTCCGTTACCCTCGGCAGATTTATTTTGGGATCAAAATAGTTATTCAATGTTAAGGAATCCTACACGATTAATGATCAATATTCGTGAGCTATAATAACATTAGGAGTTCAGAATCGTGATATTAAATCATATCTCAAATCTTCAATAAAGATATTGAATGATACTAATGCTCCAAATGGTGCTTGAACATATTTATGACGTAAATAATATCATGTTTGCGAGCCATCATCATCATCAGCCAAATAAAGGGCTTTCACAGGTGATGGGGCCACCTATTACTGCGGGTCTGCAGATACCCTGTAAAAACATCTGTCAGCAAAAACATTTGGGGCATAGTTTGTCCTCGATGTTTTCTTCTAGCTTCGCAAAACAATATAAAAATAAGGTCAATTTAAGGAAATGTTTAGAAATAAGCAACATGTTTGCTTCCAGTACGGATTCATCAGAGTATAATACTTTTTAGAACCTCAACGATCAATCGAAACGGGATGGAAATCTACTTGAAGAAATAGTTCAAAAGATATTCGTGTCTTCGTGGGCCACTTTTCTATTATTATATAGAACAGCAATATTAAAATAATCTTGGTTCTACCAAGTGAAAGGCACCTAAATCATAATCTTTTGAGTTAAAGCTTTCGTCAGAACCTCCATATCGTACCGTGGTAGAAAACTTTTCAAGTTGTGGATATTCCTGGCCATCACTTTGTCGTTTACACCCAGATCAATGCCGCCATAATTATACCTAAAAATTAAGCTGTTTTTATGGACAACATTCAAAAACTATGAACAAGTGTGTCTTTATCATAATTCATTACATTATTTGCGTAGTTTTTCAGTAATATTTGCTTATCCATTCGACCTACAGCCACATTTCGACCTTTAGCGTCCTGTTTGCAAAATTATAATTATGTATTTGTTTTAACAAAGTACTTATGAATCACCCTTTGTACTATTCATGTACGTCGCTATTGTTAGGCGGTATTTATCAAAATAAATTCATTTATTTTGTTTATTTTTAAAGGGTTAATCAGGTCACAGTTGCTTTGCGAAGAGGCAAATCAACAAGAAGTCGGTTAAAAATACGTATGTGTCGCACATGACTTGACTAGGTGAAGAAAGAGAGTTCTGATATGTCTGAATAGTTATAGAGATCTCGTTAGAGTTCCCGAGGGCCACCATCAGGTGACAGAGTGGACCACTCTGGTGAGTATAACTTACAAGAGTCTGACACACCGCTTCGTGTATCCCAGACAGAGATTATTCCATGAGGATTCTAACCACGTAAAATAAAAAAACAAAAAAAAAAGAATGGCGCGTCTACTTATTCTATCATTTCCATACAACCGATGCATTTATCGTGCTGTTAATATTAATTAATAGGTACTAAAAAGTACTCTTTAATAAGTATTAAAATAATTGCAAGTGTCATGGCCGTCTAATTTCAAATGATTATGTCTGGCATTACATACTTATACATAACTGCAATAACCCTTTATTAACTATGAGTCACACTAACACTATTATAATTATCTAACAATGACAAGAGCGCCTTGAACTGTGCTGATCCACTTTTGAAACTGTCATAATTGTATATGGGATTATTGTTTTAAGGATAAGGAGTTTCGGATTGTGCCCAGTCTCAATATGGGAAATGTGAGTGTACAACAAGACACTCCTGCGTAACGTTATAGGAATTAAGAGCGTGATGGATGTGATGTCTGTAATGAAATCCATGTACATTCAGCAATAAGAGTAGTTCGTATCATTGAAACTTTTATTTTGAAATTGAATTTCCATTTCTCTTAATTACGGAATTGTATTTTTTCGACTAATATAATGTTTAATTTAAAAAATAATTATCTTCCATGTAAATTTATTAACAAAATTAAATTGCGTACCAAAAATCACGACATACATATGTACAGTAATTACCATTTTTAAGCATCCGTTTTTAGCCAAAACTGTTCCATTCTCATAGAAACCGTCCACTGAAAACGATCCCATTCTGCAACACAAACTAAATCAATGTTCTCCATTCGAAACATTTCCATTGTGTTCACAGTAGCACAATGTCTTTGCCATGAATTTCCATCCAAAGCAACTTGTGGGCATTTTAACGTCTCGATATAATGAAAGGGGAAACATTGTCGAACTGAACAGGTGCCGGGAGTTGTGAGGAACGGAAATAATACGATATGGTAACGATATTCTAATGTTTTGTTGTCTCGAGTTTGTATAATCTTGGTTGATGATTTGTAATGTTTGGGTACGGTAAAAGTTTAATATCAGAAATTAGTATTGATATTGTCAAAATAATTTGATATTCATTTGATTAATTTTTGTACATTATATACAAACACAAATATGTTTATTGCTTGAACTGTGTATATAGGTGTTAAACGAAATTTGGTATCAACAGCCTACCCAATCGGGTGTACAAATAGAAGCTAAAAGAAAAAAATTCTAACACTTCAAAACGACCGACTCGGAATACACTCAATTAATATTTGGCAAAATATTCGTTCATAGTATAAAATACATTTTTAATTAATCACCTTTTCAAAACTTTCTTAAAAAAAGATATACAATCATGTTTATTTTTAATCGACAAGAATCGAAGTGTTTACTTATCATGATGACTTCTTGAATGGTGACCATTTTTGACACATGGAGACACCTCCGTAAAACAATTGGTCCCGTGTGTCATGCGAATACCTATGGCAGTAATTACGAGAGTGAGCTGGAGATCCCGAGAACCGATCTAACATTAAATATTTGAAAAGCTACAGAAAACCAACATATCGTAATATTCTCGTTCCCCGCATAGTGCATCGAATCCGTGTCGTCTAGTAACCTATACAGAGCTTTGTGAGAGACGTGTCCGCCTCACAAACACCTTGGCGTGATGTTATTGTGTGAATTCTTAGAAGATGTATGCGAGATACTGAATTTGTGGCCATTGATTTGTGTTTTAGCTGTAATAGATAGAAAAGACGCGCTTGACACATGCTTAGGACGGTTGACAATTTTGTTTCTCGAAGTCGGTAATGCATTATCTAGTTCCATGGAATCGGGGGTGAGCCAATTGACGGTTACTACAGAGAGTTTCTTAACAAAAAATTCAAATAACCCTTTGTCCAAACGAGAAATCAATTATCCAGTACTCGCGCTCATTAGCCGATTTCGACCACTAGACCAATGCATTGGTCCATTGCAATGGAGCATCCAAAGGATTATAATACTAGGATGGTTGACTGTTCTATAACCATCGAGACGGCAGCTATACCAGTAGTCTTGGTCTTTAAATAAAGAAATTAATTAGGAATATCATGGCGGCGATAAAAAAATTCACATCCTTCACAAGCTATCTATATTTTATTTTGAAATAGTTTAGATACTATGAACTGATATTCAGCCCATCACTGTCTCACTGCTGGGGATGAGAAGGGTTAGGCCTTAGTCCACCACGCTGGCCCGGTGGGGGTTGGCGAACTACACACATCATCGAGAACTTTATGGAGCCCTTTCAGGTGCAGATTTCCTGACGATGTTTTCCTTCACCGTTAACACAAGTGATAATCAAATTCTGATCCGCACATTAATCCGAAAAATCAGAGGTGCGGGCCGGGTTTCAACTCAGATACTCTTGCATGGAAGGCAAGCGTTTAACCACTAATCTATCGCTACTTACATTAATGACTATAACTGATATTAAAATCCTAACTAATTGCTTTAAGATGCTAGATGGCACTACGTGTGAACCGAAAAAATGCACGGGTTCGTAATCAATGCGGGCGAAGCCGCGGGCGGAAGCTAGTTAAATAATAAATTGAAATGCATACTATTTTAATTGATTTACCTCACTAAACTAATCTATCGTAAGTAGCAGTCTTCAGTAATAAGACGGTCTCAATATCTCGGTATAATACCGTTTAAATCTCGTTCTTAGAATACCACCATAAAGGTTTCCAGTCTAGGCCAGTCGCACAAAGCTGCCGTGATGTCATTGTGCGTCTTCGAGACGTGTGTCGATACTGAATTTCTGTGACACTTTGCCCATTGATCTGTTATGTTGATATTTTAGCTGCGATTCCGAGTAAAATGGGAAAATACTAACAGGTTTTTGGGTGATTTTGTGTAAATTACTGCATTAATCTGAGACTGAACTGCCTCATTGGTCTATTCCGAAGTTCGACTGCTAAGCTTCAGGTCCTGGGTTCGATTCCCGGGTCAGGCAAAGTATTATTAGGTTTTTCTGAATGGTCATATTGATAAGTCGCAGTAAAAGGCTAGAGTTTGGCATGGTGCCCGTTAGATGGCAATAGGCTCGCCCTCTATTACATGGGACTCAATAACGGGATCGGTGAAATGTGGGTATACAATAGTACACCTCTGCCTAACCCTTTGGGGAATACAGGGGAATATATATGGAATATTGGGGGATAGCTAGGTATGCTATCTTCAGATGTACGGCATGGCATTAGACGACACGGTTGGCTCAATGGTTGAGAGATCGACTGCTGGGCTACGGGTCGCGGGTTCGTTTCCCGCCCTGAACAAATATTTGTATGATATACAGATAGTTGTTTCGGGTTTGGATGTATGTCTATGTGGATATTTGTGTTTGTAAACGCATCTACGATACAGGTAAATCCTGTAGTGGGGTATACTCCTAGAGTGGGGCAAAGTTTTCTTCTTTTTTTAAAAGAAACATTCTTCTTTTTCACACAATCCATCCATCTTCTTTTTGGTTCTCCTCTTATAACACATTCATACTTAAAAAATCCTCTATAACATGCTTCTAATCATAACACAAATAATCCTCTTTAATCCAAAAATGCAACCAAACACGCCACATCTTTAAAATCTGTTTATTCAGTCAAAGGAATGAATCTCGCTGCAGAAGCGACGGGAACTCGGATTGTCGGAGGCACATCCGTTGTAGATGTAGGTGTTTGTGGCTTTTTACACACCACGAAGGGGCTTAGATTCGTCTTGTGGGTAGGTAGGGATGGTAGGTGGTGGAGAAAATTAGATTTTGAAGAGAAAGGAATAAAATCTATTTATCCAATAACAACCCAGCCAACTCTATCCAGATGTAGTGACGACACGGTTGGCGCAGTGGCTAAGCGATTAGCTTTCTGCGCTACTTGTCGCGGGTTCGATCCCCGCACGGAACAAATATTTGTATGATCTACAGATAGCTGTTTCGGGTCTGGTTGTGTGTGCATGTGACATGTATGTTTGTAAACTGTACCCACGATACAGGAGAAAGCCTAGTGTGGGGTAAAAAAAAAATGGTTGGTGCAGTTGTTGAATTATCGACAGCTACGCTACGTGTCGCGGGTTCGATTGCCGCGCGGAACAAAATATATTTGTATTTACTACTGATAGCTTTTCCGGGTTTGGGTGTATGTCTATGTGAATATTTGTGTTTGTCAATGTACTCATGATACAGGAATTTTTCAAAGGTCCCGGGCAACTTTTTTAGAAAGGTAAAAAGGAAAAGAATGGGATTTATTGGCTTAAACTTTTCTAGCAAAAGCTGAATACCTACTAATTGTTTTCAACAATAGATGAGACGATTTCTGCGGTGCGCAGTTTTTTGTATAGCCCAATTTGAGGATGACTGGAGGTATCTCTACAGGTACAAATGACTCTACAGGTACTAATTGGTAGTAAAGAGTGACAACACCTCCCAGTGTCACTCACATCGGTCTATGAGACCCAGTTTCAACTGTAACTAACCTTTAAGATAGGTACAGTGTGCAAAAACAGTAGATGATCAAATTGTTATAAGATTTTTTATTAAAGAATTTATTATTGTATCCCTACTATCACAATTACTTCCCCAGTGCTGGGCAAGGGTCTCTTCTCAGAATGAGAAGAAGCGTTAATCCACCATGCTGGCCCGGTGAGGGTTAGCGGACTACACACACCATCAAGAACTTTATGGAGCTCTCTCAGGTGTTCAGGTTTCCTCCTGATGTTTTTCCTTCACCGTAAACGCAGATTACGATCAAATTCTGATCCGCACACGATTCCGAAAAGTCAGAGGTGTATCGAGTTTGAATTCAAAACCCTGAAATTCAGAACTCCTGCTTGGAAGGCAAGCATTCAACCGCTAGGCTACGATATTATAATTTCAGAATAACGAAAAGTTCACCTGGTTATATCGTTGTTAATACTATTCACCACACAAAGGAACCTTGTGCTAAACGAATACCTATTAGAATATTCTGTACAACATTCTGTATCAGGTGCAGCTTCAAGGTTGACAATTTGTAATTTAAATGCGTTTAGTTGAATTTGCACCGCTACCATTGTGGACGCATCTCCGCGTGAGGAGTGACGTCACGACATTCAAACGTTCGTTTATGGGTATTCCATATTCAAATGTTTGTTATGGTTATTAGTAATGAGTTTTGTTTTGTTGGAAACCATTTTGAACATCAATCGCCCAATGGCTAAGAGGTCGGATTGTGCACGAGGGATTGTGAGTTTGATCCCTACTTCAATCATAAGCATTTGTACACACATTTTGCCATTATAAGTCTTAATCAATGTCATCTACCATGCACAATTCTGCATTCTGGGTTACTGAGAATCTCCAAAAGAACTCCCTTATTGACACGTTGCCCTAACTGAAACGCTTACGCTTCACGCTTAGGTACAACCGCGTTTCCGCCCACTAGTCCTTTCCAGATTTTCCTGCGCATATACACCTATAAAACGGTTTTTTTTATAACAAAATACAGGTACTAAACGGTAAAGAAACAGACACAAAACCCGACTAACAGGATCCTAGTTATCTGAATATGAATGGATCCGATCTATTCGTGATTTCAAATCTTTTATTCATTTATGGATCGCTAATGAAAATTGAATAGCAGATATATGAGCGTACAATATTTCAATGTCGAACTGCAGAATAAAAATGCTATATATCAAGCTGGTTTTCTGAAATAAGATACTCTTTCTCTTCTCTAAACCGCTTGCTTTAGGTTCATTAGTCTAGTGGTCGCAAGCGCGGCTGGTGAGCGTGAGGTACTGGATTTAGTACCCTGGTGGGGCAAAGTTTTATTAAGAACTAGATTTTGCCCGCGGCTTTGCCCGCTTGGAGGTCGGAAAATGACCGAAGAAAATAAAATTATTCCACAAAAACGTATTACCGGGGTAAAAAAGCGATAATCCAGGACATGGTTTTTCTTTATGCTAAGTTTTATCTAAATCTGTTCAACGGTTTTCACGTGATTCAGTAACAAACATCTCCACAAACTTTCATATTTATAATATTAGTAAGTTTTTTTTTTTAAGTAAATACCATATCATATTGCTTAAGCATTATTGGTTTTATTTAGTTTTGCATCGGTAGCCAAAGATATTAGCCCATTTGTGGATATTTGCTAGTATTTTTTTTAGAAAAAGTAAGACTGTATCAGATTATGCGTAGATTTAGCCTGAAGCCTCAAACCGCAAGGGCCAGAGTTCACAGGCTATCATCATATTCTCTACCAAAGAATAGGCCATTGAATCGCTTATTGTTTAACAAAATCTCCATTCTACCGTACTAATATTTCGCCTTAAACTTTATTTCAATGCCGTTAGAATGGTGCCACTATTCATCATGCAGCGTATAATTTTGCTCATCGTAAATCCTATGGGCCAGCCTTGTGCTCCCTTAATATTTGCTCACTTAGAGTAAATCGTCCATATTGAGGTTAAGGTGTTCCTATTGTTGATTTTTCTTTGAATTAAATAGTTAAAATTGTTACATACATCATGATTTATGGTTACGATCGTTGATGGGTTGAACAGAGTTACAATTATGGGTACAACATCATTTGAACGTCTAGCATTATTATGAGGGCAAAAGTAAACTATTATTATCTTGTGATCTAACTGGTATTTTTGCACTATGGTATACAGTATTTTTTGTGTAGGTATATCAATTTTATACTTCATTTACAAAAATAAATAACTCGGAGATTTTGGTAAGGATGTATTGCAAATAAGAAAACGAAGTGTTTGCTTTCGAAAGAATTCATCACAGTATAAATCTTTAATGAATCTTATCGGTCAATCAAGATGCGCAGAGAAACTCTTCTTCAAGAAATGGCTCAGAAGATGTTCGTACTTTGTACATATTTAGCGATGCGACGAACCCCGAAATATGCGGAACCAATGCCAAAACGATGAACAAAATAATTTAGGTATTAACACACGTATTTTGGAAATAACTTCAAGATCAGGATTGAAAGTGTCATTATATATATACAATATTTCTTCCATGCACTACGCGTGAGATGTCCATTATTATAACTCCACCATTATAAGTCCATTACCAAATTTCACAAAAGTCTTTTAAAGATCGTTAGTTTCAGCTCTCATACCAGTCATAAAAGTAACTTTTTTTACTATTGTGAACTTGACTCACCTGTCGGTCTGCCTATGCACCAGCCGCTGCATCATCCAGGGCTGCGTGAGGGGCGGCGGCGGCACCAGCCCACTGCCCAGCGCCGCCAGCGCCGTCAGCATCTGCTGAAACTGCACACACATCTCCGTGTAACATCGCTTATTATTTACACACGGGACTGTCCAGTCCACTGCTTGACATAGGCTTCCTCATTGTTTTATAATACAGCCCATTATTGTACCAATACTCAGCACGAGTCCCTTTTTATAATGAGACTGTTTAAGCCTTAATCCAGATTTGTTTTGGACTAGTGTTATTTTGAATTATATCTTAAATCTTACGCATATAAGTTTCCAATGTTTAACTGCTATTGAGCACCTTTTAAGTAAAGTAGATTTAAGCGTTGGATGTACTAAAATTTTACAACCATGACGGGTTCATGGTATATTTGCGTCCGCGTCAGTATTATAGCCAACCATGCGACGTTATTCAAAGTCCTAAACGCTATTTAAGTAATCAATTGTTACCTGTGCTATAGTCTGTGGGTTCTGCGCCTGCAGTTGAAGCAGATGCTGCAGCAGTGGCGGCGCCGACGCCGGGCTCTTGGCCCCCGACACCGAACTGCTGTCCGACTCCGATGCGGGACTCTGTGGACAAAAAAGCAGGAGTAAGATGTGGTTGATACAAATACTGGACAGTCAAGCCTCGATAGATGCAATAAATTCTTCCTTACAGTGGAGGTAGGCACTTTAAAAAATGTTAAGTTTATTTATACTTATTACGTAGTTTTTTTTTTTGAAAAAAAATTCTACTAAGGTCAGATTTTTTTGTAGTTCACGACAATTTCTATTAATCCTCTTTAAAGTATTCATTTATATCAGGAAGCATCGACCTGCCACGCTAAAAGTGTATTTGGTATATCATACAAATACTGAAATTACAAATCAAAAACTTTCTACGTCAATTGCAATAATACAATTGATGAACCCAATTTCCCTTGCCGACCACCGTTTATTCAAGACAAATATCATAAAAGTAGATCCAAATAACTAAAACTATGGCCGGAACACACTTCGCCTCAATTTCATTTAGACAATCTAATACTCTATTGATTGATCTCGCGAACAGCAAATTTTCTATTAACTGGTCTAGTTTTAGAGATTACGAATTAAATGTTGAACAAAATAGTATAAAATAGCATCACGCCTGTATTCCCCAAAGGGTTAGGTTAGTTCTCTATTGCCGTCATTAAGTCTTGTAGTGTACTGGACTTTCTTACTTCTTGTGTTGAGTCGCCACGAACTATCCATAGGAATCGCTTATGACGTAGTGGAAAGATTAGCCAGTTAGCAATGGTACACTATCGAGGCTGCTTGCCGAAGGTATGTCGGATGATCTCAGGTCTTGTCACTGATGGAGGCATCCTTACTTGTAATGGTCCTCAGATGTTTAACACAACGAACACACTACGAAGTTTCACCAACAATTTATATACGCAAACACAATGTAATACTTAAAGTTCACAATACAGCTTGAAAACAAATGAATAAGGAAGATTAATATTATTATGTTTGGATTTTACGAAGAATTAGCCGTGTATGTCGCAGCGATTTAGAGCAAAGACTGACGCAGGCGGTCCTATGATTATGTTTCGCCTAGCGGGTAGGTTTCAAACTTCGTCAGACGCATTTACCGTATGATTTATTTAAATATCGTATGCGTTGTTATGACTACCTACCGTCATTTATAATTTAGTAAAATAACTTATTTTATTCTAGTTATAAATTTTATTTAATTAGAGTAGATATTAACTAATATTTTTAAGGACAACTGCGTGGAATATCCCACTGTCGATGAGTCTATTGCCATCTACCTGGCACAATTCGAAACTCCAGGCTGCTAGAAATAATTTAGGATAATCCTAACACTTGCACTTCATACAAATTTTGAACCCCCATTTAACTCCCTTAGGGATTGAGTTTGGACAGTCCTGTGTAAGGTGATGCCTACACCGTATAAAAAGCTACCTTCCAAATTTCAAGTTTATAGGTTTTATATTTTCTGAGATTTCGCGGTTAGTCAATGAGTGAGTTACATAGAAGATATATAATATAGGTAGTAAATGCCGGAAATCTTTTGCACAAGTCATTGTAATCACAAACTAAACATCTGTAATCCGATTACAACAATTATCGAGTCGTCAACGATTATAATCGAGGTTGATTTTGATCATAAATGATTTTCTCTGACGTCACAACACTATTTTCCGGTATTCCGCCATGGAGACCTTATTGACCAACAAGGAAATGTGTTTCAACTCTAAGAATTTTCCTAGAAATATTCGATGATTATCTCGGTTTAGAAACTTGTGGTCAACCTGTTTTCCAAGTTAGTCAAATGTTCGTTTTCCTTGTAATTATTCTGGCCGTGAATTCATGGAAATAAATCATTTAGGTTTCTAAACCGTTCGCTAAGTTGTTGAGTTTCACATTTTAATGAATTGGACTGTACTACTGCTATAGAATAAATATTAGGTAACTATTGCATTATATTGTACCTATACCTATTTTTCGATTCAAGAAATCTTGCGTTTAATAACTCATAAATACGTAGGCAAGGTTACGATTTGCACAAACACAAAAAAATAATTAATTTCAGTATTTTTTCCATAATTATTAACTTAAGGAACTTATACAGGTATTGACACTAAGTAATAATGTATCTATATATTAACTTCAAACAAAAAGGCACATCAAAGGACCATTTATACCAAAAGGACCAATATTTATAACGTTTTACGTTTAAAACGTAACATAGCATCACACATATTCCACTGATTAGGTAGAGACGTAAGGTACATATTACAAATCCTCGTTATTAAATCAGATTTAATAGGGAATGGCAATCTACTGGGTTAAAATTCCAGACACTGGACTATCAATAAGAACATTCAACCTTTTCGCTGACACGAGAATTAAATCCGGAGTTTCACCGATGGCCTCAGTTTAACTTAAATACCATACAGTATCATTTCATATGTAAAGTTTCGTCGCTATAATGTTCCGTCAGTTGAAGGTCCTACCGTACAATCATGAGCCAATCGCAACTATTTACCATCACAGTATCACATTAATATCGCGTGCAATTTATTGATATTATCTACAGTTTATAGGCAACGATAATGCAGACATTTTGAAGAATATAAATAAATAACCAACCAACAAAGAACTCTACTACGCACTTTCAAAAACTGATAACAGATCATTTTAATCCATTTATAGCAATAATTACATGAATGATATCATCATTGGTTTGGTGATTGCAAATTGGCTCGATTTCCGGGTAAGGTAAAGTGTTATTGGATTTTCTGTACTCTGAGTGAACTGTATCCTTGGCTATATCAGTCAAAGCTTTCAGCATCGCCAAAATGTGTGTCTACAATAGTGCACCTCTGCCTAACCCTTGGGGTATACAGGTGTGATGCTATGTTATGTTATGACATAATTAATTCGGGCCATTCTCAGACAAGTATATAACAGAACGCCATCTTCTGCCACTTTCACTTTACTGCATATCTTCATGACACGTTTGAGCCTATTTTTTTACACTGTACCACACTAGGATTACTCCTGTATCGTGGGTACAGTATGTACAAACATGAATCATGCCCACACACCCAAATCCGGAACAAATATCTGCCATACAAATATTTACACATGGATAACAAGTGTATACAAAGACAGGGATTTCTGAAATTTATATATGTGTGTATAATTTCACCTGCCTCATTGGTCTAGTAGCCGCAAGCCCAACTGATGAGTGTGAGGGCAAAGTTTATTTCGGTTTTTCTGTATAGAGATTCTCTGTAGCAGCACGGAGTCTGGAACTGTACCCAGTAGATAGTAACAGGCTCATCCCGTGTTACATGGGACTCAATAGCAGTATCGAAGAAATATGGGTGTATATAGTACGTCTCTGTCTAACCCTTCGGGGAATACAGGCGGTGATGCAATGCTATGCATACTTTAAGCAAATATTACGCACCAAACAGAACAAAACGATGTCCCTTTAAAAAGTAATCATGTTTTTGGTCTTTGACGCATTTTGTGGTTGCACATCTTGTCTGATACGTACTATTCTCAATAATCGTGCCCGGTAAATAAATATAATTTGAATTCATGAATTCATTGAGTTTTTAACCGTTTGTAATACAAACCGCATTGCACAATAATTATAATAGGTTTTATTTAATTTCTTGCACGTGGCACTGGTGATACAACTGCGTCATGATGGTACAATTCGTGTATTTAGTTTAAAAAGACGTGAGTTATGACTAATTAACCTTTTGGGGAAAATCACCGATAGGTTTTAGTTATATTAAATAGAAGTTTTTTTTTTGACAATCTTCTTCTTCCGTCGATTTGGCGGGAGCTATCACATAGGACTTGATCATGCCGTAGTGGAAAGATTTGCCAGTCAGTCATGTTGCTGACTGCCCAGGGTTCACTATACGATCTCAGGACTCGTGAAAGCCTTTCTCGTGCACCCCACACCTTTTAAAAGTTTAACAATATACGACAATGCATTATATTATATTGATAAATTGTCAATATTTTATCGATTCTGATTCTCGTAATCGTCTATTGTAGTGAAACACGTTTTAAAATCTGTCGACAGTAATTTTGAAGTTAGCTAGATATACGAGGAAGACAAACAGGGAAAATATAACAAGGAAAATTTAACAAAAAACTATCCTAAGTATTCTGTACCAAAGGACCAAATGACATATTTGGCAAAGAACAGTGCCTTCCACGTGTATTGTAAAGAAACAATAAGAATTCTGATGAACTACCTTCTTTAACAAACCTTCTTACTTCACAATATAAATACCAAGCATACTTCAAGAATTTCATATCAATTAAACAATCGAAATCAGAGTAACGATTAATTTTGCCATGACTCGACTTCGTGCGGAAATTTTAATAGACTTTGAACTGGACTTCGCGCTCTCGATTAAATACTTAAAAATGATGTATATAGGAACGGAATTCTGTCGCAGTTTTATCATGGACTATACCTAATACTTTTACATAACAGAATAATATTGAATCCCGCCTGTATTCTCCGAAGGATTAGGCAAAGCATATTAGGCAAAGCATATTTTGTCGAAGCAGTTATTGAGGTCTATGAATTGGGGCGAGCCTAATCCTCATCGGCAGGGCAGAATTCCAAGCTCGGGCTGCTACTGGAAATTTCTTGATTGCACATTGTCTGACTTCAGAATTTAATACAGGACCTAACGGGCAGTGGTCTTGAATAAAAAATAGTTTGCTAAAACCGGAGGTTTGAGATAAATTTTAAAGAAAACAGATTAGTAAATTTTATAGAAAGCAACTGACTGAGACAAGTCTATACATTATTGAATATAACAGTGCCTATAAAAAATTAAATGGCTTGTATTGTATTATTAGTCAAGATCGGATGTCAACGAAAGCCCAAAGGGACTTGTGGTACAACTAACAGTTGTCTAAACACGCACCTACATTTTTCTCTCTAATAAATCCAAAAAGAAGCCGCCATTTAACTTATTATCCTCGCGTAGAGGCGGAGCGACCAGTTCGGTTCACCTTGACGTTTTGCTAATCACGTCCACCTTGAATATTAACTAACGGCTTGTTTAGACTCACCGCGTCACTGCCTACATAAATATACACGTCAATATATTTGCATCTTGTGTGCTTAGAGTTTTAGCAACGGTATTACAAGATAGAAATATCATTGTTATTTCTATTGTTCTAAACTAAATTAATTTGGTCTCACTGTGACTCTTTTTAACAAAAAATATGAGACTATGAAAGAAGATTTATAGTTCTGTTAAAACAGACAACTTGCTAGTTATCGACGTGAATTTAGTCGCCAAACCTGTAATAGACTACTTCACATAAATATTTATTTTAAATGTAATCTATTCTACATATTTAATGTGGGTTAAGGGACAAAGGACCATTTTTATATACATATTTGTCTATGATGTTGGAGAGGCGGATGTTAAGCTATTGTGAACATTTTTAACTTGGTTTAATTCGATACATATTATATTGGTATACCTTTCTTAATATTGACAAGAATTAGAAACGTTTCTCTGTATTCCACGCTGAATTATATCAGCTAAGATTATAAGATTCCCTTTAAGGTGATTACTAAGTGAGGAGTTATTTTGTTGATTGACCTGCTACTATTTAGAACTTAAAGGGCAGGACAACTATGTCAATGCCATTTGTTGCTTTTAACTATTCTTAGTTAACCCGTTTTGGTATAAACGTATCTATAAACGTGAGCAAAGGTTGAATAAAAAAGAAATTACTAAAGATAATTGTGCAGCTATAACTAAAATTATTACGTATACCGTATTATTTTCTATAAAACAATTTAATAACCCTAGATAATGCATTGAACTTAACAACCAATCCACAATAATTGACGGTTTTCAAATCCCAATCTATTTTTTCTAACGGCTCAACTGTTCCTAGGATTACCATTAAAAACGTTCGAATTACGAACAGCTGCTTATTTGAACTTGGAACGTAAAAAACTGGCAACATAATTTGCCGCTCGCCAAATGGTGGGGTCTACATTCTAATTCTAAACTCGTGGCCTCCACCAATAGCGGGCGAGGACGACCCAACATGGCCGCCGTGGGAACCGGTTAATGGGCCGTTTGAATTTAGAATAGTATTTTTATTAATGCGTTCGAGAACAATTGGTTTTTTTCTTTTAGTTCTAATTCGTTGTTCATTAGAATTAGGGGTCTTCGGGCATATGTATACGTAAATAAGCGTTGTGGGTTTGAATATAGATTGAATGCTAATATTTTTTATTGATTCCTTTTATGTGTTCATTTAAATAACGCTGCGTAAGTAGATTGTCCAGCAAAGCAAGGCACATAGATATCCTTAGAATACATCAACATATACAATTTGAGGTAATAATAGTGGCCATTTACACTTAGAAAATGTACATTTACATTACACAGATCAAGACACGATCAACATCGCCATTTTGAAAATTTTCCAATGTTTACTTGTGTACCTAATATTTTAGCATTGGATTCTATATTTGACAACAAATGCATTAATATTAATTGTGTATTTGAATTTAAAATGGCATTCATTGCACGTTACTCATTTAAATGTTTGGATGCGATGGGCAGAATCTCTCAGACGAATAGACGGTAGGGAATCACTACAGTATAATGAGTATAGCGTTGTAATCGTTTTATAACACTTCATTATCAATCTACTGCTGGGACACAGGGTCTCTGTTAATGGCTCCATTTAGATTATTCGTAAGATTGTTGAATACAGGCGCGTGTGTATCATTCATTCAAAGGCGAAATATTCATCGTCACTAGGTACTTAAGAAAGAATTTTTGATAACTTTTAATTGCATCAACCGTATTATTGTAGACCTATCTTTAATATTTTAATCGCTCAAGTTACATATTCTAAGGTTGAAAAGTTTTAAACGAATAACAAATGAAATATTCATGATTTTTCGCCTCTATGCGGTCGGGATGAGCAGTCCTATATCATATGGGAATCACTCATGCTAATCTAGAAGATTAGCCAGTCAGCAATGGTGGTATGAAGAATGACTGTCCAGGATGCGCCAGACGGTTTCATGTTTCGTCACTCAACGAAGCTCTATCTATCTATTGTTTCATTATTATTTTACTGAAATATTATGGGTCCCTACTTAGTAACTTATGTCCATAGAAAGAGGGAGAGAGAGAGAGATTCAAAAATAATTTAAACATCAAAATAACGTTAACGTATTCAAATTGAAAAGCATTTTATTTTAAACTGCATCTAGTATGGAGTTAATTCTGTACAAATTGTTTATGACAAACTATGCTGATTCTGTGGGTTAGAAACTAATTTTGTCTCTTTCTAATAAAAAACATAAAGTATGGAAGATATTTTAGATCTGTCATATAAGTATTCTTGCGTGTTATAAACTTGAATTTAGTCACGATCTACAAGATGAGTTGAGTCTAATTAATACTAATATGATTATATTTTTTTTATTGCGATGTACCTACGACAAAACCAAAGCCCTTTCGGCCCATTCTTATTTTATCTATCAGAAAGAGACAAGATATTAACTTGCGTTAACAGAATCGGCGTTCATTATTTGAATTTAGAATCACTAAATCAATTTCAGTGGCTTATTATTACAATGTTAACGATATTCCCGGATCAAACCCAGATTAGTTAACTAACTCTAGAAAAGCGAGGTCAGGTGTTAAACTAGACATGTTATCAGTTATGTAGCATAGTTTAAGCTATTGATAACCCACTCTATCTAAGCCAAGGTCGCTATAAAATGGAATTAGGTATTCATAACGTAAATAATGATCATAGTTGTTAACTTATTTGTTTAAATCGTGGAGCGTTGGATTATGGAAAAATCGAAGGTTAAGATCAAACGGTAAGTTATCGAATTGATTAAATTACGATGATTGCTTGGGTACGGGAAAATTACGCAAGGTTACACAAAATATAACTTATATATTTATTAATTTAGTTTATTTTTTTATGTTGTTTTTATGTATTCATTTTGAGTTGTAAAGATTGTTATTTATCAGTATGTTATAATCTAATTTTTTAATTTAATTTTCATTTTTTGTATTCATTGTTGTTTATTGGAAAAATAAATATAAAATAACCTTTGCTTCTTAACTTGGAATACGCTGGGTATAGTGAGGGAAATGTTGGTCTTTCTGCAACCCAGAAATTTTCTCTTTCTTAGGGCGGCTCAATAAATTATAAGAATACTGTCCTGCTTCATCAGTAATTCCAGTTGCGCTTATATACGCTTATTAATGTATTATATCTGTTAAGTAGTTTAATTCCTTATTTAGAGATTTCCATAATTGTTTCCTAATAATGTTTAACAGATTTTCTACTTAGAAATAATATTTAACAAGATTAAAAAGGAATTTTGTTACAACTAGACTTTAAGGTGTATAAAAATAAGGCTTTTATTTCATCTAAGATTCATACATTTTTTTCTTCATTTATTATTAGATCTATAAATGATATTTATAAATTAGATGCAATAGAACGTGTTTGTTTTCTTATGCTTTTTAATATAATAAAGCAGTATTAGATGAATGGCTGAAGCATTGAGTCGAGTTGGTAATCGAGAGGGCGCGTGAGTGACACTGTCAAGTTGAACGAGTTAATACGAATAGTTAAGTTCGTTTTTAATATAGAATGCTTTGAAATTTTCCTTGATATTTAAAATTAAATTACACTGTTTAATTTACAATTTACGCATTTGAGACGTCTAAAAGAAAGTTTCAGACAGAAAATAGGAATTGAAATGTTAGAAAAGACTGTGAAGAAAATAGAGTATTGAATAGTGTAATAATAAATATATAATAGCTATGGAAATATTCAGTAGGTACGGTTATTATTACATTCCAAAAATATTATGTTCATAGAATTGATATTTAATATCTGTTGTGTCAATGAACGTGTTATTTTTGACATCCAAAATTCAAATTCAAAAGTTGAAACGAATGGCCTAAATTACAAAGACAAGTTGTAGTTGTTATTATTTTGGGCATAGTTCGCGTGCTAGATGCAAACATTTGTACCGAAAAATTATATTGAAATGCTAAACTAATGCTCAAAGAAAAAAAAAATGTCATCAGTTCGTAACATAAACAACAGAAGCAAGGTTTGATATCGATAAACACTTCACAACATGCACTAATGCATTCTATTTCCATAGCAGCCAATCAAGCTATTTCAGTCTATCTTAACATGTTACAGAAAAAAGCTGAAAAAACAACTGACGCATTCAATCTAAACATAGTATATTTCATGTTTGAAACTAATAACTCCAACTAACCATGAAATCGCCTCATGTTGCGTTTAACATTTCACACTCTATAAAAAACACTCGTACAAAACGCACACTTAACATCGGCAGCTTAAACAGAACAAGCCCGACAGAAAAAAAAGTTAAAAAATAAAGAAAATAATCGCGATTGTTTGTCAAAAATTGACGTAAAACGTCAAATGCTTTTTTTTTATTTTCGCGAGCGGCAATGATTAGTAAAGGCGTTCGTTCTGCGAGGCTATTTGGCCGCACGTGTTTTGCCGAGGGGTGGGCCTTGCACGTGAAATTTCCCAGGTTTCCACCCTCCGCGGACCGCCCCTATAGGCTTTTCTGTCCGGCCTATGCTGTTTAACCGATCGGCTTGCGGGAGCAGCGGAGTCGCTTAGTAACTAGACTTTTTTCGGAATAGGGTTGATTTTTTTGTTTCAAGTTTTTTTAATGAAGTTGGAAACGATGATTAAACGATAACACGAATAAACATCTCTTACAAAACGTATTAAATCGCCTAACTAAAAGCATAGTTAAAAATTAATCAATTGCAGCAAGTGAAATTTACAATTCTAATGAAAATAGTATCATTAAAAGTAGATCATAACGTTACTATAATGAACGAGCGTATTTTGAAAAATCTAAAGCGATAGAATGCAGTGCATTAATTTCATGCATCGTCCACTTTTCCTGTGCAATTATACTCGATACCTTTATAGTTTTTAACAGCCAAACAATTGATGGTTACGATAATTTTTATACAACACGTAAATGCTAAAATAATTTTTTAGTTTTTTTTACTATTCTTTTCGCCCACGTTTGTCTATTGATCAGAATCGTATTAAGACGGCTAGAATGATAAATTATCCAAGTAAAACCCATGTTAGGTGCTTACGATGTGTGAACCAAAATTAGTGATCTTTGAAATGTTTAGTTATTTGTTTATTTTACTTCTTATACCACGAGCTCTATATTTTATTACTTATACCATTAAAATATAACTTCAAGTAAAAATTAATTGGTTCTAATTATTTCTAGAAGGACTTTTAATTATATATACGAATCACGACGTACTTCAGGTTTATCGAAATCATAAAATTTTCGATGATTCATAAATCATTGTTTTCTACAACACCAAGTCCAATTTTAATTAAAACATGATTTTATAATTCAATTAAAACACGACTGCACGTCTCCACGCAATTTAATAAACGCGTACAAAATTAATTACCCTTACTCGAGTAGTAACAACACATTAAAAAAGTACACTCAAAAAGAACAATGACACAATGTCCACTCCACTCTCCGCTCTGTTCTTACACTGCCTACTTTTCATGCTCTACGCCTACACATTCACTATTTCAGTAACAACACAACCGTGAAGGGTGAATTCGACTTTATGTTATGACCACCAAGGTTCAAAATCGCTAGCACCTCACCGTCCACGCACCCCATCTCTTTCGCGCGTATTAATCAAAATACCAACTCTACTTTGACGTGGAATCGTAGAAAATGGATAAGCCATTGTTTTCTAAATTGAAACTATGGTTTGCACGACAAATGTAAGATGGTCCCTTCGCGTTCCGGTGTCGTTGGATTGTGTTCGCGACAATCATAGATGTACGAGACTGCGAGGTCTATTTAGGGTGGTTGTGCTTTTGCTTGGTTTAGACAGAGTACATAATTGCTATTGCTATCTAAAGGCTTTACAATAAAGTGTAATTACGGACGGACAGTGATTAGAATTGTTACGGATGTTTTGTTTGTTGTTTAATAAGATGATAGACATTTTATTATGTTGAATATCTTTATTAAATTGAACCCATTTAAAATTATATTAATTTATAACTAGCAATTTCGAATAGAGAGGTTTAATAATTTAAATTATTAATTATAACAACAACATTTAGAAACCTGAAAAAAGGTTGTTTTAAGCTCTAACTAAAACAGTAAAAATTACTCGTCTGGATTCTTGAGATCTCTTTTCTAAAGCCTATTAAATTCATTTTGTATAACAGGATGCAATCTTAAAAATTTCATACCTACAATATTGAAGTTCATTTTTATAAATATTCAATTTAAACCTAGAAAATTTAGCTCACCTTGTTTTATACATAAATAAGTAGAGTAGGTAGCTACACACAGATTATATTCAAACGTGTCAAAATCAGTAGAAATTCCTGTGAATATCATTTATCCAGAGAGAGTCTAGAGTTCCAATAATTCAAATGTTAATGAATTTAAATGTAGTTTAATATCCCACAGAGTTTTCGTTTCATAGGAACGGACTTTCAAGTCTCACAACTAGATTACTGATAATTTTGTCAAAAGAAAACAAACAGTATTTTATTTGAAGCACATTGCCTGTCTTGATACCACGAAAAAAAGCAAGTATGAACTTCACAAAGCTAACCATTAGTCTCTATTACATAGATAATATAAACGACATTTTAGCCAGAAAATGCATAAAAATAAATAACGTGTTTGGATTCATCACTGTATAATGCTTTTATGAACCTTCACGGTCCACCAAAATGAGTTGAAATATTTCTTTAAGATATGGTTCAAAAAGTAGTCGAGTATTAGTAGGCCGCTTTTGTGTATTGTAATGATATTATAAGTATTATGGTAATTTCCTCACTTCAAGCTCAAAACAACATAAATTAAAAAAGCGCTGAATCAATTTCGATAAAATTTATATGGAACCACCTTTGAAGTTAGACCTACCAAACAAAAAAGAATCATCAAAATCAATTCATAATTGGCAGAATAATCGCGTAACAAACATACAAAAAATAAATTCGAATTGAGAACCGATATTTGAAGTCGGTTAATAAAGATCCACACAAGACTCTATTCTTCAAGATTGATGTCACAAACAAGAACGTTAATAACAAAAAAGTATACCATAGTCTATACTCTATGGTACGGTTTTTACTGTACAAGCAATAATTTTGTTGTGATTGCCTGCGACTTTCCCATACACACAATACTTCCCAATAACTGTGCCGTTTTATTAATTCCATACCAAAACCTATGGTTTCTGTGCTATCTTTCATTCTTACTTTATGTGATATATCACCAACTTTCATTACGTTGATAAAAAGCAGGTTTTAGTTAAAATATCTAAGGTATAAATTACTTTAAAACGACGAGTTTATATACATAAGTAAGCAGTTACAAATATACAGTTATTTGCGGTGCTCCAACGGCGCTTACGCATAATATAACATCAATATGCAGAATACTTTCCCTCCATCCCAGTAACATGATAAAAGTGATAAATTATGAAAGCAAAATAGTGGAGAACAGAAGAGCATAAGATGAAAAGCAATGGCAAACACGAGAAGACAGAATTGAGCAATGTACGGTTTTCAAGACTAAAGAAGAAAAGGCTCAGAGAGAGTAATGTATCTTTAGTAAATTGTTTACAGAAGATCGCTTTGAAATTAATCTAAAATTGTATTACGGGGTTGTGGAGGGATAAGAATATTATATAATATTCTTCATCTTACTTCTCAAATCTTCTTCCATCAATAAGCAACCTCGGTTGCTTGTGAGCTTTAACTAGCATATCGAAATTTTTTGAACCAAAATCAATTTCTTTTTATCTTTCTTTGCTTAAATATAAGTATCAAGACCAAATTTTTTGGACACCAAACGATAGCGAAAAGGTAGAACAACTTGATTCCACTAAGTATTATGTAGTTGCACATTATTCTGAAGACATAAATGACATCAAAAAGTTTTCCTAAAATTAAATTACGAAAGATGATTTAATAAAAGTGACGTCAGTGTTATTGAACTGCTAAACCTCTAACTATGCATAATAAGTCAACTATTTGCAAATAAACAACAACCTCCTGACTACGCAATTAATATTTTTACATCTTGTAATTATGTTAATATTCTTTAAAGTATATGGATTTCTGAAATACTAGCACTAAATTTGGGCTAGGGACATAATTAATTCAATATGACACACGCGGCGCCCGGCAATGAGATACAATAGATTTTCTATTGTGTCTCATTTGCATCACTTGACGGGTTTCATGCTTGGCGACACTGATTGGCCTATTCGAAAGGGGAAGAGCTGACCGTGTGGTTCTGGGTCCGATTCTCGAGTCGTGAAAGTGTTATTGAGTTTTTCTCTATGGAAATTGTTAGTAGTAGAACTGAGCTTAGAATTGTGCACAGAGATGGCAATAGGCTCGCCCCATTGACATCCAATGTGGGTGTACAATAGGACATGTCTACCTAACCCTTTGGGGAATACAGGCGTGATGCTATGTTATGTTTATCCTTTAGCTAGATAATCAAGGTATTCCAAGACACCATGCAAACATTATTATTCCGTTTTTATTCCACCAGGCATTGATTGATTGACAAATATGCCTAACAGGATGTAAATCATCATTAATAGTTCTCAAATATTCCACAATGACTAATACTGGCTAGGTCTAAAGGCCAAGGTCTCATCATTTTGAGTCATGGTTGAATAGTGCATTCTTGTGCAAGACTTGTGATATCATGAGCGGGAGGTGCAATGATGTGCAATATTGCCAACGGCGCTACGATTTTGTGCATTGATTAAATTATATATTGTATACTCAATTTCATAGATGGAGAAATGCGCATTTTTTTTTAAATTTCCTAATTCGCCGATTGCTCCTAAATCGTGGGTACAGTCTACAAACATATACCTTACATGCAAGCACACCCAGACTTGTAATAACTATCTATTGGTCAACATTTTCGGGAATTAAACACACCACATTTAGCACAGAAACTCAAACGCTTTGCGACCGCGCTAATTGACTAATCAAATTAAATCCTTCAACTACAAATAAATATCCCTTTTGTGACTAAATAGTAACCGACCCACTTAATGGAAAGTTGTGACTGCCGTCTATATACGTTGTCTCTGTAAGACTGTGCGTTGCCGACCATCCTCGGAAACGAAACTCTTTAATTATCTTAACAAGCTTTTGAAATCATTACCGCTGAAAGATGGCAAGTTAATACTAATTTTGCACTACAAACATATCTTCCAGTTACCCGATCAAAACAATATCTCCTAAAATGCTTAGATTATGGTGATGAAACCTTTGAAGTGTACCTAACTTTTGAGAAAGACAGGCATTGTACTGAATTAAATAATTTAGCTCAATGTAATGATACTACAAGGTAGGGCCTTTTGTTACTGTTATACGAATAAATAAGTTAATGACGGCACAATTGGCGCAGTGGCTAAGCGATAGCCTTCTGCGCTAGGTGTCGCGGGTTCTATTCCTACACGGAACAAATATTTGCATGATCTTCAGAGTTGTTTCGGGTTTGTGTGTGCATGTAACATGTGCATGTAAATTGTATGGATACAGCAGAAATCCTAGACGGTTTTTTTTTTATTGTGGCCCGATGCTTTATTTTTATTTTAATCGAATGTTCCAATCCATTCTTCTATATCCTCAACCGCTAAGCCACATTACGTCGCATTACATAATATATATTGTACCGAACATGAACATCTGGCTGGCTGGTCGTGTTCAATCTAGTTCATGGGTTTATGTTAGTGCTACGGTATAGCTGCCTGTAATACTGTTACATATGTTATGGCCACCTGAGGGTTTGTTGTGCAAGGGAATTAAGAAAATTACTTTCGGCATGAATTGGAATTGACAGTTTTGAGACACGTTAGCTTTAACGTGGACTATTATCATTGTACGGACGAAAGGAACTTTAATCCGTCGACTAACGCAAATGAAACAATAGAAAATCTATTGTCTTATTCTATCAGAAGTGTGGGTGACAAATTGCCAGACTAACAACACCGATCTTATTAAGAATCCTTATAAAACCTCTTTGATTTAAGTTACCTACTAGATAGAGATTCTAAGAAGTCATCAGAAGAAAATAAGTTACTCTGCCAACTTATAATGCATCACTCACGTCTATACTAGTGACATCGTATGTTGGCACTTGTGACCACTTACAATAATTTTATTTGTGTTTAATACTGCCGTGGTACGTCACCATACCGACGCCTACAACGATAAAGTACTGCATTTGTTGTCACGCTTTAACTTTCGTTATTTACGGAATTCATGAGCGTGCAAACAACACGGTGCCATCATGCGGTGTCGCGAGTATAATCACCAAAAATGGATAAAAGGGGCGTTTCTCACCGTAGCGCCGCCCGGCCTGGTCTCGCCCCCTCCCGGCTCACCATCCGTACAGAAGTAGCATTTGTCCTGCGGTTTCCAATCTGCTGGTTCTTCCGGGACCTCCAGTTTGGGTTGTGTGGCTGGCCTCTTGATCAAAGACTCTAAGATCGTCTCTGGCCGTCGGGGCGCCTTGTCTTCCACCCTCTCGTCCTTTGCCTCGTCTTCGTTTATCTGCTCGATGGTCTTGATTTTCAGAGCTGGTGGCGGGTCTGTCTGGACCGATTCCTCGTCGCTGGAACGTTCTCCCTCCCCCCGTTTTGGAATTAACGCGTCCTGATATAGTTTCCATTTTCTTCGACCCATCAACTCCTCCGCCACCCGTTCTAGACCTGGAAAGAAGAGAGACGAGCATTTTTTAAAAACTATTATATTTTAAAGTAGCAAAACTGGTTTGGATGCTGGTGGATTTAGGTGTTTGGAAAATAAGTAGAAAAATATATATTTTATAAAGATTTTGTAAGATAATATAATCGGAAAACCCACTATGTGTGTTCTTATTAATTTTGTCCACTGGAATACTAAGCCCAAGAATGGTGAATACCTAGTACGAGAGCCAACTGACCATATGGTTAAATAATATATTTATTAAAGAACAGAAGAACGTGAACAAGGCTCAAACGCATGTTAGACCGACTAGAGTTAAATAAAAGTATTATGACGTTAATATTTTCTAAAAATCAAACCACAATCCGTCTGTTCGACCTAAATTCTAAAGTCTCACTGTATCATAAACATACTTTATTACATCGAAAGTTTACAAACGTATTGAAATGCAACCAGTCTTGCGACTTTTCTAGCTATAAAACTTTCGCGGCGACCGAAAAGTCGTCGAACTGCGCTCGCAATTTATAGCGGTGTTTTCGTCTCTAGTAAATAATTATCGAATATTAATTAATGTTCTTATTTATTGCTCTGATAAATGGTCTTGTGGTAACGCTGAATAAATAGGTAGGGGCTATATTGAAAGCGGACAGTGAGAAATTAAGAAAATATTGTTTTTTATTCAAAATATTTTTTTTTATATATGTTGTCCCACGCTACGAATAATTCCTGTATCGTAGGTGCACACAGAAACATAAATATTCACATATACAAACACACAGACCCGTAACAAATATCTGTAGGTCATAAATATTTGTTCCATGCGGGAATCGAAACCGCGACACGTAGCGAAGGAGTCGATCACTCAACGACAAAAGTCAAATCGTGTTTCAAATCATCTAAAATACAGCCAAAAAATACGATACGTTATCATAAAAAAAATAACTATATCACTTAAAAACCCGCACCTCTTTAACTAGTGTAATCTAACTATTAAGATCTGTAGAGGGATCTGCATAATGACTGTAATCTCATAATTATCAGGCTGTCACACAGAGATAATTATCTGACGAGCTAACCAGCTTCTATCTCACTTAGAACATAATATTAATATTACACCACATAGTAGTACTAGTAAAATGTACAATATTTAAAATAAAATATCAATTTTGCGCTACTTATGGCAGTCAGTAATACTTCTAAATCAATTCTAAATCTGCCAAGCGTTTTCCCAACCTATTCTAACCAGATGCAGCTGAATATCAGTATTTTACACTGAGCGACTGCCATCTAAACTCCGCCACCTAATTAGTGCAAGACACTGATACTCTAAGGTCATAGGAATACTTAACGTGCTTTCCGAGGTACTGTTAGCTTCAATATGTGAGGAACGGTCACTCATTCAAGGATTGACCGCAACAAGCGCTGCTTAACCTCGCAGATCGTCTGTTCTCCGCAGTATGCTATGTAACAACGAGCCCCTCAATTTTTTAAACAATTATAAATATAATTTACATTAAAGATTAAAGATCATTCAGCGAGTTTTTCATCGTACCGAGAAAACGTTAAGGAGAGAAATGAAAATGATATATCAACGCTCTTTTAAAAGAATATCTCCTATCCTCCCTCCCTATCTATCAAAACTCGCTACCAGTATGACCTCGTCTTTACCCTCATATAGTTGAATAAAATGGCCTCTACTGTCCATATCACGTCAAAACCTCGGCCAAGGGCCGAATCACGATTTCAATGTATTTTTCATACACTATCGATTGTCGTCGAATGAATAATTGCATCGTTTCGAAGGGTCATCGGTTCCTTATCTGCTCTAAATAGTTTATTGTCATTTTATTTCTGCAATTTGTATGTAAAAGAAGAGATTGGTAGACTGAGTGATGTATGAATGTATAGTCAAGGCGCTGGGTTAAGAAAATTAAAACGTTTCAGGTTCCTTAGAGGGTGGTAGATTTGATACGGGCGATAAAGCCAGCTAGTGATGCAGCTACAGGAGAAGGTAATTAAGAGATTGTCCTTGTTTTATAATAATACTAGCTTCCGCCCGCGGCTTCCCCCGCGTGGTTTACGAACCCGTAAATTTTCAGACTATAATCTATCTCTGTGCCACTTTTCATCCAGATCATTTCAGCCGTTCTGGCGTGATTGAGTAACAAATATCCATCAATCCATCCATCCTCACAAACTTTCACATCTATAAAATTAAAAGTAGGATAGGATAGGATATAGATCTGCATTAACAGATTTTGAAAATATAGTAGGTACAGTCAGCGAGAAAAAGGGCACTTTTATATTCGTAAATAGCAAAATTCTTTTCCGTTACATTAATAACCTCCCCGAGATATTGAAGTACAAAAAAAAAAGATTTGTTCAGGGGTAAAGAACATTTTCACAATGTCTACAGTAACAGCAAATAAGTTTCTTACTTCAGCCACAATACCATTACCAATAAATAGTTCAATGAATGCGCTGCACTTCACAGATTACAAAATACACTACTTGTGCACTTGCACTACAATTTGCAGTCGAAAGCAATGTCAGGTTGCAAAAACGACATCACTTTATGATCAACAGTGGTAGAAACTGGTTTCGAACTAAAGTCCGGCTCACATGATACTAGTTTTGTTGCGTGCTTGATTTAGTTGCTCTGAATTATGTGAGCACATTCGCAGGTGTGCACACGGCGGATAAATGAAGCCTGGCCATATATTTATCTGTTAATTTGAATTTAGAATCTGTTTTTAACACATGGCTGTGAGACTTTATTGCTAAATCTGCAAAATATGAGTGTACTTTAGAAAAAAACATTAAGTATCAATTTTACATATCAAATCTTTACGAATTTGAAAAATTTAGGAGACACCCAACGCTGATGACACCGTAAAATTTAGTAAAAATACTGCAAGTCTTTCTGAACAGTATCTATGTCAAAGGCAAAGTAACTTGTGCAATGTGAACCCGACTTTACACATTTCTTATGAAGTAATAGAGTGACAGAGTTAAATACTAACATATCATTATTTATAATGTTGGCTATAAGGGCTACTCGTCTGAGATATGCAACATTTTGTCCTATTTAGTTCAAGCGTTCAACTATCAAGTTTGTATTAAAATTATCATAAAGTGGTGTCTTGAACCGGTTTAGTAGCACCGTTGCTTAAAAGATACACCGTTGTTTTATAGCAACTTTAGCCTTGGTGGTGAAAAGGAGTGAACGTGACCGCAGATTGGTTCATGGGTACAATGCCCAGGTCGGGTGAAATGTAGTTTGTATTTTGAAAAAATACTTAAATACAATAACTTAGCCTAAGTTTGAAGTTGTGTTTTATTAAGTATAATAGGGTCATTTAATATCTACTTTTCTGACACATCGTGGGGGTTCAAACTTAGGGGAAACAAAAACGGTGCTAGTGCCAAAAAGACAACGAAAGATTGAGATCTTTTTTATAAATGGGGATTTGATAAAATATAATACAAAAATATTTTAAGTCGAGTTCAATTTATTAGCGTTGAGCTAGACTTTTGATATCTACTTTTCCACATATCTTTTGAAATACTCCGTAAAAAATAAACCGAAACCATTCACCCGCAGCAATTAATTTTTAAACAGGAAGTACCCACGAAGTCCTATTACTGGCCCACGTTAATAGAATTTTTGACTTTGTTGCCGACTAAACGCATAATTATGTAAAAGAACCGCCATAGTAACTCTACCTTACCATAAACTGTAACTTTCCCGCAAGCGCGCGTTACGCAGAAGCGTAAAAGTTTATCGTAAAAAAATCACTACGCGTCAGCATTTGATTTGAATTGCAATCATAAAATGGCGCATATTAGCATAGACTATAAGAAGTGCTCATTGTCTATTACATCCGTTCGGGGGCGTCAACCTTTGGTAACTGTTATTGTTTTTTTTTTTGTTTTTGAATCAGGCAGTAGTTTTTTAAGGCCCTTGACTGTTTTATCACATGTTTTAATATTTATTATATACTTTAAAAGCTTTTTTATATATTTTCTTTTCGAGTTCACAAAGGTCACGGGTTGTTAATAATCTACTGCTGTTACTATTGATAGCGGTAGCAGTTACAGGTCTATATCTAAATATTGTACCTTAACTTTTAAGTTTTATCACCTACTTTAAATGATTCATTACACAAGTAAAAAAAATACTTACATCCACTACAATTTATTATGATTATAGTTTAGTTAATAAGTTAAGTTATAACAGTTCAGGCTCTTAACGACGCAATAAAACTCAAGTTCCATTTCTTAGTTTCTTTTGTAGTTATAATAAAAGATTATAAATTGTAATTTTAATGACATAAGAGGTACTTCAAACAATCACTGATAGACATTTTTGATTGACTAACGAGGCGAAAATCGTTTTATGCTGGAAATTAAAAAAAAAGTGTAATGTCTCAATAAATCGTTGAAATATCTCCAACTAATTATATAGTAACACTGTATATCTGACAACTTAATGACAATTTTTATAATGTTATTACTAAATAACATTATAACATAGGGGTTTCGCCGTTGAAGTATTTTTTGTAACATTTTTAACATCTAACAATGGCTAACTACTACAATAATTCTCGCTCCTATTAAGTAACTTACAAAACTTCTCATTAAAATCCACGAAGGCACCAATAAAACAAATCCGTTTTATATTACAACATTTATTAGATAACAATTTTTCCGCCTCATTACTGTTCTTGTTAAATTAAAATAAGAAAAAATGG
The DNA here is from genome assembly GCA_947562105.1 of Shargacucullia verbasci. Taxonomy (NCBI): domain Eukaryota; kingdom Metazoa; phylum Arthropoda; class Insecta; order Lepidoptera; family Noctuidae; genus Shargacucullia; species Shargacucullia verbasci. The sequence continues at coordinate 2,696,123 of OX387302.1, read as the reverse complement.
AGCAAGTTAAATAAAAACCGTGCAAACCGTTCGAATGCTGTAATTTCCTTCACCAAAGTATTTTAACTGAACCAAGGTGGCTAACTGAAGCAGAACCTTCACATGTTAATATTGTAATTAATGGACGCCGTTGAACTCCCATAGCGTGGAATAATAAAAAAATAATTACACATTAGACTCGCTTCCAAGTAAATCGGAGTGGCTAATGTGTTTTGAAAGCGAGAATAATCTCCGGACCGTACGATCACTGCCACTGGTAAGCAATCGCCTAATTGTTGTACAGATGTCTGCTTTTTGTGGAATGTTTCCATCTAAACATATGAATCAAGTTTTGCACCAAGCCTCGATGAAGTTCTAGAAACGTGTTTGTAGTTTTTGAAGTTCCCGTGGGAACGTAAACTTTAGTCGCGAACTTTTCTTTAGCCAATTTTTATGGGTTTTTGATAAAAACCTGACAGCCTCTGTTTTTTGCTGTATAGATTAACGTGTACCGACCGTGCTATCTAATAGTTACAATGGTATATCCTCCAATGTCTAAAAAATACAAAAAATCTATTTTCTAAAATAATTATTTCTTCGTACAAAATTATACACATCCAACAATGGGCAATTTATTCTGCCGATTGTTGATAATGAAACTTCAATCATAAGTTAAAAATTGTCGTATTAACAAAAGGGTCGTTTTGCACAAAATGGCGTGATGAAGGCGTCATAAACAAAGGATGGTGTGTGAGCATGTCCCGACTACTGATTGGCTAAAACTACGATTAGACTGGTCTATTTCAAGGTCGCCGTGAGTCAGTGTGCATTTGTGTATGCGTGCCTGATTGTGGGGTTCGAGATGCGAGAGACGGCGGAAGCTGTTAGTGATAAAATTAATGCGGAAGCAAAAAAATGCAATATTTCATTCTTCATCTTGTAGCATATGAAGGATATCTTGAATCAACACAAGTCAGTAAATTAAAGAGCTCAGTTTAGGCCACAATATCTCCAATAATAAATCATAGTTTGAAATATTTACATTCATAACCCTTGAAACCAATCAACTCCATAGTCTTACTGTGACTCACACAGAAACTGAAGTTAAGGTGTGAACAATGAGTCATTAGGAAATTAAGAATGGTGCTATTCACTGCGTCTGAATACAAAGGCTTTGACATTACTAAATCAAAATTATTATGATACATCATCCGCTCCATCTATTGTAGATAAATGCGCTTCCTTTTTACACCAATCATTCCCATCTATGTCTCAGCTAGTTGCTTCTAGATATTTCGTCTCAATGTCTCATGACTCAGGCAATTATTTGAATCAGTTCAAATCGTCTCGTTTATAACTTAAGCCACGCTACAAGTGATTCAACGCGGAAACAGCCGCTGTCCTTGTTTGGCCCATCGCGAATATGCGCGTGGAATTGCACATATTATTCGCTTTTAATTATCATTATTAAACAATGTCCTTCTCAGGCTATGCTGCATTAGTTTTAAGTTTTTTTCTTCTAACATCATTATGGTTACATGCTCTCGCCTTATATGGGTTCAAAGTTGTGCAATAAAAACCGAGTCCACACTTGACTTATTCTTGTGAATTACAAAAACTCAATCGTGGTATTTACTGAGACTGTACGCCCTTGAAAATCGTTGTAAATATGTATGTACATATGTTAATATTTACGATTTTATGATGGTATGTTTATTTGTGTAGAATATTGAATTTAACATTGATGTTACTGACTACAATATTGAGCAAAAACATGCATGACAGTAGAATTAATTGTTTTAACCTTAAATTAATTTAAAACCAAAGTTTATCAACCCTTCTAAGATCAGCAATAATTCAAATAGAATTCTCGATGTAAAATAGAATGAGTGCAAAAACAAAAGGCTCTGCAAGACATATGCCAACTGAAACAGGTTTTGAATCTCGGTAAAGACAATCATCTACCGGATGTTGTTGTATCTGTATCCTTATCTCGATCATTATATTGAGCTTATATACTAAATTATTCGAATTAGTAATAAAAGGTTCCTCAGATTACATAATAGGAATTATGTTTAGTGGTGCTACTTACCACAATATTATAATGAGATAAGTACGTGTAAAAAGGATAAAAGTTTGACTTTTTTTGGATATTAAGTAAGTAAAAAAAATATTTAAAAAATACTGGAGTAATTCGAATGAAAACTTTTCAAGTGTTTAATTGTACGTTACATAATTTCAGTTTAATTTTTATATGACATGCAAAGGTGAATTAAGTTGACGATAAATATTTTACCGGCTATTATTTTAATTACACTAGACAAGAATTATACAAAGGTAATGTAAAACACATGATAACAAAGTTCCTCATCTTTACCTCAAATATGTAATTACTGCGTCGCCAGTTAATATTCGAATGAATTAATGAAACACAACGAGAATTGACGAAAAAAATATGATAAAAACTTTATTACCATGAAACATTGTTTATCTATATTCCATCACGCCCGCGGCACACGCAACCACGCGTAGCCATGGTCATGGAAAAAATAAAACCCATCGATCATAACCTATGATAAAAGTTATAATTGTTAAAAAAAAAAACACAGCGTTAATGCGTTATATAATGAATTCAACCGAAATACTTCACAAAGAACAACAAAAAAATGAATAAAAAACCTCTATGACATAAAAGGTTACAGACCCCTGGAATCGAACGCAGGCCATTTGAATGAGGAATTAGAATAAGATGGCAAAAAATATGAGCATTAGAAAGAGCGGTGCGACCAGTGTGCGAGGGAGAAGGCAAATGTACACGGGACGCGATTGGCTGACCGCTTTTTATGCCTTAGTTCCCCTAATCTTTATTTCGAACAACATCTGCTACGCTAATGTTTATTCGAAATAGTTCTTTAAATTTATAGTATTAAGATCTCATTTGCAATTCCCTAGTTGCGTCTTTTGTTACTTTTTCGCAGCTATCTATCGCGCGGTCGTTGCACGCAAGTTGTTATTTCAATTTTTAATACATCTCCCATCGAATGGGTTCCTTTTAAGGTCAGCGATTGTTGGAAAAAGGCCCACTATGTTTTTAAATTATAATTATTTTTTGCTGGTCACCTATTGGTCGGCAGATGGGCATAATAATGGCCGGAGGGATGTTTTTGCGTACGTCAGTTTACTTCAAATGTCTATAAGGAATCTAATTTATGAGTGAGACTTGTGCTTGTGAACAGTTTGTTGTTTACTACTAAGATGGGCATACAAATTGAGTATAATTTATTGATTGTCAACATGTATGGGGTCAATTTGACACTTGACAGTGACACAACATTTAACACTTCGACACTAATTCTTCTTTTTGCATGTGTTATAAACATTAGGTAGGTTTTTTTAAAATTCTTTTTAGAATATTAAACCACATAAATGCGTTATAATAATTAAGTTGTCATATTTTTCTTGCACTTAATTAAAAATAAAACTAAATTTAATAATAAAAGCATTCAAACATATTGACGCACTTAAAGTTCTAATCAAACAATACCTAGAAACCATTAATTGAAATACTAAATATTCATAAAAATACTAACAAGGATGAAGGAAATAAATTTAATTAAAACGCGTAAATTGTGACCTGCTTAATAAAGTACTTATTAAAAATGTTGAGTTATCGGTTCTAATTAAAATAATTGCAATAGTAAGTTAGCGTAAGGGTTTTTGTTATCTTTACTAACGATATAATATAGCACATATATATCTGCGACTTTTTGATAATATATTTGAGAATTCTTTCATTAGATTATAGGTCATAGTACTCTTTGTAACATATATGGTCCATTTTGTTTCGAATATCAACCATTATGAGTTGCAACTGGGTATAAATTTTGTATGAAACAAATCCGGATACGCCGCGCAGGACTTCGATGATCAAAGATACTTTAAAAAAAGTTATTTTTTTAAAACTACCTTTATTCTATACTTTACTCATCGCTCTTCTTGCCTTCATTTTTTAGGGGTCTGTGGTCCTACCTCTACACAAATGAAGACCATGGTGCTATCAAAATTATTGCAGTGTATTTTTTTATCTTTTGTTGTAGCCTGTATCACTGTACCTATTTATTACAGCGGCTTTTATATCAAACACCATAAAAACTTAATTAATAACCAATACAAATACTAACAAACGATCAAAAGGAAAGATATAAAAATTACAAATGTACCGATTAGTCCAATTAGCTTCACAAGTTTCCAACTAGAGGCCCCCTAGACGTGGAAGGAATTAATCTATACATATAAATAAAATTGGAGTGTCTGTTTGTAATATTGAAATAACCGTTTTTTACTACATGCATATGATTATATATACGGTACATACACCAAAATAACATTTTTTACAATTTTTGTCTGTCTGTCTGTCTTTCTGTCTGTCTGTTTGTATAGGCTAATCTCTGAAATGGCTGGACCGATTTTGACGGGACTTTTATTGGCAGGTAGCTGATGTAATAAGGAGTAACTTAGGCTACTTTTATTTTAGAAAAAATCTTTTATTTTAGAAAAAAATAGGGTTAAATGTATTTGGTCACATTGTTAAGTTCCGACATCCACGCGAACGAAGTCGCGGGCACAGCTAGTTATCGATAAAACTGTTCATCGATAATATCGATAGAAACTGTTTCACTAGAGTTTTTGTAAAAGGTTGAGCGCGCATGGTTGGAAAGTATAAGAGCGTGTGCACATGAAGCGTTCTGACGCGACGTGATTTTATTGTGGGTGTTACAAGTGGGTTTCAGTAATGCAGTTGGGGATTGAATACATCATTCATAACAAGAATGAATTCAATATTGGTTTTATTTACCTTTAAACTAACATGTTTCATTTAAATTCTTTTATTTAAATCTCATGTCATTTTATAGTTTCAAATTCATTTTACTTTAGTATAAAAACATTTGTTTACCTAATCAAAATCTTCAGAATACGCTACCATTACCAAGCATTGGATCCCTGAATCAAACGTGGAAGCAATCCTAAGCATCATAACCTCTCCAGCACGGTAGGACCAGAGCAGTTTAGAAAATCATTTTGCAGTTTAAGATGACAATACTGTGGCATTCATAACGAGGTGCTGGCCGATACCCACGCCCGCTCATTTACTTCCTTCAGACGTTTTTTACGACATCCACTCGGCTTTACGAGCTGCACAATAAAACAGGCAGCTGATACACTATTCTTCTATACTAGGACTGAATGTTTGAATGAATATTGCCTTTGAATGAAATTGCGGGCGTTTTTGCTATAGAGAATTTTACTTGCAACGCGTTTTTTAAGCTGATGTAGGGCAAATAGTTACGAAGTGAAATAGAAACTTTCTTAATACTTCAGTTGATTACTGTCCATTGATAGACACGGGCTTCTTCTTAGTTTTCATTCTACACAAAACGTAAAAAACTTGATATACTCCTCTCAGACTCTCAAATTTATTTGATTGCTAAGACTCTCAAATTGATTGTTAAGTAGTAGGTAAATTTAAAAAAATATATCACAAAGCACGATACAGAGATATGTTTCACGCAAATTAGAGCCTTTCCTACTTTTCTTGTCTTCATAGAAACCTTAATTCATGGCCTTTGATGAGAAAAACTCGAAATATCCTCGTTTTTTACCGCAAATACTCAACCAATAAGTAAGTTTATTGACAGTTACAAGTGTTTCTTCATAAACAATTCTGTACTATGCAATGTACCTGTAAATTAACTTATCACGAATCCTACTCCGAAGTGTAAACGAGCGTCAACATACGCGTGTTCAAGCGACTAACTCGCCCAAGTTTGCACGCACGCCAACTCAAATAAAACCGTCCGTCTGAACAAAACATTAGTAATTATAGTACATAGTATATCAACGGTTAATCTTCGAAAGTATTAATCACGTGATTAAAGTAGTATTAACCTATGTTATTATTTACCATTATACAGCTTTGTGTTAACCATAAGATTGATTTAAAAGCTTCCGTTAAAAGGAATGGGTGGATTTTATTTTTCTTTAACAATAATAATGGCCAATGGAATTACGTTTTTTTTTACTATGTTTATTTGTGTGTTGCCAGATAATAATAATATTAATGCGATTTTTAATAGTACCTACATCTCAACCTATCTCCATGTAAAATAGGCGTAATGGTATAGTATTAAATTGATTGTTTACGCCGCACTATTTACGCGTTTAGTGGCAGACGGACAGACGCCTACATCACAGTAACAGCCGAGTTTAGAATCATTCCCAAGTGCCAACCTAGTTAGCCTCGTAACTCCTCGTAGGTAACGATTTTAAGGAAAAGACATAACATAGCATCACGACTATATTCCCCGAAGGGTTAAGCAGAGGTGTAGATACGATACGATAAGATTTTAGTTTAAAAAACTCATTTTGAGGGTTAATTATTTCTCAATCTATAAACAATATCAAAAAAACAAAAACGTGACGACCTAGTTTTTTCTTGTGTCTATAACATATAAAATCAGCAAGCTCATGTTTAGTGTGGTACAAAGATTAACGCATTTTGTATGAAAACTTTTAGCTAAACTATAGTATTAAATAATAAAAATAAGTACAACAAATAATATTGCTCATAAAGTACAATGTACTGATGAACTTCCTACCATCTAGTCTTCATATCTATAAGGGGTTATTGGGCTCATCAATATGAACAACTTTTTTAATATGGGACCAACTCTGAAATATAAAAAAAAAAGCTGTTCAGTACATTTGAGTAAATGCAGTTGGCTGTCACACTTACTATTTTTAATCTGTATTATGTAGCTGTAAGTCTTCCATATCAGTTAAATAAATAAATTAGTAATATTAATTCATTTATATGGAATATATGATATTTTTTTGCGATTTCTGGATTGATCCCATATTAAACGTGTAAAGGGATCAAGACAGGACCTTGAATAGTTGTCAAGTATAGCATTCCATCTAAAACACCTTAGCAACTCGTTTTCCCATTAGAATACGCAGCTGCAAGTCAATTTTTCCCTCATTCCCAGATGGCAATGGCAATGAAAATTAAATACAATTATGGATAATGACGTCATATGACATTTAGCTCATAAGATTCTCAGCTTGCTGCGCGTGAATGAGCTTGAACACAGCAAGAAGTTTATTGTGTTTTTTTTGTCATACATTTTACATAAACATGATTATTTATTAATCAACAATCAATAGGAAGGGGATTCTGTTCTTTTATACTAAGTTTTTTAATTCAGAGAATGTTTGAGTTAACAAAAGTTTAAATCTGTGGTTTTGATTATTTGTAGAACTAATCACATTTTTTCTAATGTAACAATTAGCAAAAAAATATTTTAAAATTAATTAACGATTGACATCGCGATAGAATTTAGCATGGATGCACACAAATACGTGAAAACTAAGTCCCATTGTCACGAACCTAAGTCACCTAAACTAACCTTAAAAAACTCTAGTTCATAAAGAAAGCTTCAAATATGACATCAAAGTAACCTACACTCAGATTCGCAATAGTTTCTCACGGTGTGTCCGCGCCCGCCCGTCGATGCATAACGTGCCCGCTACCTTGTATCATTACTACTTCAAAACTAATTGTACACAATTAGAGGGGCTCCTTTCTTTTAGATTGAAGCTTTAGCTTTTAAAAGTGCTGGTTATGATGATAAATAGGGCTTATTTTAAATAAAAAACGCCTGTCACGGACGGATTATGAATTCCTTCAGTTTTATTTTTTATGTTGGTACTGTTTTTATCTGTCAAAGAAGTTTTGATGACCGAAATGGTTTATATTTAGGTGGTAGTGCACAAACTTAATAATAGATTAATTTAAAATTAGTAATAGCAGTTTAATATTATGCTATTAGTACTTAGTTAAAAACTAATTTCCCATCTTTGTGTAAAAACTTTGACGTCAAACAAAATCTAATTAAAGTTGAAGTTACTACCTACAAAAGTAACGAAGGATTATTTAATTAAAATATCACGTGTCTGAAATAATTTATACCTAATGAAGTCCTTTCTCCCTCAAATATTTTCAAAACATCCCACAATACGTACCACAATTTCAAACAGACCAATTTTTAACAAAGGCATTGGGAAACCCGTCCTCCGCTAAATAGTTTAATAATATTATGTTTAACTTACTGTTAATCATGTAAAAAATCAATTGAATAGATGACTAGGCCGCAGGTGTTGGTTATGCAATAATTAAACCGTGGACGCAACTATTTTAATATAAGCAACCATTGTGCCAACTTGACGATACTGCTGGCCAGTGACAACAAAACTTTAGCGCAACTATTTTCATTGAAATTGTTTTGGTATTTAAACTACAGCGTATTGATTTTATTCGCGGTTTGAATATTATACGGACGTTTCCACGAAACTTTGCGTGTAGTTTAATGGAAAATTTGTTGGACGTCGTTTCTATATTGAAAATATGTTACATTTTTACTGCATATGGAGGATATTTTAATGAAACGACAGTCTCAAAGTTCGGTAGCTTTAGATGTTATTAAGTAAGTTAGTACTTCGTGATTTTTTAGGGGAACTAAAAGCATGATGTTACCTCAAAACTGAACTTAATGCGGTGTAATTTAATGATTAGCCTAATTAATCGTCCTTATTTTGCTTTTTTGATTGTTGTAAGGTTAACATTCGTGAAACTTTTATTCTGCTGAATTGTAACCATTTCCGACAAATATAATACAATTACTTACGTGGCCACATAATAATGGTAAAATAAACACCAATTTCTTTCTTTTAAAATATTTTTGTGCTAATCCAAAACTATTCTATAATGTGTCTTAAATGACTTTATAACCGGCACAAAATTAAGCACGCCTAACACACAACGACCGCCTAAGAACCCATAATTTAATAGTTGAACGCAACCATAACTCGTAATTTCACAATGTTGGCATCACTGCCTAATGACAGTTGGAAGCGCGCGTAAATTCCAAAATGGCGGCCGCAATAAAGAAATGATGGTGCGTTTCGAATCACACCGAATTAACTTCTTTTGTTAACTTGAACTTGTTGTGGGGAAAACTTGGTTTCCGCGTAACACTCAGGAAAATTACTTATTAAGACAAATAAATCGTGAAATCATCAAATGTACGTGCCGTGAGTCATTGTTTGAGGTAAAGGCCTAGACTAATCTAGTCAATGTTGAGCAATATTAATGAAAATGATTTATCAAATAGATATTCTATGTATTTTACCTACATACAAGATTTTGCCGTCATGTACAAATGTCTAAGAACATGCTGAAGCTATAATAAGCCTTAAAACTTATACAATGAGCCACAAGATTTTATTTATCATAAAATCACTAAGTTTATTTTGGCACCACCATTATCAGGCTCGCCTGAAGCCTATTAAAACTCTATAGCAAAAAACGGTTACTAAACTATCTCCCTTAATCGGCGTTTATGAAAAAAACAGAACGTTAATTTCTTCAACTTACAGAAACACACGTAAAAACGTTTACACATTAGCAGCTACAAATTACAAAGTCAATCAAGTACAATCTTTTTCTGAACACAAGTACAGTCGACGCAATTTATCTTTAGGCTGAGATTCCATGGGCCCACTAAGGCGGTCAAGCGATAGTTGCAAACTTTTTTTCAGAAGCTGAAACATCTTTCTGACTCCCTACGATACGACTGTCGCTCGATAATGTGAACAGGGGCGCAAAAACTCAAAAAAATTAAATGTAATTTTTACTAACTACTAAATAAACGTTGGAACGTTATAGGAATGTTCTCAGAATGAGGTCGATGCTGGCTGAATATTCACACCGTCAAAAACCTTATGGAACCCTTTCAGGTGTTCAGGAATTTATCACGATGTTTTCCTTCAGCCTTGTCCCATTTTAGACTCGCTCGTACAGACGGCAAGCCTTCAACCGCTACGCTTATCAAATAACTCCAAAAAGAAGCGAACAACTATCGCTTTAGCGACTTACTGTCTCATGGAATCTCAGCCTTAGCTAGCAATAACGCTGGGAGATAGTCACAGATTAGAGATCGAAGGTCAAGAACTTTCTATCGCCTAAATAGTGGAACTAAGCATTGTAAGCTTAGGAGACATTGGAAAATAATGTACAGTAATTTATCATTATGAGCTGTGATCTTTATACCCCAGGTCTTGAGATGCCAACGCCTTAGAAATCGCTAAACACTTTCCATAAATCAAACTTGAGACTGTCGAATCATCACGTCAAATGAAGCGGCTGTTAATAAGCATTTTTGAATTGAACTACTTTTATTAAAACAATTGAGAAAAGAGACTTACTAAGGCACGAATATCTCTGAAGCAATCCTTCAAAAGCAGTTTTGGCTCATCTAGACCTTTGATAAAAGTTCATATTTCTCTATTTTTGCATGAAAGAGGCAGATAAGCTAAAGGTTCTATTTTTGTGTCAGTAAAAGTTTTCACACGAGTCGTGATGGAAAATTAGCCGCAGAAAACAAGATGGAGATGAAGTGTACTTTGTAAATTGGTGTTGTCTGGTTTTCGGAACTGTTGGTGGCCCTTATTTCTTATACTATAAATAATCCAGTTTACTATCATGCCCAGCAGAGTATAGGCCTTTTCTCAATGGTTTAGTCCGCCATACTAGAGGGGTGCGGTTTAGCCCACTACACTACTCAAATGTTGGTATTATGATTTAGATGACATGATTGATGCATTGACGCAAACTTTATGTGCTACGGGTCCTCGGAACAAATATTTGTATGACCTACAGGTTGTTGTACTCGGTCTGGGAGTGTCTGCACGCAAGATGAATGGATACTGGAGTGAAACTAGTATGGGGCAACGCTTAAAAAATGATGTATGATTTAATTAAATGATTGCAGTTGCGTAGGCCAGTGTTATGCCGTCTTTGGAATGTCGCAGTGAGTAATACTTTATATTGTATTAATGATAACCGAATACTAACAAAGGTCAGTTTTGCTAACAGATTTGAATCATGGTCACCTGAATAAAGAAATATTGTATTCTATTAATGTGTTCCTAATTATTTTTCCTAATTGTTCCTAAGCTAATCTTTGATAATAAATTTCTTTTTAATAAGTATAAATAAATATATATATATCATGTAATCTTGCGCTAGTGACAGATGGCTATCCATGGTAAATGTGATCACAGTGTAATCTTTAAACTTTGGTTTTTATTTTTATTAAGAGACTTTATGTTAAAGTTGCATTTAGTATTTATTTGACGAAATCTACATTGTTTTTTCATACTTTTTCCACATTATGTACATGGTAAGATTGTTAAAAGAGACTTTAAAAGAGTATCCATGGAGTTTCTTGCCGGTTCTTCTCCATAGGACCAACTTTTTGGAACCGTGCAACTAGAGTCCTATAACGTTTCATAAGTGCCTGTATTAGGTTTATCTAAACATATAAATAAAATTGGAGTGTCTGTTTGTAATATTGAAATAACCGTTTTTTACTACATGCATATGAATATATATGCGGTACATACACCAAAATAACATTTTTTACAATTTTTGTCTGTCTGTCTGTTTGTATAGGCTAATCTCTGAAATGGCTGGACCGATTTTGACGGGACATTTATTGGCAGGTAGCTGATGTAATAAGGAGTAACTTAGGCTACTTTTATTTTAGAAAAATTCTTATTTTTTAGAAAAAAATAGGGTTAAGTGCATTTGGTCTCACTAAAAAATACATTGTTAAGTTTCGACATCCACGCGAACGAAGTCGCGGGCACAGCTAGTTTGAAATTAAAACAATTCTATCTATCTATCTAATTGTTGAAACTTTAGCACTTAAATTAATTCTTAAATATCTGGTCACCATACAATACTGCCTTGTCGGGGTAGTGGTCGCAAAGGCGACTGCTGAGCGTGAGATTTTAGGTTCGATTCCCGGGCAAAGGCACTAATTAGGACAAAGAATTGGGTGAACTCGGAAGTTAGTATTGTGCTTACGTCAAAAATTAATTTTGTGTTCTGTTTTAAGTAGGCCACTATAATACTCAGTAGTATTGCGTTTTATGTGCACTTACGACTATCAGATGGAATGTTTATGGCTTTTATGATTTACGACTTGTGAAATCTAATTAGTTAGATACCCGTCTGTCCGTAAGTCACATAAATGAAAACAAAAAAAAAGGTAGACTGCCTCATTGGTTTAGTGGTCGCACGCGCAAGACTGCTGAGCGTGAGGTCCTGGATTCGATTCCCAGGTCGGGCAAAGTGATATTAGGTTTTTCTTTATGGAAATTCTCAATAGCAGCACGGAGTCTGGAACTGTGCCCGGTAAATGGCAATAGGCTCGCCCCCTATTACATGGGACTTAATAACAGCAACAGCGAAATGTGGGTGTACAATAGTACTCTTCAGCTTAACCCTTCGGGGAATACAGGCGTGATGCTATGTCCCATGAAACTAGAATTGTTATCAAATTAACCCTATTTACTTGTTCCCTTAATAACAGAAAACGCCACATGACAATTATTACTATTACGTATTATTACTATTAAATATGAACGCTGGGAAAACCTGCATGATATAATAATTCAATTATTAACTTGTTCCCGCACTAAGACGTTTTAAATTCTAGGCAATAGTGTAATGAATATATGTTCACACGTTTGTGGGTACTCGGAAATTTTTCAAAGTAATTAGTACCGAATAACTCAGTGGTTTAGGTATTGCTAGATGTTTTAGGTTCGATTCTTAAACGGGCAAAGTATCTTGGGTTTTATTACTAGAAAATTCTCTTGGAATTGTGGTACGGTAGATGGCAATAGGTTTGCCGTCCTATCCTACTAATATTATAAATGTGAGATTTGTGAGGATGGATGGATGGATCTTTGTTACTCTTTCACGCCAGAACCGCTGAACGGATCTGGATGAAATTTGGCACAGAAATAGATGATAGTCTGGAAAATGTACGGGTTCGTCAACCACGCGGGCGAAGCCACGAGCGGAAGCTAATCTATTATAATATTAGTAATTAATTACAGCATTAATATGTGTGTGTACATTTCTGCTTAACCCTTTGAGAACAGGCGTGATACTATGATACTAGTTCGGTTGTGAGATTATTTTCCGGTAATTGTTGTGTTGGACCAAGGTTCTATGCAAATAATTTTAGCATGACATAAGCGTGTGTGGCCTTCGACGGTTCGCAGTGAAGTTTGCCAATGTCGGCCCATCGTTTGTTATGGTACGGGTTGAAATATTATCATTTATAGGCAAAAAAATCCTCTGGGACAAGTCTTGTAAAACGTATAAAATATGAAAAAAAAGAGGAAACAATTGAATATCAAAAAGTAATAAAAAAAAAGGCTGAGCATAGACAAACGTAACCAATCTAACATTCGAATTTCAAAAATCGAAGCAATGGAAATTCTTTTCATCCACGCGTTCGGAATTTCGCATCAATAACCCTTATGACTATAGTTTAGCTTAGTTTTCATACAAAATGCGTTATCCTTTTTACCCCACTGAACATGATCTGATTTTGCTGATTTTATATGTTATAGACACAATTAAAAACTAGGCGTCACGTTTTTGTTTTTGTCATATTGTTTATAGATTGAGAAACAATTAACGCCAAAATACGTATTTATTTTAACTAAAAATCTTGCTTATACTTTATCTAATGATAATTATTAAATTCATCAAAAAGTTGAAAAACAAAAACACGTTTCGACATAATTTACAATCTAACTAAACTATAGAGACCAAAATCAAATTAATTAACGCCCAAACACCTATTTTGCGCGTATATCAAGGCAATTTTGTCAGAAGCCGGCATCTAAACGATACTCTTAAGATCTTCATTTGTTTCTAAGAAACATTCCAATCAATTCAATTTGTTCCATAAAATCACAATACTGATCCTAACTGCGAAAATTATAGTACCTACTTAACATCAGTTTCTGAGACAAAATTCAGATTGATATGAAAGTAAAATAATTATTTTCAACTAGCTTCCGCTCGCGGCTTCGCCCGCGTGGTTTACGAACCCGTTCATTATCTGGGATAAAAAGTAGCCTATGTGCTATTCCAGACTATAATCTATCTCTGTGCCAAATTTCATCCAGATCCGTTCAGCCGTTCAGGCGAGAAAGAGTAACAAAGATCCATCCATCCATCCATCCTCACAAACTTTCACATTTATAATATTAGTAGGATTTAAAATCGTTTCAGAATATTTTACGATATGTAATAACTTGAATTTATACTCGAGATAGACTAGTCGTAATAATTATTATCTAATAGATTTCCGGTTATTTAAACCAGTTGCAACACGGGCAACAATGTTAGTTTCAGATCGTTGTTACACAACACGGAATATAGGAAGTTAATAAATGTATATCTTAATATAATGTTTATAACTACTGCTAATAAAATTTTAACTTTATTATATCATCATAATAAAGTTAAAATTATGTAAACACTATAAATTATGTCTCATTGAAGATTGTATTATAGAAGAGTTTCAATGGAGTTTCTTGCGGGTTTCCTTCTCAAAGAACTAACCTACTATTTGAGAACGTGCACTTAGAGTCTTGACTAGATAAATTAAAAATAGATTAAAAGCTTGCTTAATTAGTTGAAATAATAAACACTATTGTTAATGTTTTTTATCAATATTTTCACGTTTAGAAATTGCTTCGAAAATCTTCGTTATGTATTGAAAATTATGATAAATAGCTAAAGGATTTAAACGATTGCATAATTTGTAGACTTATTTCTATAAATATTAAAACTTTAGACTCAATAACGGCATCAGCAAAATGCCGGGATAAACAAACACCTCGGAATGAAATGAAATTATTTCTTTGCAATTACGATTTTTCAATCACTTTTACACTTTTGTAAACTAGATGGCGTCGGCCAAAGCCTTCGGGTAAAACAGTAACGCTATGTTATGTAAAATAGAGTACTGTACTAACTTTAACATCATTTGTTTCACAGAAAAACAAATTCACGATCACAAAGATGCTCGACACTTCAATATATTAGTTACAATCCTAATTGTAAGTTAACATAAGCGCTATATTACATAAGTCACAGAACCAATGACCTTCGTGTGGCCGCAAGGGTGTCAGCGAAACGCGTAGATAAAACAGATAGAGACACATTCGTGTTGTGCGCACGTAATGTTTGTGTGTCATGGTCGCTAACCATGTACCTATGCACCACAGCTGATGCGACCAAAAGTTAAATTGATTTAAGTAGGACTAGTGGTGGCAAGCGAGAGTATCTTAATTAGGTTTTCGTGTCCGGAAAAGTGTTATCGCGTTTTTATTTTTTTCTGTAGCTGTCTGCGAGTTTGGTAAATGGCAATAGGTTTGTTATAGCATGGGACGAAATAGTGACTTTGGCAACATGTATGGTGTATAGCTCCTCTAATAATTAAGGGTCTTAACCCTTCGCAGAATACAGATGTGTCATTATCTTTATACGATTAGCGTGGTGTTAATTTGGGCATTCTGATCTACATAGAATTCGATTCGTACGGAACAATATAATTCGTGAGCAACAGATAATTGTTTCGGGTTTGGTTGTGTGGTGGACGTGAGATGTATGTTTGTAGGAGAAATCCAAGTGTGGCTTCGGGATTATGCGTAGCATGCGTAGTCTTTGCTACGAAAAGCCTACGCCATTGATTTACATTGTTGTATAGGCATTATCAAAAAAGTATTCACTTTTCCTCAAATTATAATTAGTTTTGCGGTAATTTTTAATTAAAGTCTAAGGGTATCGGAATCGTTTGGTTCAGTGCATTGTAAGTGCATTCAAAACAATATTTAGTCATTTTAACGAGAATTTTCCTTCAGTAAAATAGGTATTGTGTTTAAAATAGAATATTATCAGTATAGGTACTTTTCGATATTATCAGGAATGTTTATTAATTGAAAAAGTAAGGTTTTTAATGTAATTATGGTTTTTTACCTTTCCGTCTCTGTGCCAAAAGACGAAATATATATATATATATATATATATATTTTGTTTAAATCCTGTTCTTATTAATGCATCTAGTGTTTCTAGTGCCTAAGGTTTTTTTTTTTATTCTTGATAGGCACTCGTTTGACCACTATCTCACCCGATGGTAAGGGATGATGTGGTCGCACGTATTAAGGTATTTATGAAATGACATTTACCAAAATTTGATTTATAAAAATACATAAAAAATACAGTCATTCTAAAATAATATTATTAATATTCTTAAATAAATATAGATCACTTACTTTGTATACCTCCATGCAACACAAAAATGGTACAAATATTCTCTTTAAAGGCTGAACACTAACTATTCTATAAATGTACAAACTAATATAGTAACGCCCATTTATCATACCAAAACCGACCAATGCCATGTCAACTGGCTTCACAAATTATTTGCTGTCACACCTCCACAATACCGCTCTTTATTACAAGCGAATAGAGCTGAAAATCGCGTGAGGATTATAACTAAAGTTGTTTAGATATCCGTGTCGGAGTGTTGATTCTAGTAACGCACACATATACAACGGCGCACGATTGCCTGAATGGGGCGCACACATGCGCGCACGCCGCGAATGTCACGAAATCCAGCTCGTTTCTAGGTTAGATCATGCGCGCGCGCGTGCGTTGTGACCATGAGGCTGCGCGGACAATTTTCGTGTTTTCCTTATATGGCCTTTTGCGATTGGTTGTTTAGATGCTAGTTGAATATGGCGTCGTTTTTTATACGATCATTTGACATTATGAAAATGGTTACACGCGGTCTTTGTTGGTATTTATTTTGTTTTATTTTCAATGTTAAACTAAATTTTTAAAACGTATGCCTTTATGTTATTTCTTCCATATATTATTTCAGAAGTTATGGAATACTGGAAGAAGAAGAGATAAGTACCTATAGTGGAATGATTCAAAAGTTACAAATCTAATTTAGAGGAATATCTTCAAAATCGAGACTGGACACCAAATGAAACCGAATACAATGTTAATTACGGGATGACCAAAACACTACACGACGCTCATCTAGCCTCAACTTAATACTAGCGACCCGCCCCGGCTTCGCACAGGCAGCATATACGTACATTTTTTTTCTGTCGTAGTGTCGTATCAGCCTGTCACGTCGAGCATTTACTCGGCGCATGCCAGTAAACCTCCCAGTCGGCATGATTTTTTCCGAAATCTTTAACTATCGTCGTCATATTTCAGTTAATTTGCACAAAATCTTAATGAATTATTCAATTAACCCTTCCTCATGAATCACTCTGTCTATTGGTGAAAAGAAAATTCGTTCAGAAGTTTTTGAATTTTTCGCGAACAGACAGACGCGGCGGGGGACTTTGTTTTATAATATGTAGTGATTAGATCAGTAATAATAAGCAAAGAGAGTCTTATATCCAGCAGTGTGTAGATTCAGACTATGTACCTATTATTAATTAATCGATACATTATAATTATCACGGATCTCAACACATCTAAGTGAGGAAAATTCTGAGCGATTATCGATATCTTCTGGCGCACCCTAGGCAGTCAGCCTCGATGACTGGCTAATCTCTTCACTACGGCATGAGCGATTCCCAATACCTACCACCATAACTACGGCACGGCACTATGGCATTCCCATGACCGAGTACTTCGCCAAAATCCTACATGGACCCAATGCGGATTGGAGGACCAGACCAAGTTTTTTTTTATCATTCCCCTACATTAGGAATAGTTCCTGTATCGTTAGTACTAAATGTATACATATATTCACATGCGCAAACATCCAGATCCGGAACGGAGTTATCTGTGAGCCATACAAATATTTGTTTTGTACGGGAATCGAGCCACACCTAGCGTAGTATCTGATCAACCACTACGGCAATCGTGCGGTCGATATTAGATCCAGGATCATGTTCATGTATGACTGTGGATGATAATAACTTATGCTGAATTCCCAGGATAGACATCCTGGTCCTGGTCCTATCCTACCAGATCTAACAACGTGGTGTCAGGAGAGCGACCTTGCGCGCGAGTGGCGGCGGCCTAGACCGCGCTCCGGAGCGCTTTATTTATTCGCTGCGCCCGGCGCCCGCGCATCGTGCTCGCAGACAGATCTTAAAGGTATTAGATTTTATAGGCTGGGTTAGTTTGCATATAAACCGTGCATTCATCCCTCCCTTGCTAGCCTCGATCAGTGTAGACAGTGACTATTTTAGAGATGGGCAGCCGAAGCATAGCCTTATTTGTATATATTGTTTATATTGCCTATTTACTAAAGGACTGCTCACACAAGCGTGGCGGTAACCCTATCCTTTACATAGATACGTCATTGAGTATGAAATCACTCGTGTGAAATAACCCTAACTCCATTTAAACGATATACATACCGGTCAATAATTCAGACACGGATTTCAAAACGCTGGAGTCTTGATCATTGAAAAGCACAGAAAAACAGCAAAATACACAGCCCAGTCTCCACTATTCTGGCCTTTTGGTCGTATAAATAAATCTTTATAGATGTTGGTATTGCCTTAGCATGATCTCATTATTATATTGACATTGGCATTGATTAAATACTTCTATAATCTATCTAATTAAAACAATGACTGAATCATGTCGAAGTTCTAATTATTGTAAAGTCAATATAATTGCAACAACCAGTTAGGTATGTCTTTCAAAGCATCCAGAAATCACATTCAGAATCCTAACTATATATTAATATTATAAATGTGAAAGCAAGTTTGTTTGTTTGTTACCTTTTCACGCCTAAACCACTGAACTGATCATCATGAAATTTTGCATATACGTTGTCAGGGGTACAGAAAAGGATATGGGGTACCTTTCATCCAGAAAATAAGTACTGTTCCCGATGGAAAGAACATAAACTTTCGACGGTCACAATTGCTTTAGGACGCTAGATGGCGCTACGTGTGTGTGACCCGAAAAAATACACGGGTTCGCAATCAATGCGGGCAAAGCCGCGGGCGAAAGCTAGTACTAAAATATTCTAAGCTTCCATATTTATGTGGCCCTCACAGGTTATGCTAATTAGGGCCATATACCATGGAACATGGGCCTAAACAAATAATACTTCAAATGTAAGTGGCCCCAAGTTATTGGTAGTTAGCACATCGTAAATGTTGCGGCCCATTCAACCGGGCCCAAGTGATTGTTTGGTTAATTACTCTGTGTATGAATGGAATTATATTGGTATGGAATTGGGAAAGGTATTATTTTTTTAATTTTAGGTTATGAACTGACATTTCGAAAGTGCAGATCAGAATTTGACTATCACTTGCGGTAACAGTGAGAAAACCTGTATAGTCAACATAAAAAATATGTGTACACGTAGCGAAATTCAAACGCTTATTCTTGGAAAGCTATTGGTTAAAATCATAAAATTTAAATGACTATGTATTTTTATATATCCGCAGATACTATGTGTAAAATTGGTCAAGATTTCAATCACCATTTCTTCTTAAAATCGCTTTTGAATTTCGCTACGTGTATACATATTTTTTATGTTGAATGTACACTTGAGAGAGCTTCATGAGGTTCGAAACATGGCTGGCCTTTCGTGGAATACCGGATATGACAATTACACATACCTATATAATGTTAAACATGTGTAAACAGGTTAGCGGATCCACGTGTCAACCTTTCTCGATTGTACGATACACTTGGGTAACCTACGTACTTAATTAAGTAATAATATTATACAGTTAGCTTTACCACACATCATAACTTGCAGGACAAACTTGTCCTGCTTTTGTCTACCAATCACGTGGTTCTTGATTTTTTAAGTGGTGATAGCCTAGCGGTTGAACGCTTGCCTTCCATGCAGGAGGGTCTGAGTTCGAACCCGGCCTGCACCTCTGTCTTTTCGGAATCATGTGCGGATCAGAATTTGATTATCACTTGCGTTTACGATGAAGGAAAACATCGTGAGGAAACCTGCACACCTGAGAGGGCTCCATAAAGTTCTTGACGATGTGTGTAGTCCGCCAACCCGCACCGGGCCAGCGTGGTGGACACAGCAGTGGGACAGTAATGGGTTGAATTTATTATACCAGCTTGCGGGTAGTGTGATGGTGAGCAGAGTACCGCCTTCATTTGAACCTTCGACTTTGACTTAAAAACCAATCATCAATTTTGTATTAATTTTTTTTTAAAAAACTTCCTCTTTGGTCTCCTGGTGGCAAGCGCAAAAAGTGTTGCTGAGATTTTCTCTTACAAAATTCTTAGCAGAAGCCTGCAGTTTAGAATCATGTTCAGTAGATGGCACTAGGATCGCCGGCCTTATTACATGGGACATAATAATGGCATCGATGAAATTTGATTGTACAACAATAAAACTACATTCAGCCTAACCTTTTTAAAAATTCCAGCCAATCGTTTCAAACAGGGTCGTCCAAATATTGACTAACAATGTTTTATGATGGAATCAGCTCGCGTTTGCTTCCCTGCTAGCCGCCACCAATTAGCGGTCGTTAATCAAAATGACAGATAATGCTCGTTAGCCTGACGGGGCCATATTCAGGTCATTTCGGAGTCATACTTCAACGTCAAAAAAGAGAAATGAGATTAGATGGGTGGCGCAGGTTCTAAAAATAGGTACGAAAATAAAGAGCCACCGAATATTATGTGAGTGATCTGTAATTGGGTACTCTATCAATAGAAATAGCTTTAATTTTGACAGTTAAACAATTTGCATTGTGTTGCGTGATTTGTTTAGAGAAGATGGACAAAACATACTTTTTTTTATGTCATAAGCGGCAAACGAACGGACGGATCGCCTGATGGTAAGCGATTAACGTCGCCCATGGACACCCGCAACACCGGAGGAGTCACAAGTGCGTTGCCGGCCTTTTAAAAAGGAGTATACTCTTTTCAATAAATATTGTTGAAATGTCCAAATAATCCGGTAAATGACTACTAGTCATTTGAGTTACTTCTTACGAACTGTCAAAAACGATATTTTGTTCTAAAAATGTTTGGAATAGCAAGGCGTGACGTCAAAGTTTTTCATTGCTGTTGACATACCTACTTATTGTGTGATTTTGATAAATTAAAAATTGAAAACACCAAAGATAAGCAAGAGATTAAGTTTTATTGAGTTTTTAGAAGGAAAATCTATTTACCAAACAAGATTTCAGAATTTATTTTTGATGCAGTCATCTAGCTAATTAAGCTATACATAAAATAAAAAAATCTAAAAGTTAAATAATTGAAATTGAACGAAATATTTGTCGCAGCTGAATTGTATACACAATTTCAATCCAATCATTAAAAAAGCAATTAGATTTGATGACTTCAATTGTCATAATTTTCTCTTTACCGATAGATTTACTGCAGGCAATAGAATGATAAATCTGTCTACCGAACGTAGTGACTGCCACAGATATAGCTAGGAAATAGCACAGGTAGGCACATCCACCATAATCTCTAGTGCCCCAAAAATCTGACGTATGATACGTCACAAGGTAGAAACGTCACACGCTTAACGCACAGCTTCTCAGCTGAACATGGAACTGTCAACTGTTTTTCAGGTTATTTGAATCGAAGTTTAAGAATATAGCTAATAATGTCCTCCTGACCGATTTCGATCACGGCGGTCAATCTCACCGGAGATTAGCCAACTACGCAGGAGATATTATAGAGCACAAGTGTGTGCGCAAACACAGGTGCTCTCTCTATTTCTTCACTCTCATAGTCCGATGGGACGGCAATACGACACGACCGGAGAAAGATCAGGCGCAGGACCAACGGCTTTACGAGCTTTCCGAGACACGGTTTGTATTCACATACACAAAGACCCAGGCCTGAAACAACTATCTGTAGATCATACAAATATTTGTTCGGTGCGGGAATCGAACCCGCGACACGTAGCTCAGCAGTCGATCTCTCAACCACTGCGCCAACCGTGCCGTCACGAAGAATATCGCTATTGGTCTTTTGATACCATACAAAGTTCTGACGCGTTGAGAAGTGCTACGACAACGTGGAACTTGTAGGTATCAGTACTCGTTTATCCTCATAATTTAACGGGATAGTTGACTCAGAGGATAAGCGATTAGTTTTCTTTGTGAGCTTCATGTCGCGGGTTAGATTCCCGTACGAAACAAATATTTGTATGATCTACAGGTAGTTTTGGATCTAGTTGTGTGTGCATGTGACGTACCTATGATATAGGAGAAATCCTAGCAGGGCTGTTTTCTTTTAAATTTGTATCTGCATCATGGTTGCAGCATCCCAAATGATCGCTAAGGACCAACATAGTGAAAATTATAATTCAGTCAAGTCTTGCAAAATCAAGTCTGTATATTAGATCTCCCATACCAGTCACCATACAGTCAATTGTTTCAAAGAGCAATAATCTAACTACAGTCTTGACTTATGCACACGCCTTTATTGCAGCAGGCAAATGGGACTCCCTTCAGCAACGCTTCTTGGTGTAGTGATTGCAAGCGCAACTGCTGAGCGTGAGGTCCTAGGTTCGATTTCCGCCAAGAGCAAAGTGTTATAGTGTTTTCCTGTATAGAAATTCTCAGTAATAGCTCGAAGTATGGAAATGTACCCGGTACATTCTTAGGTTAAGTAAAAGGAGTAACACGATTTGGAAAACACCCTGTATATACAGCCGATGACAAGGTCGTCTTATTTGCGTCGTGTAAAGGTTTCGCGACTAAATGTTAACACTTACATATATCATATAACTAACTATGCCAAGGTGATGTCGGTTAATATTGTAAACATTATATCAAATTGTACTTTCGACGTGTATCAATTGTGATTCAACTGATGTCTCTTTTAGGCATCCATGGGCATTATCACCACAACAACATAGCAGCACACCTGTATTCCCCGAAGGGTTAGGCAGAGGTGTACTATTGTATTAATAAATCCCATCCAGTGGCATGCGGTTCATAAAGACAAAAAGACTGTCTACCCTACATAACTCGGATGAATATTCATTATAAGATATTTGAGGTGACAAATCACAAACATTATTATTTAATCGACAACACGAAGAACCAATACCAACATGCAGTAGGTATTTTTGGTAAGTAAGATTTTAAAATTTTCTGCCTACCCTGTTTAAAAACTCTTTGCACGCCGCTGATCCCATGTAATTGGGGGCGAATCTATTACCATCTACCGGGCACAGTTCCAGACACCGTGCTGCTATTGAGAATCTCCATACAGAAAAACCCAATAAAACTTTGCCTGACCAGGGAATCTAACCCAGGACCTCATGCTCAGCAGTAGCGTTTATGACCACTAAACCAATGACGCAATCTTTATCTTTATCTTTAAAATTTATTTATAGCTAAACTAAAGCATACTAGTAAAAATTGGTTTTTGTTCCACGCCAGTGAAATTGATATGACATTTGTTTACTGGCAATCATATCTATTGTTCTTTACTATTTCGACCTTGAAACGAATCAAGAAGTAAGGTTAAATTTAAAATGCTATTTTAAGTCTACTTATTGGCCAAATTGAGAATCATTTGTGTGTTACAAGTCGTATCTGGGAACATATTCATCTTGGGCTCTTCTTGGGCTGGCTTTTCATGCGCTACAACCTTCAAAAGGTCAAAACTTATTAGCAAAATCCATTGAAACTTTCCCAACTTCTGATTGTGACCTATGAGTTTTACTTTGAGATCTGTATGACGAAACGGGGTCCATACATGCATAGTCTACTTCATACATACATAGTATGGTGAAAATACTGATATTCATTTGCATCTGAGTAGACTGGAAGTTGACCCCAACATATTGCCATAATACTAGACAGATGATGATGATACTCTTCGTTTCTTGTCTATAGGACCCACCCCCATTTTGAAACCGTGCGCCTTTGCATTTTGGAATCATGACAGCCTGCCAATGCCCAGTTTTAATAAAAAAATTGGTTATATTTTACTCATCTGCCTAGCCTTTTCCCGACTACATTGAGCTCGGCTTCCAATCTAACCGGTTGCGGCTGAATACCAGTATTTTACAGATCGACTGCCATCTGATCTCCGCCACCCAATTACTGGGAGGCACTGATGCTCTAAGGTTAGACTGGATGTCCGACTTTTTTTGCGCTGCTGAAACCCTTTAACTTCTGACAACCGGGATTAACTCCTTAACGTGCTTTCCAAAGCACGAACGAATCCCGATGTCGGAAAAATGGTCACATAGCCAAGGACTGACTGGAGCAAGCGCTACTTTTGACCGAGCTGCGCAGTAGCTTCGTGGCTACGAACTCTTCTATAGGAAATATTTGACTTTGACTATTAAATATGAATCATGAAATTTTGGCTGCAATCCATCGCAATCGTCCTTAGCTATATTGTAAGCTGTAAATCTGCCGCAAGGAAATAAACGAGATTGAATTTATTAACAATGGACACTTAAAAATTTCCCTGTACATAATGTCTATTGTCAATCTAATAATTCAAGTAAAATACGGAAACAAGGCGGATTGCCTTGCGTTTGCCTTGAACGCGTCTAGAATTCTAGATTCTGCAATATTGTCCTGGACATCTTGAATGCGATTTAATTTTTCCACAAGGACTTCTGTATTTCAAATGTCTTTGTGATATTGTGTAGCTATTTGAAACAGATTAATTACAATGTTGTTTAAAAGTTTGTTCTATGGGGAAGAACAAGTAACTCGACGGATACTCTTATAAATAATCGTTTCTGATACTCTATCTTGTTTAGTGCTTTTTATTTTTAGTTGTGGTACGCTAGTTTTATTAATTTACATCATAAAAAGTTTTAGACAGTTGAAAAGAGATATTTCCTCTGAACATAACTCTTTGTGATCATTATATAAGTAGGTTCTATATATCAACATATGTCATCAGATCTTCCTACCATTTGAAACCTACTGAAACAACAAATTACATAAAAGCATTGTGTTGTTCATACAAAGGATTCTTTCGAAACCA
Organism: Shargacucullia verbasci; assembly: GCA_947562105.1. NCBI lineage: Eukaryota > Metazoa > Arthropoda > Insecta > Lepidoptera > Noctuidae > Shargacucullia > Shargacucullia verbasci. Next base: position 2,671,192 of record OX387302.1, on the reverse strand, counting down.
ATCTAATTATCCGAGAAAATTAAACCAACAAGCAGATAAACAAAACAACTGAGTTCCTTTCGATACACATTAATTTAATTATTGATTTTCTGAATGTATAAGCATTTGATAGCTGGAATTTAATATCAAAAGTAATATCTTGGAAACCTGGCTTTTCTATGGAAGTCAAACCAATGAGAGTTTAACCAGGCTTAATGAATTACAATCAATTTATTTATTTACCAAGGATATGGTACAGAAATTGTTACAAATGTAAAAGATCAACACATCTGCCTTTAATAGGCATGCAAATATTGTACGCCATTAGATAATAATTACTAGCTATTATAAAAACTTTTCTTTACAATTGAAAAATTCATTAATTGTGTAGAAGCCCTTTTCAAGAAGCCATGCTTTAAGTTTAGATCTGAATACTCTTAATGGAAGTTCTTTGATTTTTTGAGGAATATAGTTGTAAACATAAAATAATCGTGTATTAATCATGAAAAGATAGAAAATACTACAGCCTGTGTATTGATTGTACCAACAGTAAATTAATAAAAATACGATACTTATAGTAAAAAGGAATATTGTAGTTATGATACTCTTAAACAGCTGTGTGGTATACGAAAAACTCCCACATGAGTGTCGTATTAAGCGATAGAATTATTTAGATATTAGAATATCAAAAGCGTGGAGTTCCGTGCTTAGATGGGATCAGAAACCTTTTGTACAAAGCGTAGATTTGAAGGCAATATCTTCTAGCAGTTCAGTAAAAGATGTTTACTAGCTGTGAAGATGATCGATGATGAATACTTTTATTGAATACGGTAGATGACTACCAGTCATCTGAGTTACTTTTTATGAACTGTCAAAACATTTTATCATAAAATTTTTGGAATACAAGAGCGTGACTTCTTAGTTTTTCATTGCCAAAAATTTAAAACGCCAAAGATAAGCAAGAGATTAAGTTTTACTGAGTTTTAGAAGAATACTATTTACCAAACAAGATTTCAGAATTTATTTTTGATGCAGTCATCTAGCCTATTGATGATGAATTAGATATATCTAAGGCTATCCTAGGATAAACGACTGATAATCATAAATGTACTTCTGTCCCTGTCATTTGTTTGAAAACGAAAAAGGATAAATAAAGCATTAATACCAAGCTGTCACTTTAATGGCAGTTACATTTTTTTACAGTAAATATTGCAAGCACTAAAGCCAATCTCATAAAATAAACGAAACTGTTTCATTGGAATGTACTTAAAAAGAAAACTTATCAAAGTAAGAAACGACTTGAGTCCATAAACAAGAAACTGATACAATTTTTGTTTTTCTTTAGTTTTCAGATCAACGTGAAAATTTCATCGTAAGTCATTAGTTTTCAGCAAGTTCGTTAAGTAATATCTTGATTTAGTTTGGAGATGGAAAATCAGTTACGCAGTCCTAAACAGAGTTAAACTGAATATTTTACAATGGGGCATAGAAAAGAGTTCTACTTGCTTTTCCTGGTAAAGGGTAGGAACAGTCATTGAATTTATCGGGGCAAAAGGCATTTAAAATAGACTTTGACCCCTGAGTTTGTTTCGGCGTTTCTTCTCAGGGATAGTCATAGGAAATGCCGACGCCATCTAGTTTAAAAAAGACGTGTAAAAGTAATTGAAAAATCCTAATTGCAAAATAAATAATTTCAATTTCAAAACTTTAGACTCAGATTGGTTGCGAAATTCCGTGATCGTTAGGTTTGCAGTACATTACTAGGTTATTCATAGATTATTATAATTTTTATTTATAGTTTGGTTTGGGTGTGAGATGACGAGTGACGAAACCCTGGGACGAAGCCGATACCACCATTGCTGATTGGCTAATCTTTCAACTAGCATGTGCATTCCCATGCAATACCTCGTGCTGATTTGACGGAAGACAAAGGACACATAGATACATAGACCTCGTTTTAATGTTGTTTAAGATTGTACCGACAGCCTCACCGATCCTGTGATTCTTCTTTAGTAAATTCTCAGTTGCAGGCCGGAGTTTAGAACTGTGCCATGTAGATGCTTATAGGCTCGCTCTCTATTACATGAGACCCAATCATCATCATCATGATCAGCCAGCCGGTCCCCTTAGACCACCACATCGAACGACATTCCGCCCCTTGAATCCGCGACTTTTACAATGTCGTCGGTCCACCTAGTAAGAGGCCTTCCTACGCTGCGTCTTTCGGTTCATGGTTGCTACTCGAGAACCTTTCTTCCCCATCGGTTGTCTGTTCTTCGAGCGAGACCCAATAATAGCGACGAAATGTGAATGTACAATATTACACCTCTGCCTAACCCTTCGGGGAAAACAGGGTCATGCTATATTATGCCTTTACTGACTATGGTATCAAGGCTTACATTTCATAACTCTACATAACCAAACTGCACCTACTAAATAGAACAATAATTTTACTCAAAACATCATATTTCACTATGTGCCCCGCTATCACGACTGATAAGGGGATTAGCACGTCCCTAGCTCGCTGATAACAGGCTTCATTTGGATTACACCGACCAACTAAATGCCGCTTTCTACTTCAAATGGCTGTTACGTTTGTGCTATTTGTTTAGAATTATTACTGTTTTAAATGGGTATTACGAACCTAGAGGTATGTCATGTATGTCACAGACTGATGTAAAAAGAATTATGATTCTCTATGGTTATTGTATAAGAATATAGCCACAGATTATGTATGAATATTGTATCAGATTAGCTTCGTAAACTATGGGATTTAAATAACGACTTCGGCGGAATGGATGTACAATAGAACACGTCTGCATAACCCTTCGGGGAATACAGGCGTAATGCTGTCATGTTAATTAAATATACCAAAACAACAGTTTTGTTTTCCATATAATTTTTATCTGTAGAAATTCTATCATAACCCTCCATCCTTTCATTAAATACTTAACCCATTCCAACCCCCAAACCTTCAATACAAGTTTAACGTCTAAATTTAGCTCACAGATACGCAAAGCTAAATAAATATGTAATTACATACATTAGAGGGTATTGGTGTCGAGGACCAAGGGCGCAACCTTGGCACCAAGATTGGTTTACACTTCTCTCGTGACACAAATGCGCAGTTGGACTAAAAATATTTGGATTTAATAGTAAAAGTTTGATTAGATCGTAGTTTCAAGGGAGTTGGTGGATTATAGATTCGTTAAGCTTACGATCTAGATGTTGTCGCTATACTTATAAAGCAATATAATCATGGAGTATCTTGCCCGTTCTTCTCCATAGGAAAACGACACTTTGGAACGTGGCAACTAGAGTTGGACTATTCATAAGTGCCTTTAACTGGTCTAAATGAATAAAAATATATTTTTTATTTATTTTACTAGTACCGTGAGAGAATTGACAGACACAGCCTTAACTACTGAAGATAGAAACGTGAAAATTGGAACATGTTTCTTGTGTGTAGATGAGCATTAAAAAGGATTTTTTGAAAATCCCAATGCGGTTAACACCGCGGGGCGTCTTCTAGTAGATTGATGAACAGACTTACAACGAAATACTTATATCTTTGAATGTTTTATTCTCGATGGTGTGTAGGTATAGTCCGACAACCCGCACTAGGTCAGTCGTAGAGTATCTTTAAACCCTCATTTTGAGAAGAGATCCGAGCTCAGCAGTACAATGGGAAAGGAGGTGGCTTTATTAAAAAAAAAAAAAAACGTCAGTCTGCGTAGAAAAATCTAAGAGGACATTTTTCTAACTATCAAAAATTGGTCATAAAGATGCATAAAATGTTTAACTAAGAACTCAATTATTAAGCAGTTTGCAACGATAACAGTGCTATTATATCAAAACAACAGTTACATTTATATGTTGAAATTGGAACATAAATTTCGTGTAGGTTGCTAGCCTACAAAATGTTCCAACCTATGTGCATTACAGAATCTATTTCGTACAATTGCCTTCAACAACATGCGAAGAATTTTAAACAGTTGTGCTCTTTGATTCTTAGATCAACGTTGAAAATTGGTATTTGTTAGAATAAATGAACATTTATTTGCTGCCATTTTTTCGCGGGATTCAAAAAGTATTGTCATATTTTATTTTTTTTTGTAGCAAGAGTCAGACCAGCATTCATGCTAGTGAACAATTAAATTTTAATTACATTATTTTGCGCTGTAACTGCGCAAAAATAGGTTAAACTAAGGCGGAAACATTTGCCTATTATTATTACTAGGTAAAACTGACTAAAAACTGACCAATTAGGTAATGTGTTGATCGCAACAGCCAACCGCAGAGAAGCAGCGATGATTAATACCTATAAATCGTAAAAAAATAAAAATGGCGTCGATTAAGGAAGTCATGGCAATTGTATTCGTTGTCAATACTTCTTGGTTTTTCAATTGATGGTCATTGACGTCATGTTAATTATGATGATCCATTGGGTATAGTATTGTCTATGGAAATAATAGATTAGGGTTAGTAGACCATGAATGCACCTATTGTACCCACTTATTCTAGAATAATAGGTTTAAATTGTGTAGAGTAACATACCACATTTAGAAAAACAATACTGTCTATGGTTTTTAGATTACTCATACTTGCAGAAAAGATTAAGTTTAAGAGAAAAAAAAAACGATTCTTAATTAAAAAATGCTTCCACATATTTTTTAAATATACTTTCCATAATATCATCCATCAACCCCATAATACATTTCCACGAAGGATGTATCAAATATTTACCCATTTAATATACACACATTCAGTCATATTACCGCCATTTTGTAAAAGAACGAGGTTCTTTATCGTCACCAAAAGTCAACATCGTTACGGAAAAGAGCTTAGGATACCAAACCGTTTGGGCCGTTATCTAACCGTGAAAAAAAAACCAAGCGCGCCCGCCCACCACAGTTCTTGCTTACGGTATTTCGAACGTGCGAAAGAGAGCTATAGCGGAGTTTTAGCTATATTAGAAGGGGATAGATATATTTTTGTGCGTGCGTCGTCGACGCTGACTGGGTAGTTTGTTTGGCCTAAATGAAGGTTTTATTATATTAATTGCTTCTATAGGGAATTGTTTTGTTTGGATGTTTTCCGTTTTTTGTTTTTTCAATCTAATGGATGTTGATATTGACGATTTAGGTACTATGTGTTTAACGAAAACTAATTAATAATTATGGCTTCCTGTTACAGATATGATGATTTAGTTTGTTTTTCTAGGTATTGAGTTTAACAAAGCGTAGTGACCTGAATAATAATAGTATGATGACGTAAAGTGCTTGTTTGTTAAGCGATAATTCCTATTTTTATTTTAATAAAGTTATTTATTAACTTAAATACCCTAAAACATAACATCACGCCTGTATTCCCAAAGGATTAGGCATTTCGCCGATGCTGTTAATAAGTCCCATGTAAATGGGGTCAAGCATATTGCCATCAACCAGGCACAGTTCCAAACACCGTGCTGCTACTGAGAATTTCTATACAGGAAAACCCAATAACACTGCCCGACCCGGGAATCGAACCCTGGACCTTACGCTCAGCAATCGCGCTTGCGACCACAAGACGAATGAGACAGTTAAATTTGAATATTTACGTCATAATTTAGCCAATCAAAATTTCAGCTAAATTTTGAGTGCAGGTTCCGAAAACAGGTAACAATACTTTTTTTAGTTTTTATTAGCGTTGTGAGAATAAATCATAGGCTATCCTTTGGGGGGGCGAAGGGGTGTGCCGGACTCCTACCGGCTAAACTCACCACGGTGGGCTTCGGGAACTCTTAGAATACCGCATTGAAGCCCACCATGGTGCCACGATCAAAGGCACTTCTCGGAGGGGATGATTGTAAAGAGGCCACCCCCATCATCATCATCATCACCAGCCAGAAGACGTCCACTGCTGAACGAAGGCCTGCCCCAAGGGGGGGTTTGCCATAATCCCCACGCTTGGCAGGCGGCTTGGGGATCGCAGTGGCTCACCGATTAGTGAGAGGACGCTGCTGCCCGTCCTCCAGTGTCTGGCCGCAGTTTTAAGACGTACCCGGGTCAAGGGTAAGAGGCCCCCCCCCTCGTGCTGGTAACAATACCCAAAGTGAGGTAAACTTGCAGTAACCAAACCAAACAATAACAAAATAAGTTTTTTCAGTAGAAACACTCGAACTTCGGCGCAAACTCAAAAACTTTAAGACAATTTTCTCATCGAAACTTCAAAAACACAAGTATTTCATTTCATGTCTCAGGAAGTTTATTAATTTAAAGTATAAAGCGCATTGGGTTTGTTTAGGTGCTTGGAAAGAACCTCCTCAAGATAGGACACCTAAGTACTATTAAAAAAAAAAAACAGCTAAACCCTACGAACCATTTGTAACAGGACTTTAAAAACAAAATTTGTTTATGCCAATTGTCATCAGGGTTTTCAGCGAGGAGAACATCTTCATTCAGGGAGGGTATCAGGCCCAGTACTGAAGCCTAGGTTAAATATGCGCCACTGAATTGGAAAAACAGGTCGTCGGTTCAAAATCCAAAACTATTTTCATATAAATACTTAAAATAAGCGTACCTTTTTCTAAGAAAGCGTACCTTTCGTCTCGTTTGCTAAACGATGAAATTACAAAAGAAAATATTCGTAAAAATCTTCTGTAAGCTGCGTTGGGGTAAAACCGGCAATGGGGTAAGGTCGTACCGATCGAATTTCCGGCTGATTCGAGCCTTTTTATTGGCCTTATTCTCCATGCAATACATGCTAATAAAACTGCTTCTATTGACTCAAGAACAACAGCCGAAAATTCGATCAGTATGATCTTACCCCATTGCCGGTTTTACCCCAACGCACATTATAAATAAATACAAACTCAAGTCTTTATAAGATTTGAGTTAGAGTTCTAGAATAATAAATTCTGATAATTAACCCTATATTCTTTATGGGTCTTTCTGTAAAATATCATCAAAGTCAATTCTACAACATAAGTCATCAAGAACGTAACACCCACTTTTTAATATACCTATTGTACCTACTAGGGATGTGACATGTTTCCAGCCATTATATCTCTTTGCAAAAAAATACAAAAAAAAAAAACTCAAATTTTAATCATCACAAAAGTTACTAAGTGCCACACACGGTCCAAAACGTGTTTTTCAGTGTACAAAGACACGCCATGCTCTGATTATTTTCACATGTACAACTTTGTGATGGGGCACAGGCTGCAAACAGCCAAATTAATGGCTGGCAATTTGGCCGTATTGTTACTGTTTTCTTTATGGGAGCATGGCAAATGAAGCACGTAGACAGTACGAATTAAAACCTACATAATTATTCATTTCCATTTTGTTAAAGTAAAGTAAAGTAAACTTTATTGTCGCATCAATCAGCCCATTTTGGGCATACAATAATTTTAAGATTAAAGTAATCTCTGAAGAAGAAAGAAAACCAAATCTAGAAAAGTAATACCGATGACAAATACTTATTTCTAGATTCTAAAAATTCCTTAATTGTATAAAAATATTGTTTTGTAAGCCATTTTTTTAATTGCACTCTAAATAATCTTAAGGGTAATTCTAGTTTGGGGTATTTTATTATAAATTTTAACACACATAAACATACTGTTTGTATGGTGGAGGGTAGTTCTACATTTCGGCATAACTGTCTTTGTAGGATCCCTTTGGCTAAACAAACGATTTTCATATATTTTTTTTAAACAACTGTGGGTGTTTCCTGACAAACATATATCACGTCTTTACTCCTTCAAGTCATTAAGTTCTATTAGCAAGCATATTGATCGACGCGGGAAGCGAACCCAGGACCTCACGCTCTGCAGTCGCACTTGCAACCACTACATCAATGAGCAATTAGATTATAATTGGTTATTTATATTGTAGACGTAATTGAGAGCCATTCATTTGTGGCAGTACACGCTTAAGAATTGTTATGAAGACTGAAACTTTTGTGTCACGGGTTTGCTTCCCGGATGGGACAAATATTTGTATGACCCACAGATAGTAGTATTAAGGTCGCATACATCTGCATGTGAGACGTATTGTCAACAGTATTCAAAAACCCGAGTCTTAAAAAAACCTATCATAATCGCATCTCAAACAATATCTTTTTGCTATATTTACCTCTTTACACAAAGTCATAATTCCACACAGATAAAACAACATAGTTTGGTAGTATAATGGCGTACTTAATGTAAATAATCCGTCACTATAACGACCACATTACTGAAGTTAACTAGGCAGTCACCAAGGTTATATATAACGAGACATATTCACGATTGCTATCTAAGCTATAAACGTTTGATCTTTAACATTATACATAACATAGCATCACGCCTGTATTCCCCGAAGGGTTAGGCAGAGGTTTACTATGCTACACCCACATTTCACCTATACCGTTATTAAGTCCCGTGTAATAGGGGGCGAGCTTATTGCCATTTACCGGGCACAGTTCCAGACTCCGTGCTGCTACTGAATTTCAATACAGAAAAAAATAAAAACAGTTTACCCGACCCGGGAATCCAATCCAGAACTTCACGCTCAAGGCACTCTTTATTTTACCATCTATTGGGGACAATTAGAAACTTCGGACGGTTACAGATAATTTTCTGACAGAAACAGCCATTAACACTAGCCTGACTCGGGGATCGAATCAAATAGCGTTTATTAGACGCCTTGTTTCAAGGGTGAGCCTTCATTGCGCTCTACGGTCTTCGGTTTCTACGGTCTTGATTATTATCTGCGCACAGGCACGTCAAAATCAATGCCCTACATAATACATTGTATCTTACGGATATGACGTGAGGTATCAGGTATCTTGTCGGGACCTTGTCTCCGACCTGTATTGCACTTGGCCCTTATAGGTAGACTAACTAATAACTAGTTATTAAGAATTAGAAGTTATGAGGTGATCTTTAAGTATAAATGAACTCAAGAGTTTATATATGTATTGTACAAACAAACGATAGATTTTTAAGCGGTTTTTTCACGATTCAAATCTGATAAAGGAGTTTTGAAGGATATAAGGCTAGTTTGTGTGGTTTACTGCTAGAAGAATAGGAATAACCATTGATAACACTCGTAATACAGTAATCATTCTGCCGTGTCCAGCTATCACATTGGAATCCCAATTGGGGCACGAAGGAAAAGCCTTCATGGAGTGACGAAACCCTGGGCATAACCTGGGCAGTCAGCTTCGACACCGCCGATGCTGACTTGCTAATCTTTCGAGCGATTCGAATGTGCTCATACTGACACGACAGAAGAATTGGAATCCTCCATGGCGTGGAAAGATTAGCTTGTCAATAATGGTGTTAGCGAGGCTGACTGCCCAGGGTGCGCCAGACGTTATGTACCATCAATCCCTACAAAGTTAACTAATTAATCGCTTGGTAGACAGTACACATGACCAGAGGGCTGGCCTGTTCTTTGGTCAAAGAAGCATTGCCATTCAACGTGGTAATGCTGCCAGTCTTCTGGGCACGCTACCAGTTGACAGCGATGTGGAGGAGTACTTTGACGCCTAAGTATTCGTTTAAGATAGATTTTCATTTTTGTTTTTTATAAGGTTTAATTAATACATTAGCATAAGTAGTTAATTAAATTATAAGCAATAATAATATGTGACAACCTTAAAAAAACTAAGCACTAAAATAATAATTATGGTAATGCAACTTAGTCACGTATTAGAGGGGCTAGCTTGAGGTGGCGCACGAAAGAGATATGCGAAATAATTTAGTGGAGGCCCTTGCCCAGCAGAAGGACAGACTAGGCAAACAAAAAAAAATTAACTCGCAGAAGATTTAGCGCATGAACGAACAAATGAACGACCGAATGATTCTGAACCGAGGGAAGATATTAAAAGGGCAATTATAAAGAAGAAATCACGCACCACGCAAGCCTGGTGCGCTTGACGGACTGTGCACACCATCAAGAACCATAAGAAGCCTCTCAAGTGTGCAGGATTCCTCACGATATTTTCTTTCACCATGAAAACAAGTGTTAATCAAATTCTGATCCGCACACAACTTAGAAAAGTTAAAGGTACGGGCCAGGTTCGATCTCAGACCCTCCTGCATGAAAAGCAAGCGTTTAAACTAGTCTATCACTGCACTACAGCTACTTAAAAATTAAATGCGCATGTGTATTCGGCAACCTAAAGTATTGTTTTAGAATAACAAAATGGCGGATCCAACGAAGCCATTTTCGGTTTGACAGAGCTGCACTTGACTGTGATACGTTATCACTGTTATCAGTGACGATAACAGCCCGTATTAACATTTTATCAGCTTATATGTTACTTATATAGTGGTGATACATAAGCTAGCTATTACGCTGATAAAGAGTGTTATACCTAGATACATTAGAGTATTAGATTATATTTGTGAAACTAATTAACGTACTGATTTGTTTGTTCGTCTTTTTACCGCAGTGGTTCAATGTTCAGATATAAAATCTTGCCATTTTTTATATTTTATTTTTTTATAAAAACGTTGCCCCCACTAGGAATTATTCCTATATCGTGGTTGCGTTTACAAACACATATATTCATATGACACAGACCCGAAACAACTATCTGTAGATCATACAAATATTTGTTCCGTGCGGCAATCTAACCCGCGACACGTAGCGCAGCAGTCGATCTCTTAACCACTGCTCCAACCGTGCCGAGCCGTTTCTACATTATTGTCTGTGGCTTTGTAGAGTTCGTCTCTTGCGCAGATCAAACACAGTGTAATTACGACGCACACTCGTGATCAAAATCGAATCAATTTTGACAGTTTAACAATATACATTGCGCAGTATGATTTAAAAATCATTGTGCTTTACAATTGTGCGTTGGAGCGTAGGATTATTCATATTAAGATGGGTCCAGGGTATAAAAAAGCTTTTTGGCAAGTTCTGGACAAGAGAAGTGAAAGAGAGAGAGAAGGCTTATGCTGCAGTGGCTTGACAAAAGCTGTGCAAATGATTCTGATGATGACGTCTCGATCGTTATGTATGATGCCGGCATTTGGAACTATTACTGTCAATAAGAGACAATCTTTGACGGAATGATGAATGTGAGTATGGATACGATACTTAGAAAGACTGGTGGCAATATAGGTTCATATTAAAGAAGCTTAGCAAAAAGTCCTGGACAAAGAGAGAGGAATGGTTTAAAAGGGAAAAGGCATGGACTTGACAGAAGCTGCAAATGAAGATGCAGATTGATCTCTCGGTCGTCAGTGGTCGTCAGATTCTGGCATTTGGGACTTGCAAGGGAAAGAACATTTGTTTAGGAATGAATCTCGATGAGGTGAGGTTATTGTGACGGAGTGGGTTTTGTTTGACCAATATTGGTGATCCCCACTAAAAGTAGGTCTTCAAATGATTCATTAATGGCTAGCTTAGAGGCTAAAGGCGTTGATCTATGCATTTTTACTTTTAACTACTGCTGTGTCTAATATGCGCACCACGACATAATTACCTCGTCAGATTATCTCGTGGAGAAATAGGTTTTTAAATGCATTATCTCGTTTTGTAATGACGACAATATTCGGTAGAATTTCTCTTGTCTCTTTGGTCTAGTGATCGCGAGCACAGCTGAAGAGTGTGAGGTCTTGGGTCTCAGTGATATTAGAGCTGTGCACGGTATGACAATATTACATGGGAATTAATAATGAAATAAAAACACGTCTGCCTATCCCATCGAGGAATTTAAGCATGATGCTATTAGGCATATAAGTTAGGTCGTTTTGATGAAAAATGTTATCACTATTTTTTTTTTTAACTTTTCCCCTCTCTAGTAATTATTCCTGTATCGTGGGTGCGTTTACAAACACAAATATACACATGGACACACACGCAGACTCGAAACGACTATTTGTAGATTATACAAATATTTGTTCCGTACGGGAATCGAACCCGCGACACGTAGCGCAGCAGTCAATCGCTCAACTACTGCGCCAACCGTGTCGTATCTCGCAATAAATATATCACTATATTTATTGCGAGTTAGTCCGTATAATAGATTTACATTCTTACACCCACGTTAAGAGAGGGGCTATTTTTTTATCGGACTCAAAACTCAGACGTTAAAAGAATTCATAACAACGCCATATTCAACTTCGTTTCACAAATAATAACAGCATAAAATATGTGTCAGTATTTGTGAAATAATTTAAATAATTCAACAATAAACAGAAGACCTTAAAAAGTTCAGTTGAGTGACACACACATGCAATATAGGTAGAGCTCGTTGTATAAGTACGGTGCTACACTACAGGAGAGTTGCTATAGCGATGATGAGCGATAGATTTACAAGGACAACAGCTGATTATCAACAATAAACAGAGCAACAAAAAATACACAGCTTTGGACTGAAACATCAACAACAACAATAAATATAGCGTAAATAGCAAAAGTATAAAGCGCATTTATTTATAGAATACGATACTTAGCAATAGATTTAAAAAAATACTTTGCTATTACAGTATTTTTCATGTGAGACACTGCAAAAGCGCTGCGATAACGATTCGAAGCGATACTATCTAAAAGGACTGAAATTTATTAACAGAAGAAACGTGTTTATAATAACTAATATGTATTCTTAATGAAAACGATATTATATAGAAAAATTTTAGCTGTAACTAGACTAAAAACTATTGAATTTCACAAAAATCATTTCATTTAATACTGAATGCACCGTAAAAGACGGCAAATAAAAAAGAACATTATACCAAGCAGTATAAAGTTCATTATTGTTGTAGAAAGTGATAATAATTAAAATCTCTATTAATATCATCCCATATTGCCTGACTGCCTCATTGGTCGAGTGGTCGCAAGGGCGACTGCTAAGCTTAAGGTTCCGGGTTCGATTCCTGAGTCGGGCAAAGTGTTATTGGGTTTTCCTGTATGAAAATTCCTAGTAGCAGCACGGAGTTTGGAACTGTGCCCGGTAGATGGCAATAGGCTCGCCCCTTATTACATGGGAATCAATAACAGCATCGGCGAAATGTGGGTCCAGTGGGTGCAGCAATAGTCTGCCTAAACCTTAGGGGAATACATGCGTGATGCTATGCGCTTTTAATATCTTCGCATATTTATAGAACATCGCACCCACTGTTTTGCGCACCTAACTAAAAACAAAAGCGTTGTCCATGAACCTTCACGCCGATTGAACTGGGTCACCAGCAGACACGTATAATTCGGTGATAAAATTTCAACAGACTTACTCACTGACTGACATTATATTTTATTATAATATTGTTCGTTTTATTTTTAGCTTCACTGACAGACAATAATATATTCTGATCGCTCGTTTGGCGCAGTGGTTAAACGGTTCACAGTCTGCGCTACTATTTACGGGTGCGGTGCCCACATTGTACAAAAACAAATGGTTGTTAAGCTTACAACCCAGGCTCGTTGTTCGTGAGGTGTCTATTTAATCGTGGAATGAGATATTGTATGTATAATAAAATATGAAAAAAAAAACAATATGGTTACACATTATAATTATAACACAGTATCACACAATGGAGTGCGGTTCATAAAGACAAAAAGACACTGCCTACCCCACATAACTCAGATAAGTATTTATTATAAGATATTTGACGTAGAAAATCACATACATCATGATTTAATCGACAAGACGACGAACCAATACCAATATGCAGTAGATATTTTTGGTAAGCTTTTATAATTTTCAGCCTACCCAGTCTAAAAACTCTGTGCACGCCGCTGGTATCACACCGATATTCCCCGAAGGATTCAGCAGAAGTAAACTTCTTTACACCTAAATTTCACCGATGCTGTAAATGAACTATTGCGTTGGAGTATTGGACTTGCAGTTACTTCATAGGTAACAGAAGTCCAAAAAAAATGTGAGTAGACATACCATACTTCTATATGGTATGTCTACTCACATTTTTTTTTCTGTATGCTGTGACTATGGTATTTTTTTGAATATGACTTCTCACTAAGAGTGTTTATTAAGTCCAAATTCTCGTTTGTTCATACATTATATCCTACTAATATTATGCGTACGTTTGTGAGGATGGATGGATGGATGGATCTTTGTTACTCTTTCACGCCAGAACGACTGAACGGATCTGGATGAAATTTAGCACAGAGATAGATTATAGTCTGGAATAGCACATAAGCTATTTTATTTTATCCCGGAAAAATGTACGGGTTCGTAAATCACGCGGGCGAAGCCGCGGGCGGAAGCTAGTACATTATATGTTCTTTTCAAATAAGTATCTAAAAACAAAACAAAAAAAACTTTAACAAGTTTTCGCAACAAACACAAAAACACAATTTATCATTTATTTCTAAAACTCACTTTAACTTTCAAATTGACTTAAAAACCACCCAAACCGGGGAATAAAGCAATTCACAAGTTGGCGGAGCAACACCTAGGTTCCGAGTATATTGCTGGAAAAATGTCTGGGCTAAAGAAAATGAACTTTCTTAAAACTAAAAGTCTGACCTACGAAATTACTTCCCTCGGACAGTGCAATAAAACTCTTTGGGGAAAAGGTGGGGTCCCACTGACGGAGGGAAAGTGGCCATTGAATATTCATGAGCTAAGTGTGCTTGAATTAGTTAGCAATTTCTCATGTTAATATATATGGAACATTATTAAAAGTTCATAGAGACGGTAAAAACTCGTAAAGCCTACCACTTCTGGCTTTGCGTACAAATTTTAAGTATTTTTGTTTCTAGATCAAGGCTTGCAAACATACTAGACTCAAAAGCCTACAAGTGTTTATTTTTCCTAAAAATTATAAGTATTTTTTTGTTCCCAGATGCTTGTCTTGATCTGATTATTTATTTTATTATTTATAATTATTTATTTATTTAGTACATCTATTTATTTATTTAGTAATCTTGCTTGCAAAAAACTAGACATAAAGATTTTAGATTGCCATGTTGTTTAATTCATAATTAAATACACAGTAGTACAAACTTATTTAATGTGCACTATCTTTATACTAACCTGATTGAATATTGGTATAATAATATGAAAATATATTTTATGCAATTCATGTCATAAATTATTAGGTAGATTAGAAATTACACTCTTTTTCGAAGAACTTGGTAAATTAATTTATGAGAGTATTTTTTTTGTTTATTTAACTATTTAACTTAGATAATAAATCATACAAAAATATTAAAAATAAGAAAAAAATAATGCGTCTACAATGGACAAGAAAACTTCCCGTGTTAAAGTATAAACAGCCACAAGCTCTTGATAATATATCATTACAAACTTCAGCATTATCTAGTAAACAGATCGTATCTCACTGGACGAAGAAAATTACCGAGGAGATCGATCAAGAAGAAGGTGACGCGATGTGTATACGTAGCAGATATGGCAAGAAGTTGCTCAAAATAGAGGGATTTAAAGGAAAAAGAGAGGCATTTACCCAGCAGTAGTGTTAAAAAATAGTATAACCTTATAAAAATAATCTCCTATAAGAATAATTTTATCATAAACACGGGAACTCACGAATCGATACTGCAATATAATTTAACACTTTATAATCCTAGCCATTACCCCGAACCAGAAAACCAAGATAAACTACAACATTAATATCAATAAGCGATTTATCGCTGTCACTGGTGCCCACCCCTAACGGGGGAACAAGGGTTAGGTTGGGAATGGGAAGAGCGGTCAGGGGGAAACGCAGGGGTGGGGGGGCAGTTCTCAGAGCGTAATTGGGACTTTTTCTTTAGACTTTAGCCTTTTGTTTTGCAAAGTGACTTCTTTCTTGTGCGGGGCAATCGATTGAGGGAAATGAAGGTTTGAAACTATTTGAAAGTGGTGGAATATTTGAAGTTCACGCCGTGAGCCTCTCAAGGCTTGTGAAGTAAAGGTTGGAGAGGATGAAGTTTCTAGAATAAGTGGGATTCCAGTCACCACGCCTGTAGTCCTCGAGGGGTTAGGTAGAGGTGTACCTAATAAATTAAATTAAGTTAAAACTGTACAGTATTGACGCCAATAAACAAATATCTTATTATAGGTATCCAGCCTGTTATCAGATAAACCACTATCGACGCAGTTTTTAAAACGATTTCACGGGAAAATTGTGTGTCAACAATCAAATTGACAAGGGTTTTTTTACACAACGATCACGAAAATTCTATACAGTATTCCTTGTGAATTAGATCACATTCCGAAGAATATTAGTCTTTTTTTTGGTACTTTTTAGTTACAGGAACTTGAAAAAAAGTTTCTGTACCTCAGTTAACCTCACGATTTCGTCTAAGATGCTTATTAGTTTGATAATATTTTTTTTTTTTCATAATCTAACCCTCTACGCCATGCCACTCCAAACACATAGCACAACTTGATCAATTTTCACAGGGTTCCTTACAAATTTATGCTAATCTAATCTATATAAAGGTATCTAGTATATATTCCTATGTACTGTATGGAACAAAACAATATCTATTGTAATGTAATGAGTCGATTTGGATGCAACTTTTGTATTCTAATCCGAACTTCATTTTAGTCTGGTCGGGTACTGTTTGAGAAGAGGGTTTTAAGATTCGAATTGTTGATTAGATTTTTTTTTAAATCTGATTCGTATTTGCATGTATTAATAAAATATACATGTTTCTGAACCTTTAGGTGTTAAAATGTCGTTAAAGGGTCGATTTTGTTATTGGTATTTTCTGTTAGAAAATTCTTAGAGATCGAAGTTTTGGAACTATGCCCGGTAGATGGCAATAGGCTCGCCCCAATTACATGGGACTCGATAACAGCATCGATGAAATGTGGGTGTACAATAGTACACCCCTGCATAACCTTCGTAGATACAGGCGTGATGCTATGTTATGTGTTAAAGTAATGATATTACAGTTTAAGCTGTTCGCTGCATATATGCGCTTGTCTGGGTCATTTAAAATAATTATAGCCACCATGCTGGAGGACAGGAACATCTATCGTGTTCAGATTACACTGCTATTAGGTATAGTGCCTAAATTGAGCTCTATAAACTGAAACCTCACAGAATTGGTAGATCTGTAACACATCACGCCTGTATTCCGCAATGGGTTATGCAGAGATGTACATCCACATTTCTTTTTTTTTTTTCTTTCTTTCTTTTTTTTAAAAACGTTGCCCCACACTAGGATTTCTCCTGTATCGTGGGTACAGTTTACAAACATACATGTCACATGCACACACAACCAGACCCGAAACAACTATCTGTAGATCATACAAATATTTGTTCCGTGCGGGGATCGAACCCGCGACACCTAGCGCAGCAAGCTAATCGCTTAGCCCCTGCGCCAACCGTGTCGTCTCGTCAATTTCGCCGATATGTGTGAGATAATGAAATGATTTATTTTGCAATTAGGACTTTTCAATCACTTTTGAGGCTACTTCGTTCAACAGTGGACGTGTTCTGGCTGATGATTATGATGAATTACTTTTACACGTCTTTTTTAAACTAAATGGCGTCGGCATTTCCTATGACTATCCGCCGAAACGCAGAAACAAACTCAGGGGTCAAGGTCTATTTTAAAGTCCAGACAGATTATAGTAAGGATATATGTGAGACATATGTAGGGTGGAATGGTCTTTTGAAGAAAGTGTCCTAGCTATTTAAGCTGACCTGTCGCAACAAAGGGCAAGCATGAATCAGTTATCGTGAGAATTAATGAAATTAAGAGCGTTCAGCCTAGATCTCATTTATATTTAAAATGTATAGCGGTCATCTATAAAAGATCATTTAAATTTAAACGACATTACTATATCAAAATAATGAAGTAAATAATATTATAATTAATGGCAAAATTGTATATGAAAAGAAGGAAAGGCTATAGAGCGGCATTGAGTCTAGATTCGATTCCTGGGTCGGGCATAGTGTTGTTGAGTTTTTCTGTACCTTTGGAAATTCTCAGTAATAGCACAGAGTCTGGAACTGTGCCCGATTGATTGCAATACGCACGCACCTTATTACATGGGACTGAATAACGGCATCGGCGAAATGTGGGTGTATAATAATACCTAATCTCTGCCTAACCCTTCGGGGAATACAGGCGTGATGCTATGTTTATGTATAAGTATGTCTATCGACCCCACTTTAAAAATATCAATACCCAACAAGGAAAACCTTTTCGCCCACAAATTGCATTTTCACATTATCTGAGTATGTTTATCTTCCTCTCTATATGTCTCTGTCGCACATATGGTAATTATAAAATCCTAAATATGCTTTGTCTCGCTCACACACTCAGTTCTTATTTCGCTCACGTTCAATTATTAAACCGTTCTGATCTAATTAACAAATGCCAATTTAGTGAACTGAATTGAAACAACGAAATGTGTGGAGATCAATTTCATGTAAAGAATTTGCTTAATTATGTTACTGTTCTCAGTTTTTGTATATGTAAGTAGTTCATTGAAAGGAGAATTGGTACTTATGACTGTAGTTTAGCTAAACGTTTTCATACAAAATGCGTTAACGATTTTACCCCACTAAACATGAGCTGATTTTTCTGATTTTGTACACAAGTAAAAACTAGGTCGTCACGTTTTTATTTTTTTGATACTGTTTATAGATTAAGATATAATTAACCCTCAAATGCGTTTTTAACTAACAATCTTCCTTATGTTTATCTCATGATAAATATTAAATTACTTAATTAAAATGAAACAAATAAAAAATAAACATGTCGACCTAGTTTATAATCTGACAAAACGATAGAGACCAAAATCAAATCAATTCGTTAAGATTTAAATTTAACGCCTAGACACATTTATCAGAAGCCGGCAGCTAAAGAATACTCTTAAAATGGCGCTTTTATGCTTTAAGACAGATAATATTGAGCATTTAAATCTAAAGTGGGGTTGTTAGATATTATCATGTACATATCTAGATACTGTTCTTCAAGAAGTGCTCAATTTTATGAAGTGGTCTTATTCTTATTTCAATTCTTGGATACAACACTCTATGATCCACACACCATCGAGAACTTTATGGAGTCCTCTCAGATGTGCAGGTTTCCTCACAATATTTCCTTCTAAACTAGGGTTGCAATACCCAAATTTTGAAAACCAGGATTTGAAAGTTGAAATGCCAGGATATTTCGGTTTATAACCAGGACACAGTATAAGAAAACCATAAGAAAACAATGTCAATGAAACTCAATGAACAGCAATTATAATGTTTTATGAAATTATCTTCAATGAAATTATATAATATAAGAAATGAAATTAAATTAAATGAAGGATTAAATTATAAAATAACGCCGATGATTAAACGTACATAAGTTTCGAGGCAGTAGTGGCGCACGAATAATAAAACATAGGACCTTACGAGGACTCTTTATAAAACCCAGGACGCTACTTAACAACTTTTCAGGACAACCCAGGACACTCCAAAAAACAGGACATGTCCTAGGAAAACAAGACGGTTGGCAACCCTATTCTAAACCGCACATGACTGCGAAAATTCAGAGGTTTGGACTGAGACCTTCTTGCATGGAAGGCAAGCGTCGAACCGCTAGGTCATCACAGCTTACATAATCCAAATAAAATTATAACAAACACTTCTCCACTAACATCTCTGTTCTGCGACGATTATGGGCGTCCAGAGAAGTCGATGTAATTGGAAATATAGACAGAAGGTTAAACATGTGCTTATTTATGTTGTTTACGATGAAAAATATGCCGCGAAATATCAGACGCTGTTCTAATTACGAATGCTCTCTAACGATTGTTTTGTTTTCAGCCAGTTTGTTTTTAAAAAAGATTTTAAATAAAGTCTTTACGCCATAAATTTATACGTCAGTCGTCAATTTTTGATTGCTTCTAGAATATATTTGAATTTTTCGAGTTATATTGTTTATAACTGCCAGATTGGTCTAGTGGTCACAAGCTTAAGTGCTAAGTGTGAGGCCCTGTGTTCGATTCTCGGGTCGGGAAAATTACTCTTGGATTTTTCTGTATGGAAATTCTCAGTAGCAGCACAAAGTTTAGAACTGTGCCCGGTAAATATTTTTATGGAAAAAGACACTGCCCGACCCGGCAATTGAACCCGGAACCTCACTTTCAGCAGTCGCACTTACGACCACTAAACCAAAGGCAGTTTATTAAGTAGATATCGTTATTATCACATTTTAGAAGATGAAAACATCATTTACTAGTTGTGTAAGCTTTGTCTCCTCAAGTTCTCGATCTGTTATTACACCCAAATTGCTTAAGCCACTAATACCTCTTGAGATATCGATTCTAAACTGTCGTAATATAATTATCGGGAGGAGATGAAGCCCAGGAATGTCAAACACAGAGACATGTGTACAGTCAGCTACAGCGACAACTGATGATCGTACAAGACAAATCATGTCATCAAGTTTTGAAAACAAAAGCAAATTGAAATTAGGGAAATGCGTTTCAACACAAGACTTTTGTTGTTAATGATACTTATAAAAAGAGAAGGTAGACAACTGTCGGAGTATTTCTAGGTTAGAAAGACCTCAGCCGGACTTACCACGTAGCAAGAGCAGCAATTGCTACGGGCCCCGCGCAAAATGGGGCCCCGCGTAACCAACCCCGCCCACCTCCGCCTCAGCGTAATTTTTTGGGTGAAACTAATTAAGAGAATATAACACAGAATTTCTTACGGTAAACGCAAAAGTTCTACAAAAAGTCACTTTATACTTAGAAGCCATAGCAGATCAAAGATAGAACTTGCTAGGGGCCCCGCGCTTGTTTAATCCGGCATTGAAAGACCTACCACCAGTTTTAACAAACTTTACTCTTTTTTGTACTTTTCATGTTACGATATTATTACACGGCACGGTTGGCACAGTGGTTAAGAGATCGACTGCTGAGCTACGTGTCGCGGGTTCGATTGCCGCACGGAACAAATATTTGCATGATCTACAGATAGTTGTTTCGGGTCTGGGTCTTTGTGTATACACACCGTGCATCGGAAAGCACGTAAAGCCAGGTCCTACGCCTGATCTCTCTCCAGTCGTATCGGATTGCCGTCCCATCGGACTATGAGAGTGAAGGAATAGAGAGAGCACCTGTGTTTGCGTACACACTTGCGCTCAATAATATCTCCTGCGTAGTTGGCTAATCTCCGGTGAGATTGGCCGCCGTGACCGAAATCGGTCAGGAAGACATTATTATTATTATTACACAAAAGGCTTCGAAAAGTTAATAAAAAAATTTGAAGCAACCGAAAATAGTCTCTTTGTCATGTATTTTTACGGCATACAGTTGCTTTATACTACAAATATTGAAATCTTTTGTTTTGAATATACAGGGTGATAATATTTCGTTCACAAAATTATACGTACTCGATTATATTTTATCTGTGCCGTGACATATTCGTTGTATCCGAAAATCCGAACGTGTTCCACCGACTCTCATGCGGATTATAAAGAATAAAGAATACGCCATTTTTGTTACAGTATTTTCGAAGGCTTAAAGCGTATCGGGCCCGAAAAATTCACGTGAACACGAAATTCAATAATCCATAACCGGATTCAGGTTATTGGGTCGTTTTCTTTAGTTAAACGTAAAACATAAACAAGGAGCTCGTAGCTACATAGCTATCGCACAGATCTGTCGATCCGCGAGATTAAGCAGCATTTGACGCGGTCAGTCTTTGGATGGGTGACCATTTTTCACATATCGAGACCCCTCCGTGCCTCGGAAAGCACGTTAAGCAGTTGGTCCCGGGTGTCATATGAAGACCTATGACAATCAGTACTCCAAAAAGTCTGACAACCAGTCTAACCTTAGAGTATCAGTGTCTCCCAGTTACTAGGTAGCGGAGGACAGAAGCCAGT
Source organism: Shargacucullia verbasci (assembly GCA_947562105.1). Lineage (NCBI taxonomy): Eukaryota > Metazoa > Arthropoda > Insecta > Lepidoptera > Noctuidae > Shargacucullia > Shargacucullia verbasci. The sequence continues at coordinate 2,649,419 of OX387302.1, read as the reverse complement.
CGCTCCGTGTAAAATACTGATATTCAGCCCTAATCGGTTAGATTGGAATTCAACCCCAGTTTAGTTGGGAAAAGGCTAGGCAGATGATGAAACATAAAAGATAAAAGACATGAAAAAAAATCACTGATTCTGCTACACATTTCATTGGACTAATTCTAATCATACTGTATAAAAAATAGGGGTTATTGCTCTCACTGATAGGAACAGACTATGGAACTAACCCTGAAATAGCAAAAAAAATAGCTCTTCCATTTTTATATATATTTTTAACATAAGTACAGTGTAATCGGATATATAAAGTATGCCTATTAAAATGTTGTTCTAATATTGGTTTTAAAATTATTATTTTTAATGGCCTCATTCGTCTAGTGGTCGTACACGCGACTGTTGAGCGTGAGGATCTGGGTTCGATTTCCGGGTCGGTTAGCGTAATTGGGTTTTTCTGTATAGAAATTCTCAGTAGCAGCAAGGAGTTTGGAACTGTGCCCGGTTGATGGCAATAGATTTGCCCCCTATTACATGGGATTTAATAACAGTATCGGTGAAATGTGGGTGCACAATAGTACACCTCTGCCAAACCCTTCGGGAATACAGGCGTGATGCTATGTTATGTTATTATTTTGAAGTGAAAAGTGTATGGAGAATATGATGATCTGTAATACAGGATTTTCCTACTTCAGACACCATCTTAACCATGGCACGGTGATGTTAATATTTCATGTAATAGGGAGAAAAATAAAGACTTTTATTATTTATTTTATGTATTAATAGCTTCCGCCCGCGGCTTTGCCCGCGTGGTTTACGAACCGGTACACTTTTCTGGGATAAAAAGTAGCCTATGTGCTATTCCAGACTATAATATATCTCTGTGCCAAATTTCATCCAGATCCTTTCAGTAGTTTTTGCGTGAAAGAGTTACAAACATCTATCCATCCATCCATCCATCCTCACAAACTTTCACATTTATAATATTAGTAGGATTATTTAAATACTTCAGTATTACTCGACTTAAATGTAGTGAATGGCTGATTTTTCGCTATTTCTGAGTTGTTATCTTAGTAAAAGTTGTACATGATGTTCTACATAGAGTTGTACACAATGACCCCTTGAAGGGATCGGGATAAGAACTTGGTAACATCTTACATTCATAAACATTGTATGAAAATGGATGTAAAATATTTTTAAACAAAGCATTATTAATTGACGGCACGGTTGGCGCAGTGGTTGAGCGATCGACCGCTGCGCTACGTGTCGCGGGTTCGATTCCCGCACGAAGCAAATATTTGTATGATCTACAGATAGTTGTTTCGGGTCTGGTTGTGTGTGTATGTGACATGTATGTTTGTAAACTGTACCCACGATACAGGAGAAATCTTAGAGCGGGCAAAGTTAAAAAAAAAAACGGAATTCCCCGGAGGGGTTAAGTTCACGCGTACTATTCTACGCTCACGTTTCACCAATGGGTAGAGCCAATTGCCATATACCAGGCAATATTTGGAACTCCGGGCTATCATCGAGAATTTTCTAACAGCAAAATCCATACTTTTCAAGGTCCGGGGATCGAACTTAGGACCTCACGCTAAACAACCGCGCCTGCGACCACTAGACCAATGATTTCTATAAAATTAATCACCTACTAATATAAAATATTGGCAAAAAAGGCCGTCCCCACACTCATGCAAATTCGCACACACACAGTAACAACGGATTATTGTGCGTGTGTGTGTGCACCCTAGTAATTTTTCGCCTAGGTCCCTGTCTAGCCCGAAACGAGGCTAGGGAATAGGGTGCGCCTAGATAAATGTACCGACAGCATAAAAAGAATCAAGTTCTTGTTTTACACTTGCTTTCATATTTCAAGTATTTATTGTAAAGCATTTACAATGTTTTTTTATTGAATAAAGTTCAATCTTTTGTAGAGTTAAATTATTTATTAATGTACTAATTATACCCTAATTAATATATAAGGAAACTATTGATAGTTCATTTATTTTTGTTAAAAAAAAAAACACAAATCCTATAGACCAGTCTTAAATCGACTAAAGGCAGTACGTCCCCATATTTCAATAAGCAAAGATGTGTAGCGGCGTTCTTTTGGAAACATGAAAAACCTATTAATATTCTTTTAATTATCTTGAAAAAAAAAGACCGGTACACCTCGATCAGTCAGACCCCCGTTACGAAACTCGCGATGGGCTAATCTATCCCCCACATTCTGAGCAATTATTACTGTCATATAAAAGACATCAATCATCAAAGTAGTTTGAAGTTCAATGTCACCGAAAGTTTGAAGTGTAAGCTTCGGTACTAATGACAAGAGTAAGATAAATTGAAAAAGAAATAGCAAAAGCGCGCTAATGGCAGCGAATGACTTCTAAAATAATGGACAATTTTAAAAAGGCATTTGTGAGAAGATACGTACCATTCTCAGCCTAATCTAAGTATATTGAAAGATTAACAAATGAGGCCCTGAGAACCATAGAATGGCCTAACATTTTTTACAATATTGAGTTTATGATTTTGGTTTCTACCAAAATGGTTTCTCCAGGGTGGCCTAAAAGTGATTCAATAAATATTCAGTAGATTGTTAAAATTTGCAATTTGTAGAAACCAAAATGATCAATTTTAACTGTAAGAAATCATAAACTCAGTATTGTCAAAATGTAGTTAGGCCATTATGGTTCTCATGGCCTCAAATAGCAATTAAGTATGTAGACGGGATTGGTTTATAAGTCCAGCCCATTAGAGTAGAGAATGAGAACGTGTTAAGGTTTAGGCCACCATGGGCTGATGAAGTTTGACGGGCGACACATCATCCTCCTTCCCAGTCCTCTCAGCTGTTGTGGGCCGCAAGTGAAGAGCCTCCACAAGTGACGAATCATGAGATAGTCTGCCGCACCCTGGGCAGTCAGCCTCGATACCACCATAGCTGACTGACTAATCTTTCCTCTACGGCATGAGCGACTTCCATGAGACAGCTCGTGTTGACTCGATAAAAGAAAAAGAAGCTGCTTAATTTTTTAACAAGGGTTTGAATTTATTTATATACCAAAATTTTATTTAAAAATAACTTCTATACTTAATCAGAAGTAACGACAGTTCATTATAAGCTATATTTTATCTTTATGGTGAGTATTAATAAAATTTTCATGTTGAAAATACTTTTTACTCTACTTATATATTTTTTTTTACTTTACTTAAATCATAGAAAAATATAATTACAGCCTAATTTGCGGACGCTACTGTAACCGAACCCTTTCTACAACGATTTGTTTTAAAGGTCGTCGCCCTCACGGCCTCTCTTTCTAACACCATGGGTTTCGTATCCTCTATCTCACTTGTACACGCATAGGGAAACGCGAACTACGGAACCATGGCAAGGAAGAGGTTTTTTTTAAACCGGAAGTTTGGATTTCGGTAGTCTCCGAATGTAAAATATGTATAAGGGGTTGTAAAATTAAAGATATGAACAAAACTATTTAAATAGACCCCAAAATCGGAGCTAATATTACCATAAATTAAGTAAAAAGCTACCATACCATATTTTAAGAATATCATTACGAAACAACGAATTAAATAAAATTACGTTATAAATACAAATTCTACTAAATCTAATTAACCTCAGAAATCTCATTAGCCCATTAATGACCCACAGTCTCAAGAATAATAAAAATGGCTGAAACTCATAAAAGCACTAGATCTACAATATGAACTAGAATGCAAGAATCCTCCAAAGCCTTTCGTTTAACGTTAAAACTGTTTAGAATTCTGGTCAGCCTCACAAAATGGTAATAGGGCCCGTTACGATCTATTGCTTGAATCACTGAGATTACATAATACTATGTAACGAGACCGAATATTAAACTGTAGTATACAAACTCATTTGATATTTGTTAATATCTAACGGGAGAAATATAATGAATCTAGAAAAATTGTGCGGCATTAACAGATTTATGCACAAAGCAAACAGAAAGAAAGAGACAAGGAAGCAAGCAGAAGATGCTAAACTTTAAGCTAGACTAAAGAAGAGAGGAGAAAAGTTTATCTGAACTGAATATCATTTTCAATATCCAAGCAATATCTCCAGTCACTCCTCGATTATGACGCTTGCTACAACGTCGGAATATCTGGGGGTCAATACAATGACAAACCACATAAGAGAAAAAAGCTTCGGATGATAGAGACCTAAGTTCGTCATGTACGGCCCAACCAGAGCAGTGAAGAACTTTGAACTAACTTGTTTTAACTGACCAAACGTTTAAATCGTTCTCTTTTTAATCTACGCCATAGACAAGTGACAACTTGATGCCATATAATTTGCAAAAAGAAAAAAAAACTTTTGTTTGGCTTTTCGTGGCTTCGAATATCGTAACGTAATCTATGAAGACCTTTAAGTTTTAAGTTCCACATTCAAAATATAACAAAGTACACGCAAATAAGAACGAGAGTTCGAAATTTAAAGTTTCTTAAAAAAGTATAAACTATTTTAGGCACTTTTTTTTTTTTCAAACGAATTCCAAGAGGTTTAATTGATGATGAACGATTTGCCTCTCCTTTAAAATGTATTTAACGTCAATTAAACGTTTACTTAAATTGTAAAAGTAACACAATCTATTATTTAACGAATTGATTCTTTGTTTTCGCTGCTATACTGAATAAATTGATATATTCATTCGTATTATTCATCTTCCCATAGCCAGCAGGTAAAAACCGAATGCCAGTGATGAAGTTGAAGTACCAATGAATATAATTTTTATGTTTCTTTCCTTGCCACAAATTCCCAAGACTTACACTTACCTACGTACAGTCTACACACCCAATAATTTACAGAACTCGTTTGTAACTTCAAGTTAAATAATAACTTATACTTATACATCACTTAATTTCATTTATATAAGTTTTATCCGTCAAACAGGTGAAGTACCTACTCGTTTAAAATAATTATCCTTTTCAAATAATTGCGAAAGCTCAGGTACCTTTACACAAAAAACAAAATGCGATTTCAATTACAAACTCCAATCCAAACAAATTATGAAAAAAAAATCTCAATAAATATTCTCTAAAACAGTGTCAAAAAACTTTTTAAAAAGGAACGCCTGCCATTGGCATAGGTCAGTAACCTAACCGTCATTCATTCCAATTTCAAACTTGGAATTCCGAGCGAAGAAGCTACGCACACAACCGCACCGCACGCACACAAATTGGGCGGGTTTAATTTGTATTTGTATTTATGTAGGGCACGCACACACATGCGTTTTATATGGGTCGGCACACAAACACAATGAATGTTTTTGACGAGTCATATAAGATGGTATTTAAATGAATTATTGTTTGTGTAAAAGGGATTAATCGTTTACTGATAGGAATAGGGCTATTTATATGCGTTTCGCAGGAAAATGTGCCAATAATGTAAGTAATTGATCAAAACAAAACAGAAATATCAAAAAAAAAAACGTATAAATCACATAGCTTATTTTATAACCTTCATGCTTTTAAACATTATGCAATAATAACAGCGCTGTCTGTAGGCGGGCATGACATAAGACACAAGTGATCAGTTAGGCCTGTTAAACCCAACCTAATCTTTTAAAGATACGCCTAGCGTCAGCGGAAAACATTGTCCCGCAGACATTCCGACTGACATTCGTCAAGGCAAAAGACCTATTTCGTCTGCATACAAATCAACTGAGGTAAGCTTTTCGGTTTTGAATAAGTACTTATGTTGGCACGATTTTACCGTTAGTGAGCCAAAGAAAATACTTATCATGTTTTTGAATTCTAATCTACATTATTAGTTACTGCAAATAAAAATTAATTTAATTATTCAATGTCCTGAATAATATTCAAATTAATCTGAGAATGTAGTGTAGTTAATCGTAGATTCTGATAACACGATTACGTTTTCACATTAACTTTGCAAACGCAATAAATGTCATGATCAATTATGTAACAATGTTACATCAACTTGACGTTACATAAAATTACGGTCCTCAGACTATTACAAAAAAAAAAACACTACTGTCAAAATTGTAAACAAGTACACACATAATTTTTAAAAAAGAACTCGTCATTCGAATTTCGACGTGTCGTCATTCGCAAGGTGTTCAGTTGCGAGTGTGCGTTTGCCGCACACGGGCGCATGGTGCGTCCGCTTGGGGTAGGTTAGGGACGGAATTGGGGTGGGCCGCGCGCCGAATGTTCAACAGCGTTGTTCGTGATACTGTCGGTAAGAAAGATGTTGGCGCATTTCGCGAGATTGATTTTTTATTAGTAATTGTTATAGGGTTGTCAAAAATATATTTGTGAAACGACACAATATTTTTAAATTTTGATAATCAATCAATTGATAGACGACAGATCACTTATAAAATATGCATAATTTTAATAAACAAAAAGTGTGCCAATTTGATTTGATTTATAAGATATTCTTGACAAAACCTGCAGCAGCGAATCAAGCCAATAGTCAGTCCAACATCGCTCATTTGTACAATTTTTTTCTGATGTATTTTGCCTATCAATAAAAAATATCGAGAACTTACGGTGTCAAAGATATTCGTCAAAAATCAAATGAACAACAGCTCTATGCAATTACTCGTTCATTATTCAAATGTGGTTCTGATACATAACGGGGTTAAAAAACAGCCAGTAACCGCTTCAGTCCGGTTCGAACGGGACAAGTTTCGACCATTAAACCGTAGTTGACATTACCGCGTGATAAACCGCATTTAAAAGTAAAATATTGAGGCGTTTAAATGTATTAGATGCGTAGGTACTGATTTAGATTTCCTTGAAGGCGATAAGTTAGAATTTAGTGGCCTTCGATATGTAACGGCTTTGCTAATTTGATTTTGATTTATGTGGTATTCTGAGGCAAATATTCAGAATTATCTCATAATATAAGCTTAGCAAATCTATTGTGTTGTGTTAAATAGTGATTGTTCGGGAGTCTGTTTAGGGCTCATTGCATAGTAATGGGTTATGCTTACCATATTAGATATTAAATTGATCTTAGTCTCCCACAGCCTTTAGACGTAAAGGTTGTTTTCATTCGTCTATGAAATGCTTTGGCAAAAATTCTCGTTTATAATAAATACGCAAACAAACCAACTGAGCTTTAATTTAAAGTTAAGATTTGGCACTGACAGCAATGATTTGTGTTATACATCAACTATTTCAATATGTTTATCTCGTATGTATCCCAGTATCAGAGCAAGGTACTTCTAGTGTTACGGGTTGACAAACTGCTCGCGTCTCGGAATGACTTGTCATGTAACATTCATTGCACCGACAGCGTTCATCCATTGCCTTGACGTATTGACTGCTACGAAGCTCAGAGACAAACCTCGTTTTGTTCCTTTTTAGTATTTAAAATTATAAAATGTTTAAAGAAACCCCTTTAGTCGTATCTTGCCAGCGGTCCATACCATTGTATTCGTTCAGAAGTGGTTCACTTAAGTTTATATGCCACAACACAGACAGTCCTATTTTCATACATATTACTTACATTCGAAACAGAATGACATCAGAACCCTTGAAATTGTCTGATCCATTATTTTACTATCGTAAAAAACATGTTCATAAACGAACTGCGTTTCAAAATATATTTTTATTTAAAAACATCTACAAGCAAAACAAATGTCAAGCGGACCATCTTAAACATTAATTAAACGAGCAATCAAAACAAACGGGATACATAAACCGGTAAGATATATAAAACAAAATAAATAACACTGACATCATATCCCTATTCCCACAGCACATAAAAATAGCAGGGTATCAACTGTCGGAGTGAACGATCTTCGGGTGTTTCAAAAAAGGAAAAAAGTAAAAAATTGTGCAACGGCCAATGCTCTTCGTCGGTAGTGGAATACGCGCTGTAGCAAAAAAGCGGGGTCGTCGCCCTCGCGGCGTGTCCTTCGCGCGGGCGTGTGTGCGTGTCACCGCATGCACGCACACGCAGGCGCGCTCGCATTTTTCGCGTGCGCACACTAAATTCGCGTGTGTGCGTAACGCGGATGCTTCTGAGTGCGTTAACACGTTGGACGCACGCAAAAAAACGTGCGTTAGGACCGTCGCACACTGACGCATCTCAGTGTGCGTTGAGGTAGGTTATGTTAGGACTTGAGGATATTGAAGGGATATTAATGAAAAAATTGCGAATGAGAATGTGTACATATTGTAATTGTGCTACATTTAAATAGGATTATTTGTACTTCAAGCAATTTATTTAATCGAAGGATGAATGTTACTTTAATCCAACTCCGAGTTTTTTATTTCAATTGGGCCTTTGCAGGCTCTTTCAAAATGTCAAAATTCTACATGCATAGTTACAAAAGTGATAGAAAAAAAATCAAAGTCAAATCACGGGCAATAAATATTTATTTCATACTAAGACTGTTTACAGTGGCAAGTAGATGTTTAATGAATTTTGACGTTAAATACAAAATGTTATTCCATTTTTCTTGAAGACGTATTCGTTTCTGAAGACCTATAGACGTAAAGACTTATTATATATTTTTCTTTTATAACAAATATAAAAGCTGCGTAAGATTCGATGCGTGTCGCATCGATGTGTGCTGCGCCCTTATCATTGCGTGCGGCAACCGGCGGGCGCGGGCGGCCTCTTAATTTTGTCATTAGAACTCTACAATGTCGACCAAATTGCCGTACTATTCCTGCTCTTTTTACGTTCGCAAATCGGTTCCATTTTATAAAAATATTCAAGAAACATGTGCTCTTCTTTTGTTTTAAATTGCGTAATTCCATTTTAAAAAAATATTCAAGAAACATGTGGTCTTCTTTTTTTTTTAATTGCGTAATATTAGAAAACCGAGAAATATGTTCAGAGAAACGTAAAAAATATTTTTTTGTTATCTTCACTAACCCACAGCAGCCCAACGTGGTGGACAAAGGCCTTAGGCCCTTAAGGCCCTTCACATTGTGAGGAGAGGTAAGTATCTAGCAATAGGACCGTAATGGGCCAAATTATTACTATCACAATTTTGTAATAAGAAGGTCACTGACATAACAGCCGACACTGCTTCGCGTCCACAGTTGTTCATTTTTTAGCAAATTTTATATATTTTATTTTCATGTTGTTGCATAGAGGTTATTCGGTTTTTTGAAATTATTTATGTTTGTTTGAGAGAATCGCTTTGAAGTTTGTTATTTATGTGTTTAGAACTGCATTGTATTTAGAATTTCATAGTTTTATTAGGTTACTTACTGATAAAGTGCATTATTTCGCGATTGTGAGAATATCATTACTGTGTAACTGAAATTCCGTGTGTTCTTATCATACCTAATATAGGTCTAGGTTGGTCTTTTTGTTAAATATTATTTACATGAATATAGAAGAAAAAGATGTTTAAAAAGCTATTTATCTGCATCTATGTACATTCTGAACTGATAATTTGTTCTGAAAAATAATGTTCATCTCAACTAAACCTTTACTGCTTACTCTACGTGTGTATACTCGAAGTAACTTCATTTAAGTAAATTTTCCTGCCTCATTGGTCTAGTGGTTGCAAGCGTGACTGCTGAGCATGAGGTCCCGGGTTTGATTCCTGGGTCGGGAAGTGTTATTGGGATTTTCTGTATCAAAACTTTCAGTAGCAGCACGGAGTCTAGAACTGTGCCCGATAGATGGCATGCTCTCCCCCTATTAAATGGGACTCGGTAAAGGTGTACAATAGTACACATCTGCCTAACCCTTCGGGGAATACAGGCGTGATGCTAATTTTAATATTAAAGCAAGTAAAAAAGAAACAAGAAGCTAAAACCACTACAATCTAGCTAAACGTCAATTAGGATAAAGTCGTGCGCACACCGAGCGCAAACATCGCTCGCAAATAAAGGCTAGTTCACACAGTAATGCATGGGTGCGGCGCTTGGGTGCTAAAATAACGCTTTTTATAGGTCACGGGACGCGTGCGATTCAATCACGACATTACTGAATAAATATATATAGGTATTCATAATACCTATATATATTTATTCAGTAATGTAATATAGCTAAGAAAAAAAATGTTGTTGTACTTATCTACCTATTTTGCTATAAAAATATTCGATTAACATTTCAAAATTACTTATATGAAACATTTCTACTTATTTTTCTTCTTTTAAAAAAACGTTACCCCACACTAGGATTTCTCCTGTATCGTGGGTACAGTTTACAAACATACATGTCACATACACAGACAACCAGACCCGACACAACTATCTGCAGATCATACAAATATTTGTTCCGTGCGGGGATCGAACCCGCAACACGTAGCGCAGAAAGCTAATCGCTTAGCCACTACGCCAACCGTGTCGTCCAAAAAATTTAACTGTTCTGATCGAAAATTTATCATTTTTATTATAATTAATGTTCTACAAATTGCCTCATTTGTCGTGCTGGATCCGATCCCCGGGTCGAGCAGTGTAATTAAATTTTTCCGTTAGCAAATTCTTAGTAGCAGGAGTTTAGAATTGTACCCGGTAGATGGCATTAGATTCGCCCCATATTACATTGGACTTAATAACACAGGGTACCCGGGTACGTCCTAAAACTGCGGCCAGACACCGGAGGACGGGCAGCAGCGTCCTCTCACTAATCGGTGAGCCACTGCGAAACCCAAGCCGCCTGCCAAGCGTGGGGATTATGGCAAAACGAATAACGCATGATGAATAACACAGGATTGGCGAAATGTGGGCACGAGAGGGTGGCATCTCTACAGTCAGCACCTCCGGGAAGTGCCATTTGGCATGACACCGTGTTGGGCTTCGGTGCGGTCTTCTAAAAGTTCCCGAAGCCCACCATATGGTGTCGAGGCGGACCACCGTGGTGAGTTTAGCCGGTAAGAGTCCGGCACACCCCTCCGCCCCCCCCCAGGCGGAGGATAGCCCATGACGGGTTCTCACCACGCAACTCGATGAAAGAAGACTCAAATAAGTCAGATAATGATTCCAACCAACAGGTAGGTGTAACGTAGGTGTTTATAGGTCACAGGACACGTACAACTCAATCACGACGTATCAATCTAAAATTAGGATCACAGACTAACAAGAAAAATACTTAAATTGCCTGTTTGAATTGTGTCATTTTATGCAATCATATCTGATGTAGACAAGACAAAAATTAATTGGACGTGTGGGTTATGTAGTGTGGAAAATTTTACAGGGATACATAGTAAACAGAGGTGTACGTATATTGTACACCCACATTTCGCCGATGCCCTTATTAAATCCCGAGCGAGCATATTGTCATTTACTGGGCACGGTTCCAAACTCTGTGATGCTTCTAAGAATTTACATACAAAAACCCCAAAAAACACTAAACAGATTAAAGATGTAAAAAATATAAAAGTATTATCTACGCGTCAAAATACTCCTCCGCATCGCTGTCAACCGGCATTGTTCCCAGAAGACTGGCAGCATTGCCACGCTGTATAGCAATGCTGATTCTTTGACCAAAGAATAATCCAGCCTTCTGGTCACGCGTAGAGTCGACTAATCGCTGTTTAAACAAGATGCGAGCACTCGGACCCCATGAGTCATTTAATATAAAGAAAAACAAAATACTTCCACAGATCAAAATAAGTTTGTATTAAAATTTTATATTGCATATATGAAAAACTAAGGACTTGTTTCACCACTTGCTGATAAAGTATCAGATAGTAATCGAACAGATAATATATCCAGTTAGCTAGAAAATTACAGCTACTAGATCTAAATGTTAATAAATCAGAGCGTTTATCAGCTAGATTGAGTTAACAGACACTTGTGAAACAGAAATTTGACCACTAGTTGTGGATAGGCAATCAGCTATTTTATTAAGATGGTGGAACAAGCTCTAACTTCTACAAACTGTTAATACCACAATGTAATGTACTCTTCAACCAGCGTTAAGTAGACACAACAACAAAAAAACAATTGTTTGAATGAATTGGAAATTAATTAATTGTTTTTGGTCACGTAATCAATTGAATACACAATAGGTAAATATTTTCCAACTTTAGACTTCAATCTGTGGTATTTAATTATAATTATGTCTGTACTTATGCTGTTGTTGTATTTGATGTTGACGCATTGGATAACAGTCGCCTAAGTAGGTTTATATTTCGCTTTCCATTTAAAACTATTATTGTTAGCCTGTCACATTCCACTGCTGGGCAAAGGCCTCCCCCCTTGATTTCCAGACCGTTCTGTTCTGTGCCAAAGATGACCAGTCTTTTCCAAACGTGTCGAGTTCGTCCCGCCGTCTCTTTCGCGGTGTACTGCGTCACTGTTTTTTTTTTTTTTTTTCTCTTTGAGAGCGCGAAAAAATATGATTTTGCCAGCCATATTTTGCCAACCAGCAAAGTATGGATAAAACTTAGAAATTTAAATATCTATAGGGGAAGGAACATAAAATGAACCGAATAGTTAATTATTATCGAAATAGGTTACACAAAACATTAATATTAATTAGAAAATTATAATGCAATAAGTTGAAAACAGGAAAACCTTGTTCAGGCATTATTATTAAATTAAATATTGATGCAGAATGCTCGATGCAGTTCGATGCAAATAGTACATACTTTAGACTAACTATTGGACCATTCAGATAATGTACAAGTATTTATAGGTTTTTGCGGTTTAAGGCCCATACTGATAAAGGTCCGTAGAACGACGCTCAGCCGTGATCTCTGACCATAGTTTGAGTGTATAACAATATAGACTCAAATCAAAATACGGGTTTCATTTCAAAATACTGTCCTTCACTTATCGTGAGTGGCATCACTCAAGCAGCTCTCAAAAAGTAAACGTCACCTCAAACTAATTTTATTTAATAAATTCCCAGTGTCTGGGATATTCTGAAAAAACGGTGAATGTTTTGAAACGAAATTAAATTGTTTATCTTTTATATAGGTTTTAAAATTGTTTTATGTGTCATATTTCTTAAGGTAGATCGCACTGTCGCTGTGTTATAACTAGCATATTTTGTTTGTATTGCAAACTGTCACAATATGAACAGGTAATAAATAAATAAAAATAGCTACGCATGTTACGAAAAGATATGTAAATATTTTATAAAACCACATTATACGGTTATCGGCAAATACAAAAATGTTTTTGATTATTTTAATTGTTTAAACAAAACATGTTTTAAATAAATACAATGCTCAGGTAAAATATTTAATCCAATTTAAACATTTTAACAAAGGGTAAAGGAAAACTTTAAATATAAATTTACCACAAATGAACTTCAAAAACAACATATTTATTTAAAAAATATTTACCTATAATGTCGTTAATAAGTTAAATTTTCTACGTCACGCAGAGGGAATTTTTATAACTATAATTAAATTTAGCATGTTTCATAAAAATCCGATAGAATCCAACAAAATTCTTTTGAATAGAAATAATCGTATTATAACGTAAATTGTATCGTATTTTCTTTATAACTTACCCAGTGCATCGGAAATATTGCATCATATCATAAAGATGGACATAAACAAAAAAAAAAAACAAAAGAAAAAAAAAAAACACCCTTGCCTGTCTTGTCTATGCAATAAACATAAAAATGTAACCATAACACACTAAGTGCCAAAACTCGGTAGGCGATGTGCAAAATTTCCGTCACTAGTGCCGCGCCTCGTCCGATCTAATTAAAGTAAAAGCTCCCGGTGTGCGTCACGCTTTAGAACTGTAAGATAGAATAACGCGTTGTTATGTACTTGTGTTTAATGTGCTAAGTGTAAGTGGTATTGTCAAATTGGCTACATTGCATGCATCTTAACCCAATTTTGCAGATGGCAGCTGGGCTAGATGGTCGACAGGCGGATTTTGGGATGCCAATGTACTACCTACAGTGGAATGTCATACTTCAGGCATATAAGTGATGGATTGTGTGAAAAGTGACATGGTGTACAAGAAAGTGAACTCTGAGATGACGTCTGATAGAGATGAATGGAAGAAGACATATTGCGACCCCAAATAATTGGGATAAGGGCAGGAGAATGATGATGATGATCAAATTAGAGTAAGATGGAGTCTCGTCGCCAAATATTTTAATTTTTATATTTGATACCTATTTATTAAGATTATTACCAAGGTGTCAATTTTTTATTCATCTAGGCTTTATACAGATGAATATATGTATATTATCATTAGCTAGAACAAGTAATCCAGATTATAAATAGCACAGAATATTTCTAATCAATCTGTGCACCTAAATGTAGATAAAAAGCGTAAAATTTTAATGTATTTTTAATTAAATTGATCCAATCAACCACATTGGTAGGTGAAACTCAAAAGTAAAAGCTTTTAATACCTTCCCACTAACTGTTCTTGTAAGTAATTTTACAACGGTGTGTAATTGAATTAATCACCATTCTGTCATCACCAGTGTTGGGATATTTTTAAGTTCTTTGCAGTATACCATAACTTTATCAAAGATCATTTTAAAAGATTCGGTTATTATGTATTATACTTGAATAAGTTTTTTGGTAATGGTACCAAGGCTCTATTTATTCAGTGGATTAATGAAAGATAGATAGCTGGTAATTTCAATTATTCAATCTTTCATTTATTCAGCTATAGAATGATCAGCCCATTTTCAAAACCAAAAAAGAAAAGAACACAGCCCAATTAAAAAAACAAAAAACCAATTTCAAATCCAATTCAAAATCGGAACACAAAGCAAAAACAACCAAGAATTCAAACGGCGAACACGACACCAAAAACAAAACAAACAAGAATCGCATCTAGCAAGAATCATCGAACAAAAACAGGTCATTGTCGAAAGTCACCGGAATCGAGAGGCGGGGCCCGCTCGCGCTATTGGGCCTCCCGACCAACGCACTTCGGAATTTTAACAAAAACCCAGCCTAGTTCCGCCTTCTAAAATGTTTTTTTCCGCACGTCAAAATGGCGGGGCCACTATTTGTTTACAGATAGTATTGTGGATTAACTTCGCGTTTTAATGGAGCTTTGGTAGCGTTTTATCTGGACGTGGATCTGTTGTATTTTTTTTTATGTGCAACACTATTTTGTTAGTGTGGTAGTGTAGTGTTTTGAATTCGTGTATTCGACATTCGAATTTTAATACTTGAATTTTGAGTTAAACAATGCACAGTTACCTAAATAAATCATAGCATTTTATTCATTAAATAGTATTGCAGTTTCATAATTATAATTACTGATACTATTTCAAATTTTTCTTTACCCGTTTCACCGTTATTCAAAATTTTTGTAAGCGAGTATTTAAGTTTAATTTTTTATGTTATCAAAATCAATAGACTATCACATAACTATTTATACGAATGTGAGGTTTAATGGCAGTCAATAATAGTCTCCAATAACTCTACCGGAGGCACAAACAAATTAGGCGTGACAGAACAAAAAAAGAAAAATTATGGCTATACTCTATGGTCTGACACTAGGTGCTCTGTTTTCAGTTTTCCGATGCTGGATGTCGTCTATGACAAATTTTCTATTAACAAATCTTAATTCTGATTACATCATTCATATGCATGTATATTAACAAAAAATATTGCCATCATTAATTGTTTTATTGCTCTTTTATTTCGTTTCACATGTTGATGCAACGCTATTTCCATAATGCACTACTAAATCGCTTCAAGCTGTCAAAAAATCTTCCCTGATGCTTCAGATTTTCTGATAGTCCATACCACTTTAAAGTTAGTAACAGAGACGAGATCTGACATCATAGTCAGCGTGGTACACACGCGCTTCGCTCACATGTCCGACACGTGCTCAAGTCACAAGTCAACGAGGATAATCTCAAAATAATGCACCTTCTCATTCACTTAGTAAGCGACATGGATTCCCATGGATACACGTATATGTTCGAAAATCGAATGATTGCTTAATTATCATCAACAGATCTTATAAAATATTCTTTACTTGAAACAAAACATGACTCCGGATTGAAGTGAACTGAGAATATTTCAAACGCAAAAACCCAATAACACTACCCGTATCGAACCCAGGACACGCTAAACAGCCGCGTTTGCGACCACTAGACTAATGTAAATAGAGCTCTATTAGCATCTGTAACTTTGTTGGACATAGCTCTAAATATTTTAGTGTAAATATATCGATGACGCAGTGAACATCACTAACATATCTTTACTTAAAACTAAACATGCTTTAACAAGTATGTCTACACAAGTTTAAGATTTCACTCTCGCCCAGCATCCGTGGCGTGATGCCAACTACTAATCTGTGACTATTAGAGACGGTCTGTTAGTTTGTCACTAAGCTACTTACTTTGGAGGTAAGCAGACAGCATAATACAGTAGTGATCGAGAATTTAAGAGATTTTTATTACTATGTTATCACTCTAGGATTCTCATGTATCGTGGATAAATTCTACAGACATATTTAAACACTCGTGTTTACTGAAGCCAATCAACCACTTTTTAACATTGATAGAATTACAGGAAGGCTATGTTATGTGTTGAAGGGTAACTGCAGAAACCTATTTTCGGTAGTGGACCGAGGTAAGTTGACCTGGTTGAAGCGTACTGCTGTGGTTGAGGAATCATAGGATTCAGCACAAGGTATGAATGTGGATAAAGAGAACCTTAATCCTTTTCTAAGGCTGGATTAGAGGTTTTGAAGCCTTGGGGCAACAGAGAAGGGGGACCCCGAATCATTTTTGATACGAGATGAAAAACATTATTTTCAATGTTTTTTTATTAGTTGACTTCTTCTTTTTTAACATAAGAACTCAGCTCTTGTCGGTGGAGGAATCACCATTGCTCTCTATCTTTTTAGTATGACTCCATCTCTAATTTACTCCAAGACAAAAAAGTATGAAGTATCTAAAAAAAAACCCAAATTGTTGAGGTCTCGTTTCTCCTGATGCTTTTCCCCTAAATCCATCCCTGTCTTCTTCCAAACTATGAGCGCCTAGTTCAAACTTATGCAGTAACATTTCACTCTCGCTGCCAGCATCCGTGGCATGGTGCCAGCAGCTAATTTGTGACATATTAGCGACTATCCGAGCGTTTGTTTGTCACTTAACTTATTTAATAGTTACACAAGACTTGTGAGGTCAGCAGTATTGATTGTAAACAAGAATTACTACTGAACTGACAGATGCTTTAAGAAAGGATCTGGCGAAAGAGGATAGAGTGGGTCTTGGGGACAACGTACAGTAAAAGGTACAGTAACTCTTTCTACAGTAACATCTGATTACGAAACAAAATAGATTATGGTAGACAACAGTGTAATAAAAAAACTAGATATTCATAGATTACCAGTGGCAAAAAGCTTTGCCATGTAGAAACACCTCCAAATCAATATTATTTTAGCTGAGCCCTATGTATAAACGAAATTTCTAGTAGACCATTGACCTCTATCGCGGACGCTTCAAATCACAAGAGTACTTGTATAAAAGAGGCTAGTAGGAGTAGTATGTAATATATTATAGAACCATGTATAAAAAAAGGAGCTCATAGCTCCATAACTACCGCGCAGATCAGCGTATCTCCGTTTTTCACACGTCGAGATTCCACCGTGCCTCAAAAAGCACGTTAAGAAGTTAACCCGGGTGTTCTACGAATACCTATGACAGTTACGGGTGTCAGCTGTCCAAAAAGTCTGACAACCAGTCTAACTTTAGAGTAACAGTGTCTCCCTGTAATTGGGTAGCGGAGGTCAGATAGCAGTCGCTTTGTGTAAAATAGTGATATTCAGGCGCAACCGCTTAGACTGAAAGCCGACCCCAATGTAGTTGGGTAAGGCTAGGCAGATGATGAGTTATAAGAGGCTTTATCAAACTTAAAACGTAGGAAGAAGTACTAATTAGATATAGATGAGTCTAGATAGTGATCATACACAAAACTATCAATTAAAATAATCATACTCATCAACCATGTCATAAAAGAAATAGAACTGAGAGTTCCTTCTTTAAAACCTTCCTAGTCTCAATTACATGTTAAAAAGACAAAGGTCAATGCCACCGAAATCCGACTGAACCATAACCTACCCCAACACAACACAGAGTAACGTCCGACCGAAGAAATAGCCCGTCTGCATTGTCTACTGTCTAAAAAGTACAGACGCTTGGCGAGATCTTTGACCCTCAAGATGGACAGGGATTAGGTACGAAACTGGGGTTGGATGTGGCATGATTAAATTTCGAATCATTCATAAAAATATCGTGACTCAGATTAAAGTGTGACGGTGTAATGGTGTGATCCTGTTTCGTTGTCAAACAAATGAAAGTGACAGAAACAGAATTCAACTTTGAATCATTTTTGAATTTAGAATTCGATGAAGGAACGTTTTGAGAAAAATTGCATACGTGGTAGGGCGTCATAAGGTTCTTAATGGTATTCGTAGTCCACCAAACCTCATTTAGCCAGTGTGGTAGATTAAAGTCTATACCGGGTTAGGTTCTACAAAAATTATTTACTAGGCGAGGGTGCAAGCTTTTCTTATGAAACACATTTATAATAAAGCCTAAATAGTTTATTCAAACGAACGTGTCGAGAATCTTGGTTTTGGTCTTTCTTTTGGAAATAATTCCAAAACTACCTCATTGGTCAGATTCGCAAGCACGACTGCTGAGCGTGAGGTCCTGGATTCAAAATTCAATATCGAAATTCTTAGTAGCAGCACGGAGTCTAGAACTGTGCCCGGTAGACGGTAATAGACTTGCCCCCATATTCGGGGAATACAGGCGTGATGCTATGTTATGTTGTAATTCCAAAAATCTCTTATCGAATGTTTATTAATGTTATCAGTTTAGTATATTCACAACTCCATGTAATATGTACTTACAAATACCCAGTTCAACTAAACTTGGTACCGAAATAAGCGAAACTTGTCCATTAGTTAGCGCATCCTAATGCCACCCTGCCTCCCCAGCGTCTTAGCAGTTTTATAGGTCGCCTGTCGAATCGTCCACTCGGCCACTATCGATCCCACCCCAGCTTGCTAATATTTCATGTCATATTTTTTGGTGTTTTGATCTTTTTCATTTTATTTTGTGAGATGAATTGAAAAGGTTTTATGCTATGGGCGCTTTTTTTGTAGTTAAGCGAACGATTGCTTAGGTTATTGATACTGAAATTATTTATGTTTAACAAAGTATTACGATACAAATCAATTGTGCTACGAAAGGTCGCCCGGGCCCCAAAATTAACATTTTCTATCGTCTTATTGCGTCTGTTGCCGGGTGGAAACTATAAAGATTGACAAATTATTATGATAGTGTGGGTTTTGGCAAAGAATAAACTGCATTTGTGTTTCTTTGGATTAAATTAAAGGTGATCGAAAGACTGCCACTGTGAATAATTCTCAAGGAAATTGTTCTAGGGATTTTTAAATATAATATTCACATGTGTTTATAGATCAAAATGATAGTTTAGTGTAACTATGTTCCTTCCTTTTTTGTATCCAAACAAATGACAGTGACAGATATAGGTTTAACATCTGAGAATGATCTTGGCTGGAAGTTTTTAAAGATGAAAGTTTTACATTTAAAACCAGTTCTAACTCCTAAGACTCCACTAAATGTTAGTATCAAGATAATATTTGTAGGTAATAAAAAATTACAGAATTAATTTGTTTTCCGTCTCCAGACGAGAGGTTGTCGGCCTTATTCGGCACGTCACCAACATTGCCAGACAGACGGGCAGAAAGTATCAAAGTTTTGTGCCCCGATATCGTATCGTATTTAGCTACATATCTACAAATAACACGATACAGCGCCTGAATGCGCCGAAGGGTTCAACAGAGGTATACTTTACACCCACATTCTCTCCAATTAATAATAAGCTACTTGAGATGCTATTGAGAATTTCTTACTATCTTAAAGGAAATTTAAATAGAGGACACGGACAATAAAATGAAATTTGACGGTATTGTTGCTGCTAAAAGCGATTGGTTTCCTGAGTTAATAAATTGTAAATTGGACAGAATATTTTTATGAACTACAGATTGTATGAACTATAGTTGTTCAGGGTTAGGTAGGCGTATATTTGTAAACTGTACCCACGTAGGAGCAATAGAGAGAAAGTAATTCTCTGAAATTTGAATTACGGACACATTTCGCTCGTTTCTTACATCGCTTTTATTTTCATTTAGTATTTGAACCTTATCCATTGCATTATGTGTTAATACCAGTACCTAACATCTCCCTAAACCCCTCTCCATCAAGTACCGAGTTTAAACACACGAAATAAGACGAAAATAAACTATAGACTTGATGAGCGCATTACATGTCAACAAGCAACATTGGGTGACCATATCTTAGTATCATTTATAGCTACCTGGTGACTCAAACGGGTCAAATACATAGAAATAGCCACTGTGCGTGTACATACCAACCTAACTAAAATTTGGTTAAGTAGAGCAGTATTATACTGCATCCAAACTTAATATAATAAATGCGAAAATAACTCTATCTGTACGTTACGTTTCATGCCTAAACGGCTAAACCAATTTTGATGAATTTTGGTATAGAGATAGATGGACCTTGGAGGTCATGGGCTACTTTTTGTCGCGAAAATAAAGCTTGAAGGGGGTGAAATAGGGTGTTTTTAAGGTGGTTTGTTATAAAAACGTCCGAAAGGTTCAAGGCACGATTCTTTTGTACCTTCGTGAGTTTCTGCTCATCGTTATTGACCGTATTACCATAAATGATTATACTGTATTGAATCCCTGTTGAAACCAAAACCTGTTATTTATTTTTATACGTCGTCTTCTTTGCTAAACTGAGCCTTACTTGTCTATTGTATATTTCTCAAAATCCGTGAAAAAAACTTTTTTGTCATGAGTCAAAAAGGTTGAGAAATGTTCTTAATTAGGCCTGCTTAGCTGTCCATGTTTTCATTACGTAACTTAATTGAATGGTCACCAATAAGTGAAGGGCTATATCATGGTAGAATGCGAGTGGTGATGAGACGAACTTGAGGCCTAAAAACAGTTCCTACAAACGGCTATCAACAGAGATGACCAATGGACACAGGGGAAGGCCTTTGTCCAGCAATGGGATAATACAGCTAAAAATAATAATAATAATAACACAATTACGGTTTATAGTATGATATGGGGAATTACAGCAAAATGTATGTATGATTCAATTAAAAACCAAACAATAAATATTTTAGAAAATCTCCACTACACGAGGCACAAATTAACAAATAACAATGTTTAATTAAAATAAATTAATAAGCGAATGAGTTTCTGAGTTGTTGACAAACATACATACATGTACCGGAATTCCGCATGTTAAGTCATTGTTGACTAACTGTTTAACACGTTTAGTCACTTCCTCTTAACTAGCGTTAATATTAATTAATTTAATGATTTAAATGCATGAAGGTTGACACTAAGAATAGACAACCCTTGCTTTGTATGGTATAGAGATTGTATGTAGGGTGTCTGAGAACCAGATTGAGCACTTTTAAAGCAAGCTGCGCATGCGCATAATCTAGTTCCATGCATTTGTCAACTCTAAACTAAATTGCTTGATAATGGCAAAGAGGGAAACAAAAAATAATTC
The DNA here is from genome assembly GCA_947562105.1 of Shargacucullia verbasci. Taxonomy (NCBI): domain Eukaryota; kingdom Metazoa; phylum Arthropoda; class Insecta; order Lepidoptera; family Noctuidae; genus Shargacucullia; species Shargacucullia verbasci. The sequence goes on along the minus strand of OX387302.1, from coordinate 2,627,908 downwards.
AAGAAATGAAAGTAAAGCAAGGAGAGTGCCTCCGTGAGTGCATCTTGAGCAGCGTTGCTAACACCATTGCTGACTGGCAAATCTTTCCACCATTGTGATAGCTCGTGTCAACAAGACAGAAGAAAAAGACGAAATGTGTGTGTGTGTGTGTTCAGCCTCTGCCTAACCCTTCGGGGAATACAGGTGTGAAGCTTTATTATTATTATTAAACGATACGCATATCGAAAGTGCAGCAACCTCAATAGTGCGACGAACGATTTAATAGCCAACAATAATAATATAATAACGTATAATATAAGTGAGTCATAAAAATCATATTGAACTGATAAAAGTGTGACCTTAAAATATCTACTATCGGTGTTAACATACGGTTTGTTATATACCTAACTAGCTGTCGCCCGCGACTCTGTCTGCATGTATTTTGTACTTATTTTCTTACTAGCTTCCGCCCGCGGCTTCGCCTGCATGGTTTACGAATCCGTACATTTTTCCGGGATAAAAAGTAGCCTATGTGCTATTCCAGAGTATAATCTATCTCTGTGCCAAATTTCATCTAGATTCATTCAGCCGTTCTGGCGTGAAAGAGTAACAAAGATCCATCTATCCATCCATCCTCACAAACTTTGATTAGTGTTTTGCTGCAATAGTAAAAATTAGCCGATGTCCTTCTCAAAGACCCAAGCAACTTCCTTGTAAAATTTCGTAACGATCGGTTCAGTGGTTTAGTTGTGATGAAGTAACAAACAAACAAAGCTACTTTCGCTTTTATAAAAGTGTGGATCATCCTATCAACCCCCAATTATGTCTGCGTTTATTCTGGATTGTTTTTTCAAACTATCTTTTTTTATTTAAGGTTTGAATTTCGAAACATTCGTCGCCTAGTTCTAATGATGGCAGGCGTAACTGTTGAGTGTGAGATATGTATCCACCCTATATCTTTTCAGGGTATCCATGATGAATTAGGTACTTGTGAATGAACAAAAGCATCTAGTACATTAAGAGTATTATGATCAACCAATTTCTCGTTTTGAAAAAGATTGCATATACATACAAAGATACTTTGAAGATATAACAATAAACAAAAAAAAACACTTAACATTTCTATTCAGTCGTTTTGAGACGAACACATTACTCAACATCATTTCCCATTGTGACCACATAAATACCACATATCAACCGGTTCTCCATACTGACTAATGAACAAAACTTGTACAGATAAAATATAAAATAAAAACTAGGCAGAGTGACTGGCAACCTAAGCCAATCGAATCAAAAAAGATACTCTACGCCCACAATTCAAAAAGCGAACGCGACTCAAAAGCTGTCAAACTGCCCGCGCTGACGCATTATCCTAGGGCTGTCAAAGATTGAATTAAGATGGTGTAATTAAGTATATAATTGTTGACAAAAGACAACATAAACATACGGGAATTGATCTATAAATATAACTAAATTCCATTAAAAGTAACTTGTTTTCAATCTGAACACTGACAAGTTAGATAAAATAAACATTTTACATTACCCAGAAATAGAAACGGTTTGCCTTTTAATAAAATTTCAAATGTCATGTTTTCTGAGAATTTTAATCTACAAACTACTTACAAAGACTGTTAGACTGTTACATTATAAATAAAGAGAAAATATAGACATTCCCGACACAAAAAACTGGTTTTAGGATATACATAAAATGTAAGCTGTTAACTTTCGCAAAATTAATAAACTTGTGTTTGTCGAGCTTTAATTCATTAGTTGCCAAGACTTATGAAAACATCTATTCATAGCGATGCAAAGGTTCATTCCAAATAAACGTTCTTCGCGAAATATTACAAATTCCTGAGTGAAAGTTGTTTCTCGTTTCAATGTTAATCATAGTAGTGCAACAGTAGCTTCTTCCACAATCTCAAAATTATCAATAGTTAAGTGGCAGCCCTACTGAAACCTGCCCTGCCACAACCAACCGCTCAATCGCCATACTCATGAGTTCTCTTTTTAAATCTCAAACTGATCAAAAGAAGTAAGGACTTGTAATATCAGTGTATCAATTTACTCGTTCTTAAAAGAGTGGATTTGAAAATATTTTATTTATTTATGCTTCGGTAACGTAATTCTAAATTCAAAATCTAGTTATAAAATTGACTGGATTGGGGCCGTTTCTGTCCACAAGACGTAATTTAGTGGTCATAATATTTTAGTATTACTAAATAAACTAGAGCTATTCCTCTACAGTATCTTTGTAAGCCTTAGATCTAGTATCAACATTAACTTTCCCACTGCTAAGATTCAGGCTTTCTTTCGAAGATTTTAGATACTCAGTATCAATAATTTACATTTTGATGACTTTTATCCGGATATTTACAAAAATTTTGTTTATGACATTTACAACTATTCAGGACTGGAAGGACATTGACTCAAAGGTGTAAACTTATGTTAGTGGCCAGCCCTGGTCCTGCGCTACAAACGGGCATTCACCGTCTCTCATTTTTTTTGTCCCGCATACAAACTGAACGCGGTTCTACTGCGTTCGGGTGACGACACCAGTTAGTAGCCTACAAGATTATTTTATTTTATACAACTAGCATTTGCATGCGCCTCATGGGACAGTTGTGAACTTGTGATGACAGAGATATTACCTTAACTTTATCATACTAACGACTGTTTAACATAACTACTTGTACTTACTAATACATTCTGAATTCTAAATAATCACCACTGAGTGAATAGATATTTATAAAATCATTTTTTGTCCTTTTCGATTCGTTAAAGAAAGAATGAGATACAAAATAAGTTAGACCTTCTCCTTTTTAAAGCTGTAACACTGTGGCTGAATTACCCATAGATTTAGAATTTCGAATTGCCATAAATAAACTTAGATGTCACGTCAAAAATGACGTTTAATAATAGCCTGTGTCCCATATTAGTTAGGTAGCTATAAAATATCGTCCGCCTGATTCATGCTTAATAAAATTTGGTTATTTTTATTCTCTTCTTTCTTATTCTTCTTGAACAAATGTCAGATAAATTATTCAAAGAGAAATTAAATTGTAAGCGAACAAACAGATCATAAGATCAACTCTTGAGTGATTTACTTAGAACACAAATAATTGTTAATTAGCGCTTAGTGGGATTACAATTAGTGTCGAAGCACGAATATATCCTTGCTCGTTAATGTTACAAATCGGAATTATATAATCACTATAATATGCTATTACCTGATTATTATTATGAAGTCTCCATCAGACGAGTTTCCACGAGCTATCAATGCAATCGGTATCGTCACGCTTAAAGGCTTTTTCTTTCTTTCTTTCCTTGAAAACCATTATAAAGTAAAGATCCCATTCTCACAAAGGGCTGCTTAACGATTTTTATTTTTAAGTATTCTGGAATTTGAGGAATCGTTTTTGTTTTTAGGTCTTAGAAAAATGTTCTTCGATTAATATGAACATAAAAATTAACAAATAAAAAAGTTAATTACTTAATAAATTTATTACAATTCGAAAAACTCACTGTATTTTAGAAATTATTAAGGCAGAGTATATAAGATTCACAATGAGCAGTTTTTGGTCGTATGTTGGTAAATTTCAAACAAAATATTAAAATTTAAACTGCTGTATCTATGAAGCCACTCTTATCTTACTCCTGATCTTTAGAGCCGTGTTGCAAATAAACTTCGGCCAAAGAATTGGTCCTTTCTAATCATCGTGTGGATTGCTATGGAATCGCTAAGAGGAGACTCCAGGAGAAGCGAGGAAAGTTCCAGAAGACGGAAAGGCTGATCGCGATAAAAATCCTGTCTGTATCAGTCCACTCTGACGATGATTTTTAAGACAAAAACGTGGAGCTCAGAATGACATTAAACATTTTAAAATATCAATCAAGTGAACGTAAATTATAAGATCTTTGTGGTATGAATAATCAAACTGATTAAATCGTATTTAATTAATGAATAAAAAATCGATAAAAAAAAAGCAAAGTTTCCTTTCCTTATTCTTGGACAAGGAAAAGGAAATTCACTCTTGAAATTAAAAAATATGCACACGTAAAAATATATTGGCAACTAAACTTATCAACCACTTAAATAAGGCTTTATAAATATTTTAAGAAAAGAACATTCTTCCGAGATCAAATAATGACATTTAAACTCCAAAGTTCACTGTTGTACCTTTATTTAATATCAAGGCCTATTTATAATTTTACTCAAAATAAATACGACTTGAGATGTTACACTATTGTATTGATTTGTGCATAAAAGTCTAATTTTAGATACACTCCACAATATAACAAAATCTAATGTAAACAGACATATTTTCACGCGTAAGACATCAACAAGTTCGAAATACAAATAAAACAGTGATACTGATCACTGTTTTATTTGAATTGCGCGAACTGTTTTATTTAAATCAAATTGAACTCTTTGAAAATGGAATACTATGCCAGTCATGATTTGGGAACTCTAAGCATAAGACTTGTTTTATCACTGTGTGAAGACCTGCCTTAGGACGAAAAAAATATTGCCAATTATGACTCCCAAACGTACGAATTGGTCTCCATCGGAAGGCAATTGCGAAATTCTCATCGAAGCGGTGGTTGCTGTGATTTAAAAACTACGACACCAAGTATGTAAAATTTCTGTTATTTATTTTTTTATAATGTCATTATATTTTATTTTTCTTTTCATAGTACAATAACGGCATTTCTTCACAATAGGAAATCTTGCTAGAAAACCGGCGCCATCTAGCATAATACTATCCGAGTAAAAGAGTTGTGATTAACCTATTTGCTGAATAAATACAAAATAATGATACCCACTGATATCAATATATAGACACGAACGTGATTCCTGGTATTAATTTCAGAGTAGAGCTTGTATCATCCCACGTCAGACCTAATAACCTAAAGGGAAAAAGGTCAGGGGTAGACGTAGGCGGTAGTCAAGTTCAAATCTTTAGAAGACGGCGAGTTAATTTTATTATTTAGTTGTTAGTACTTTTATAGGGGCCCCGTAACGGAAAGTATGGCGTGGGATGACCCTCGGTGAGACTAATTGGAAAAATTTACCGTAGACTGCGTATTTCGGTGTTGTAGCGGAATTTAGAAGATCTATTTGCGTTTTTATGTTTACGTTTTTATATTGTTATGACAAATTTTAACACGTTATCTTAACTATGATCATCATCAATAGACAGAAATAACATCGCAACACAAATAAAATAAAAAAAATCAGTAGGACATAAACAGTCCCCCTCACCCCACAATATTAACCAACGATATAAATATAACGCATAACTGATGGAGTACTGGAGGCAGGGAACTGGTTCGAGACGTAAGACGTAGCCCTCGGTAGCTTTGGGCGTAACGATTATCTACCCTACCGGCGCGGGCGCATGCGGCGTGATGAACAACATGGGTTAGTATTAGTAACTCATAAAGAAAATATGAAATTTGAAATAAGAACGCGGGATTAAGGTTTGAACTAATTCAAACATCATTAATAGTTTTATACGTGTTTTGTTTCAAATTCGCGTCGTTGAAGGCTTTCGCTACAGTTTGATTAGGCCTTTGTGTATTTCGTTTTTGTAAACTAAACTCTAGTGATATATTATAAAGGTCATTTTCCCATAATTAAATATACAATTAAGATTAATAATATCAACTTATTTCTAATATCACAGCATATTTGCTTCATTGATTTAAACTTTAAAAAAATAGTCCAATTATATCACAATTGTAGTCAATTGATAGCCATTCTATTTTGAACGATTCTTAGTAAAAAAAAATATTAAAAAACATCTTAATCTGGCACACTGGCTTTACCAAACTTGCGACTACACTAGCGTCACTGTATGCTGGCCAGTGACAGCTTACAAGTTATGTATTTGTTGTTAAATCATACTTAGCTCCATATTATACTTAGCAGCTCACTATTGCAACACAACGATGAAGTACGGCATTTGTTTCCTCACACTTAGCTGTCAATATTTACGGAATTCATGAGCGTGTAAGCTGGCATAGACCATCATACAGTGTACAGTACAATTTAATTTTTGGACAAAAAGTCTGGATTTGGAGTACGTGTAATGGTTAATGAGACTGTTTTATTGGTCTAGTGTTCCCAATAACGGCTGCTAAGCGTGAGGTTCTGGGTTTGATCACTCTGTAGCATCTTACTTGGGACTGACCATCAGCGAAATGTGTGTGTACGATAAAACACCTCTGCCTAACCCTTCGGGGAATACAGGCGTGATGCTCCAGGAAAGAGCCAGTATCAAAACAAGGTGAAATAATAGCAGCAGCATTTGCTCAGGTCTTAATCCGAGGATACGGGCGTCCGCGTTACTAAAGGATGTCAATGTCAATCTCATAAATATCTAGAATCTAGACTTTAATTCAGCTCAACAACTTGAACTAAAACTTCTTCTAAATGGTCCTAAAATATCAGTATATTTGATGCAAGCTGCAGAGCATGATGTTCAGAGTTCAGAAAGGGTCAGAGGGTAGAAAAAAGCGCAACTGAATTTTCTGTAAGAAAATGTTTGAAATAGAGATAGTATTTATTTGTACCTTTATAACAGTAGATAGATCTTTGCTCATCCCTTTCAGATATACAAGCGTGATGATGGTGTTCTGAAAAGTATGCGTAGTACGAAACGAAAGGGTAAGTGAGCTTTCTCCTTGCGTTTTTCGGCCGTCTTGAGTCTGTGTAAGGAATATCCCAGTGGGGTAGGTCACGACCCGCACGTCAACCGGTTTGCGAACCCGTCGCCAAAACTGGATATCGAATTTCAGTGAAAGCCTTTTGCTTGAAATCGCACACAACAACGTGTTTATTTATATTCTACTTGGAGAGAAATATTATTTATTTACAATTATAATTGGAGTTGTTTCTGATCTATATGAATCTATTTCCAATACGAAACCTACGCGCAATCATAAGAAGCAACAACATTCTCGAATCTCGAATGCTATCAAGTATTACAAAAATTCAAAAAAAGAATTTATAAATTTCAAACGCCATAGACAAAATAAGAAGGCGAAGGCAACAAACGAGTATGCCTTAGAACCGGGCAAGAGCTTTTTGTATACGTCTTGTTTCTCGTTTTAAACTGTAGACGGATGAGGTGCATCAGTTTTTACTCAGAATTTATTTTGTGCGATAGATATTCTGATCCCCGCTCGCGGCCATTTTGATTTTAATTTCGCTACTTGAAATTATTGCGCGGTCGTGTAGCTGCTTCTATTTTTTTTAATGTATAAAGAGATTTTTATTGCGATAGGTATTATAAAAATTTATGTAGTTGGTGATTTCCAATTAAACTTTAATTAAATTTTAAAGTAGTTATTCCAAAAATTATTAATAAACTTTAAACTCTTTCGTCACTCTCTTTGCAGCAATATAACAAAAAATGACCTGTCAAAATGTTAACGCCATCTTGGTTTCATACATTTTGTGAGCATCATCGATCTCTTGCATAATTAAATATATTGTACTTCCTTAATAGGATTGATTAGTTTTTTGTTGGTAGCTTTTGATAGAAAGAAGTGGAAACAGTCCTTTCCCCGTGGGACAACACACACCTACTAATTAAACGCTTTATAAAGTTATATCAGGGCGGCATTTTATGACAAACTATCTTCCGCCCGCGGTTTCGCCCGCGTGGATTACGAACCCGTACATTTCCTGGGATGAAAAGTAGCCTATCTGCTATTCCAGACTATAATCTATCTCTGTGCCAAATTTCATACAGATCCTTTCAGTAGTTTTTGTGTGAAAGAGTAACAAACATCCATCCATCCATCCATACTCATAAACTTTCACATATATAATACTAGCTTCCGCTCGCAGTTTCGCCCGCGTGGATTACGAACCCGTACACTTCCCGGGATGAAAAGTAGCCTATGTGCTATTCCAGACTTTAATCTATCTCTGTGCCAAATTTCATACAGATCCTTGCAGTCGTTTTTGTGTGAATGAGTAACAAACATCCATCCATCCATTCATACTCATAAACTTTCACATTTATTAGTAGGAAGGCTAGTAGGATAACCTTGTCATGGCGGTTATTATATTGTGTTCAGTTATCAAATCTCTCGGATCTCAAGTGTCAAAATGTATTATCTATTAGTTAGGGGCGATTTCTATTAGGCATGAACTTTAGTTAATATATTTTTGGTTACTATAAAAAAACAAAGTCCTGTGTAACACGAAACCTAATTGGGGAATTTGATTGTCTTTAGTGGACCAACCAAAAGTGATACTATTAATAAACATTATTATTTGATATCAATTTTGTTCGGTCTTCAGCTTGAAGACTGGTTGACTGCCTCATTGGTCGAGATGTCGAAAGTGCGACTGCTAAGCATAAAGTACTGGCTTTGAAACCCGGGCCGAGCAAAGTGTTATTGAATTTTTCTATATCAAAACTCTCGGTGCGGATTTTGTAACTGTGGGGCGGTAGAAATGATAGTACTGTAGACTAGTACATCTCTGCCAAACCTTTCAGAGAATACAGGCGCGGTACTATATACAGTGGCGTGCGGTTCATAAAGACAAAAAGACACTGCCTACCCTACATAACTCAGATAAATATTTATTATAAGATATTTGAGGTGGCAAATCACATACATCAATATTTAATCGACAAGACGACGAACCAATATCAATATGCAGTAGGTATTACTGGTAAGTAAGCTTTTAAAATTTTCTGCCTACCCTGTCTAAAAACTCTGTGCACGCCGCTGACTACATATGTGTTATTTTTTATTCAGCGGTTAATGTCACAAAACGTGTTTTATCCAAAAGCTATTGCTATCGTCATTTCAGTAAACATTAGCTTCTTATTTTCTTACCATACATAGTAAACACTACATGTATGTATTATGTATATATTTACAAACATTCTACTAAACCACTGTTTATCACAGTTGTCAGGCTAGTGACGCATTTTCAAACAAACTACAATGAATAACGAAATATTTTTGTGTGATTAATTAATTGTTACTCAGGTTTTGTTTGTTATTGCGATGTTAACAAGTAATCATTGCGTTTTCAAATGTCTTTACTCTCCTTTTAATTCTTTATATTGATGTAGACAATCTAGGACAATGAGGAAGTCTAATACTCAAATTTTAGGTAATTATTAAGTCTCAAGTTGTCACTGTTGATCTAATGACATTGTCTGGCGCACCCTGGGCAGTCAGCATCGATACTACCATTGCTGACTGGCTAATCGTTCCAGTACGGCATGAGCGACTTCCAGGATAGCTCGTGCCGACTCGGCAGAAGAAGATTCATTGTGCGCACTTCTAAGGAAGGGTATTCCTTACTGGAGTCTGTCTTTCTGATTAACTACAAGCGACCCGCCCCGCACGGGTAGCAGAGCATATACGCCTTCATTTTTTTCTGTCCAAGTGTCGTATCAGCCTGTCACGTCGAGCATTTACTCGGCGCATGCCAGTAAAGCTCCCAGTCGGCATGATTTTTTCCGACATCTTCAACTATCATCGTCATATTTCAGCCAATTTACACAAACCCTTAACGAATTGTACACCTAAACCTTCCTCATGAATCACTCTGTCTATTAGTGAAAACCGCACGAAAATCCGTTCAGTAGTTGTTGAGTTTATCGCCAACAGACAGACTGACAGACAGACGCGGCGGGGGACTTTGTTTATAATATATAGTGAAGTGATAACGTGGAGTCTCCAAATCTTCAATGAATAAGTTACTTCTAGAGACAGCCCCCATTATCGCTTACCATCTGGTAAAATAATGCTCAAACGTGATCCTATCAAATATAAATAGAAGTTTTTTTGTGGGTTATTATCATGGGTATAGTTTACAAACTAACATGTCACATGCAAACACAACCAAACCCGAAACAACTATCTGTAGATAATAACAATAAAAAAAAGTTGTATGTAATAAAACATAAAAGACATACGCGAAAGAATGCCTGTTATGAACGTTTTACAAATGAGGTGCGTGTGATTGCGGATGTAAAACGCCTAATTATAAAATAATGTTATTTTATAAGAGAACTTTTACACTAGGCCTTAGGCCTAAGGCCAGCAATGAGAAGAATGGAAGACGGAAGATAAATAAGAATGAATGAATATTCAAAATTGACAAGAACCAAACTTTTGAATGTAGAATAGAAAAGTTCATGACATATATTGTTTTTAAAAAGGTAAATACAAATGGGAATAAAAAAAGAACGTACATATATTACAAAATTGGTAATGATGCGATGAGTAGGATCAAAATTTCACTTTTCATCTTTTTCAATGCACTCTCCTAAACTCAACATTTCACGAACAAAACGAGGCCAAACAGTAAATATTGAGCAATTAAAATAAATCTACCTACAGTTGAATGATCGTGCGGTGTATCTAGGTTGCGGACACTAGGCCGCACGAGACAGGTGCTACCCTACTGCGGCCAAACCAGTCGAAATACTGGCCGCTAACGGATTTCAGTGTTTGAATTTCGAACGCTTTATAGTTTGAATGTGGATTGTTTGATGCTTAAACGTTCTAGCATTTATTGTTCTTATTTTAAAGGATTTGTTTGTGATTTTGTTTTATATTCCTATTTACATTAAGAAAAAATCAAAGTCTATGGTTACTTAATGCTTTAGTTGCAAATAAGATTGTCGATCATCAAAAAAATATTGCATACACATTTGCGTCAGCAAATAAGACTCTATAAAGTCATTCATAGCAATGTAATATGATCAAGAAAAACAGACAAATAGCCCTCATTCATCCTATTAAAAAATATCAGGACCTCATTAGGTTTGTTTGAAACCTTAGGTAAATAAATTTAAAGCTAAAAATTCATCTAACAATAAAACTGCTCCAAAACCAAATCAACATCATTGAGAACACAAACTTAACACTAATTTCTCCACCAAAGAACAATAACAACCAAAAAAATAATCAAAAACCCAAAAATGAGGTCATACGGTCCGACGGGCGAAAACGTACATGCGTTTTTTTTTGTCGCTCATTCGATTACTGTCTGGAGGCCGAGCTTATTGTTTTCTGTCTTGCCAACAGATGTTCGGTCGATTTTAATTACTAACAGGTCAGTTTTAAGGGTTCCATTAAATTTGGCTGTCGACTTAGTTTGTGATCTGGTATTTTACTTGTAGAGAAATTTTTACTGTGTCAGTTGAATTTCTTTGTTACCAAGTGTTTATTCGTAGGTTGAAAGTTGATATTAACCTTCCAATAATCTATTGTGAAAGATTTTCAAATTCATTACCATCAGTTTCTCATAAAGTAAAATCAATGTTATGTTTATTATTAACCTTTAACTGTGGACGTGGAGTCTGAGAGGCCCCACCTTATCTGAGAATTTCACAAATAAGTTACTTCTCTGCTCCCCCCGACCCCGAGTCGCTCAGTACCTTTCATGTTAGTGGCGAAACGATTGTGGACGGAGGTGGTTGTGTTGCCGGCCGTAAAACACGTGAGTATTTAACTTTTATAATTTGCTTGGGGCCTGTGAGACCCCACGTCCATGTTTTTCATACATAATGTTTTAGACAGTATTTATATTTTGTTTTAGATTTTTCAGATTTTTCTATAAAAATGGATACTAATAATCAGCCAAGTACCTCCGGAATAAAAAGGCCGAGTAAGTTCTCTGAAAATCTGGCAGCAAGAAAAGTATTGTGCTTAGAAAACCCTTTAGTTGAAGATGAGGTTTCTGCGTTTCTCATGGCCTCCGATGAATCAGATACTGAAGACGATATTGCTGGCTATTTGGTATCTGAAGAAGACTTCCTTCATAGAACGTGGAGATTTTCTGAAGAAATAGGCTCGATATCTTGTTGTTCCCCATATGCAGACGCGTTCTCAATACACGTCGTCGTCGCGTCGCGGGTTCGATCCCCGCACGGAACAAATATTTGTATGATCTACAGATAGTTGTTTCGGGTCTGGTTGTGTGTGTATGTGACATGTATGTTTGTAAACTGTACCCACGACACAGGAGAAATCCTAGTGTGGGGCAACGTTTTTTTAAAAAAAAAAAAAAAAAAAAAAAAAGAATACAAAACTTCCCAAATAATTAAGGATGACTTTGACTCGCGTTTTGAGTGTTGATATGCCAACTCATGAACCTGGAACTGAAGAAATTGTTCCTGGTACTCGTAAAACATGTAGGCTCTGCCCTCCAAAACTGCACAGCAAGACAACACACACATGTGTCGGCTGCAATCGTCCACTTTGCTTGCAATGTTCAAAGTCACTGTGTAGAGATTGCCAATAATTACCTTATGTTTACACAATGTCAAAATTTTTGTTATACTAGTTATTAGATCAATTTTTATTTTTATTTACTCTTTATAGTTTATATTTGTTCAAAAGAATTTGTTTTTGTTTCATATGCTTTATGTAAAAAAAATATGTTCCTATTATGTGATCTCATGTCACCAAAGACTGAAATGTGCCTTACAGTCAGTTAACTTGTAATAGTAAGTAAAATTTAATAAAAAGTTGTTTGATTTGTATTTTTTTGTTTCATTTAAGCCTACTTAATAACACTAAATCGTATAATTTTCCTCTAATCTTAAACAAACGTACAATTTTTATCCATAAAGTCCAGGAGTCTCAGAGACCCCACGTCCATGGTAGTGTAATGAAAAAATGACGTCCACAGTTAAAGGTTAATGATATAGAACTTTAATTAGTGCAAGTTTTTTCCAAACCTTAGGTGTGTGATGAGTTAAATCTTGACATAACTTGACTTTAAGCTGTGGTTTATGAAAGCCTAATCGAACTTCTGTGGTCAGTTAATCTCAAGTTAACTTTTGTTTTACCAAAAAAAAAAACAATTCAACAATAATAATTTATTATCTAATAATAAAATGATATCTTGCTCATTAGGGATATTTGAAACATGGGGTAAGAGGCAAGTTTTAATTTAAGTTAAACTAATAAGAATTTATTTATATATTATTATTGTGTGCCATTAGTTTGGGCTAAATAAACCTATTTTCTTTCTTTCTTTTCTTTCTATACACCTCTAATAACCAAAATTGCTTTAAAATCATTTCTCATCTCTTTTCATAAATATGAAAGTCTCTTTATCTGCTTATTCAGCTAAATTAAGTTAGAGCGGATACTGACTACACTATAGTTGAGAAAACCTTACGATATTGGTAATGATTAGAATCGAAATTGTTTGAATACTTGCCCTTAAACAAAATAATAAGTAACTGACTTTAAAATGAGAGATAGAAACTCAGTAAATTTGCTAATAAATAAATTTAAAGGTGTATTAATATTAACTGTCCCATTGACGTACATTCATCGTTATTACTTTATGTTAGTATGTATATTAGTGCCATAAAACATGTTATGGCTTATCGTAAAGCTGTAACAAAAAATATAACATAGGCACAAGAGAAATATGGTATAGAAGTCTGATAAATTCTGTTTTGTAAATTATATGATTTCTTAACTTATTCCTAGTTTCTATGACCTGTAATAGAAAGCTTATTTGTCTTCAAAAATAAATCTTGATATTCGTTGTAGAGATTATAAAATAAACTCTCTTATTTGACTTAAACACTGACTTAACCTGACTTAACGTATGGTGTCTTTTTAACATAGTCATCATCATCAGCCAGAAGACGTCCACTGCTGAACGAAGGCCTCCCCTGGGGGGGGGGGGCATAATCTCCACGCTTGGCAGGCGGCTTGGGGATCGCAGTGGCTCACCGATTAGTGAGAGGACGCTGCTGCCCGTCCTCCGGTGTCTGGCCGCAGTTTTAAGACGTACCCGGGTCGTTTTTAACATATTATCATGTATAAAATAATGTATTAAAATATTTAATAATATAAAACTATATAACTTTCGACTACATATTAAAGCGATCTAACATCAACGATTTTATATCAATTTCTAGGCCCTAGACTGCGCAGGCGTCTATTATAAATATCAGAGAGTTAGGCGGGAATAAATCCAATATGGCCGCCTGATAGTGTCTCGGTTTTGACATTGAACGTTTTGTATACTGCACATTTGTTGTAATAGTGATAGATACTTTATTTATTACGAATATTTTGGACCAGGAACTGGCGAACATGGATGAGACTGGCGCAGGAGTGTACAAACTGGCAATTTCAAAGAGATGCCTATTGTCAGCAGTGGGCGAAGTTGGGCTGTGGATGATGATGATGATTGGCGTTTGCCTTTTTTATTATTTATCTCATTTAAATTATATTCTAATGTAATTTTAAAGCCGCACATTACTAAAATAAATAAAAAATTCAAAATTAATACTTTTCAAATAAAAGCGTGATACCTCTTTAGTTTTTACTAAAGCGTTATTTAATTTATATTTTTATAGCACCACTTAAATATGGCAATGACGTAAATTGTGTAACGCGATAAGATTTCTATGTATTTTATCGTTATCGGCTTTCACTGTGACTATTTCTAACTAGACCGAAATATATCCAACCTAGGAACTATATGAAATAGTTATTTAAAAAAATATTATGTATATGTGTTATACAGATATTAACTATGATTACGATACGCAATTTAATTCATCTATATCCAGTTAAAATAGCAATTCTAGACCTAACTAAAGTCTAGGTCAAAATAAATATCATGGAACCTAGCGCCATCTATCGTCAAATTAAACGGACGTCGACAGTAGATTGTGCAAGCGCGACTTTCGCCTTGGCCGTTGCGCGGGCGCACCTAAATACCCGTCGTGCCACGTCCGCTAGCAACTTGCATAATTCTAGCCGTAAAAACTTTATTGACCTCTTAAAAATATTTTTAATCGATACTAAGATTTATTTAGAATGTGTGGGGTCTGACTTATAGGTTTTTTATGTAGATATTAAAGGTAGACAGACTGATGCAAGAGTTGTTAGAAGAGATTGTGATAAAAATGGTTTGAAAGTGCAATACTGACATAGATTTCAGTAAGCTTGGTGACATAGAGTCTTTTAAAATAAGGCCATAAGTTAAAGACAAAAATTATTGCGAAACAATGTCACTAAACAACATTTAAAATTAGAATGAAGATCTCACACGCATCTTGAAAGACATAAACCTAGTAGAAACATAGTTAGAACTAAGACATCAGCCATGCGTAGCCTTCAAACGAGTCTTAAAGCAAGATGGCGGTGCAATCAGGCAATAGCAGTTGTAGGTTATGTAGTAACATTGACAGTCGCCTGCGCTTGCCTTGCCTTGGCCGAGCGCGCGCGCAAGGACCCGATGCTGTAATTGAAGGGCGCGAACTTGAATTCTTGATGTTCTTTTTATGAATTTTGGCGGTTTTCGATTTTGTACGTTGACGGGAGTGTACAGAACTGATTTGGAGTGAAAAAACACTTAAAATATTTTCTTTATTTTTTGGGTATCATTTCGGTTGTTTTCATTTGTCAATACCTATATACTTTAGATTTTAGATTCAAATAGACACTTTAGATACAAAAACAAATATAAATAGACAGGTTATGAGTAGACAAGAAAAAGGTTACTTGTTTCATGTTTTTTGGTGACTTAATAATATTATCTTTGTAACTAAGCCCATATAATTACATTTAATTTAAAATGTACGTATCTAAGAATTTATATGAATGCAAGCAATATTGCAGGTTATAGCGTAACTTTAGACAAAACCATGACGAACAGAGGACTGCTAGAGATTGACCTATTGATGAATAAGCCTTATTATCAGTATAACTTATAATATGTTACATTTTAACTCAATATATATTTATTTATCCAAAACACAAGGATCTTTAATACAATAACAATAAAATATAGGTCATATCGTGTATGTCAATGCACACATATGTATATTGTTTCCTGAATGCAGATGACCTTATTTTTATTTATAAATAACCTGTGTTTGACAAACAGTGATAAAACTGTCTGATTTGTTAACCAAAATATCTTTTGTGTTCAGTTTATTTACAAATGATAAGGTTGCAGTTTTAAATCGGTAAAAATAAAAAATAAATACTTTAGGTTTCGATATTATTATTGTTATTTATCTCTCAACTATTATGTTGGCCGTTAATGTATGTATGCCTGATTGAATTTGATTTTGACGTTATTAAAACTTATTCAAATTTCGAATAAATCGAATCGAATATATTTGAAAACAAATTTCGAAGTTTTTAAATACCGAAGGGTATGTACTGAGTAAAACTTAATTAAATAACGATACTTTATCTTTTATTCGTAAATTAATTAAAATTAAACGAAAAATAAGAAGCGTGAAGCGCACGTCATAAGTTCCGACGGCTTTATTTTAGCCTACGATTCCGCGTAGAGCCTCGTAGCACCCATAATAACTGATTTTTTAAACGTACGAAAATATTTTTATCTTTATTTTACCTCTAATTAGTATTATTTTGAAAAGTTAATAAATAAATGTATGCAATTTTAGGATTTCCCAAAAAATGGATGTCCCAAAATTTTGCTGCCAAAAAAGTTCGAATATCAAAATTCGAAATCCAATAACATCTATTTCAGTTTGGAGTGTTCTAATATGGAAATCAGAAAGAAATTTGAAAATAGAATCGTTTTCTCTATGCCGTCATTGGCCTTCGATCAAAATATAGGTTGCAATTTATTAACGCACACACGTGCATTCACGCACACCGGTACAACGATGCAATGTAAAACGACGTAGTCATAGAAAAAGAGTGGGACAGATAAACGATAACGAGTATAGGTGGGGAGAGTGGTGGGGGGCTCGTAAGAAAACACAAAAAAATGTGCGTGAACCCTACGCACACAGCGACCGTTACGCGTGCGTTTACATATGCATCGCACGCACACAACAACCACTTTAAGTCAAGGAGAACGCAAGATTAAGGGCACATAATATTGACTTTGAAAAATTGAAAAAGTTCTTTGTTTAACGCGGTAAAGCACTGGTTTGTACTCACATGCGTCAGAGGTGGCCGGTTCCTCGTCCGTCCAGTTTGACACTTGGGTAGTAATTTTTGTAAAAAAAAAGAAAAAAGTTGCAATAACAAATCGGCGTCACCTCTTCATGTAATCACAAATCCATTCAGCCGTATTTCACAGCGATAACACTGTCACAGCATAATATATTGTAACACATCACGACAGTCACTTTACACAAAAATATTCCTTTATTACTTATTTAATACTAAATAAAAAATATAGTTCGGGTCCTAAGTTTCCATGTGATATGTGTCTTGCATCTCAGCGATGTGAACCGCACTTAAATACGAGGAAAAATTCGGAAAAACTCACTAAATCCCAAAATATTTTTTCTTAGATTTTGTTTTGTTTTTGTCAAAGCCACTACGCGATGATATGAATATTTTTATTTTTATAAAATATAGTCTGTGGTCAAATTTTTTTTTTAGATTTTTTTGTTTATATTTCGGAGGTTTTTAGCGGTTATGTCGCGTGTTGTGGTCCTGTTGTGTGCCGGGAACGGAAATGCGACGCTCCACCGATTGTGCATAGGCGGGACTGCACCGAGCGCGCACACCGTACTAGACGGCGTGCGTACTTAGCCATTACCTTGTATTTACTGCGACCGAGCGCTGACGCTCTTGCAATCTTGATACTTTGGACTGACAGTCCGAAAAATGAAAAAATACTTAAAAAATTAGAAGGTCTTGTTGAAAATATATCAACGATGGAAAGATTATAACATGACTAGGAATAAAATATATTTTCCTGATATTTTACTTATCGAAAACTATCAATATCACCAGTACTATATAGCAAGAAACATTTACATCAAATAACTCAAATAGATAAAAACAATAAATAAATCTTACCATATTGCATTCCTCTCAAATTATTTGAATACCACGATATAATTACAATAAAAACACTTGTAAAACCATAAACGTTTGTATAGCATGCCTTCCCTCTATCAGAACCACAGCGCTCGCTTCAGGATTGTTCGGTCGAACTATACACTTACTACATAGACAGACTGCAGCGTCGTCTGCACATGCGCGCCTGTGTGAGTGTCCCGCGCTTGTATGAACCTTGTACATTTCAGTTCTAGTTACTTATCTTACACTTTGTATTAATCCAAATGACATCTATATTTCGTCACAATGTATCTAAAACCTCCAAAAATGTTCTAAAACCAAATTTTGACTATTTTCAGGAGCGTTGTCTATCCTTGTCTAGTGTGTGTACACGAAAGTTGTGTTTGTGTGCACTTTTTTATCGTTTTTTTCTTCGGCGTGTGGGTGCGTTCGATTGTATAGAGTCACGAGCGTGTGTGTGTCCAGTGCATACAGAATGCATTAGTGTGTGTAGTTCTTATAAGAAAATGGTTCAGTGAAAAATTTTGTTGGAATTCGTAGAGATGGCGCTGTTACTATGATGAACGTAGCATCAAAAAATTAGTTACGGAACATGCCAGCGATTTTTGATATTGCACTCATTACAATAAGGTTGACATTCGCGTGTTGAACACTTAATGCATTGTAAAATTCGTTTACGAGTTTTCTGGCAAGCGTTAGGTAATCATAGATAGTGATTAGAACTATTTTGATATGATAAAGCACTTGAAGATCGTCTAGTTACATTCCTTATCTATATTAAGCCCTACGATAAGGTTGAAATTAGTCATTTCATTTTAATATTAGTGAAACTTCAGAAAACTCTTTGTTAGCAGGAACTGAAGTTGGCTAGGTAATCTTAGGGCTGTATTTCAGCAAAAAAGTGTCATTAAATATGCAAAAACGGTGAGCAGTTGTAAGCCGACGGGGTACGAATTTTACAAGCGGCTAAGTCGACTTCCAGGACTTGGGGATGGGAGATTTATATCAGCATTCTAAAGATAGACGTGCATTTTTTGCATGGTTGAATGCATCTATAATTTTCTGAGACATCTATCTGTTTATCCTACTAATATTATAAATGTGAAAGTTTGTGAGGATGGATGGATGGATGGATCTTTGTTACTCTTTCACGCAAAAACTACTGAACGGATCTGGATGAAATTTGGCACAGAGATAGATTATAGTCTGGAATAACACATAGGCTACTTTTTATCCCGGAAAAATGTACGGGTTCGTAGACCACGCGGGTGAAGCCGCGGGCGGAAGGTAGTCCTGCATAAACCTTTAATTAACTGCACACTGTTACCAAACGAATATCATATTTTTTTTATTTTTGGACCACAATTTATGTGACAGACATTATTGCATTATTGCGATTTGCTACGAATACGTTTACATCTTTTAGTACAGATACAGATAAATTTGATGTTTTTTTTTCGTACCTTTTGTACGTTGCCCGTCTTAGAGAAGCGGGTAACTTCTGTTCTTGGAGAGCAGTAAGGGGTTTGAATTAAAGTATGGTACTTATAAGTACATCATGTTGCGGTATGGATTACGGTTTTATGTTTAAATAAGGGTAGCTAATTTTCATGTCTCTATACAAAGAGAAAGTTAATGAGAATTATGAAACAAATATATATTTATTTATTCCGTTATATATGTACCAGGGTCGCATGTGTTAGAAGAAATTACTTTCATTGTTTGATGCTGGCATTAATAATTATTATTCAAGTACCAAGTAATTAAGATAATAATATTAATTTAAAAAAAATTAAGACCAAAGTTCTTCTTTCAGAAATATATGTTTACGAGACTGCGTCATTGGTCTAGCGGTCGCTTGTCTGAGCGTGGGATTCTACGTTCAATTCTCGGGTCGGGCAAATGGTTATTGAGCTTTTCTGTTAGAAAATACTCAATAGCAGCCATTGGGAACTGAACGCAGTATGAGGCAATAGGCTGGTCCCGTATTTCTTAGGACTTAAAGACGGCAAAACGAAATGTCTATTTCTCTCTATTTTTTCCTCTTTTTTCACTTTAAAAAACTTTGCCCCACCCTATGATGTTGTCCTATAGGATTTTCTCCTGTATCGTTGGTACAGTTTACAGACATACATGTCACATGCACACACAACCAGACTCGAAACAACTATCATACAAATATTTGTTCCGTGCGGGGATCTAACCTGCGACACGTAGCGCAGAAAGCTAATCGCTTAGCAACTGCGCCAACCGTGTAAATGTGGGTGTACAATAACATATTTTTACCTTACGCTTAGAGGAAAATAGGCGAGATGCTATGCTATTTTATATTTACTGGTTTTGACTGCGTATTATTTAGTCTAGTGGACGCAGTGGAATTTAAACGTGAGGCTCTGGGTTCAACTTGTTTGGAATTTCAATAGAGAAGAAAAAATAAAGAAAAAAGTAGGTATTTTATTATAGAACAAGCGTACAAAGCAATATATAGGTAGGTAATTAAATAAACTCATGATAACTATAGTTATAAGCTAATCCATTCATCATCTGCCTAACCTTTTTTCCCAATTACATTGGGGTCGCCTTCCATTCAACCGATTGCGGCTGAATATCAGTATTTTACACGGAACGACTGCCTTCTGACCTCCGCCACCCAGTAACTGGGAGACACTGATACTCTAATTTCAGACTGGTTGTCAGACTTGGGGCTACTGACACCCGTAACGATTGTCATAGGTCTTCGTATGACACCCGGGACCAACTGCTTATCGTGATTTGCGCTAATGGACTACGAAAAAAAAGTCGTTGCACGCCGTTGCTGGGACAACGAGGCTAACGTGTTTTTATGTGGAACCTCAACACAGCGCTGGTTTTCAGTGCTAACCCCAAGTGACGGACAAAACTGAAACTAGCAGAATAAATAAATAGTTGTCTAAAAATTGTTCTACAGTATAAGAAATAAATAGAACAATAGTAGAGTTTCGAGATGAAATGACGATCAAGACCCGCCAAAGATGACAAAGCGGCCTATTTCCGAGAACTACACAGACGCAACCTAAACTCACTCAACTGTGGTTAGATCCAGCTTGAACACAAATATACGTTTGCCTATCTGTTACAGAATATGTGGAGCAATTTACGAGTCTTCAGATTTCCAATAATCTTGTCTATTTCGGGGAATTACTGACAAACTTCAACGACATATTGCCATAGATAATGAAGGACACAGTCAGGACCAATAGATAACATACCATAACGTAGGTAACATAGCATCACGCTTGTATTCCCCGAAGGGTCAGGCAGACGTATACTTTAATACACCCATACTTTGCCGATGCTGTTATTGAGTCCCATGTAATAGGGGGCGAGCATCTTGCCATCTACCGGACACAATTCCAGATTCCATGCTATTGAGAATTTCCATACAGAAAAACTCAATAACGCTTTGCCTGACCAGGGAATCGAAGCCAGAACGCGCTACCAGCCGCGATTGCGAACATCAGACTAATGATGCAGACACCAATAGTCCACACGTAAAGGATTTAATAACATGTTATACATTAACAAAGATAGACTAGAGCACTGGCTAAAATACCCTTTAAACACAAGGTTACCCGTCTACCATACTACACATCTGCCACCATCTTCCCTTGATATCTTGGAAGACCTTCAACAGATTCAAATTCAAATTCTTTATTGCGAACTAAGTGTACAGGATTTTGAAGATGTTAACTATAGGTTATAGGTTCTTAGGACTTAGTTGCCTGTTCAGGCATTGCAATTTAAATGGTTTTAATACAGTTATCCAAGTTTATAGTTTACATTATATTATATTAATTGTCATTATTCATACATCCGACCCGGGTACGTCTTAAAACTGCGGCCAGACACCGGAGGACGGGCAGCAGCATCCTCTCACTAATCGGTGAGCCACTGCGATCCCCAAGCCGCCTGCCAAGCGTGGGGATTATGGCGTCTTTTGGCTGGTGATGATGATGATGATGATTCATACATCTTATATTATAACATATTATTCTTATAATTTACATCACGATGTTTTTAATATATTAATAATTAATTATGTTCCGGGAATTCTTTTACAGAGTAATATGCCTTTCTAATTAGGAAGTCTTTCAGCTTCACAGACTCCAGGCAGGTGACTTCTCTGATTGATAGATAAGTAAATAAATTAACATGCAGGCGCCTGCTTTTTAATCTTATATAAAAATTCCGCACATGTAATTGCGTGGCGGAGGTCAGAAGTCAATCGCTCCGTGTAAAATACTGATAGACAGCCGCAACCGGTTAGATTGGAAGCCGACCCCAATGTAGTTGGGAAAAGGCTAGGCAGATGATGATGATGATAAAAATTCCGCAGAAGCAGATAGCCTAGTGGTTTAGCGGTTGCCTTCCATGCAAGGTCTGAGTTCAAACTCGGCTCACACCTCTGACTTTTTAGAATTAAACTGCGATTGCTTTAACGGTGAATGAAAACACCGTGAACTAGTACATCTGAGAAGGCTTTATAAAGTTCTCAATGGTCTGTATAGTCCGCCAATCCGCACGAAGTCAAAGTGGCGGACTAAGGCCTAACTCTGAGGCCTTTGCCCAGCAGTAGGACGGTAATGAGCTGAATTTATTTTTTATAGAAAAATTGCGACGGACCATAAAGATAGGTTACTTTTATTATTACACGACTATTTTTCAGGATACTCCAAAAATCAGCAGGCTAAACATGGCCAACAAACAACTCTTACGAAAAACATTATAGAAACTGACCAGAGACTACCTAAGACATTGCCAATCCTAAATAAACGAAAAATAAAAACATAACCAAACAAAAACATTGAAACAATGAAACTTTAGCGAAACATTATCAGCGTGCTGGTTCATCAGGCTAATTGAAACAATAAGTTCCTGAGATAGCATCGCACACACATACACACACAAGCATACAGACATGAAGGTCGGCCGTAACTCGGCTGAGTTACAGACATCTAAAACCTAGAACTTATATGTAGTTGGTACTTTTAAAATAAGTAGTTGGTGATAGAATATCGAAACTGGGAGTAGTGCTAAAATTGTTAGATATTTTACACAGAGTATGTTTCTGTTCTGATCCCCAAGCCGCCTGCCAAGCGTGGGGATTATGGCAAACCCCCCTTGAGGGAGGCCTTCGTTCAGCAGTGGACGTCTTCTGGCTGATGATGATGATGATGATGATGTTTCTGTGGTTTCGTAGGAGAATTTTGAAGACTGGCTCATTGTTCATGTCACAGGCGCGACCGGTGAGCTGTTTCCTTTTGAATTTGGACTAAGGCCTAACCCTTCTCGTTCTGAGAAGAGACCCTTGCCCAGCAGTGGGACAGTAATGGGTTGAATTTTATTTTATTTTTATTTTGAATTCGGAAATCGTAGGCAAAATAAAGATAGACCAGTACAGGCATTTGTAAACAACCAGACTCTAGTTTTACAATTGCAGTTTTGATTTTTTATGGAGAAGAACAAATTGTGTTCATAATATTAAACAATCTGACCAATAAATATTTTTCTATCTGCCACTCAGCTCCCTTACAAGTTTAAGCCTTTTCTAAACATAACACAGGACATAAACTATTTTTTTTGTCCCTATAAAAGTTAAAACACGCCACATCTTAGACCTTTAAAGTGGTAATGAGCCATATAATTGACCAATTACCGTCATAATGTTTTTAACAACAGCCTCTGCTTCTGACGTGTACCTTTCCGCGTTTTTGTCGTTATACGGGGCGAGGAAAGGGTAAGAATCAATGGAAGGTACTTAAAGCGTAGTTGTGGAAGGATTTTGAGCGTAGATCGCGATGGCGGTTTCCTGCAGGAAGCCGTGAAGCTACCTCCGGCGTCGTCCAATTTTACATTGAATGGAAATTAGGAACTCGATGAGATGGAAATGAGGAACGTACTTATCGTACATGTATTATATTTAAACATTCTGGCAGTTTATAAATCTCGTTACATATTTAATACCTTCTTTAACAATTTTCCAGCCTGATCAGTAAGATGTACAGCTGGATGGTTGAATTACACGTAAGATAGAGAGTAATGTAGAAAACCATACTTGAGTCAAAACTGAAATAATTCGGTTTTGTACCGATACGCATACTCAGTATTGAACCTGCCGAGCAATGCAAAGTAGACATATTGGAAAATAGACCTGGGCACCGGTGGCCGTCTTGGTGAATGACACATCTGGTACTGGTCACATCTAGTAGAACTATTTCTGGGTATAAAAATGTGGGCAAAGCTATGAAAACGCAGCCAGTTCGCGGAGTAGCCGGCGATTACGTAATAATTGTTCTGTAGTATTTTCCTGTGAGATTATAATAATATTTATGGGAAACTTGTTTTAAGTACACACGAACAAAGAAATAAGTAGGTATACAGGGTCAGATACAGATGATTTTATCTCAGGAAATTATGGACGTATTTAAGTGATATTAATTGATAAACAAATTTGATTGATCTTATTTAATTATATTAAAAACTACTGACCGGATTTTCATGCGGTTTTCACCAATAGACAGTGTGATTCATGAGGAAGGTTTAAGTGTGTAATTTGTTAAGGTTTTGTGTAAGTTGGCTGAAATATGACGATGATAGTTGAAGATGTCGGAAAAAATCATGCCGACTGGGAGCTTTACTGGCGTGCGCCGAGTACCTAAATGCTCGACGTAACAGGATGATACGACACTACAACACGAAAAAAATAAAAGCGTATATGCTCCCGTGCGAAGCCGGAGCGGGTCGCTAGTCTACCATAATCTGGTGACTCTGTAATAGGTGTATCTATTGTCTTGTTCTACTGTACGTTACTCTAATGTTGTTAGTTTGCAAGCAGGACTTTCAAATATATTTCTTAATTCTTAAATTAGCTTCAGCCCGCGACTTCGTCCGCGTGATCTACATATAGGTATAATTTATAGCCTATAACACTCGGGGATAATGTAGCTATCTATCTGTGAAAGAATTTTCAGATTCGCATCATCAGTTCCGGAGATTACCCCCTACATAAAAACAAATTTTACATCTTAATAATATTTCGACAGTACGGTTGGCGCAGTCGTTGAGAGATCGACTGCTGCGCTACGTGTCGCGGGTTCAATTCCCGCACAAATATTTGTATGATCTTCAGATAGTTGTTTCGGGTCTGGGTCTTTGTGTATGTGAATATTTCTGTTTGTAAACGCACCCACGATATAGGAATTATTCCTAGTGCGGGGCAAAGTTAATTAAAATAAAAATAAATATTTAGATTGGCTCTAGGTTATTTTTTCATTTGATGTGAACAGAAACAATGTGAAATGAACATTATTACATTTTTTTTGCTTTATTTTATACAATGTTTGGACCCCATTTTAGAAAATTTAATTTTAGAAAGTCCTTTCCTAGCGGATGCTCACTCCTGGTACGGACTACTTTGTAGGCTGTGTACATAATTGTTGATATTTTATGATTACTCAGTACATGAGTGAGTGGTATTTTGGATTTACATGTCTAATCTAAAGACTATATAGAAAAGAGAGACAGATTTTTTTTTATTAGACAACCCATTATATGATTTCCCTATAGTCATCACATAAAACTGCTTAACCTGGCAAGTGGCGAGACTAGAAGGGCCTCCAGCCGAGCAAATTAAATAATACTAAGTAACACTGCTAAGGGTGTCCCATAGTAGGACTCGAACCTCGGCTTAGAGCGTTGCTGGGGGGCAGTCAAGAGAGGACTTGCTGGATTTGATTGTGATTATTAAGGGACATTTGATTTATTACTACTGGCTCAGCGCGGGCTGGCTCGAGCGAGGGTCGGGGTGGAGAGTGATGTTAAATGGTATATTTAATATTAGTGTCTTTTGGCTGTGTTCATGAAATATTGTTAATATTATAATTCGATTATTAATAAAATTGTCATATCGTCGCCGTAGAGATAATTCTTTCTTGTTTTTGAAGCAAAACACGGCCGTATCTCAAAAGTCTACAAATGTTAGTTCGCTGTTTCGCTCTACGGGGACGATATAGCCTTTGACACTTAACCTTTAATCAACTTCTGTTGCTAACTGTACGTGACAATTTGTACGACAGCGTAAAGTTTGTACTATATTATAAAAGAAAATATTAAGTATCGGAACCCGTAGTAAGTATTCGTATTCCCAAGTTCGAGTTTTACGAAGTATTACGACTGCATAGTAACAAAATGCGTATTTTTCGCCGAAAGTTTTTTTTTGAGGATGGCGTTATTTTTCAGTACAGATTTGTATTGACTGAATGTTTTTAACTGGTCGAAACATTTCCAGAAGGAAATCGTTTACCGATAGCTCGTATACTGATAGCCATGTTTCTTTTTTTTATTTTTCATATTAATTTATGTAGGTACCTAATTACGAAAAATACAAACGAAAATTCGTTACGTAAAAATGTGTAACGTATGGAAACAATAATTGTATTGTATAACGTGTCCAAAAAAAATACTGTCAATATGCCAATCTTTTTCTGTTTAACTTCATAAATATATTTTTTATTTTTCCGCAACTTGAACCCACGTCTGTCGCGCACAGGGGTAAGGCCCACGTATTAACAACTGAACTGTAAGAGCTTGTCAGTTACAAACCGAAACTGTCCAACGAAATATTCGAGTTGAAAAAACCGAAGGACGAATCCAAAAATATGAAATAATAGGGAAATTAGACTTCGCATTCAATTCGTGCTGTGAAAATATGTATCTCATTTTTGCGTGGATGGTTTTATGACGAATAAAGATGTAATTTTGATGAATATGCATGAATTTTACAAAATAGATAATGTCTTCAAATTCCTACAGACGTAAATTAAAATATAACTTTAATTTATACAGTAACTGGCTACCAGCTAAACCCTTATTTAGACATTAATCAACATTATTAAAGTACAATAATATTCGAGGTGAAAAAAAATTGGCATTTGATGTTAAAATGACACGACAGCTGACATTTAAATAGCGAACATCTTGCTTCAAAATTAATTTCGCAATACAGAACTAAAAAAAAAACCGTTTTAAAAGTGACGTCACCCAAATTGGTTACCGGGCCTCGGAAACTAGAACAAAAAACTTCTTCTATCCGAGACGCCATGACACTTTTTTGTCGACCTAAGATGGCGAGTGACGTAGGCGCCCGTCTAAAACAAAAGAACGCCCCACCCACTTACGCAAAAAAAATAGACATGCACGCAAAAAAAAATAAGCAATAAGTTTTTAACTGCTACAAAAACTGCGAAAAAGCACGAACGCGTTAAATCAACACTAGCAGCAAATCAACAAATAAGAACAACGAAAATCCCGAATTCACGGGGCCGGAGTACGCAGCGTAATCCCGGCACAGCGGGCATGCAAACTCGTAACAGTGGCACATTTACCGGGGAAGGCATCAGACGAACACTTGTTGCTGGCGAATGCCAACTTCACGTTTCCAGACGCCGCTAAACTTCGGCCAGCCGCTGCAATTACTTGCACAACCGAATTAGAATTTCGAAACCGAAATTCGATTTACAAAATTTACTTTAACCAACTTTCCAATGAACTTGGCAAACTTTTTAAAACTGTACACGAGTATAAATATACTTTTAAAATCGCAACTTATTTAACTGTAAAAATATTGGTATTAAAAAGCACCCATTTATCAATTCACACAGCACTTCACTACGAGCGACGTCTTGGTCTTAAGACGCGACGCACTTACAAGACGGTCATTCGAAATTTGAATTTTTGGTTCCGGCGGTTGGATTTGCGGTTAAAAAAATTGTATGCACTTGAGTATTTAAGTTAGAATTTTGAATTTAGTTTTTCGGAAGCGTTAGCCGTTGTTAGTGACTAGATATTGAATAATTTAGCTCCTGATTGCGGAGAGAGAAGTTGCATTAGTGCACGCCGTCCCGGTTGCAACAGGTTGTTTGGTAGAGAGCAGAAGGGCGCATGCGCGATGTAGCGACCGATGCACACCTCTACAATGGTCGCAACTCGTAATCAATTTCCGAATAATTTCGAATATTAGATTTTCATCAGAATGATAACAGTAATTTTAAGAGTAAAAAAAAGGTTAAATTCAATTACTAAGCAAATAAATAGAAGTTTTGTATGTCAATCGTCAATTCATAGCAAAATAATGCAATTTATTTTTTAAACCAATTCTAATATTAGTTAATCGTTCCTGCTCCTGCACACTGTAGACTGTTTTGACTTGTCCAGAATATAATAGTTTAATGATCAATAAAGAAAGATAACTACAACGAAAAAAATTTCCCTGAGTTATGACCTAAAACAATGAGGAGTTCACCTTATATGGTCACTTTACATTATATGACTCAAAATCACAAATATAGAGGGAAAGATGACCATTTAAAACATAATTATCCTATCGCTAAATCTTAAATTTCAACAATTTGTATATACGTCACCCACTTAGACGTTGAATTTTGGATGTTTACTACTAAGAGAGTGATAGTTCGCTTTTATATTTATAGATACAATTATTTTTATTCTTATTCCTCTTGCACTGGTAACAAATCTACAACATATTTATATTGATAAATTGCCGTGCCTTAGTCTCGCAAAAACTCGACCGATTTGAATATATATTTATATATTTTTTTGTTTTATACACCTTAATACTGAGGTGGTTTAGGAGAATAAAAAATTAGGAAAAACCTAAAGGATCAGCCGAAAAATCGAAATTGGTAATTTTGTATGGGACTTCGGATTACTTTCAATACATGGAGGTTGATTAGGATTGATAAATCACTCATGAGAGTTACAATCAAATCAATTTTAGATGGTACGAAGTTCACAGGGTCATCTAGTGTATGATAAAAACTCAATTACATGACGTAAGCAATGTGGTCATTGTAGATCGTTCGCTGCACCGCTCTTGGCCCCCATAACCACGTGTAGAATTAGGTAGAGCATACTGCCTTATCTCAAGCGCCGAAATATAATCACCACTGACGTTCTAATCACCATTCACACTAGTGTACGTGGTGATTAGATGTTTGTTTGTGTTGATATTTGGTGATTATGACTAACAACTATCGCCTACGCGCCAAATTTTAATCACCACTTAAATCATCAAAAAGGGAGTTCTTGGTTTATTGATCATGTGGGGATTAGATAGAGAGCCTAACGATATAGTAATAATCACCGTTATAATCACCATATTTATTTATTTCGTTGACAATCAGTTTTGTAGAACCAGTCATCGATAAAATTAGCGGTTGTATTTTATTTTAAAGATTTTTTTTCTTTTCTTTCTTTCTTTTTTATTATAAACACTCTGAGATGAGCTGGACTCCTATGGAAAGAACTGGCCCCAAATCACAATGGACCGGGATAAATGGAAAGAGGGGAGGGAGGCCTTTGCCCTGCAGCGGGACACAACAGGCTCATAATAATAAATATAAAAACTATCAAGTTCACAAAACAATTTAGTATGATGATATATACTTATATAGAAATGATAAACATCATGTAATGCTGTCCTATAATTAATTTTAAATTAAGAATAATATTCATCGATTTTTATTATAAACTAGCGACCCGGGCCGGCTTCGAATGAAGAAAATTCATGCAAAAATACCATCCAAATTTCCGACTTTAACTGTGAATTTTCCAAAATTTTTCTTCCATACAAACCTTGTCCCGACAATTACGAATACAATAAAAAAAAATCAGCCAAATCGGTCGAGCCGTTCTCAAGCGATGCTCCGTCATACATGTGGCAACTGATTTTTATTTACATAGATGTATCTATATTTTCGCCGAATTATTTTTCATAGCCAAACAAAACTGTCACAGAAAATCATACTAAGTGTTGCGGTCAGAGTTACAGTTATTTTAATTTAACCTGTAACCTTTCATTCAGCTGACCTATAATGGTGACTTTGACCCAGATATTGACATTCTCTGTCAAAGATAATACGACATGGCTGGACAATCTTTCTCAAAAAATCATTGACTAAAGATACATATTTTGCAAGTCACACAAACGCGACTTTATATTATATCTATCTTTATATTATATCTACCTATCAACCTATTAATTTGGCCCTAATTAAATAATCATTACACGTATTAGCAGATCGGCTGAATCGTCCTAACTGTTATTACACTACAGGATTAATTGATTCATCAGTCTATAGTGTAATAAAATAAAAACAATATTTTTATAGAACACGGATAAATCCAGAATTAAAGAACAAAACATTATTAAAATTATAAACGCTAACAAATATGTCAAAACAAAAAACAATTAAGTATTCTATTCGACTGAAGCCAGACCTATCTCGAGGCGCACAGAGCGCAATATAACCCTCTAAACTTCATTCAAAAGTTACTTTTATATAATCCTAAAACGCAATCGCAATAAGGCCGTTGAACAAACAAACCAACAAACAAAATTCATACAAGTTGTACAGAATTTTAGCGAACAAACACTGTTGCTGCAACGAGTATTCAGTATATGTAACTGGCTGAGTAGGATTTTGAGTGTGGAAAGATAAGTTCTGGTTTCGGTGTAGTGTTGCTCTTTTGTGAGCTTGTGGCACAATGGTGAGTATTTTGTGTTGAGGCAACACAAAAGATATTTTGTTTTAGAAGCTTCAGATGAAGATGGTAAATGTATGAATAAAATGATTACAGTAATACAAGATACCTTTTTGTTATTTGCTTTGTATATGATGGACATAATAATTTTGACAGGCACTTGAAGTACCAGGCTGGCACAAATCAAATTTCGAAAAAAAGGGTTATTCAATTTTCAAAAATTAACATTTTATATTCCCCAAAAATCATTCTTAATTCAAATTTTTGAACACGACGACGTACCTAGTATTCAATTTAAAAAATCGAACGTTTCTGGAAAGTTTAGTTGCATATAAAAATCAAGGTTGCCACTCACCCAATATGTAGACCATGTTCTTAGTCCAGCGCTGCAGCTCCTTGCGTATCGCGCGACGTTCTTGTTGGCAACGCGCGAACGAGCACTCCGCCATGGCACTCGTGCGACAACCCTGAAACGCAATCAATAGTTAGACTCGACTGATTGGCAATTGTTGAACATTTGAAAATATTAATTGGTCTTGTAAAGCGGTCACAGTGTATCATAACATTTTATGTGATATACATATATATCTATATTCTATTTGTTGTATAGTACACTACTTATACACGGAAAAGCTCTTAATCTTTTTTTTATATCTTTGCCCTTCTCTTCCAGTAATTCCTGTATCGTGGGTGCGTCTAGAAACACAAATATTCATATGCACACACACCGAGTTCCGGAGCAACTATCTGTAGGTCATACAAAGATTTATTCCGCGTGGGAATCAAACCCACAACTCGTAGCGCAGCAGTCGATCGCTCAACTTTTGCGCCAACCGTGCCGTCAAGATCGCAAGTCAAGACAGGCGAAGATTGACAACACCTTCACAAATATTTTGTTTTTCTTTTTTCAAAACCCACACTGAGATTTCTCCTGTATCGAGAGTACGCACTCGAAAATACTATCTGTAGGTCATACCAATGTTTTTATCGTCCGGGAATCGAACCCGCTATTCGTATTGTAGAAAGCCAAACGTGTGTGCCAATCATTACATAAAGCATATGCACGAAGTCTGGCCCGGATTTCTCTTAGTATCAGTGTAGCCCGGCGAATTCTAGTGTGTGACAATAAATAGGTACATAAATAACGAAAATAACACATAAACATGACCCAAATATGACAAAATATGAAATACATTTTACAAAAAAAAAAACTAAACTAATCAAATAAGGAACGAGCTCAGCTGAGTTTTCATCTCGATTTTAAAATTGCATTTTCCGTATCTAGGTACATCAATAACATCGTAATTCAAATTCTTGGTATAAATTTTGAATATAGAATCTGTGCATAATACGCGTTCTTAGTAGTAAGAAATCAAATTTCAAAACAGACTTGTAATTATTAAGTACATCAATTCTACAGACGCTTAAAGATAACCAATGATGACAGGATTCATAACATCGATAATTTAAATCCCTGATTATCCGCCACATGTTCCAATAAACTCCAAAACCTGACAGTGTGAAAATTGGTCCAAGGATGTGATTCGGAATTATATTACCGTATTCAAAGTAATCCGAAGCGTACTACGAGCGACGTCTAAATTTATAATATGGCGACGTTTTGTTAGAAATCATATATCCCATTTTCTACTTTTACATATACATACTTTTTTGTTTTATGTACCTTTATAATATAATAATAACTCATTTATTTCAGAATTATTATTTCATATACAATGTTATTTATGAAGTTTCAAATATTTTTCAATTATTTCAAATTTGAACTTTCCTGAGTAGTCAGTTCTATCATAACTTTTTGTTGATTATGGCTTCACACTATATGTACATTTAGCCAACGACAAGTTATCAGAACTTAATTCTTAGGATGTCAGAATAATTTCTGACATAATATTATATTATAAACACTCACGCTCATACCTAATAAACAACTAAAAGTCACAATAAAAGTATTAAAAAATGTGTTTAAAAATAATGTTTGCCAGACACACAAGACATACATATGTATGTATTTATATTCGTATGCCTCGCTGCTGTAATTCAGCAGTCACGTTAATTTTCATATGTACAAAATGTACAATGGACATAAAGTAACTACAAAATCCCTGATCCGTTACACCGAATTGAAATAACCACAGAATATGTCTCGTATTTTTGCTAAAAGCATCCCTACTATGTAGTACACAAAACCTATTAGCACACATACAAAAAGCCCTACATTTCAGAGCTGAGGTCAAAACTTAATTCAATTCAGTACCCGTGATCGGCGAGTCGCCGCACAAACTAAAATTTCATTAACTCCTATTTCCTGAACGAGCCGAGCTATCTTCGAATATCGAAGTCGGCACCTCTAGCAAAATAAGAAGTAAACTCCATTCAATTACTGTAACATTCATCGAAGTATCGAACCCGACGGTCAATGGCCCCGAAAGGAGCTAACGAAATTCTACGAAAAACCTCCAATCCTCATCAAGAACACCCGACACCCACCGAATATGCCCGAACCACCCGAATCTGGCCCTCGAATTCTTATTTCAAACTCCAGACGAACAGGGGGCCGGGGGGTATCGCGAAACTATTCTTATTTTAAAATCTCTCTCCACGGAATATGCCACGAAAGAGGTTCTTATTTTAAAAATATCACGCTCCACCGAAATTTTCTTATTTTAAAAACTTGAGGGGGGTGCGAACGTTCTTCCGAAATCCACCGCCCCCCGCCACCCGTGGGCCCCTCGGTGGCCAGTTATGATATTCTTATTTTAAAAATCGCTCGAAGCGTTCCGATTCTGTTATTAAGATGTTGGTGTGTGCAAGCTTTTATGAGGCCGCTTGTACGTGAGCCTGGATCATCTAAGACACAAAGGGGTATTTCGCTAAATCTATACATTGTTATGGACGGCATCGAGGTCGTTCTATCTCACGATAAAAATAATAATAAAGCTTGAAAATAAATAGTAAATCTCCATTCGCCATCCCTGACCTACATGACCCAGTTGCGAGTTATGTAGCCGATTCTCGATTCACATAAATTGTAATTCCTAATTTCGCATAACGAAGTGCGCGTAGACGATTGGAAATTCAAATTTTCGAACGTGAATTTTGATTTGTATATGTCGCTCACACTTTTGACTTAGAGAGTGAGCACACCTCTACGTGATAATGAGATCACCTGTATTGGGCCATCGCCTGAAGACACGTGTAGCGTATTGATTTCGAAGATTACATATACATACATACATAAGTGGAAACAGGTTGTCTGTGCCCGCTTCTGCCGTGTACCTATGTCAACTGTGTGGGTGACATTCACACATTTCAATACCAAAATAGAACAAGCTCATCTATCACTTAAGATTTTTATTCAAACCCACAATCCCAATTCAAATTTCGAACACACAAAATAAAAAAAGAGTTTAAAAAATTCGAATCGGCGACCAATAACGTTTCCCGCCAATTTCCATGGCTGTCAAATTTGGGGCCGCCGCGCCCGCCACCCTTCCCAGATCAATTTACGATAACTCGGTTTGAGCTCCGTCCCGCTCGGCCTTAAGACGCAGCCCTATCCCCGTCTCCCCGCGGATAACTTCTAGAACTGGGCAACTGTTGAACGGCAACACCAGATAGATGGTTTGTATTCCAATTTTGATTTAAAAAAATCATAGTTTGGTGATGCTGTCTTTTCTCAAATATTCATTTATACCAAATTTCTATCAAGTTTAGTCTCTCAAAAAAGTACGTATCTATTTTGTCGTTTTCTGTTTTAATTGAGGTAATTTATGCTATAGTGCAGTAAATTTTTGTATATTGGCCATGGCATTTTTATTTGTGCATTCTAGTGACATAGGTGGCATTGGGCCAACGCAGCACATCTGCTCTATTTTGAATAATGGAACCCTACACACCCATACAGCGTAGCCCCCTATCTATTCGGCTGAATATCATTATCGAATGTGCCCCCTAGTAAATAGTACTGACCCTATTTCTACTAGATACCGTATTTTCTCATACAGCAGTATCGGGACCATTCTCTCACGCGGATATGGCCCGGGACTTATTTTTAACTGTTGTGTGCGTCTTGGCCGTGTGTGGGTGCATGGGGGTGGCACGTGCGTATGTGTGCGTGCGTTTGAAATATTCCCCCGTAGCGTGGCGCGGGGAATTGATGTTTTTAATTAGTTTCCAACGGTTTTCGTTGGTGGCCTGCACTGCTCGATTTTATTATTATTTATTAAATTAATTTATATTTACAGGAGCGTTCGATGTACACTTTAAAATAAGAATGTCGATTCGAAATTGTGTCAAAATTTACATAATTATGTAGAATATCCATCCATTGTCGTGGAGAAACTATTATAGAAGCCCTCTATTCGCTAAACAATTTCGTCAAAGTCATACTTAAATATAAAACAGGGCGAGTGGAGTAACCCGGTACGTTTCCTGAAAACTTTCCTTTGTAGGCGAAAATTCAATAGGCGGGAAGTTCGGTCGCGCCTGTGCCAACCGCCCGCCATTATACGGGTTAACGGACATTAAAAAGAGTCTAATAAAAATTGCGACACGATGATGAAATGGCACCTACGTAATATAAACAATTGACACAGATATGTACCCATTTGGCTTTTAACTTATTTTAGTGCCATTTTATTTTCCATACAAAAAATCGCTTATGTACTAAGTTAAAAAAATTGGTTGTCGTCTATACCCAAAGTAACAAGGCCGCAAGTTTTTTTTTTTTTTTAATTTTCCCACCTTATATATTATGACGATATCGAATTCACATTTTAAATTCAAATCTCGCAACGAATACACCTGTTTGAATTTAAATTTTGAACGTATGGAATGCATTCGTTGTCACAGAATAACTTATGTCACGTTTAAATATTTAACAACTGTTATTTTGTGGACAGTCTTATATGTGCTTATATTCTTCTGTGTCAGCTCTGGAATTTGTCACAGAGCAAAGATAGAGCAAAGAAAGAGATTTTCAAGCTGATATTTTGCGCCACGTTTTGTGTGGCTGTTTGTTAGACTGTGTGAAGTTGGTATACCTGTTGCGCTGTGCTTTTGTTTTTGTTGATCGCTAGTTTTGGCGCTGGCCGCCGTTTGATACGAGTTTATCATGAACCGAGTAAAAGGCTTATGTTGTTCATATTTTTTTTATTTTTTTCGAATTTCGAACGTCGGTTTTCGCACTTGGAAAATTTGTTTTATGGACAGGTTTAGTTGAACGGGTTTTTGTTACGGTATTCTGTTTCGAATGGTGCATATTTTGTGGTTTAAATTTTTAACGGTCCCTTTTTTAACTATGGAAAAAAGCCAGCGATTTGACTACTACTACTATTTTACTAGTATTTTGGGCGTTCACTTGCAATGACGACGCATTTCAGTAAGTACTTCATAAACATAAAATAGAGTTTAACATACTTTAGACATACTTAATGATACAACGTTATAATATTAATAAAATTCAACAATAAGTGGATGGAAAGTAGGAGTAACTTTATCGTAGGCTGTGTTATATTTGCATGGTCGCTGAGACCTGTTGCGTTGCCGCCTGCTGTGAGGACATAGATTTGTTTGGCAACAGAACTAGATTCTGTTCATCTGTACTAAGTGTAATTCTATTTAGGGTTATGTTTTACTCGTGACTGTGTTTCAGTACACTTCTTAGTATTGTGAACTTTTGAGACAAAAAAAATAGGTTATGTTAGTTTGACTTCGTTAATGTGTATTGTTAATGTGATGTAATTGTATTCAAATTGTTCTATTATAAAAATCTGGTAATAACGATTTCGAAAATCGAATATATTCCATATTCTATTTTTGAATTAACATTTTAATTACAGAATAGATTGAATAAAGGTTGAGATTTGGAATTACCTATTATTTTTTTAAACATTTAAATTTCGTACATCAAATCCAATTCAAATCTTTGTTCGTTTCATCAAACAAACACAATACCCAATTACGAACAAAGTATAACCAAAAAAAAAAATACACAGAGTGACCATATCCCGAAAAAGTCTTATCCGAGTTTATCCCAAGTTCGTGGAGGGTGACGGAAGTGGGGTGGTGGGGCAAGGGGGTTCCTCCGCGCCTGTGTGAAAGAATGCCGGGGAATCAATACAGCGGTGCACATTAAATTGGCCTGGGAGAGGGAAACCCACCCCTTCGTCAATTTTTTTCGGTAATTTTAGATGGTTCTCGTGTAGTTTGGATTATGATTTTTACAGTAGGTAGCGTTACGAAATACTTTCAATGTCTACAAATACGCTCTGTTTTATAAGGAAATCAGAGACATTTTTTCAAGTTATAGGATATTTATTTGCAAGAAATATAGTTACATTTTTCATTGTATAATGTATTTGTCAGTGAGACATTTTTGAATATTATGAGTAAAGACGTCATGTTCGAAATTTAAATAGAAAAACGATACAATGAAAGTGGCGAACACACTTTTTAAAAATGGAGTACCTATTCGTCGTCGTAATAATAATAATAATAATAATACCTTTATTTCAGACAATATCAGTCCATAAGTAATGACGTCATCGTATAGGTATATTTAGACGATTTTGGAATCCTCTAAACATACGTACACCTATCTATAAACACCGATAATATTGATGACTAGTGGCAAAGCTTTCACACTATCTTATATACGTACGTGTCTGCGCTTAACGTTTACGTAATTATTATTATGATTTTCAAATCATACCTATAAATATGTACTTATTAAATACCCATATTGATTCAAGTGTGTGTATTGTGTTCGAATATCAAAAAGATGTTGACACACAACTCTGAATAAACGGTATTGAGTTGGAGTCTGATTTTGTTGGCAAGAAAGGCCGCCGTCTGCGAAGCCTGTTGCACTTGTGAATAACTTCACGTATCTATACTATAACAAAAGACAAGTATGACCCATTTTAATAAAGAAATATATAGAAATAAGTAACGTGTTTTCTAGCAGGGATCCAGCAGAATAAAACCCTTTTATGCATCTTATTGGTCAATCAACTTGAGCGTTATTGCATTAGCTTGGTTCGTTTGGTAGGCCAATTTTCCCATTGGTTGTAAACAAAAAAAAATTGTTGTCTACTTATTGATTGACACATATAACTATTTACATAGTTAATTGCTTAAATAAAATATGTTTTGGTTAAACTGAAAATCAATCATATTTAAAATTAACATGAAAAGAATAAGACTTATTCAGAATCCACGTAATTTTCCATTACTAAACTAAGAAGGACGAGCAAAATGGACGCGATATGGACATTGTCCGCTTTTTTTTGCTCCTCCACTTTCATACTTCCCTGGTATTTTTCATGCAAGCTCACCAAGTTCCGATGTACCCCGACTCGTAAGTTGATGCAGAGAATAACAAGTTCTTCCATAAAAAAATATATTTAGTTAACCGTCAAAACACTGTATAATTCTATATTTGAATTTTAATTGCGAACTAAGTACACAATTTTGAATAAATACACAGTTTTGAAGAATGATATCACAATGGCGGCTGCTAATTTGAGTCACAATCAAAATAAAGAAAGTATACAAAAACTTTATAAAACACCGACTCATTTTCTTAGTGCTTAATTGTCACGGAGGGAGAGCGGGGAAAAGTGAACAAAAATAGCCCAAGTTTTCTTTCCGCAGACTGAAAAATCTTAACAAAAAACTTAAAATAAAGGGTAGAAATGAGCCATCAGTACACCAACAATGGTAGGAAAAACAGTCGGGTGAAATTGGTCATAATGAGTGTCTTCTGGCCCCACCTCCCCCTACCCCGTCATCCCCTTTGGGTCAAGCGGGGAAATAAAATTTTAAATTGAAGCCGTGAAAAAGACAAAAATGTTGAGACCGGGAGACTTAAGATGGAGACACACTGGTTTAATATTTTTTGTCATTACTTTTTTGTTTGAATTTTGGTCTTTTGTATCTACAAAATATGAATTATAACGATATTCATTTCAAAATGGTTTACTACGAATAGTGAAAGTCATGTAATTTTTTTAAATATTTTTGCTTACTTTAGTAGTTATAGTATATAGGTAGTTATGATTGTTACGTATTTTGGTGGGTAAGTACATATTTTCAGATCACAAATCTTAATTTCAGATCTACATAACATTTTAGTAATGATCCAATGATATGTTTTACATAATCAATGTTGAAAATACGACGATAAGTAGAGAGGCCCAAACTACGATTAATATATCATTTTATAAATTGGCCCCCTAGTGTGCACCAATCCTTATAAGAAATGAACTACGTCTAGAGAGAAAATGGAAATTATTCAGCGAATTTAGTATGTATGTGCTATTTAATATACATAATCTTCTCTTTACGTTTCCGAACGACTGTCAAAAAAACGTACCGTTGCATTCCTGAACGTTTAAAATTGGAAAGGTATTGAGAATTGGCAGAATGAAAAAAAAAAGGAAGATAGAAATTGTATTCTGTTTTGGTCTTATTTTGTTCGATTTTAGGTTCTCTACGTTATTGATTTGCACCTCTGCTTGAATCTATATGTCTGGAAATTCATGGTGTTTGCGATTCATACTACCTTTAAATATATAAATAAATAAACATCAAGAAAGGAACCAAGTTGTTTTAGGCCGTGATCATCAGAATCAACAGCATTGATAGCCTAAAGATTGAACGCTTGCCTTCCACGCAGGAGAGTCTGATTTCAAACCAGGCCAGCGTGGTGGACAAATGCCTAACCCTTTTCATCTGAGAAGAGACCTTTGCCTAGCAGTGGGACAGGGTGGGGTGAATGGGTTGAATTTATAATTATTTTATTAATTTATCATCATCAATATAAACTGTCACTTTTGGAAGTTAGAGAAGAACATTAACTATAGTTATACAAAACAAATAGACGTTTTAATTGTGTAAAAATTTTCAAATCCTTTGTTCAATAATTTTGTATTTTTCTTATATAATGCATGGCTAATTTAAGATTTGATGTCTTTGACCCGGGTATGTCTTAAAACTGCGGCCAAACACCGGAGGACGGGCAGCAGCGTCGTCTCACTAGTCGATGAGCCACTGCTATCCACAAGCCGCCTGCCAAGCGTGGGGATTATGGCAAACCCCCCCTTGAGGGAAGCCTTCGTTCAGCAGTGGACGTCTTCTGGCTGATGATGATGATGAATTTAAGATTATTGATTGTAAATTTACTTTTTGTTTTTTGAAAAGAGTATCCATGGAGTTTCTTGCCGGTTTCTTCTCCATTGGACCAACCCACTTCGGAATCGTGTTAGTCTCGACTTTTTAAAAGTGGCTGAAAATGCCTAGTTGCTATAAGAAACGTTGTCTTTGACTTTGATACCCTATGGAGGAGGTCCTTCAATGAAGAATTTATTTAATTTAGTTCATCGTTCGCTTGTAAAGTGATGTGAATACGAGCATACTCTCCTTTTTGAGCGACTTCTGTCTCCGACATGTTGACAGTTGATTGTCTCATTGTCTAGTAACAAGGTTGGAAAAGTGTTATTGGGTTTTTCTGTTAGAAAATTTTCGGAAGCAGGACTTTAGATTTGAGCTAGGCAATAGACTCGCCCAATATTACATGGTACACAGCATCAGCGAAATGTGGGTATAGAATAGCACATCTCTGCCTAGCTCTTAGAGCAATACAGGCGTGATGTCATGTTGTGTATATGTCCAATTATGGATTGCACTGGAGTACCTACATTACAATTTTATACACCAAAATACCCGCATTCAAAAAACTGTGATAAAAAAGTTCTAGCGTACTAAATTATAATCTAGACTGAATCGGCCTTGTCGAACTAGGTAAGTAGGTACAGTCTGCCTAGGCACTAACAGGTCGATGTTTCGTCCTTAACACAAGGTTACGATAAAATTTATGTTCAAACTAAATAATGATTGCTCTGTCATGTTCAAATTCAAGTCGATGATTAATGACGACACGGTGCGTAGTGGTTGTGCGACCGACTGCTGCGCTACGTGTCGCGGGTTCGATTCTCGCACGGAACAAATGTTTGTATGATCTACAGGTATCTGGGTATATGTCCATGTGAATATTTGTGTTTACGAATTACTCCTAGTGTGAGGCAAATTGCATTAATTGTAAAAAGCTAGGTAAATAATTTAAGTGGTTTTAATTCAAGAGTTTCATTTTTGACAACCCTTAAGTGAAAAATATATTGCCTCTTATCCTACTTTCAATTTTTCAACACGCACAAATACATAAAATTATAATTTGTAACTACAAGCGAATCGTACTCGCTACCTGAACGCAGATATCTAACTTTTACGCCAATTAGACTATTATAAAATCTATGCTTGTAGGAGGCAGAATAAAATGTCTTTTTAAATGCTCGAATATGAAATAGAAAACCAAATAATCACAACTTTACGACACACACGGGAGGTGTACTATGATACACCCACATTTCACCGATGCTTTTATTGAGTCCCATGTAATGTGGGCACAGTTCCAGACTCCGTGCTGCTACACAGAATTTCCATACAGAAAAACACAATAAAACTTTGCCAGACCCGAGAATCGAACCCAGGACCTCACGCTCAGCAGTCGCGCTCACGACCACTAGACCAATTAACTAAATTATCGTCTAGAAATGTTTCAATTGGTTCCGTTCGTGAAAAAATATTGAAGACTATTTTCTTGGTAATGT
Organism: Shargacucullia verbasci; assembly: GCA_947562105.1. NCBI lineage: Eukaryota > Metazoa > Arthropoda > Insecta > Lepidoptera > Noctuidae > Shargacucullia > Shargacucullia verbasci. The sequence goes on along the minus strand of OX387302.1, from coordinate 2,586,806 downwards.
ACTTTTGAGCCTTATTTTTTTTTTTAATTACTAATTTGAGTGCTTTTCGCAGCACTTCACCTGATGGTGAGTGACAATGCTGCCGAGGATGGATCACGCAAGCTTACTGAATATGCTTGCAAAAACCAATTCTTTGGTCCAGTCTTAAGCATCGCATTAACTATAGTGAAAAGATTCGGCAATCAGGAATGATGGTATCGACACTGCATAGGAAACAAAGTCAAAGTTTTCTAATTCAACTAGGCCTTTTCAGGCACTTTTAAAAAGTCGAGGCTCTAGGCGCACGGTACCAAAGGGGGTAGGTCCCATGGAGAAGATACCGGCAAGAAACTCCATGGATACTCTTTTCAAGAAATAAAAAGTTAATTTACAATTAAAAATCTTAAATTAATCCTATCCTACTATAGGTACTACTAATATTATAAATGTAAAAGTATGTGTGGATGGATGGATGGATATTTGTTACTCTTTCACGCCAGAACGGTTGAACACATCTGGATGAAATTTGGCACAGAGATAGAATATAGTCTGGAATAGCACATAGGCTACTTTTTATCCCGGAAAATGTATGGGTTCGTAAACCACACGGGCAAAGCCGCGAGCGAAAGCTAGTATAAGAAAAATACAAACTTATTAAGCGCCAGACGAACTCAAATTTTATCACTTGTAGATGTCCCGTGCCAGTCAAGTGATTGATAGCTCCCAGGGGGGTCTGAGTTCGACCACAACCCGGACCTCTGGATTTTCAGATTCGTAGGGGGATCTGAATTCAAATAACTTTCGTTAACACCTGAGAGGGCTCCATAATGTTCTAAATACTGGATAGCATAGTAACCTAAAGCTTCTCATCTTCGAGAAAACGCCCGCGCCCAGCTGTGGGCCAGTAATGGACGGGCTAAAGAGAATAGCTCTCTAACAACGTAACCATAATTCCTATGTCGCTACGAGCGCTACGGATGCAGCGTAGCAGTATAAAAAGCGTTATATGAATGTGTTGTGAATCTTGGTTGTAGACTGTAGATGCATTGTTGCAAAAAATCTGTTCCATCTACTCTGTGACCAGAATCTCGTTTTAATGATAAACGAATTACAAGAGAATTGATTCGTACGCATCTTCATACAAAGTAGCCGTTTTCAATAGATAAAAGCGAATCGATGTTGATAAATGATTCAGGCATAAGTGTACTCGCTCAAAGGCGTCATCCACACTATTATAAATTCGAAAGTAATTGTGTATGTTTGTTACCTCATCATGAATAAAACACTGAACCGATCGTTATCAAATTTTACAAAGAGGTAGCTTGGGTTCTGGAAAAGGACTTTTTTTTTCTATTGCAGCAAAGCAATGACTGAATAATAAATACAAAAGACACGTAGAGGATATCTGCTAGTTTTCAATTAAACTATGTTCAAAATCACGTTTGACAATTCCTAAGGAACTCTAAATCTATATTGGAAACAAAAAAAATAATTAATAAAGTAAACAGTAGGATTGTGAATCGCTAATTAAATATTCTGCTTTTATAATATTCTTTCATATCCACGTCCATATAAAAACAAGTGAACATCTTATTTAATCACCATACACAAGAACTATAGCACACGTAATGAATCAATGTAATTAATAAAAACATATCGCCCCCTTTGGCCCGTCTCCCCATCGGACACACAGCCGTCCGATGCTACCCTATCTTCGGACGTAACACACACAAACTAATAATTAATCATCCCGGCGTCTTCCCACTTTTCTTGCCCCCCGAACCACCCGTATTTAATTCCTCGTACAAAACACCCCATCCTCCCCTTTTTTTTCTCTCCCGAAGTGTTTTCATTCTGCTCAGTCTGAGTAGAAGCGGGTTTTCTGACTACAAATTGAATTTTGTGGTTACTTGTGAATATTTCAGCGTGTGCCAGGATATTAAGCGGTGAGTGTACCTATTTGTATGTTTGTTTCTTTATGTTTTGGTTTTTGTAATATCCACCGACAACTTGTACTGAAATATAGAGGAAACTGTATTAAAATGGACCCACTCGTTTTTATTCGGCGTGATAATCATTATTATTTGGAACGCTGACAGATGCTTCGCGAAATAACAGAAAAATAAATCATGAAAAAAGGGACTTTACTATTTAGTACACGACTCATTAAATACGTTTTATAAACTTAAATGCCTTAATGAACATAAAAATGACAATTTAAGTATTTGTCAACACATACATATGTATATACTTAGTCTCATACATTTGTTATTTATTATATCGGCATCACAAGTCAAGTCACAATGTCAAAAGTATACTGAGTAGGAGGTTTTATTTGTGCCCAAGTCTCAATACTCATCAACATCAAACGCCCACTGTTGAACATCCAAAATATTTCAATCAAATTCTAAAAAAACAACACTCTATACATCTTTCTTTGTTATGATACACACCGTATATAACCATAACACTACGTAATACCAGCTACACAACTTACACTTGACCCGCTTGGCAAGTTGCCTGAAACAGGAATCAAATCTGAGACTTATCTCAACAAGTACGTTGAGTTATTCATACCTTCATCCTGTGGAAGGTAATAAATTGAGCATGATACTACATTGGGTGAGCAGAATTGTTATTAAAGATACCTGAAATTAAGATTTTTAGTTGTATCTGTGATTTGGAATTAAGGCTGGGCCATATTTTGGTAAAGGCTGAAATACTACAATAAATAATACTTTTTTAACATATTATAATTAAACTATCATACGTAAGGTATGTAGAGACTGGTCGCAAACACGTTGGGTATCAACAGATTTGTGTATCTAACCTTTTTTCTCGAACTTAACCTGAGTATACTTTTAGAGGTTGGAAAAAAAACTTATTATATAAAAAACAAACTGTCGTGCCAGCTACTCCAAATAGTGGACAATGGTTACGTTTTCATTAAAAAACAAACCTTCCAATGTTACTAGGTGCTATTCCACCCCATATTTGTCTCACATAAACCTTTACATCATTACAATCTGTCTGGACTTTAAAATAGACTTAGACCCCTGAGTTTTTTTCGGCGTTTCTTCTCAGGGATAGTCATAGGAAATGCTGACGCCATCTAGTTTAAAAAAGACGTGTAAAAGTGATTGAAAAACCCTAATTGCAAAATAAATAATTTCGTTTCATTTCATTACATCAAGAATAATTCAATTTTTTTGTTTAGTTTTAAGGTCAAAACCAAAGTAATGGTTTTCAACTAGGCTTTCACTACACTTACAGGCACTTCTAAAACGTCAAGAATCTAAATACACGGTCTCAAAATTGCTATGGTCTAGAGAAGAAACCGGCAAGAAACTCAATGGAATACTCTTCTTGTTACAGAAGCATTTTCAATCATCGACTCAACCTATACCAAGTTTCATCACACAAACAAGCTAAACCTTCTAAACTCTAAACATGTTACATTTTTCGTCACAATACACCTTTCATTGCAAGCGTGAATATACGTCCGTAACATGATGTTACGCGTCAGGAACGGGGCAGTGTGGCACCCAATGTGGGTTACTGTGTCTGATGTTACATTGCAGACGGACTGAATTGACGGTGAAATGTATTGTTGAAGAGATTTGATGGGTGAGAGATACATAGGTACTATGACGATGCAGAGTACATAGTACAAAATGGTTTATGAATATTTGTTGGTTGAAAAAGGTAGCATAAACGGTGACTAGATTTTTCTCAGCTGTGGGCTTCCAACTTGTTTGGAAGAAATATTGAACAGGTCAATTTCGTATTCGTCGGAAAAACGTCAGAAACGTGAATTTGTTAGTCGTTTAATATCTAAAACTGCCTTATAAAGAGTCGAAACACTTTAAACCTCCTCAAATCATAATTGCATACTCAAGTACCTACATACATAAAAGATATGATATCGTATTGTTCACACTTAAAATTATTGTAACACTCTAATAATAAAAACAAACAATCAACGAACGCACCCAAAATACAGAACAGTGACCAGGACGCACCAAAAATCATAATAACAGCACCAACCAAAAATCTAATTAACCAACATAACAAAGAAAGCTTTGTAACATCTTACGGCTAGAAAGAGCGAGAGGGACCACGAGAAAAATGCATCCTCCACCCCCAGGGGGCGAACCCACCCCCCGAAGGGTGGCTGTATACATTTTTTCTTTTCCTTTTCTTAAGACGAAAATTTGTTACGCTTTTTATACTTATACACCCCGGGTGGTTCGCCCCCGATCGATATGGGGGGTTGAATGCACCCCTTATCACTACCTCCCGTTATCAATTTTTCGTGCAGTTTTTCCCTTATTATGCTGCACCTTTACTTTAATTATTGGATATTCTTGATATTGTACCGAACCGTTGATGTTATAGAGTTTAGAATCGTGTATTGTGTGTGGTTTTGTTTGAGACAAAGGGAATATTAGCATCGATATTTTTTGTATACGCTAAGTTAATTGAAGTATAGTTTTTTGTATGTTAAGACCAGTCTACACAATCGGTTAACGTCTCACACACACGATGCATCTTTGGTCACACAACATGTGACAGTTAGCAGAGGTTGCCGCACATACGGTCGTTTCTTTCATTATGGATAAATTACTCAATTTGTTGACAAATGACGGCTACGCCTGCGCTGTTGGTGTCAGTAAACACTGTGTAAATTGTTGTTTTGTAATACCACCTAACTATAGTACAATATTATATAGTACATGAGGTAATCTTTCCACTATCATAAGATTCTCATCGAGGACTTGTACACGACAGAGGAAGAGAGATGAATACGGTAGATGACTACCTACTAGTCATCTGAGTTACTTTTTATGAACTGTCAAAAACGACATTTAGTTTGCCAAATTTAGCCAAAATTGACAGAAAGATTGCTGTTTTGCCCAATATTGGCTTGCTGCGCTTCGTGTCGTGGCTTAGGTTATGGATTTAAACAAATATTTGTATGATCTACAGATAGATTCCGGGTGTATGTGTTTATTACATGTGTTTATTATATCACGACATATACAATATCACGACACATGCGAAAAGCGGGGAAGGGGATAATTCTTAAAAAAAAAAAAAAACAATTGGTTCTTGATGACTGACTTCCTCACTAGTCTGGTGGTGGCAAGCGCAACTGCTAAGCGTGAGATCCTGAGAACGATTCCCGAGTCAGACAAAGTGTTATCGGGTTTTTCTGTACGAAAATTCTCAGTAGCAGCACATCTGAAACTGTGCCCGGTAGATGGCAATAGGCTGGCTCTCTAAAACATGAGCCTCAATAACGGCATCAGCGAAATGTGGGTGTACGAGGAAGGCGTGATGCTAGGTTATATAATGGTTAAGTTGATTTGTCAATTTTCAGTAGTATGTTAAACGAACAGCTCGCATTACATTATTTATGCAATTCACCAAAATTCTAGGAACGGTTTGGTGAGAAATTCTTCCACTAATTTCTCAGCTCAAAGAGCCGTTTGGCTAAAATTATCTCAAGTCACCCTTTGAAGGCTAAGTGGCGTACCTTCCTCTCACAATTTTACCAGGCTATTTAAAAGTTGTTCCAGTGAATTATAATATTTTTTGCCCGTCGCCTAAGATAAATGAGTTCTTCTTATTTTATATCTTGTGCGTTGGTTTTGGCTAGGTTAATAACTGTTCGTGATATTACATCATTTTATTATTTTATTATTACTGTTTTTGAAATAGGTACTGCATTTTGTGGAATATAAGAATGAAGAGATTTGACGGCGTAGTGGCGAAGCGAATACCTTTCTGCATAACATGTCGCAGATTCATACGGTTTATATCAGAAACAACTATCAAATTCCCAGTAAATGTATATGGCAATAGGTTTTACATAGAGCTCCTCTGCCTACCCTTCGAAGAATACAGGTATGATGCTGTGTTATGTTAAAGCCAACTAAATAACGGTAAATTAAGAAAATATCCAAGATTACCGTTTAAACCGTATCTTTAATTGCAAAGTTGACAAACTCTAGACTCAAACCAGCCTCTAACTAGTAATTATCTTGTACAGTACTACTATAAAAATAAACTTTAAACCAGCTAACTGCTACTCTGAATAAGTAATAAGCCTAGTAATATATAAATATGTAGATACATGTTTCTTTAAGTGTGTATTTCCTTTGAAAAGGTTATAAAGATCCCCTCTATAGTGGGTGCGTTTACAAACACAAATATTCACATGGACATACAACCAAACCCGAAAAAACTATCTGTAGATCATACAAATATTTATTCCGTGCGGGAATCGAACCCGCGACACGTAGCTCAGCAGTCGATCTCCCAACCACTGCGCCAACCTTGCCGTCAATTTAGGATAACACCCTGTATAAAAACCTATATTGGGGACCACTCTGTATATGTACGTTTCGACAATACTCTCATGTAAATCACTCTGTCTCTCTGTTTGTTCATTGATCATTCACAGTTAGACACGCAAGCCTGTGTAACTAAAGTCTGTTTTAGTGACTGGGTGACCACTGATTGAGCATCGTTTTAGTGACTTATTTGTATGAAATAACAGTCTCAAATCTATGCTCAACTGGGGATTTCTGAGTGTAGTTCTATAATACGGACCTTCGTGTAAAAATAGTTTCGATATATTTTCTTACTGGTTCTTCTCCATGGGACCTACTAATTAACACGATCCAATAGTTTTGCGATATCATTTAAGTATCTGTATCAGAATATAACATGGCATCACGCCTATATTCCCCAAAAGGTTAGGCAGAGGAGTACCATTGTACACCGACATTTCGCCATTATTGAGTCCTATGTAATAGGGGGTGAGCCTATTGTCATCTACCCAGCACAGTTCCAGACTCCGTGCTGCCACTGCGAAATTCCATATAGAAAAACCGAATAACGCTTTGGCCAACCCGGGAATCGACCCCAGACCTTGCGCTTGCGACCACTAGACCGGTGAGGCAGTCAGTATTAAGGTTACCACCCGTAACGACTGTCATAGGTCTTCGTATGACACCCGGGACCAACCGTTTAACGTGCTTTCCGAGGCACGGAGGGGTTTCGATATGTGAAAAATGGTCACCCATCCAAGGACTGACCGCGTCAAGCGCTGCTTAACCTCGCAGATCGATCGATCTGCGCGATATCTATGTAGCTACGAGCCCCTCTGTAATTGGTTTATATTATGAAGAAAAATATGAGTAAGTAGTATTCTAAACCAGCCCTGTACATTTAAGAAAGCCTAATTATTCCCGTTTTTAGTTAAAACACAATGTATTCCTGTCCTAATGAGGTGCTAACGCAGATGATTATCGTCTTACTTCTATTAAGAAGACAGTAAGTAAGTAACGCTAAAGTAGTCAGAATTCAATGGAACCACACATGCGGTCATATGTGTCAGTTTATGGTAACTATCAACATATTTCACAATGACCCATTGACATGAATAGGCTCCGCAACCTGAAAGTGAACATAAACACTCCCGTTAACAATTAAATCATCAAAACAATACCATAAAAGAAAAAAGAGAAAAACAAAAACCCTGTTTATAACAGACCAATAACATAAAACGTATAAACAACATTATTCCAATACAAATGCACGGCCAACACGAATTTGCATCGTTTGAAAAACGCACAAAACCGGTCATCTAATTAACAGAAACAATGACACTGGTTGCGCTAGCGCCGGACGCCATCTTGAATTTTCGACCAATCGCGGCGCACGGGGCAAGGTCACGCGCAATGTCAAAACTGGCGCGTAGCTTCCTAGTAAATCGTCTAGGCCAATCGCTGTTACTATGATAGATAGCAGTTCGGCCATTTTGCTTTAGATATCTCGTTTATAACGGCACGGAGGCGAGATAAGTTAAAATGATTAAAAGTAACACTAAATGAGTTTTAATGTATGTACTTAAGTCAATGTTTGTATGAATTGTTTAACAGCGCTGGTTTCGTATTAATTTGTGTTTTATGAGATGTAATTTTATGTTGTGTTTAAGTTCTAACTCATATTTACTTAATGATGTTGTTATATATTTATTTTACTAGCTTCTGCCCACGGCTCCACCCGCGTTTTCCCGGGATAAAATGTAGTCTATGTGATATTCCAGACTATAATCTATCTCTGTGACAAATTTCATCCAGATCCTTTCAGTAGGTTTTGCGTGAAAGATTAACAAACAAACATCCATCCATCTATCCATCCATCCTCACAAACTTTCACATTTATAATATTAGTAGGAAGTAGGATAGTAGGATAGGTACCAAATTATAAACTACCTATATTAAAACTCTTCAGAATGATGCAATACAATTTAGTTCTCAAAATTACTGATGTTTGATTTTACTTGCGAGAATTTGAATGCTAATTTCATTTTTAATACAGTGACTTGTATGATATACCAGGATTTCTAATTTTCCTCGTTATCTAATTAATTGGGGTGGGTGCCAATTTCTCGAAACTCTTGGGGCAGATGCTCATACGTCGTATTACATAAACAGTGTATATAAAATATGTTTTAAATAATTCGCGGTTTGGTGCATTTGGCGCGACATCAGCCCTCAAATAGCCATTGCTCAACATAGGCACCCCACTAGAGCTGGGAACCATTGTGAGAGATACTGTCATTATCCCCACAGCTGACTGCCTCATTGGTCTAATGCCCAGTGCAAGGTCTTGGGTTCGATTTCGGGCAAAATGTTTAGTTTGTGAAAATTCTCAGTTACAGCACAGAATTTGGAACTATGTAATATAGATAGGATCCTTCACATGGATCTATTACATGGGAGTCAATAACGGCATTGGTAAAATGTAGGTGTGTAATACACCTCTGTCTAAACCTTCAGGTATAATAGGCGTGATGTTATGTTATTTTGTAAACAGATTGCATTTAGAAACACGCTAGTTCCAATCCATTTGACAAAATGTCACTTGAAATTTCGACGTCACCACCGGCACAGTGGCTAAGTGATTGGCTTTCAGCGCTACGTGTTGCGAGTTCGATCCCCACGTGACCATATTTTGGTCTACAGATAGTTGTTTGTCTGGCTGTCTGTACATGTAAGAAAATATGTCAACCTTACCTAAAAAAAAATCCTAAGCGTGAAACAAATGCCACTCTCAGAAAAGAAAAGACTGTTTTAAATGAAGAAGAAAGAATCACCTATTAATAACTACAATATCAAAGTTCTTAAGAAACATTACATTACATAACATAACATCACGCCTGTATTCCCCGAAGGGTTAGACAGAGGTATACTATTATACACCCACATCTCGCCGATGCCGTTATTGAGTCCTATGTAATAGGGGGCGAGCCTATTGCCACCTGTCCACAGTTCCAGACTCCGTGCTGCTACTGAGAATTTCCATACAGCAAAACCCAATAACACTTTGCTCCATCCGGGAATCGAACCCAGGACCTCACGCTCAGCTCTCAAGAAAGTGGTCACGTAATATTATTGTATAACCAAAACGGGTAAAACAAACAAGCATACCACCAGTGAAAGCCTAACCTTTGCTCTTAGAAACTTGCGCACCTAGTGAATCTGTAATTCTCCAATGAAACGTTGGACTTCTGTGCTATCTATCTATGTATCGAAAGCATATTTTGGCGGCATGATTGACGCAGTGGTTGAGATATCGACTGCTGCGCTACGTTTCGCGGGTTCGATTCCCGCACGGAACAAATATTCGTATGATCTACAGATAGTTGTTTCGAGTCTCGGTCTTTGTGTATGTGAATATATGTGTTTGTAAACGCACCCACGATACAGAAATGATTACAAGGGGGAGGAAAAGTTAAAAAAAAAAAACATTCAAAAATATCATAGCATCGCTCCACGCCTGTATTCCCCGAAGGGGATAAGGTAGAGATGTAAACACTATTGTACACTCAAATTATTGAGTCCCATTAAGAGGTGGCGAGCCTATTGCCATCCCCCGGGCACAGATCTAGACTGCATGCTACTACTGAGAGATTCAATCTAAATTCCAACTTATCAATAAGTATAGTAGGTAAATAATTACTTCCTCATTAATCTAGTGGTCAAAATTCCAGCTGCTGAGCAAGATGTCCTGAGTTCAATTCACGGGTCGAGAAAAGTGTTATTGTATTTTTCAGGATAGAATTTTTAGTTGTAGGCCAATGTGGAATTGTGCCCAATATATATCAATTGGCTTGCCTCCTATTACATACAGTGGCGTGCGGTGCATAAAAACAAAAAGACACTGTCTACCCTACATAACTCAGATAAATATTTATTATAAGACATTTGAGGTGGCAAATCACATACATCATTATTAAATCGACAAGACGACGAACCAATACCAACATGCAGTAGGTTTCATGTGTAAGTAAGCTTTTAAAATTTTCTGCCTACCCTGTCTAAAAACTCTGTGCACGCCGCTGATTACATGGGACATTCAGAACTCTACCTTGACCTTTATGGGAAAACAAGCGTGATGCTATATTATGTTATGTTACTATACAAAAATTTTGGTTTTGTCTGTCCATCCGTTTAACACTTATAACTTAAAAACCAGTGGACAGATTTTGATGCGAGTTTTTTACAGTGGTACTTTAGAATTTATACTTAATTATAAATATGTACCATCACGCTATCCCTAATAAGAGCTGAGCAGAGCAACATAATTTTTGTGTGCATTTTTTCGACCCTTATATTCAGTAGAGACCGGCTTGATAAACTAGAAGACATTCTCTAATCGTCAGAAAATAGACAGCAAAAATTTATAGGGTTTGACATTTAACAATCACATGAGTATTTGATAGCTGCAATTCATTTTGCTCGGGTTTCTTTGGCGATTTAGCAACCTGAATTGCTAATTACTGAAAAATACCGATATCTGGGCTAGATGAGCGAACGACATTGTTGTCATCGGGGGTCGAACCTGAATGATACTGGCGCAGGAGCGTGGAGACTGACACTTTCAAAGACAGGCCTAGCAATGGGTTTAGTCAGCCTATAGACCATGAGTATGATATTAAAAGGTTGTCAGATTTTCTGGCTCTTGCATACACTTAATAACCATGTGTATGAAAATCGGTAGTGGTTTGTAAACAATACACAACATTATGCAACACATAAGCTGTATTTTGGTCAGTGCCATCTGTGAATGGAAATTGGAACAAACTCATTTAAAGATTAAGCCAGCAACAGCAGTTTACGGATGAAATGCAGCCCGGTTACCGAATAGTGATGTGCTAATATCGATATGTGGAGTTAATTAATGTTTAGCCGGGTATTTTCGGCCGAAACACCGAGTGAATGAAGCAAATTCAGTTGCTGGCTGGATATTGTTGGTAATGAGGATTAAAAGTGGATAATTTGGCAATTGCAGCAATACTGATAATAGAAAATAAATCCCATTTTTATGTAACTAGTGGTGCTTCATAGCCAAGTGTATTTTTTCATAAAAGCGCGTTGAAAATATTTATGAAAAAATTATAAAATATCGGAGGAGAAAACTAAGTTTGTATTATATAAATCGTTGCAAATGACAGACCGCATTAATGCCTTGCCTCATGCAAAATAGGTGTGAAAGACACACAACCCTGGCCCTATTTATCTGTACGGATGAGTATGTATATATTTCACAAAGATTAGAACCAGCTTTACAAAGTTCCGTTAGAAGTGGTGACCATTTTCTAAATTTTAATGATGCCGGAGTTATCAAGTTATGATCGGTTAAAGGTCAAAGTAAAAATACTTTCTCCTACGTCGCCAGTTTTAGCAACGATGTGCCAACGTTTTATAAAATTATTTTATTAGCTTCTATTACTATGGAGTTTAAGTTGTAATATGGGAACGGGACTGTTTGGGAATTAATATGATGTCTGTCACAGTTTTCTCTGGGTCAGAAAAGTGGGACACCTTATCGCAAGGTGCAAGCTGTGATTTTGTAATGTAACTCAAAGCACTTATTTAGGTGTGTTTGCGAACGCGTACTTGACGATTACTAAGCTGTGTAAATGTATGAACTTGTGTTAGAAGAATGAGATTGATGAATTAATATTTTTGTTTGGTTGTGACTGTTTTTAAGAGTGGCTTAAATGATGCTTTTGCATGCGTAACCTGAGTCGGTTAGATTAGTTAACTTTTGGTAACTATTTGAATACTTGCACTTTCAGGCCATTAAACTATTTCGGCATTCGTCCTGTTAACCTATCGACTGTTGCACATCCCTATTTATTTTAAATTGCGTTATATTACAATCAGAGTGTACAGCCTGGTGCATTTCCTACAGCGCTGAAACTTTCAGTACTGACAAAGAATTTGCAGTCTACCAACAAACACACCAAACTATCCCTTCCTCCTTATAGAATACAGTCTAGTCTTCTCTGTACCATCTCAAAGTTTTCTATTTTGTTTTCGGATGCAACTTATTTGTGAAAACAGGAGTGAAAGAGAAGGCGAACGGCGGGTTATGTGAGTGTGAAAGAGATGAAAATACACTAAATTTACGAAGCCACAGGTGTTGTACCTCGGGTACAGGGACAGGAAAGATTGGATTAAGAATATTTTTTCTCATATCAGATAGATCAAATCTATTTATATTTACAATATGATTGGCGCATTGAGATAAGCAATTGATTTTCTGTGCTGTAGCAAGCTGTAGCTTGCGAGTTCGATATCCACCCGGAACAACCGTTTGTATGAAAGGGGGAGCCAATATTTTAAAAAAATAAACACATTCATCATAATTTTCCAATCATCACGATGTTGTAAAAAGAAGTATGACAAACGTCATATTTTTTTTTTTTTTCAATATATTTGCCCTAATTCTCATGCACAACTAATTTTAAAACCAACAGACAGAATTAATTTAGAACACACTTTGATTGATATCTGTTTCTTAAAAATGCAATAGGAAATAGGACAGAGAATATTTCGAACCGTCAAATTAGTCTGTCCCTACTGAGTCTCTTCTACTTCCCATACATTTGCCTATCCCTAAGTACAGGTGTAAATTCTAGATTTACCCTCAGGCTAGTTTCCCTACTCAAAAATGCCCATGACACACACCTAGGTTAGTTCCTTCAACATAGTGTTGCTCCTTCATTGTGCATACATAATTTTACTTCATGAGGAATGTGTAAAGAGATTTTTTCAGATCTTGTCAAGACAAGATACAGTTTTTTTTACAGGATTGGGTGTTATGGGGACACCAAACATCCCGGAGTGGACTGCCATAGCCGGATATCGAAAAAAAATACAAATAGCAACAACAACATCTAACAGCTACTTTCAAATTCTTATTTAAAACACTTCATTCCTCACTTCAATGGATTGACATATTTTATTCCAACAAGTCTTCCATTACAGTCCACTAATTACAGGCCATTGGCCATCGGAACAATGAAAACCTTCAACGAATACTAAAAGCAAGTTTTGATAATTAAAATACACCATTTGTAGTGGACAGCAAATTGCTGCGTTTAGACATGTGTGGAGGTTCCCATGAAATGAGTTAGGTTTTAAAAAGGATAAAGTGGATAGTAATTTTAGAATTGTTTGCTTTGTTTCTGGTACCTTTTAACATGAAATGGTTATTTTAAACCGGTGTATATGTTTTCTACTATTTTTAATTATGGCTGACATTTTACACAATTTGAATTGAATAGATACAGCGGCAGTTGGGTGAAAATTATAGAGATCTGTGAATCTGTGATTTCAATAATTGTGCAGAATTCCTAGATTAAAATCAAGCTTCACTTAGAAATATACCAAGAATAGGGCCTTTGCTTTTCTCTGGTCTCTATCCCATTTTTACTTGACGCCAATGTATGTAAACATTTTCCATTCATCGTTATCATCCGTCATATTAATTTTCACTTCATTCTTAGTAACTAAACTGATGTTACTTATATATACGTTGATCTACCGTACAGATTTATTCCCAATAGGTATTACAATAACATTTATGTATATTATAGCATATATTTGCATCAGACCTTTACGTTTTTGACCTAGAATACGGAATCCTATGGACGTTCTGAATTTTATTGAACTAGATATAAAACGTAGTAAGTCATTAGCAGGTTACAGAATATTCCAACAAATTATATTTAATATTTAATGGCACTATAAAATTCATGCAAGGCCCTTCAAATGTTTCTATTAGATCGTCGTTCAATATTTATATTTTCTTTAAGTATTCAATTTATTTAAAAATTTCTTCAAATACAGTTTTAGTTCATCTTGATTGACCATTAAAATGCATTAAAGATACTGAACTGAATTCCTGCTGGAAGCAAACACATTTCTTTGCTATAACAGACCTTTTTTGTCTATTGCAATAATAAATGGGTTAATAGTGCATTATTTATTCTATGTTGGCTTCCTGTTTGATAGCCTTCTCTTCTTACTTAAACCTATTCTGTGGCATCACAATTTTACTATATTAATATACAGTAGTAATAACACATCACTCTTCATCACCTGCCTTGATTTTTTCAACTATGTTGGGGTTGGCTCCCAGTCCAATCAGATGAGGCTGAATATTAGGAGGACCTTCGCTCTTAGAAAGAAGATAAAGAAGCATAAGCTCAACAATTCAGTTTAAAAAAAATATTTCAAGTATATTTTTGACCACTCCATTTGACGGTAAATAAAATTACGTTCAATGTAAGTTCAATTCAAATGCTTTCTGTTCCATAATTATCTATTTCATAAATATCTTGATGAAGCAGCAAACTAACCTTAGTTCAATAGCGATCGACGGCCATTATTTTCGACATAAAACCCAATATTTCAAAAGTCTTTAATAACGAAGCAATAAAATGAGTCGTATTAAAATCGTACGGTATAAAAATTAAACATAATTCGATAATCGATTGCGCATTCAGTTTTTATAAGCCGCCATTCATGGGAATAGGGGCAAATGTTGAATTGATCAGGTAATTTTTGCATGCCTCTGATGTTTTTTATTATCTTTTATTAAAGAAACTTGCATAATAAATTATATTTTTCATTAAAATTTCAGTTTACTTTATCTACACCTTCTTTTCTATCTTTTTACTTGAATTGAAATATTCTACGTTTGTGTACTCAATCACTTTGAATAGATATTTTAGTTTAATACAGTTCATTATTAGAGTAGAGTAGTTTTTTGTAGGGAAATCACCAATTTTGGTAGAATCGTCAAGCTCATGTAGATCCTTTGAACTAACCTTTAGGTCATTGAAGCCTGAAGCCTGAAGCTATATAATTATATGAAATTATATTTGGTCTGGCAAAATCAGGGCTAAATAATAATATTTTCAAATATTTTAGGAAATATAAAGATAATGGTAATCTTATCGAGACATAAATGTTTTAAGTTTTAACCTACATTTCACTGATGCCGTTATTAAGTTCCATGTATTAAGGGAAGGATATTTCCATTTTCCAGACATATTACAAACTCCAATCTGATAATTTCCTCACAGCACTGTCTGGGAATCTAGGAACTCTCGCTCAGCAGCCGCACTTGCGTCCATTACACCACTAAATGATGCATTTATAATCTTTAAGGATAACGTATAGTTCATAAGTATTGAAATAGATTGTAATTGTATGTGAAACAAACAGAGCAACCTTGGAGCAGACATTGGAGAAATGGTAATGGCGCTAAACTAGGTCTAATTAAATTTCAATGACGCGGCGTGAGCGCAGGTTCGAGCGTGAAACACGTTGTGTCAGGTATTCAGTGACAACTACGAATTTCTGAACAGGTATCGGTGTCAGAAACTTAATTTTGCAGTAAAGAAGTCCACATACAGGGCATCCAATAACCCGGCAAGCACTTGATCTGCTTGATAAATACAAAACATCATTTCTATTTGCTTACCTAAATAAGGTCTCAATCATAACTTATAATCCGTAAAAAATCCGCATAGTTCGTATGTTATAATTTTTTTTTAAGAGCCTTAAGTTCGTCCATTATTTACACCTTGTATATTAAACCTAATTTGCTGAAATTCTTCTACAGAAGCTCACGTATGAACATTTAGTCATACCTGAAAAGATTAGCTAGTCAGCAAGTTTCGTAACGGGACCGACTGCCCAGGCTGCGCCTGAATACGTAGATATCGTCACACATAGATACGACTTCTGTGCCTGATATACAGGGTGTTGGTAAAAGGAACCGACATTTCTAGCTTCTCAGGTCAGAAAAAATGTTATTAGGTTCCGGAATTTGTAATAGTGGCCATTAAGTGGCAATAGGATCGCCCCTACATGACACTTAATATCGATTTCGACGAAATGTGGGTTTACAGTAGTACACCTCTGCCTAACCCTTCGGTAAATAGAAACAAGTGTGATTTTATTACGATATGTAAAGATCTATTCGAAAAAACTAAGAAAGTACCACAAAAATCCGCTCAGTTCCACATTGTCGTTCGGGTGTACACTAACTGTTGCTTCTCGTTTCCGTAGCTACAGCAACACGTACACGTACAGTCAGACGTACACGTTAAAAACACTCCTATTGTATTGATTTTGTTCGATCACACCGAGGCAACGACGCCCGCCTAAAGACTGTACTATAAGACTCAACTAAGATCCTATGTATGTGTGCAAAGGTAAATGGACTCGTGGAGCTCTGAACTTTGTTTAAAGAAATATGTGATTTTGTTGACACAAGTTAAGAAGTGATTCTGGGTATTGGGAGATGTTTGGTTGAATGGAGAGATAACAGTCTTATTCGTATGGACTGAAGATACAGTTCGTTTCAAATGACGAGTCTAGCTGAAGATACTATACTTATGTTTGTGATTTTAGGTGCTAGTATCGCATTAGTGAAAATTTTTGTGTAGCACTGAACTAGTGACGTAAAGTATTTTATATGACTGTAAACTTCCG
The DNA here is from genome assembly GCA_947562105.1 of Shargacucullia verbasci. Lineage (NCBI taxonomy): Eukaryota > Metazoa > Arthropoda > Insecta > Lepidoptera > Noctuidae > Shargacucullia > Shargacucullia verbasci. Next base: position 2,569,950 of record OX387302.1, on the reverse strand, counting down.
AAAAGTCTGAAGATTTCGATGTCTTTCACACCAGTCTTGTTGCTACCAAACACCAAAATTTTACATGTATTGTTAACTATCAATTTTTTTTACTGAATTTACTACTGTTATACTATTTGAGTTTACAAACATCGAAACTTTTATGCTACTTTGTGACGTCATCACCAGCGGTTTAATAAGTTATTAACCATTAGCTGTCGCTGTAAAAATAAATATATATATAGTATTTCAGATTAGTCTATAAAATATAAAATAAAACTTCTGTGCAGCATAAATTTTTACACACAAACTTTGACACAAAATTTATTCGTGTTTAAAGTTCGGGTCTGTCTAGAATTTTTGGCGGTTAAAGGTTTTATTAAGTGATCTTTGTTTGAGACTAGACTACGTGATGCTCGTCAAAAGTTATGCGTTTCTTACACCAGGGGCGTAAACCCATAATTTCGTGAACTATGTATACTTTCAATGTACAACAATATCACACATCATACTTAGCTATTACATGGTGCGTAAATTTTAGACACTAAAATATTTTAATGATAAAAATTACAAATAAATTCTGCTGCTAAATCCCACCCTGTATAACTGTTAAAACAAAACCTTCTTTTTAAATATTGCCCTATCCTATCTTTTTTCCTTACACGGTACAAGTTTAAACTTTACTATCCGCACCTAATATGAATATTTGTACCGTCCGGGAACTCGCGACCGACCGCACAAAAAGCCAAACTAGCTGCTGCGCCAATCTTGTTATAAACAAATTGATGTGTTAAACAGAGATTAAGCTACCCACAGTTAGCAATGAAGAGGACAACGACATAATAGGTAAACGTGTCCAAATATTAGAGGAATATAAATTATATTTATATAAAATTAAGGTTAGTAATATTATTTTAATTTGTCTTGCCTTATACGTGTAAACAAAAATTTGAGGTATTTTTATTCATTTTAACTGTTGTTTTTGTTTGTAGTCTAATTTGGGAGATAGACGTAACCAAGCAGCATCACCGTCATTCCCTTGAGGATCAGGCAGAGATATAGTATTGTATGTACACCCACATTTTGCTGACGATGTTATTTATTTGGACTCCAACTTGCTACTAAGAATTTCCATACGGAAAAATCCAATAAAATGTCGGCCGACTGACACTACGAGACGAACTCCTAAAAAACATTATTTTCCTTTTAGAACAGTCAGGTAAAAGTATCGATATAAAAAGATAAGAGATACCAGAGCGAATCGATATTGATTTTTTTTTCATGAATATTAGAATACAAAACACTATATATCATCTGCTATACATAGAATGGACTTATATACTTACTATATGGCTATAGACTTACTAGGTACTCCTACGAAAGTTGTCTAATCTATTTCCGAACAAACTATAATATTCTAGTCAGTGGGTTACTGAACGTCAAGCGAAGCCAATGGCTATTTTTAAACATAAGTCGATATTTTCATGCGGTTGAAAAATCAATCTAGTCCTGTTGATTTTTCACCCATAAAATAGGGTGAATGTGGTGACGTGTTGAATTGTTATCAATAATGCCATGATTGCCAGACTTGGGCGGGCGGTATACCGATTAAAGTACATACAATCAAAACAAACGAGCTGTTACTTTTTTCAATAGCCAAATAAAAATAGTATTTAAATATATATACAGCTGTGTATTTAAATATTGGAACACTTTTTGTGTAGATTTAGGGCATGCGCAGACAATAATCAACTGTAGTGTACAATATCCATAAGCGATGTCTTCGACAATGCCATAATATTGCATACTTGTGCAAGCGTGTAGTAATATGCCACAAGTTTATTTTTCTTTTTAATAACGTTACTTAACACTAGGAACAATTCCTGTATGGTATGTGCGTTTACAAACACAAATATTAATATGCACAAATACTCAGACCCGGAATAACTATTTATAGGTCATAGAAATATTTGTTCCGTGCGAGACTCGAACCCGCGAGACGTAGCGCAGCAGTTGATCGCTCAACCACTACACCAACCGTGCCAAAGTTAACTAAACCAGCGGGGTATGCTTGCACAAGTCTTCAAGTATTCACAGTTTTGTAGAACTATGTCAATTACCAAATGTTTGTATGACTCAATAAATAAAGTCATACACAAGTCATACACAAGTTGTGCAATAACATCAATCAATCGAAAACAAAACGAAAGATTGAGAAAATTTAAAATTTTGTACTCCATTGTCTAGCAGTCGACATTTAAAGAGAGGGTGGGGGTGTCGAGTAAAAGTGGGACGAACAAAATCAATAGGGGGGTGCAGGGTGGCGCTAAGTGAGTGAAACAGATCGGCCGGACGAATGTCGGACGGACGGTTTAGACCCGGACACGCGGACGTTTGTACGTCTTTGTTAGATTTAAGATTGTGTAGTTGGTGATAGGTTTTTGTTTGGATAGAAAGATGGTTCGATGCATGAAGCGTTGTTCACAGTCAGCATGTTTCACTTACTGATAAACTACCTGATAGCCTATCCACAACATAACCGACAGAATAAATTCAATTTCGTTTTTGCCAAGTGTTTGATAAGTAAACTAGCAGTTATGTTATCTGTTAGATAACTATCTGACACTTTATCAGTAAGAAGTGAAACAGCTAAAACTTATTAAGAAGTATAAGGACATTGTCCAGCTGCTATATTTGTGGATTTTCCAGTGGAAAATTACAAAGTACTATATTAGCTATAGGTTTAGCCCTCCATTTCATTAATGTGTTAGCCAACTAGTTAGGGATTAGCCAACTACGCAGGAGGTATTATAGAGCACAAGTGTGTGCGCAAACAGGTGCTCTCTCTATTCCTTCACGCTCATAGTCCGATGGGACGGCAATCCGACACGACCGGAGAGAGATCAGGCGCAGGACCAACAGTTTTACGTGCTTTCCGAGGCACGGTGTGTATTCACGTACACAAAGATCCAGACCCGAAAAAACTATCAGTAGATCATACAAATATTTGTTCCGTGCGGTAATCGAACTCGTGACACGTAGCGCAGCAGTCTCTCAAGCACTGCGCCAACCGGGCCGTTAAAAGCAAAACAATAATATCACTACCTCGTTGATCCTGGGTTCAATTCCCGGAACGGGCAGTGGTTATTAGGTTGTTCTGTATCGAAATTCTCAGTAGCAGCACGGAATTTGGAACCGTGCCCGGTAGATGGCAATAGGCTCGCTTATTACATTTAACTCAATAACGGCGTCAGCAAAATATGGGTGTCATTAATACACCTCTGCCTAACCCTTCGGGAAATACAAGCGTGATGATATGTTATATTAAGTTTTCCAAGTGTGTGCGGACGGCCAAATCCGAAATTATACGAAATAGTAAAAATTCACTCCGTATGTACAGTCAACATCAAAATTATATATACACATACCGAAATTTAAACGCTTATTCTTGGAAAAGTATTGATTTAAATCATAAAATTGAAATGTTTATGTATTTTTATATATCCGCAGATACTTTGTGTAAAATTGGTCAAGATTTCAATTAGAATTTCCACTAAAAATCGTCTTTGATTTGCATTAAGTGTATGCATCTTTTTAATGCGGACTGTACTATGCACCTACCTAAAAGTTTTTTTTTTACTTTGGCTGTTTGACCATGGCTATGATAACTTATCAGTAAGTTAACAGGGATTTCTTTTTATGCGATAGGCGGCAAGCGAGCAGACGGATTGCCTGATGGTAAGCGATTACCGTCGCCCATGGACACCCGCAACATCGGAGGAGTCACAAGTGCGTTGCCGGCCTTTTAAAAAGGAGTACGCTCTTTTCTTGAAGGTTTGAAGGTCCGGAAATACCGCAGGCGACAGTTCATTCCGCAGTTTTGTTGTGCGAGGCAGAAAGTTTCGCAAGAAACGCACAGTTGTGGACTGCCTGTAATCACCACACTGGGCAATCACAGTAAGACTTAATAATCACTTTATTATTTTATGGCAAACCTTACTTGGATCCGGGTACGTCCTAAAACTGCGGCCAGACACCGGAGGACGGGCAGCAGCGTCCTCTCACTAATCGGTGTGCCACTGCGATCCCCAAGCCGCCTGCCAAACGTGGGGATTATGGCAACCTCCCCCCCCCCCCCTCCTCCGTGGGGGAGGCCTTCGTTCAGCAGTGGACGTCTTCTGGCTGATAATGATGATGATGATGAAACCTTACTTCAAGTAGAACTTCGTTCTGGATTATAACTGTTTAACTTCGTTATGGACCAAACTATGGTGTTATGTAAGCATGGTTTGACGTATGGCAATAACCAGTTATAAGGATTGACTGGTCTAGTTATCGCAAGCGCAACTACTGAGTGTAAGGTCTCGGGTTCGATTCTCAGGATGATAGTGTTATTGGGATGTTCTATATAGAAATTCTCAGTAGGAACTTGGGAGTTTGGAACTGTGCCCTGTAGATGGCAAACGGTTTACATGAACATAAATAACAGTCGAATTTACGCGTGACCAGAAAGCTGGCCTATTCTTTGGTCAAAGAATCAGCATTGCCATACAGTGTGGCAATGCTGCCAGTCGTCTGGGCACAATGCCGGTTGACAGCGATGCGGAGGAGTATTTTGACGCGTAACGTTTTTATATTTTTTACATCTTTAATCTGTTTAGTGTCTTAGTAAAGTCAGTACCCTACATTACATGACCCCCCTAGACAGTATATGATAAATTCTAGGGGGGTCAGATAATGTAGGACGCCGACTGTACTTACTAAAATTAAATCCGATAAAAAATATATAATTAGGTATATTTAAACTATAGCTAAAATAACAGTATCAATGAAATGGGAGGAAACAAGAACACCTCTGCCTTATTCTTCGGGGAATACAGGCGTGATGTTATGTTATGTTAGATTGGGGTCAATTCGCATTAGTTTATTTGCTTAGTAAGTAACAATATTGGACAAAATGACACGGTTGTTCTCTGGGTAAGGTGATTCCCTCACATACCACAATTTTTTTTTTAGAATTCCATTGCGCACGTCATAATTATACTATACTCGGTTTGTTTAGGTACTTAACTTAAGGTAAACAATCTTGATGTGTCTTTTTAATATATTTTGTTTGAACACTCAGTTTAAAAATAAAACGCGACTAAAAACCAATGTAAAACAACAATAACGATTACCAAATCAATTGAACCACTAGTTTAAGCAGTAGTTTATTTGTTTTTTATTTAAGTACCTAAACAAACCGAGTATAGATTCGTGTGTGGTTCACATCACTAATAATATTATAATTAACGTGGAAGAGAATTGTCTGTCTGTTTGTTCCGTCTTAACTCATAAACTGTCAAATCAATTTTAATCAGAGTTCGTAGAGAGGAAATTTAAAACTGTAAAAAAATTATGAGGCTCTTTTCAAGTGCGATTGCTGAGCGTGAGGTCCTGGGTCAATTCCCGGGTCGCGCAAAGTGTTATTGGGTTGTTCTGCATGGAAATTCTCAGTAGTAGCACGGAGTCTGGAACTGTGGCCAATAAATGGTAATAAGATCACCCCCTATTGCATGGGACTCAATAATGGTACCCCTTCGGGAAATACAACCACATTTCATTTTCCTAAAACAATTTATTATTGTAATTATAACTAGCGACCCGCCCCGGCTTCGCACGGGTAGCAGAGCATATACGCCTTCATTTTTTTTTCCGTCCTCATCAGCTATCGTCATACTTAACTCGCCAGTAAAGTTCCCAGTCAGAATGATTTTTTCCGACATCAACAATCATCGTTATATTTTAGCCAATTTACACAAAACCTTAATGAAATATACATGTAAACCTTCCTCATGCATCACTCCGTCCATTGGTGAAAACCGTATGAAAATCCGTTCAGTAATTTTTGAGTTTATCTCGTTCAGACAGGCAGACGCGGTGGGTGGACTTTATTTTATAATATGTAGTGATTTCAGTGCTTTTGTCAGCAGTTCAGCACCTGACGATGCTGCCGACGATGAATCACGCAAACTCAAATAATGCCTATTCACTCTCCCACAAGATTCTTAGCTTTAAACAATCAGGGAACACAGACGCCAGATTTATCCACTCCTTGCTCGCTTAAGAAACTGAGGTAAAACTTATGCCCTAAATCCACGTGTATCTAAAATTCTTACAAAGAAAATAATAGTGTTATGTGTTAGCAAACAGGAATATGTGTTACATACGCGGCGTTTGCGAAGCCGGTCTGAATCAACAAGTATAAATCTACTGCGGCGCCGGATCTATAGTCTAGATGACGACTAAAATTGACGAAACTATTTTTCGAGTTTTGTATATTTATAGGCACGTCATTACGGCTGTATTCCTCACAGGTTTAGGCAGACCTATACTAATGTATTACACCCAAATTTCACTGATGCTGTAATTAAGTTCTATGTAATGGATAGCGAGCCTAAACAGATTTTCTTTCTTCTTTCTTTCTTGTTTCCTAAAGCCACCTATCGGACACGATTCCAAACCCCGGGCTGCTGACATATAACAAACACTTTGCCCGACTTGAGGATTAAACCCAGGACCACACACTTAGCAGTCGCACTTGTGACCAGCCAATGAGGCAGTCAGTCGAGTTTAATGGTTTTCACAAAGGCAAAGAATATATATTATATTTCGTAAATGTTCGGTAGTGTTTCTTTCTTTTTTTAAAAAGACGTTGCCCCACACTAGGAATTATCCTGTATGTGTTGAGTGTATTCACAATGTTTTATTATGTCTTCTGCCGTGAAGCGTACAAAGACAATATGAATATAATTATAACCATCCAATTAGTGTGGTGGATATCTACGATTTTAATGGACGGTTCGATTGGCGCAGTGACTAAGCAGTTGACTTAATAATTTTATTGAAGATGTTCCGGGTCTAGACTGAGTAGTAAAAGTATGTCAGATAAAACTACCCTTAACAACTCTCTTCTTCCCTTTCAAACCAAAAATATTCCGAGTTCCATACTATGAATACGTTCCATCACCCTTGGTTACCAAGTACGTGCGCACACCGATGTACAAACTCACACACACATCACAATATTGGATTTTGTTTATGCAAAATGGCTTCTCAGTCCTATACCCTTTAGTTACTAATCTAATTATGAAGACTAATTAGTTTCAGATACTGTTTACAACTGTAGATTGTTGGTAAAAGAGAACTAGTGGAATAGATAAGTATACTTTTCATCATCATCATCATCATCGGTCTATTATTCTTCCCACTGCTGGGACTCCGGTCTCCTCTCTATGAAAGACACTTCCGTAATCCAAAATCTGGGCCCAGAGTGATTTTATGGATGACACAATTTTGTTTTTGTCCAGTCGACAGTGTGACAGTCATCGTAAACGCAGATGTTTAGTATGAAGTCTTGTGTTCGATTCCCAGGTCGTGCAACAAAACCTCAATAGCAGCCCGGAGTTTTGAATTTTGCCTGTCAGATGACTACAGGTCGCCACACTACTCACCCCCTATTAATCAAGATATAATAACGGCATTAGCAACATGTCTGCCTAACCCTTCGAGGAATACAAGCGTGATGCTATGTTAAACATAGAGAAGTAAGATTCTAAGCGTCTTATCCTCGGACAGTTACAAGCTCAATGTGGTTCCAAATCCTATATACATTACCGTGTATATATCTCACCTGATTGCAGAAGCTAACGCATAATATACGTATGCTACTCGTGTGTGGGACACAAGGATATACGTGTGCTACTCGTGTGTAGAACACAAGGTTATAAAGGACGTCCGAGGGTATGTTAGTAGCGCAGATATACGGGTTAATTTGTGTTGTTAATAGATTATATAGATGTAACAGCTTTGGGAATATTGCCTCGTGATACTGACATCTAATATAGGGAGTTTGATGATCTTAGTCTATTAGTATGAACACATAACACAGCATCTCACCTGTATTTCCTAAAGAGTAAGGCAGAGATACACTATAAAATTTAAAATTCATTTATTCAAAATAGACTCTACTACTAGCGCTTTTTGAACGTCAAACATATTATGGATAGAACTAATACCCCCGCCCTTGACATATACATCCACCTATCCGATGACGTTATTAAGTCCCATGACATGTAAATAGGGCCTATTGCTTATTGTCTTCAGTGCAAAAATCTAAAATCTTGAGAATTTAATAACATTGCCTAACCCAGAACGCAGTACTTTACGCTCATCAATCACGCTTGCGATAAAACCAATGATGCGGTTAAAGGCAGGGACAAAAATAGGTGCTAAATTCCTTAACAAGCCACTAGGAGGCGAAGACTTTGACAACGAACGTACCATCTATACAGCTAATTGTTATAACGAGTGAAATAGCTAGAACTGCCCCAGTGAACTTCTAGCTAGCAATGAACTCTTCTACCACAAAGTAAAATTTTGAATACAACCTTAAATTCTACTAATCCCACATCAAATTAAATGACGCAACAGTTCAAAAGGTGAACAATACTCCGAATGACATCACCCCAGACATGTTTCTAAGGATATGGATTCAATAACATCCATTATAAGTCAGTTTGCTGCCTATAACTTTTGACTAGCCAAACAAAGAGCGTACGTTTCTCAAAGAGGTAGAATATAAAAACAAATGCTTTTGTCATTGTGACCTTCATTATAATAGAGAATAGGTCATGTTTTGATAATGTCCAGGAATGGTTAGCTAAATGAGAATTAGTTCTGAGAAATTTTAATTGAAATCTAGTTAGATTTGTGTATGTGTATGTGTGAAATGTATGATTTCCTCGTATTGTTCGGTTGTTTTAGTTTGTCATAACTTGTGAAGTGTTTCAGATGGTATCTTGGCTATCTTTAATAACAACATTTCAATAGTTAATTCTCTCGAATGGACTGCGATTAGGTAGGCTTGTTGTAAATATAAAATTTTATCAAGTTACTATTAGCATCACCGCGAAATCTAAACAAGGGAAGAAGATATAGAAGCTCATGTTAACTAAAAGACATTTTCGTACCAACATAATTCACTTAGACTTAGTCAAAATAGACACGACAGTGAATGTCATTTATGTGAATGAAACATAATCATGTAAATGCAGAAACATACAAGAATATTTTGAATGAAAAGATTTATCAAAAGAAAGCCTTATTAACAAGAGAAGATACTATTCTACAAAGCATAGAACAAGAACAGTAGGACAAACAAACGAAACTGAAGTTAAAATTGTTTGTACATATCAGTATGGTAAATAACTCAGATAGATAAAAAATAATAATAAATTCAACCCATTACTGTCCAACTGCTGGGCAAGGGTCTCTTCTCAGAACGAGAAGGGTTAGGCCTTAGTCCACCACGCTGGCCCGGTACGGGTTGGCGGACTACACACACCGTCAAGAACTTTATGGAGCCCTCTCAGGTATGCAGGTTTCCTTACGATGTTTTCCTTCACCGTAAACGCAAGTGATAATCAAATTCTGATCCGCACATGATTCCGAAAAGTCATAGGTGCGGGCCGGGTTCGAACTCAGACCCTCTTGCATGGAAAGCAAACGTTCAAACGCAAGGCTATCACTGCTCTAAAAAAAAAAATACGGATACTAAAAACTACACAAATTTATCTGAAAAAACTAAAATGAATTCGATAAATTTAACAGTGAAGGAAAAAACAATGGAACTATTTTTGAATTCAAATATATTTTCCCTTCACACATTGAGCATAGTAACAAAATGGAAAAAATTATGTCACCAACTAAATATAAATTATACAAAAAAGTGCATGTTTGTAATGCATGGCTATTTGCTAGTCGTCTAGACGAAACTGCATTTTGACAAGGTTATATCTAAGTCGTTGCAATGCCACTTGAATTCAAGTAAATCGAAAACTTGGAGTATTTACCTATACTAATAAAAATATTAATGTCCTTCTGACCGAATTTCGGTCACGGCGGCCAATCTCACCGGAGATTAGCCAACTACGCAGGAGATATTATAGAGCACAAGTGTGTGCGCAAACACAGGTGCTCTCTCTATGCCTTCACTCTCATAGTCCGATGGGACGGCAATCCGACACGACCGGAGAGAGATCAGACCAACGGCTTTACGTGCTTTCCGAGGCACGGTGTGTATTCACATACACAAAGACCCAGACCCGAAACAAACTATCTGTAGATCATACAAATATTTGTTCCGTGCGGGAATCGAACCCGCGACACGTAGCGCAGCAGTCGATCTCTCAAACACTGCGCCAACCGTGCCGCAATAAAAAGATACCGTGTTACCAATATTAAGGATTCACGCGAATGTGCACTAAATCGAGATTGTCAGTGAAAGACTGGAGCGAGGATTCTTAGGTGATAAGTCAGTAATGAAATAGAATGTCACTTTTTGTTCCTAACCTCCTCAATTGCAATGCTACACTACACAATGCTGAATCATTACAATCGAATATTAAACGGACTGACATACTGACACACAATATTTTGTGTTATTTAGCCAAATTTGTCGGACTTTGGAATAGACAGAGCATTCAAATGCTTAGAAATGTGCGGATGTGATGCTTTTGAAGCTTATAACCAACTGGCACTGTTTGTAAGAATGTTGTTCCACAAAACTTGAAACACGTTTTGATATATTGAGTTGAAATCCTATCCTATTAATATTATAAATGTGAAAGTTTGTGAGGATGGATGGATGGATCTTTGTTACTCTTTCACGCCCGAACGGCTGAACGGATCTGGATGAAATTTGGCACAGAGATAGATGATAGTCTGGAATAACACATAGGCTACTTTTTATCCCGGCGAAGCCGCGGGAGGAAGCTGGTATGTACATATACATATATCTGTGATTGTTAATGTACATTATTAAAACAGGTCTATTTTTATAGTTTTGCGCACATTGGCTTGCATTGTACTCGCATAGTCTTTACCGTAAAAGATTATACCCAGTATAAAACTATTATTTTAAAAGAGTATCCATGGAGTTTCTTGCCGGTCTCTTCTCCATAGGACCTACCCCAACTTTGGAACCGTGCACCTAGAATCACAACGTTTTGGAAAAGCCTGTAAAGGCCTACTCGAAATAAAAATATTTGACTTAACTTTGAATATACTGCAGATAATAATAGGTATTTTCTTTAGACGTTACAGGTTCATTACACTAGGTGTACAATACTGTCGTTTTAGCCGTATATCTAATTGCATGCGAAATAATTTAGCTCCGTTTTCTCACGCTAATAGTGTAATCGCGGCGATATTTGATATTAGGACGCCAAGATTTTGTTTATATTTTGTACATAAGTATTTGTTAGTTCACTAGTGAATATATTGTTATTAGGTACCTATTGTGCATAAAACATATAACATAACATAGCATCACGCCTGTATTCCCCGAAGGGTTAGGCAGAGATGTATTATTGTACACCTACATTTCGCCGATGCCGTTATTGAATTTCATGTAATAGGGGGCGAGCCTATTGTTATCTACCGGGCACAGTTCCAGACTCCGTGCTGCTACTGAGAATTTCCATACAGAAAAACCCAATAACACTTTGCTCGACTCGGGATTCGAAACCAGTACCTCACGCTTAGCAGTTGCACTTGCGACCACTAGACAATGAGACAGTCTATATTGTGGATTTAGACGTTTCAAAGGATTTTTTAATGTTTTTATAAGAGAGAGCTTAAACTGTCGGTGATTTTATTTTTTAACATTTACTTAGACGCTTTCTCACTGATAAAGTAAAATTACTTTAAAATATAATGCCGCCAAAAAAACATATTGGATTGATTGGTTGATAGATACGGCATAGCATTTGTACAATACGTAATACGAGAGTCTTAGTTTTACCTATATATATTATTTCGCTTCGTCTCAACTTTACATTCATGAAAGAAGAAGAAAGAAAGAAATATATTTATTGATGGCAATGTATACAAATATAACAAAAAATAAATATATTTTTTGTTGCCATCAATGGGACCCCTCGTTTTGCTATATTCATTTTAATCTCACAAAGCTTATACTGTTTTTAAAAGTTTTTTAGCCTTATTAATAATATTATTAATTGTTTTTTAGCCTTTGTCTTTTAAAATAAATCTTCAACCCTGAGTTTGTTTCGGCGTTTCTTCTCAGGGATAGTCATAGGAAATGCCGACGCCATCTAGTTTAAAAAAGACGTGTAATAGTGACTGAAAAATCCTAATTGCAAAATAAATAAATTGACGAGGCGGTTGGCACAGTGGCTAAACGATTAGCTTTCTGCGCTACGTGTCGCGGGTTCGCTCCCCGCACGGAATAAATATTTGTATGATCTACAGATAGTTGTTTCGGGTCTGGTTGTTTATGAATGTGACATGTATGTTTGTAAACTGTACCCACGATACAGGAGAAATCCTAGTGTGGGGCAAAGTTTAAAAAAAAATCATTTCATTTTCATTTTTATTTTTTCCACCTAGCTATACTAAATATTGTGTCGCAGTAAGTATTAGTACAAAATACTGTCCAATAGCAGTATTAGTTAGATAACCATATCCTACACGTGTCCTTTAAACAAGGCACGAAATATTAGCCTATCGCTCGCGTAGGAATGAACACAAGGTCTAGGATCTAGGTCAACTTGTTTTGGCGTGTTGGTACTAACGATATAATTTAATCTATACAAATAAATAAAATTGAAGTGTCCGTTTGTAATGTCAAAATAACAGCTTTTTACTTAATACATATGAAATAATATGGGGTACTTAAAACAAAAAAAAAAAAAAAACCGTTTGTTCCGGCTAATCTCCGAAACGGCTGGACTGATTTTGACGGGACTTTGACTGGCAGATAGCTGATGTTATAAGTAGTAACTTAGGCGTTTACTACTTTTATTTTAGAAAAATTATTAGGGTGCCGAGCAAAAAACAAAATGCACGGTTTCGTTATCCACGCGGGCGAAGCCGCGGGTGGAAGCTAGTATCTACATAAAATAACATAGCATTACGGCTGCATTCCCCCAAGGGTTAGGCACTGGTAGTTCACCGGTTATTTTTATTTTTATCAACAAACACTATGTTAAACTTTCATTTAGTATTTATTTGACAAAACCTTATTTGACAAAACTCAATAACGGTATTGACAAAATGTGGGTGTACAATATTACACCTCTGCCTTACCCTTCGGGAAATACAAGTGTGTTGCTATGTTATGTTATTTTATACTAAAAAGACTATCTCGATATAACAGGCCATCGCATAGCTCTGAATGGGCACGAGGTCTAGGATGTAGGTCAATTAGTTTCGGCGAGTAATGAGTGGTCAGATTATTTTGATACATCTTTATAACATAATATAGTATCACGCCTTTTTTATTCATTGGTCTTTTTTTTTGCTTAGAGTGGTGATAACCCATCATGGACTATCCTCTGCCTGGGGCGGGCGGAGGGGTGTGCCGGACTCCTACGGGCTCAACTCACCACGGTAGTCCGCCTTGACACCATATCCTGGTCTTCGGGAACTCTTAGAAGACCGCACCGAAACGCACCACGGTGCCACGCCATCAAGAGCACTTCCCAGAGGGATGAATGTTAAGAGGCCACCCCCTCGTGCACTTCCCGGGGGAGACTGTAGAGAGATCCTCCGTAACCCTCACTAGATGCTGTGCATGGTGACACGGGACCACACCGTGTCGCCGCCTTCTCAGAGGCCATTAGAAGAGAGCGCGCAGTCCCCTCTAAAAATTCATTGATCTAGTGTTCGCATGTGGGGTTGATGAGCTTGAGGCTCTAAGTTCAATTCCCACGTCGGATGATAATTGGATTTTCGGAAATTCTAAGTTTCATTTTTTTTTTCTAAGTTTCATTATTGTCTTGTTGTATTCAGTTGTCTCCGGTGTATGGGAAGCCTCCTATTGCAAGGAGCGTAATAACTGATCATTAGTCACAGTCGTATAAAAAACTTAACATTTCTATTTTTTATGTTATAAGTCCCTTTACTGGCCGTGTAAGTACCTGTTACACTCATATTATATTGTACAACTTTCTAGCAACTTTTCATAAAGACTTCAGATATTTTTTTCCCATCGTAAGCGATAGTTACAATCATGCAATTTATCCAGGAAACTTGGCAGCTGGCTCTTATTAATGATTCTACCCTCACTGCTTTTCCTTAAAAAAGTACTTATTTAAAAAAATAACAAGCACCGCTTATCTTGTTCCTACTAATGTTAATTATAAATGTGAATATTTGGATATTTGATAATTAAAATTGAAGTATTTACAATATTTATAATAATGTAAAATATTTGCAGACTTATTAAAGTATATATACAAGCTAAAAATATATAAATAAAAGTACAAACTGTTAAAAACGGAGAGGGGAAGAAATCATAGGGCATCATAAAATTCGTCCACATCGCTGTCAACGGGAAAAGTGCCCAGAATGCTGGCGGCATTGCCACGTTGTATGGCAATGCTGATTCTCTAACCGAAGTAGAGGCCAGCCCTCTTGATAATTTGGATGTTTGTTAATCAATCACGAAATAACAGAAGAATAGGTTTGGATGATATTTGGCGCACAGGTAAACTAGACGTGGCGTCTGGTATAACCGACAATTTGCTGAAATTGGGACCCTATCCCATTTATATCAATCCTGTTGACGCCGGACGCCAAAAGATTGATTGCGGTATTTCTTATATAACATAACATAGCAAAGCATCGCGCCTCTTATTCCGTGAAGGGGTAGGTAGACGTGTATATCACCCAAATTTCGCTGATGCTGTTATTAGGTTTATTGCCATCTACCGGGCACAGTTACAAACTCTGTACTGAGGGAGATACACTAAAACCGAATAATACTGCTCGACCTGGAATCGAACTTAATACCTCATGCACAGCAGTCACACTTGCAACCATTAGACCAATGACAGGTCTTATAAGGAACTAGCGACCCGCCCCGGCTTCGCACAGGTAGCAGAGCATATACGCCTTCATTTTCTTTCTGTCGTAGTGTCGTATCTTACTGTTACGTCGAGCATTTACTCGACGCACGCTAGTACAGCTCCCAGTCGGCATGATTTTTCCGACACCTTCAACTATCATCGTCATATTTCAGCCGATTTACACAAAACTTTAGGTTACTGATGCATGCGTCCCGTCTGTAGGGACAGGTCCGCTCAAATCTGTCATGGCACTGGTACTTTCTTCCAAAGGCCAGTCCAGACATTAACCTACATTGTTCTTACACGTCTTCCATGAACTATGTCATAAACCATATTTTAAAAGAGTAACCATGGAGTTTCTTACTGGTTCTTCTCCATGGAATGACAATTTGAACCAGTTAAACGATTTGTAAGTGCCTTTTACGGCCTACACGAATAAAAAAAGTTTGAGTTTGAGTTTGAGTTTTAACGAATTATACACTTAAACCTTCCTCATGAATCACGCTATTGGTGAAAACCGCATGAAAATCCGTTCAGTAGTTTTTGAGTTTATCGCGAACAGACAAACAGACAGACGCGGCGGGGGAGTTTGTTTTATAATATGTAGTGATACACTCTAATATTATAGATTGAAGGCCCAAGATAAAAATCACGACATTGCAATATCGAGTTTCTGTCTCCACAAGGCTAAACCTTTAAAATAACTGCAAAATTATGATTATGCACACAAAATATTATGATTTCTTGGAGCCAAAATCACGAAACACAAAAATATTGTAAAGTAGGTAAATGCTTACTTGAGTTATGCACGCCACATCGCTATTATAACCTAAAATGTTATCGCAGCATGTACCGGGTTCCGTGTTTCAAAATATAATTTGGTCGTAGTTGGTTTAACAATGTTTTTGTCCCTAAAATTTCTGTGAGCTATTTTCTGTAGGTTTTTGTTTGGGAATATTGTTGCTTTAAGAACTTTTAAGCTTGTGTGCAACTAAAAGCTTAAGCTTAGCATTAAGATTTAGTAAGAGTTTTGGTAATATTTCTTCAATTTTACCCCCTCCATAAGTTGTCGCCCGCATTGTGACCTCACGGGTACAGTTAACGAACAAAATCTAGACACACAGTCATACACTGACCCGGTAAAAAACATATTTTGGTAGTACAAAATACATGTTTTTTCACTGCTTCAACCAAGCTACCAAAATGATCCCTTGTTCTAAAACTAGATCAGCGGCATATCGACTGTGAACTGACAACTGGTACTATCTCATTTTTGACAACATTATAGGATTAAAAAGAAACTCTCAGATGAAAGATGTTAAACTACGAATTGAATGAATTCGATTTTGGCGTCTAATTTTGATTGAAGTAAAATATGCTTTTTGCAGCGCTGCCGGGTATGGAATAATTTAGAATGTTATAACCAAGTAAAATCGTCATAAAATCGAGATAGGACATGTTGCCAGTTCACAGTAGATATGCAACGATTCCCAAGTCAAAGGCCGCGCAACGCACTTGTGACTCCTCCGGTGTTGCGGGTGTCCATGGGCGACGTTAATCGCTTACCATCAGGCGATCCGTCTGTTCGTTTGCCGCCAATGACATAAAAAAAAATGTCGAAGTCAAGGAAGGAAGGAACTGAGTTTAATATTCGTCTAGTTTCCCCTTCCACTTTTTCAACCTAAAATGCTTCGTACATTCTTATATTCTATACTTCAGAAATCAAAACAGATTTCTAAACCCCAAAATAAACAAAATAGAAGTTTCAATAGCGGGATCACTTACGCAAGGCCACGACAACATCGTTCTCGTTTTTCGTCAATATCGCGTTGTTTTTCGTCGTTGGCTTTCTCGTTTTTCTCGTGTTTGGCCGTCGGCGGCTACCGCGCCCGGCCGGCGCGGCTACCAGATTTTTCCACGAATTTCACCGGCTAAAAGTGGCAGTAGCGATTTACAAAATTTTTGTGTACGGACAAAATAGAGTGGAGTGGGTTTTGTGTGAAATTATGTGCTGTTTATTTTATACATGGAATCGTGTTTGATTCTTTGTTTATTTTGAGACTTCTTTTTTAGATTAATGTTATATTTATTCGGAAGCCGATGTAGGGCACTGTACAAAGTCCAATGTTAGTATACTATTTTGAATTCTAGGTTATAAAAAGAGTGATGTGTTGTGAAATGTATCAATTTTATCATTAACAAGTTCATTATCAACCCTCACGATCCTTGTCCCTTATTAATGTCCATATTAATTAACTATTCAATGTTCAATCTCTGTGTTCGATTATACTTATTGAATTAGATCCAAACAGCTTTTAACCATCTAAAATCGTACACGATACTTTTTTAAAATCCTCTCCATGGTTTCTCAGTTGCGATCCATTTCGGCTAACTAGTTATTATGCCGACTAGATATAGTCAAGTGTCGTGCGACACTGTCGTGACGCGGCAACGCGACATTCGGGGAAATTGTTTTTTTTTTGTGTCGCTAAACGACTAAAGGAAATTAAGCTGCATGAAATGGACAGCGCTTTAGTGTGGTGAATCATCGGGCTAGGCGATTTGGGCACACTTTTTGAAGGTACGCCTGTTACTAGATTGACACGGAGTAGTACACAGAAAGAGATTGAGATGTTTGTCTATATTCGCAGTTACATCACACCTGTATTCCCCGTTTTGAGTACACCGGCTACCAATCCAAACTTCGGACCGCTACAGAGAATTTTTAAACAAAAAACTCTTAATATCTCCGCCCGATCCGGGGATCGAACATGCCTCAAACTCAGCCGCCGCGTTTGCGACCATTAGACCTATGTGGCAGGCCACGGTTGATCAATGATATGGTATTTGGTTCTTGTTTAAATATTCTGAGACGAGACGATTGGCACATATAGAGCAAATATTGAATGCCCTACAAATAGCTGTGGTTCTAGGTGTGTGTGTATCGGAGATGTAGGTTTGTAAACTGTATGAGTTAGTCTTATTGTGAAAAATAGTTACGAAACTTTTTTCATTAGTGTTATTATTTTTCTACTTGATACTTTAGTTATCTATTAATAATACTTTTCATCTATACTAATACCTATTATAAAGAGTTAAAATTTGTTTGTTTATAAATTTGTATGTAGGGGTAATAGCAGGAACAAATGATCCAATAAAAAAAAAATCACTGATTGATAGCTACATTATAACCGAGTACTATAAATTATTATATAATTATGTAGGTCACGCGGACGATACGCGGGGATCGTGCGGTCCATGGCGCTGTATGGGGCGCCGGTGTGGTGCGGCGAGCGGGGCCTGGCGGCCGTCAACGCTACGTGTCTGCGTAAAGCGCAGCGCGTGATGGCCGTCAGGATCATCCGCGGGTACCGCACGGTCTCCTTTGAGGCGGCGAGCCTCCTTGCCGGAACGCCGCCGTGGGATCTTGAGGCGGAGGTCCTCGCGGTGCTGTATGTCTGGCGCCGCGAGGAATTGAGCCGGGGCTCGAGTCCAATGCCGCGACAAGTTGTTGCGATGAGGACGGAGCTCCGGCGCGATCTCATGGCGGCATGGGAGCGGCGTCTGTGGCAACCGCGCGCAGGGCACGCCTCGATCGAGGCGGTAAGACCCGTCTTTAGAGAGTGGCTGGAGAGGCGCCATGGCGTCCTCACCTTCCGCCTGACGCAGGTCCTCACCAAGCACGGCTGCTTCGGGAGGTACCTGCACAGAATCAGGCGGATCGACACACCGGGGTGTCTACACTGCGAGGACGCCCCGGAGGACACGGTGCAGCACACGGTGGAGGTGTGCCCGGCATGGGAGCCGATGCGCCGTGTCCTCGTAGAGGAGATCGGCGGCGACCTCTCGCTCCCGACCTTGGTGAGATCCATGGTTCGGAGCGAGAGCGCATGGGCGGCCGTAGCCTCCTTCTGTGAGGCGGTCATGGCCGCCAAGGAGGAGGTAGACTGGCGACGCCCAGGAGGCCGCCGAAGGGGACGCCCGGCTCGTCGACGCCGCGAGGCGCGCGACGATCTCCAGCCACCATAGAGGAGGGCCTGCGGGCGGCGGACTTGGGCCGTCCGTCGCCCGACCAGAGAAAGGCCCGAGACGGGGGGGGGCAGCGTAGTGTTCCACGCGCCCCCCCGTTAACAAAGTGAAGTCAGCAACAGTCGTGGGGCCCGCCTGGGCTAAGGGCGGGCCAACGCCTGCCGGGGCTGCGAGCCAATATAACAGATATCGCGGCCCCGGTACACCAAGGGCGATCATGGGGACACGGGTGGGTTTTAGTCAGTAAGAGTCTGACACATCCCTTCGCTCTTGCCCAGGGCGGAGGGGGGTCATTGGACGATTTCCCACCCAAAAAAAAAAAAAAAAAAAAGGTCACGCGGACGAAAGCGCGGGCAAAAGCTTAAATATTTTTTGAATGGGCAGACTGCCGTGAAGACAAAGGGCAAAACAAGACGGGATTGACCGATTTTTTGTCTCAAGTTTCATTAGATACATACTTAAGGTGAGTCATAACAGATTGTTGGTGTTTTCTTAATTTAAAAACACCTTTTGAACAAACAAATATATAAATAAATACAATATATATATAAATACAAATAAGTCACTGAATCTGTGCAAAATTCAGTTATAAAATGACTGTATTTTCCTTGCTACCCTCAAATTACACCAGATCCATCCACGCTATAACTTTATCCCCTTTATTCGCCTCTCATTCACATTTTTTCGTTCCATTTCGGCAAAATAGAGTGTTTAACTCTGCAAGCCGACTGTAAAATTGCACTATCTGTAATTATCCTGAAATTTTCAGCTGAAACTCGTTGAAATGTGCTCTGTTGGTTGCGCCTCGTGTTTTGTTGTGTTTTTGTGAATGGCATTATGTTTTAAATATGTTACGGTTTAGTAACATGCTCTGATTTTTATATTTAAATAAACGTTTGTGTGATTTAGATATTAATGAAATCAACCCGTAGCTTAAGTTTAACTTTTTAAAATATGTGACACAAAAAGTACTTACAATAAGTAGATAACTAAATAAAATATAAATAATTATTTTTTTAAATGAAAGTTGTCTCATTCCTCTACTGGTTGCAAACGCGGCTGGAAAATATGAGGTCCCTGGGTTCAAACCCCGGGTCAGGCAGTATTATTGAGTTTTTCAGTCAGAAAAAAACTCAATAAGTAGTAGCCCAGAGTTTGGTATTGTGCCCAGTTAGCAATAGGTATAAATTGGACTTAACACCCCTTATTGAAATAGTGTGTTTTCCAAATAAAACGCGATTACAATTCAAGTAGCTGTTCTTTTTAGGAGACCAGACAATATGTCGCTATTCATTCGCCGAGTGCAGAGGCTCCCAGACTTTTTTTTCTCATAGACCACTTTCAAAATTTAGCCAGTTCCGGTGGACCTGCGGCTCCGGCGGTAGAAATGTAGCTGCAGGGCAGCTACATTTCTACCATATTGTAAACCCCCATTTTTTTTGTCACGCCAACGTAAACCCTCGTCGAGTCTCCCGTAGAACCCTGGGGGTCACCTGGACCACTTTGGGAACTAATGGTCTAGTGTAATTGAAAAACCTGTACTATTTTAACCATCAACTGTCGTTGGATTAGAAGTCGAAGTCATAGCGTGCTTTGTTTCTAAATCTAGGACGAAGGGAGCAGGGAGGTAGCAGTTCAGTGGTGGACACGAGACCAACTTTAATACACACTGAATATTGTATTAGCCGGTGTACAGTGCAGTTTAATATCACCCATGGAGACTGTCTCTTTGGTGTAGTGGTGCAAACGCGACTGCTGAGCGTGATATCCTGCGTCCGATTCCCAGGTCGGGCAAAGTGTTATTGAGTTTTTCTTTATGAAAATTCTCAGTAGCAGCACGGTGTCTGGAACTATGCCTGGTAGATGGCAATAAGCTCGCCCCCTATTACATGGGACTCGATAGCAGAGTCGGCGAAATGTATGTGTACAATAATACACCTGTGCTTAACCCTTCGGGGATACAGGCGTGATGCTATGTTATGTTTATGTGAGACTGCCCCACTGTCTAGCGGTTGAACGAGGGTCTGATATCAAACCCGGCCCCCACCTCTTTTTGGAATCATGTGCGGATCAAAATTTTATACTTACATTCGTTAACGGCGAAGGAACACATGTAAGGAAACTTGCACACCTGAGAGATTAAGTTCTTATTGGTGTGTATTCCGCCAAACCACACCAGACCAGCGTGGTGGAGTAGGGCCTTACCCTTCTCATAGACAGAAGAGGTTCTCGTGAAGCAGTGGAACAGGAACGGGCAGAATGTATTACTGATTTACTACTGGGCCTGTTTTTAAAATAAGAGGCGTATAATACCTTATCACCACCCTGGGCTGGTGCTGATTGGCGGACTATACACACAGGTGTGCAGGGATCCTCACGATCCTTTCCTTCACCGTGACGATCAAATTCTGATTCTTCCATAATTCCGAAGTTGGAAGTGTGAACAAAGCTTGAAGGCTGATCCATGGATGGAAGAGCATGTTCAACACACGATCAGACAGCCCCGTGAAGACCTTTGGTGACTGACAAATCTCTCAACAACAGCATGAACCATTAGAACATGAGACCACATGACAAAACAGTAGAAAAACATACAAGTACATATGTAGTGTGTCCAAAAGCCCCCACGTTTCTACATACTTTTGAAAGAGCAGTGCAAGCCTGTGTATTTGCTTGGATAGGCAACAGGTGCAGCAGATCGGTACAGTTTCGGCTGTAATCTCGACAGATTTCGCTGACGACGCGACTAGCGGTGTACCAGGACAGTCGGAGACACACGTGTTTAGAATAAGTATTATTTAAATAAATTATAGAAGAGGGCTTTATCCAATTCCGGCTGTGACAGTCTGAGAGGGTTGATTGACTGAAATAAGCCCCGTTCATAGTGGTTTAATAAACCTTTAATTACTAAAATGGCGTTAAAATTTGTTTATATTGTTTTTTAATATAAATGTTATAATGACTGGTATTATATTGTGAATGTTTTTATGCATGTCCGTTTTAGGTTAGTTGAGTGTGTAAGAGCGTATTCTGTTTCGAAGAATGTTCCATATTTTGTTAATTTGAGCATTAACGTAATTTCATGCATTTTTTTGTTTTTTTTTCAGATACAGTGATATCTTTATATAACGATATCTCTTATGTATGTAAATTGTACACTTTACATATATAATAAAACTATCCGTAGACCATATAAATATTTGGTACGAACGAGAATCAACTTGCAACAAATCTCTTATCCACCATGCTAACTGCCTGAGAAATTCTCCGTATCCAAAGCATTTGTGTTGCCGCGAAATAAAACGGCCACTCAGTAACACTTGTGTTCGCGGTAGGCGCCAAGTTCCGGTACCGTAGTATTGTGTCTGCGATTCGGTACTCACCGCTACCGATATTGACGCTACACACAGATTGTAGTTTGAGCTCGACTGTACATGCAGAATGCTGAACATATAGGATGGAGTGTATCCATTTTGTGTTTCGTTTTTGATATCGAGGAAAGTTTGGAGATGGAAAATAGAGATTGAGACAAAGTTTGAAATGGTCGAGAGGTCTTTTAAAATCATATTGACGCAGTGACTAAATGATTAGCTTTCTGTGCTAGGTGTCGCGGGTTCGATTCCCGCACGGAACAAATATTTATATGGTCTGCTGATAGTTCTTTCGGGTCTGGTTGTGAGTGTATGTGACGTGTATGTTTGTAAACTATACCCACGATACAGAAGAAATTTTAATGTGGGGGCAAAATTATAACAAAAAAATAAATTCATCTCATTACTGTCCCACTGTTGGGCAAGGGCCTCTTCTCATAATGAGAAGGGTTAGGCCTTAGTCCAACACGCTGGCCTGGTGCGAGTTGGCAGACCACACTCACCATCAAGATCTTTATGGAGCCCTCTCAGGAGTCTCAGGTGTGCAGATTTCATCACCATATTTCCTTCACTGTTAACGCAAGTGATAATCAAATTCTGATCCACACATGATTACGAAAAGTCAGAGGTGTGAACCAAGTTTGAACTCAGACCCTTCTGCGTGGAAGGCAAGCATTTAACCGTTAGGCTATCATTGCTATACAAGTCGTCTTATGTAGAAGTGATAGCCTACTTAATACTTGAAAACGACAACGTAAAAATTTAGTTTTGTTTCCAATGATCGTAATAATTTCAGTCCAGTAATTAAGCTCCGCTCCACAAACAGACGTACAGTCACAAACAAAGCCACTCTCATTTAAATTAAATAATACATATTTACGCTACGCTCGCGGACTTTGTATCGAAACACCGCGCTACACAAGTCGGAACTTTAATTTCCTAACGGGCGGCTAAAGCCGACGGTTGCATTGAATGTAACATTTATTTTATAATTCTCTTAACAATTGTGGATTTGTCTGTACTAGAGATGTGACAGCTCATTTATTTAGTAACTTGTTATGTCCGCGGCGTCGTCGAGTGAATACTTCTTAGATTTCCGGAGTGAGTGCCATTTATATGTTTTTTTTTTTTTCAGGATATTTCACAGTAATGTTATGAGTATCGTTTGGCTGCCGGCTTCTGACAGAATTGCCTTGAAATACGCGCATAATAGGTGTTTGGGCGATAACGTTTCTTACATCGAAATCTTAACGAATTAATTTAATTTTTGCTCTATCGTTTTGTCAGCTTATAAAATAGGTCGATACGTTTTGTTTTTTCAAAATTTTGATTAATTTAATATTATCACCAGGTTATTATTAGAAACATTTTTACTTAAAAAAATACGCATTTTGAGGGTTAATTATTTCTCAATCTATAAACAATATCAAAAAAACAAAAACGTGACGACCTAGTTTTTACTTGTGTCTATAATATATATAAATTACTGAAAACTCAGTAAAATCAGCTCATGTTTAGTGGGGTAAAATCGTTAACGCATTTTGTATGAAAACTTTTAGCTAAACGATACTCTTAATGGTCAGACTGCTATTATTGTTTGTATGATGAATGCAAGCTGTGGTTAGTCCATCAACATCCCCATAAATCGCCACTTACAAATTCTTTAGTACACCTAATATATTTTATAACTAGTAAGAAATTATATGACAAATTGAATTTTTAGACTTAATGTTAGCGAACGTGTAATTATCTGCATCTCCTAGTGCCGAATGTAACATAGCGTCACGCCTATATTCCCCAAAGGATTACGCAGAGGTGTACTATTGTACACCCATATTTCGCCGATGCCGTTGAGTCCTATGTACTAGAGGGCGAGCCTATTCCCATCTACCGGGCACGGTTCCAGACTGCGTGCTACTACTGAGAATTTCCATACAGAAAAACCCAATAACACTGCCCGACCCGGGAATCAAACCCAGTACCTCACGCTAAACAGTCGCGCTTGAGACGACTAGGCCATTGAGGCAGTCAATAAAAAATATTATGTAATAAGGAATCTCTGCAAATGGAATTAAACATCAAACATAATAAATCTTAGTGTCACTTCAAGGCCAAACACGTATCATAGTGATACAACATCGAACGTGACCACATTTGAGTCAATCGTGCTATCAGTCACGAATTTATGGAAAAACTTGAAACCGGCTATCTTGAACACACAACACCTCTTCTCAGAGTGTTGTTTAGCTTCGGCTTCTGACAAAATTGCCTTGAAATACGCGCAAAATATGTGTTTGGGCGTTAACGTTTCTTACATCGAAATCTTAACGAATTAATTTAATTTTGGTCTCTATCGTTTTGTCAGATTATAAACAAGGTCGACATCGACACATTTTGGTTTTTGCAAAACGTTGATTAATTTAATCATTATCACGATATAAGTACAAGGAAGATTTTTAGTTAAAAAAACGCATTTTGAGGGTTAATTATTTCCCAACCTAAGTACAAACGATATCAAAAAATACAAAAACGTGACGACCTAGTTTTTATTTGTGTCTATAGCATATAAAAAACATCAGCAAAATCAGCTCATGTTTAGTGGGGTAAAAACGTTTACGCATAATAATTAATAATTCAACCCATTACTGTTCAACTGTTGGGCAAGAGTCTCTTCTCAGAATGAGAAGGGTTAAGCCTTAGTCCACTACGCTGGTCCGGTGCGGGTTGGCGGACTACACACACCGTTAAGAACTTTATGGAACCTTCTCAGGTGTGCAGGTTTCCTCAAGATGTTTTCCTTCACCGTAAACGCAAGAAATAATCAAATTCTGATCCGCACATGATTCCGAAAAGTCAGAGGTGTGGGCCGGGTTTGAACTCAGACCCTCCTGCATGGAAAGCAACCGTTCAACCGCTAGGCTATCACCATACCGCATATTGAATGAAAAATTTTAGCTAAACCAAAGTCTTAAACCACACTGGCCTTCGGTTTGGCGGACTACACACACTATCAAGAAATTTTTGAGGCCCTCTGAGATGTACAGGTTTCTTCACGATGTTTTCCTTCACCGTTAACGCAAGTGAAAATGTAGAGGTATTGGCTAAGACCGAACTCATGAATGTATAAAAAGTAACCATTCAATCGCCAGAATCTGTAAATGGATCCACGATACAGAACAAATCTTAAATTTAGACATCGATTTAAATAAAGAAAAAGAAAAACGAATCCGGGTAGGGCTAATAGCGTAATCAACCTGCCAGTTGTAAATAACACACAGACTACAAAATACTTTTTAGAAAGGTTACAGATGGCTGTATGTGATGCTGTACACATTTACATCTGGCTTTCACTTTTTAAACATTAAATAATACAATAGCAAAACGACATATTTCAACAAACTGTTGTACACTTGTACGGGCCTACTGAAATATTAATTCCATGTCAAAAGCCATAGTTAAACCAGAATCAATTTTACAGTATTTATGTGCCCAATTTTTATATATTAATAGATCGGCATCATTCAATTAATAAAACCAGAAATTATGAAATTCCTTGCCGAAATATTCCATAATGGAAACAATAAAACAGAATTCGATCTCTAGATCATTACAATAATCGGCAATCAAACGAAAGCAAACTTATAAATACATGCCAATATCAACTGAACCACCCTTATTCTGAAAACAATAAGCATCAAATTAGCGTAAATAAAATTTTACAAAGAGCAAAAGCAAACGTTGTGGTTCGCCGAAACCGTTCTGAATTCAAACATCGTGTCGCGTGTCCTTCCGCGGAATTGGCGCGGAAATTTTTGTTATCTTTTCGTGTTCCCCGAACGGATTTTAAATTGAGAACACAAATGTGAGAACGATAAAATGTCGCTTTGTTTATGGTTTGTTCAAGATACAAACAAACTGAAGTACCCATAACCGACACATGCATAAAAAAATAGATGAATGTATGGATGTGATCTGCAGTTTCTGCTTGATGTAAATATACGTTAAACTAGTAACGTTAATTTTCCCCATGGACCAAGGAGGTTTGGATCTGGGACGACATAGTTTGAGGCCAGCTAATTCAATTTAAGAGGACGGAAATTCCCCTTACTGGATTTGCTAACTATTCAGTGGCAAATTTTGAACGAACACTAGGTCACCAGATAATTTCAGAGTACACAAATTCAAAGACGACGTAGACTATAAAAATATAACTGATGAAAAAAAAAAGATTCTTCGCTTCGTACAATGATGTCAAGTAAGAAGAAATAATAAAGGAAAATTTGAAAAACACTAGTTTCCCTGAAGTGTTCATCACGTGTTTTTTGATACTGAAAGTTATCTAGCTGATATGAGTCAACTTCGACACTATCAAGTTATTAGAAGAAGTTATAAGAATTCGCAGAAATTATAATATAGGGTATTCCCCGTTTGATTGAGCTATAGACATAAGATTACGCTTTTTTCTATCTGGCTAGAGGTGTTACAGGAATGAAATTGCTTGACTGACAAGAGGGCAAAACGATTATTTTAATTGTTTTTCTCATTTCCCGTACTTCATCACTTATTGTCTTATGAGGCGGCTAAGGCATTTCATCAAGAAGATAAAGAGCAGAATCCTCCTGTATACTAATGTTTACTTTAGTGCATTCAATTGAGCCTATCGTGGTGGTAATTGTGGGAGTATATCTTCAGAATCGTTCCATACATCAATCGATTTATATACTGATATGATGGCCCCGGAGAATACGGGAAAATCAATGGCAGTCACGGCCAATCCATCTGAAAATCTGCTTTAGTGGGGTCCCATAACGTCGCGCTTTCCATAATCGCTATTTGTTTTTTACACACTTTTACAGGAAACGCATAAAACTGATTTTCTCGGAAAATACCCAGAGATAGCTACAATCCGTAACTCTTTAAATATTGCATATATAATGTAGCTGTTTTTACAGTATGTGCGTAATGAAATAACTATATAATAAATAACACCCCTGGGATAAATTTTCTATTCGCATTGATCGTACAGATCGAATTTCCGGCTGATTCGAGCACTTTTTATATGTTGTTCTCCAGTCAATAGAAGCAGTTTTATTAGCTTGTATTTATTTATTATTGTAATTGAATAGGAGCCTGTCCCGACTAGACTTCAAACATGTGACCCTGACTTGAAAGCTGGATCCGCCCTTGCTACGGACCCTACTAAAGCAGGACCATAATAAATTATATTTCATTAATAGAACTTGTCAGAAAATACCTATCGGATTTTTTTGTTTATTCTTTTTCCCGGAATGCCTGCCCCATTTGACCTTTTCGTTGGTCAAATGCAGCATTTTACCGCTCCAGCGTCGTGTTGCCACTATAACCAGCCAGTGATAAGAGCGCATTGTTTTATAATACGTATCGATTAACTGTTCGAACAACGTGACCGATCAATTTTCGTACAATCGAATGTTTACAATCGATTCAATTCGCAACACAGTCATGATAATAGGTTTAAATTGACAGTCAAAATCAATAATTGGGCATTGTAGTTTTTGAAACAATTTTTATTTCATTTTTATTCAATTTTTTTGAGAAAAATTTAAATGATTTTTTTTCTTTTTCAACCTTTTCATAATACTTTCCCAGTTTTTAAGTTTGACTTTTGTATAATAAATTAAAGTAAAGAAAATATATTTTCTACTATATTTCACCCTATAGGCAAATACACAAACAACAAAAACACACACACACACACATACACACACACACACATAAACATGCACACCCACACACAAATATATATACTAAATTGTTCTAAATATACTTATATATTTATAAAAAGAATTTTAAAATTATATTTTTATTTGTTAAATTGTAAAGTACATTTATAATAATTTATAAGTTATGCCACTACTGCATAATTTCTTTAAGCTGTGCCCTACTGGGTCCATATCGAGACTAATCCCTAAAATGTACCACCTTTCTGTTAACATATGGAATGCCAATAAAGAATTTGAATTTGAATTTATGTTTTTTTTTTTTTGGTTTAATTGTTTTTTTATTGGTTAGGTGCTTATTTGAAAATGTTTTCACATTTTTGTTCATTTATACACTTTTCAGTTTGAATGCATGTCGATTAGGGACTCTCACTAAATCCAAGAATTGAAGTGAACCATGGAATAAAGTACCTACTTGCGTTTTGAAACTATTTTCATCAAACATTTTTCTTATATAAAGATTCCAAACATGTTTTTTCTACGTTGGAGTCTATTTTGAAAACTACCCAGTCTTCAGTTTGCATAGTTGCATGCTAATGGATGTATTAATTCGACGCGTGAGAAGCTGCTAGTGTCTTACAAAAAAAGTCGCGGCAAACTTTAAACAAGAACCCTTTCTCTTTCGCTTTACAACTTCTACTTAGAAAGGCACTTAGTAATTCATGCATCTATGGTGCCTAATTAAAATCCTACAAAACAAAAGACATACGAAGACCTCCGACAGAAAAAATGAGGTTTAATAGTCGACTAAGTAAAACTACAGTCCATTATTAAACAACAATAATGAGCGAATGTATCCGTGAGAACTACGCACGCGCAAAACCAAAGCTAAATAACGCGGTAGCAGTGAATTCAATGTAAAGATCAAGACCTTTTATTACGACCAGCGTAAGAAAATGACAACGGATCCGCGCCATTTGCGACCTTATCCATTCATAATCCACACGCAAATGAACGAAAATTAACCCTAAAGCCATGTAGTACGGTGCAAATTATTAGTTTGTAAACTAGTTTTTGTTTAGAACGGTTGGAAATGTCAAACCTTAACCTCAAAACCGTGACGCGCGCCGCCATGTTAGATGCTTTCGGCTCCGTTCGGAGTAACTCGGCTAACATCGAGAGCGTGTGTTCGACTAATTTAAATCGATCCTTTGCGCAGACGGCCGTTTGTAGTATTCTGATGTAATAGATGAATGTTAATGGTTGGCGGGAGGTCAAGTTGAGTTGGTTATTGTGTGGGAAGGGTGCTATTGAATTAGATAAAGACACCTTGTATCTTGAACTACTTGATAGCGCGCAAGATAGTTGTATCCTTGATAAATTCTACTATTATTAGAATTTTTAAATGCCACTGATTTATTATATTTTAATATGCAATGACATTATTGCTTTAAGTAAGTATGATAGGTACCTATACCAATGTTGTGCTGATTAAGCGGTATTTGGGTAAGTAACTAGGTACTTATTAAATAATTTATTAATATTATAAAATGTATGTACATTAATATTTTCCTGCCTTAAACACCTACCTTGTTATAGGTGAACAAAAAAGTTATAATTTGTAGCGTAAGTATCTGGTAGATATAAAATAATTGATCGTAAAAATATGATACTTTTACATCTTATAACCACAGTATAATAAAATTTCTAATGGGTAGCTAGTCAAAAAATAAAAAAATATCGCCATCATGTAGAGCAATTTACCGTGCGTTGCCACCGCGCACACTGGAAGGGGAACGTAGTGCCGTGTGACGAAAATCTAACATCTCTCATAGTTAAACGTCACTAGTCTTCTAAACTAACAAACAAAATCCAACTTTATGTTGAAAGAGATAAAGTAAAAAATTGTTTAGTAAAAGAGTTTCGTGTTGCGTTTTAGTTCTAATTTCAAAAATGACTTGGCGAGCCTAATGACAAGGTTAAGTGTATGAAACGCAAGAAACTGGTTCTAACATACGCCGGCCGTTAGTGAATAGACAAAAAATGGCGGCCATCTTGAATTGTCGACTGATGAGGTTTCTTGTTGGATTGATGGCCGAGCAGGAAAGTTAATTTAATTTTTGAATCATTGTTTCTATGCTATGTTAGTTTTATTGCTACTATTACGTATATAAATTGTGGTTTTATTTATATTTTATTATATCAACAACTATTTTTAGATTTGTTTGATAACAAAAGAATAAACGTATATAAAATGGCTGTTTGGGATCCCGTCCACGTCCTAATGGCTTGGACACACAATACATCGTCCATTGGTGGTTTACTAAATACTTTAATTCTTGTACTTACATGAATATTAACTGATTACTACACCAGAGGCTTTAGAGAAACCAAAATCTTAGACAAGTAAGTACATAAAGTTATCGTGCAATGTTATCGTAGTAGGTACTATTAGCTTTTACGCAATGTCTTTGAAATAAATAGTTGAAACTTCCGAGATCCTCTAGTTATGGAACATTTTATCTCTGAATTGCTTTTAATATGGGACCTAGAAAATAACAAATTCACCATTTCTTTTACTAAACCATAGGGGTCTAGTCTATTTGCTTAGAGACAAGAGACACAAGTAAATTTTGAGCGCGAGATCCTGGGTTCGATCCCCAGGTAGGTCAAAATGTTATCGAGTTTTTCAGCAAAAAAAATCTCGGAAGCAGCCTGGATGATTGATGAATGGTTTCGCCTCTCCAATATGGGACTTAATAAGGGCATCGGCGAAATGTGGGTGTACAATAGCACACCTCTGCCTAACTCTTCGCGGAATAAAAGCTTGATGCCACGAATATACCTATTATGTTGTATATAAAAATACTTTTTACTAGTTCTTCTAAATCAACTACGTTACTGCGCTATTTTTTAGTCCCAGGCCGTCTTAGTCCTATAAAGGTTTAAGTGAAAATATCGTAAAGGTAAGTGGTACTTATGTGCAAGTTGCGCGCACGCATTGTGGCCGCTTCTGGTCGCTACTTAGAACTAGTAGCGCCACCTGCCCATTCAGTAAGAGTTACTGGCACGACTCGGTAACAGCGAATGTTGGGTACACATTTCTGATGACGGAGAATTTTAGTTCTATAAGATAATCATTTATGGCACGATTGGCGCTGTAGTTAAGCGATTTAGCTATTTGAGCTACATGTCGTACCTATGCGTATGCGATATACGTGCATTTTTTAACGAAAAAACGCTCTTGTTAAGTAGTTTTTATAATCCTACTTCCTACTAATATTCCTACTTAATATTATAAATGTGAAAGTTTGTGAGGATGAATGGATGGATGGATAGATGGATGGATGGATCTTTGTTACTCTTTCACGACAGAACGGCTGAATGCATCTGGATGAAATTTGGCACAGAGATAGATTATAGTCTGGAATAGCACATAGGCTACTTTTTATCCCGGAAACACGTACGGGTTCGTAAACCACGCGGGCGAAGCCGCGGGCGGAAGCTAGGTTGATATATTTTTATAGAGTTGTGTATCTAATAAATGTCTTCAATACTGCATTGTCAGTTTTTTTATTTAATGTATTGTTTAAAAAATTATTCCTTTTTAGTTGTTTCCCGAAACCTATCAAAAATAACAAATGGAACTTGGCAGGCGTAGCGACGGCATGTTTGATTCTTTATCTATCAGCCACAGATATGTGTCCCGGGTATGTGTGCACATCTTATAAAATATCATAATGTCTTGTTTTTAAATGATTAGCAATGTTTAAAAAAAGAAAGAAACAAAAATATTTATAAGTACGGAAACTCAACATTCGCACTTTTAAAACCCTGGTATAAAAAGATTAAAAAGAACTAATTTCTGTCAGGAATATAAGAGAGTTAAATGCTAGATATGAATAAGATAATAACGATGCTTATGAAGTATGATTACTGATCTCAGTTAGTCTTCCCTGGGAGTTAAAAAGTGGCAAATTAGGCCTCTAGCCTATGAATTAAGAGTATCGTTTAGCTAAAAGTTTTCATACAAAATGCGTTAACGTTTTTACCCCACTAAATGTGAGCTGATTTTGCTGAATTTTTTATGTTACAGACACATGTAAAAACTAGGTCGTCATGTTTTTGTTTTTTAATATTGTTTATAGATTGAGCAGTAATTAACCCTCAAAATGCGTTTTTTTAACAAAAAATCTTCCGTAGGTATACTTACCTCGTAATTATTATTAAATTAATCAAAAACAATATAAAAAATAATAATCTGACAAAACGATAGAGACAAAAATCAAATTAATTCGTTAAGATTTCGATGTAAGAAACGTTAACGCCTAAACACCTATTTTGCGCGTATTTCAAGGCAAATTTTGTCAGAAGCCGGCAGCTAAACGATAGGTACTCTTAACGAGAACTTGTACCACACCTGGAGAACTGGGGATATACGTATATCCCATATAACATGAGGGTGAGTAGTACACCTCTGCCCAAACCCTTCAGGAAATACAGCCGTGATGCTTTTTATATTCTGTTCAGTTCCTCTGCTTTATTTGAGGCGTTATGCTACCCTATACAGGATTTTAGGAATCAAATCACTTCACCAACAAATTCACTTACACCAATTTATTTGTCTCAGATTTTACAGCGGATTCAGAAGTAAGTTAACAGAATAGTACAGTAAGACAATTAGGAGAATCCTTGAAAACGAATTGTACCTATTTCTTAGATCTCAACACTACACACAACCGACTGTCGTACCGTCCTCGCCGGCGAGGCCCGTCGCGAAGACCCGTTCATTCTTCACCCCGACCCTTGCTCGAGCCAGCCCGCGCTGAGCCAGTAGTAATAAATCAAATGTCCTTTAATAATCACAATCATATCCAGCAAGTCCTCTCTTGTCTGCCCCCCAACAGCGCCCTAAGCCGAGGTTCGAGTCCCACTATGGGACACCCTTAGCAGTGTTGCTTAGTATTATTTAATTTGCTCGGCTGAAGGCCCTTCTGGTCTCGCCATTTGCTCGTTTAAGCAGTAAAAGCTCCCTGAGCTAACTGCAAGAGACAACTCATAAAAAAAAATCTTAAGTTAGTCGGAAATTATCTTCCACGCATAGGGACATGTACATACATATACAACGGGGGGATTCTAGCACAAAATCTGTCACTCAGTATTGCCTTACGGGAAAACCTACTGATACTTGAAAATGTGTGACTATGGACCAAAGATGTAAACAGGTAAGAATGTTAACCAGTTAAGTATATATAAAATAATACAGGTATTTTTTTTAACAATTGCGTCGTTATAAACACAAATTTACATGATTTTTAATACTTTTTTTTTTTAATATTTTTCTTGCCTGTATTTGTCTTATTTTTATTAGCAAACTAGCTTCCACCCGCGTCTTCGCCCGCGTATTTTACGAACCCGTACATTTTCCCGGGATAAAAAGCCTATGTGATATTCCAGACTATAATCTATCTCTGTGCGAAATTTCATCCAGATCCGTTCAGCCGTTCTGGCGTGAAAGAGTAACAAAGATCCATCCATCCATCCTCACAAACTCTCACATTTATAATATTATTAGTAGGATAGGATATGATAGAATATTAGTAGGATCATGGACATAATTGATTCCCAATCATAATTATAAGTTTTGCGGGTGGCTGGATGCACCGTGCGACATCTATAAAGGCATCTTTATTAAGGTGACTATATACAATTGCTTCAGAATAAACGAAATAATTTTCATGGTCATTTTTATGGCAATGAATAAACAAATCTTTCGCTACCATAAACTTTGATTTTTTTGTAAACTATTGAAATAATTAAACGTATTTTATTAAATGGCTAAAAATTACATTACATTAGTTAAAAAAAATAACTTGTACATAAAACTTCAGTTATTTTCTTATAAAAAAATGAGAAATACTCATTTGTTTTTCAGAGAAGGTAGAAATTAGTCATTGTTACTTTGTTAATTAATTGAACACTAATTGTGTTCAATTAATTCATAACTCATTTTTTTGGTTAACAATTAATAAAGTAAATATTTTCTATAAAATATTAGTACTAAACCACAAACTTATGACGCCTGTTGACTCATACATACTCATAGTACCTAACTTATTATATAATACGTGGCATTCGCTAACTAAAAGGACAATATGTTGACAGTATTAAGGCGTATAAGGAAAAATTAAATGTTAAATACTTAAAGAGTATAACAAACAACAATTAAATAATTAGATACATTATAAATAGGTAATTTAAAATAAAATAATATATTTAATAATAATTCAGTTCATTCATTTCTCCCCGCTGAGCACGGGTTTCTCAGTATGAGATGGGTTAAAAAAAAAATTCAAATCAAAGGACAGTCTAGTGCTTATTACCGCGGATGCTGAGCGTCAGGTACCGACTTCGATTTCCAGGATAGTGTTATTGGGTTTTTCAGTTAAGAAGTACTTAGTAGCGGTCCTTTGTTTGGACCTGTCTCCCTTGTTCTTCTTCGTTTGAGTATCACATGGGAATTGCTTATGCAACAGTGGTCAGAAGGTTAGCCAACTGCTCTTTTATAATCATATCGACGAAATGTGGGTGTACAATAGGGTCGCCGTCCCCAAATTCTGAAAACCAGGATTTGAAAGTGGAAATGACAGGACATTTCGGTTTAAAAACAGGACGCAGTATAAGAAAGGTATAAAAAAATATTGTCAATGAAACTGAATTAATAGCAATTAAAATGTTTTATAAAATTATTTATATTAAATTATATAATATAAGAAATGAAATGAACAATTAAATTATAAAATAAAAAAATATCGCCGATGGTATAAACGTAAGGTTCGAGGCAGTAGTGGCGCGCGAATAATAAAGCACAAGACCTTACGAGGACTTTTAAAAAACCCAGGACGCTACTTAATTACCATCCAGGACAACCCAGGACACTCCAAAAAGCAGGACATGTCCTGGGAAAACAGGACGGTTGGCAACCCTGGTGTACAACGTACTCCTCTCCTCTCCTCCGAGGAACAAGCATGCTGTTATAAAGCGGGCAAATTGGCCACAGATTGCAAAATTTACTGACATAATTTATTCTGTATCGTCCACAGCCAAAGTACAGTGAACTTACACGAACAGACAAACCATGACAGTTTATAAATATCGATTGAACTACCAAAATGACCGCTTCAAATATTAAATGCACGATTGGACACATTTGTGGCCGATCGATAAAACTCCGTGCAGCTAAAACATTTAAGCTTGACATACATTTTTTGATAGTTTTGATTGAATTAAAATGTGGATGACAAAGGGGACTTTGACCAACACTGGGACAGTGGTGGCTAAAAAGAATACACAGTGTCATCTAGGACCATCAGTCCACTCATGGATGAACAGGACACTTCCAACTCTAAACCATTCAGAGGTAGAACCGGTACTTTTTCTAGAATGCCAGGATATCACTTATGAAACGTGATCTCTACGTAGATAAAACAGCACTGCAACTGATTGACAGAGGCAGCCTAAACCACAGCAGACAGAAGTATAAAATGTCGACCATGTGTTCTTTAGAAAGTCTAAACTAGCATTAAGAAGGATGTTTCTAAATTTCCTTGGATCACGGGTAACCGCAGGGCGTTTTTTAGTATGTCATATGACTCTAGTTTCACAGTCCCTAAAAGTTGGTCCTATGGAGATGAGCCGTCTAGAGACTCACTGGACCACCGACACCAATGACTGTTATTAACCTATACATAATACTGCTATCACTTATTAATTAAAAATATTTCAACGGTACGTACTTAAATGGTTGTGACATCATTAACCGCCGTGTTATCCAGTACATTTACGTATAATTTCGGAACTGTACCTATTTATTATAAAAAAATATATTTTGTGATTACATTGCGGTTAATTTTACGGTTAGCAACTGGACTTTGGCAATTTGAGTTTTATATTTATAATAAACTAGCTTCCGCCCGCGGCTTCGCGCTCGCGGTTTACGAACCCGTATATTTTTCCGGGATAAAAAGAGCCTATGTGCTATTCCAGACTATAATC
This sequence comes from Shargacucullia verbasci, assembly GCA_947562105.1. Taxonomy (NCBI): domain Eukaryota; kingdom Metazoa; phylum Arthropoda; class Insecta; order Lepidoptera; family Noctuidae; genus Shargacucullia; species Shargacucullia verbasci. The sequence goes on along the minus strand of OX387302.1, from coordinate 2,533,902 downwards.
TATCTCTGTGCCAAATTTCATCCAAATCCGTTCAGCCGTTCTGTCGTGAAAGAGTTACAAAGATCCATCCATCCTCACAAACTTTCACATTTATAATATTATATATATATATACAAGTAGGAAGTAGGATAAATATTAAGTTTAGCGGTTGAATGTTTACCTTCCATGCAGAAGGATATAAGTTCAAACCCAGCCTGCACCTCTGACTTTTCGGAATCATGTGCGGATCAGAATTTGATTATCCCTTGTTTACGGTGAAGGAAAACATCGTGAGGAAACCTGCACACCTGAGAGGGTTCCATATAGTTCCCGATGGTGTGTGTAGTCCGCCAACCCGCACCGGGCCAGCGTGGTGGACTAGGGCCTAACCCTTTTCAGTCTGAGAAGAGACCCTTGCCCAGCAGTGGGACAGTAATGGGTTGAATTTTATTACAAATTACATAAAATCTTTTTTTGATGCCAATCTATCCTGTTTCTTATAAGAATCTCATCTGAAATGGTAGCCGTCTATGACGATAAATACGTCCAGACACGTGCAAGATGGCCCCTTTTGGTGTTGAACGGCTGTGAATAAGTAAATATGAAGATGTTTATAAACTTCCTATCAGTAATTTTCATAATATATATTCTCCCAAGATTCAGATGGGGACAAAAACTATTAATAATCCACACTATTATAAATGCGAAAGTCTGTCTGTCTGTTTGTTACGTCATCATGACTAAACCACTCGAAAAACGACTCGCCGCCAGTCCTGGAGAAAGATATAGGCTTATTTTTATAGCTAGCTTCCGGCCGCGGCTACGCCCATGTGGTTTACGTATCCGTGCATATTTACCCTAATTCTTTTTCTAAAATAAAAGTAACCTAAGTTACTCTTTATAATATCAGCTATTTGCCAGTGAAAGTCCCGTCAAAACATACACACAAAATTCCATCCAAATCGGTCCAGCCGTTTAGGAGGAGTTAGGTGACAAACACGCGTACAGAAGAGTTATATATATATATTAACATATGACAAATATATATAAACGCTACTAACAACCAATTTTTTTCATACTAAATTACAGTTACCTACGTACATATTATTATTATTTGTTTCTAAATTGTATGGTTTCCTTATTTGTCATCAAATTTTGTGGGAATATCGGTGTGAACTATGCATAAATTATCCTAAAATTTGTTTACCTTCCATAAATGGGAATTCCAAAACTGGTATGATATTTTTAATGGGACACGATATTTGAAGTTTCAAGGTAAATTGTTGCAGCTGATTATACGATTAGCCGAACTGGTCATGTTACGTTAATTTAAATATTTGTCACACTTGAAATTTTTCGAGAGGTCGGTTGAGATGTACTAATAAATAATAATGTCCTCCTGACCGAATTTCGGTCACGGCAGCCAATCTCACCGGAGATTAGCCAATAACGCAGGAGATATTATAGAGCACAAATGTGTGCGCAAACACTGGTGCTCTCTCTATTCCTTCACTCTCTTAGTCCGATGGGACGGCAATCCGACACGACCGAAGAGAGATCAGGCGCAGGACCAAGGGACGTGGACGTGCTTTCCGAGGCACGCTGTGTATTCACGTACACAAAGAACCACACCTGAAACAACTATCAGTAGATCATACAAATATTTGTTCCGTGCGGGAATCGAAACCGCGACACGTAGCGCAGCAGTCGATCTCTCAACCACTGCGCCAACCTTTCTTCGGCAATTGGATCTATTCTTCGGCAATTGGAGATTGTCGTCTGGTCTAGAGGGGCTGGACCCCTTTTCTTCACCGGAAACTCACCAGTCAACAAATTGTCACTAGTTTTGTTTACGTCATACGAAATCGACGATATTGGGACGAAATTCTATTTATTGTCATAATATTGTCATGATTTATTCATTGTGACAAGAATTGACCGCAATTAGGAATCGAAATGACAATCTTCTGGTTCATTACACAAGCCGTTCTAGCCCCAGAGCTAGCAGGATCTCTGCTCGTTACGCCAAAGTCAAAGTCTATCCTTCTTCCGCATATGAAGAAGAAGGTCGCAGCAAACTACAAAAGAGGAAGCAGGACGAGCTCGATAAATCAAATAATGAATGAACTAAATAACCCAGTCAGTGTGAATCGCGATGATGCAGACAAATAACAGTAAGCCGACCGATAAAAGTGATTTCGAAATCGTCCGGATTTTCACAAAATCCCTGGTATCGTTATTTCCCCGTGACATTTATATTGCTGAAGACACGTGTACCTATTATAATATTTGTTATAGCTAGCCTACTATCCTTTGTTTTAGAAGACAATCACACTTCCTTGACCGAAACACAATTGATATTAGTTTAGAGGTTAATACATTGATTCATTCACTGTATTCATAAAAATGATTTTTTTAACATGACTCTTATAGATTTCATTATTATTTTTCTGTATAATTTTTGAGTTGGTACCTCAGTATTCGGGTTTTTGGATATTCGTACTAACTTTACAGTTTAGCAATGATCTTTATTGTTTATTTGCCAATGTTTCTAAGGGCCGATTTCATCATTCGCTATATAAACTTAGTTCAACTAAACTGAGTTTAGCGTAATCTAGTTTATAGATCGGTGTTGATCTAGGTTTACGTCAAACCGATTTCACCAGCACCATTTTAACCGCGTTTACCAAAACGAAGTTTAAATGGGAGGGGCCCTAAAATGTTGCTACTGCGTTTTGTATTTACAACATGTATTAGCGACCTACTGCGGTTTCAAATGTATTTTAAAGAAGTAATTACGAAACGCGCTTTGATTCGTTCACAGTGATACAAGCTCAAAAAATATTATCCTACAAAATGGGTTAAATAAAATACAATACCAAAATAATTTGTAAAAATTATATACAATCCAATCATGTGGTAATTATACTACGACATATTATTTATTTCATAATTTAATTGACACTATTAACTAAAAAAAAAATAGTTAACCTGTGCTACAATGTAATAAATTAAAAAACATTATTATTTTTGAGGAATTTTTTTTTGTTTGCAATTTTGTTTTTGTTCCCGCTATGCCAAAAATTTCAAATCACTCATAAACTTTTGTGTTTAACGAGTGCTAATCTTTCTTTTATATGTATATGTAATACACTATGTAAAACTATGTAAGGCAAGCATCAATTCGTCGAAATATGTATGCAATATTACAATGAAAAACCATGCTTAAATATTTGTAGGAAACTCTAATTTATCTTCGATAGACTCCAATACACATAGAACTGTTGATTTCGTGAGACGAAATCTTGTTACAAAGTCTTTATCATCAAGAGTGTCGAAGTGATCTTTTTCTTTCTCATCTTGGACGCCGAACTGTAATGTATTCCTCTTCATAATATCTTTCGTCAAAAGCTAGCGCTATCGCCAGTTTCATCTTTATTTTTTATCGAAATAACAACAAATCGTATTAAAAATAAACAAATCAATGTTTGCTACTATTATAACATTGACAAGTGACAGCGGCTAAACGCGATTAAGCAAGCTAAACGGCGAAAATTGGGAGTTTTGAACTAGGTTCAGTTTGTGGTGGTGAAACGAAAAATGAAGCTTTGATCTCGATTAAACGCTTAAACTGAGTTTAGTGTGAACTAATCGCGATTAGTTCCATTGGTGAATTTGGCCCTAAGATATATTCAAGAAGGTTTTAATTTTTATTAATGTGTTTAATTAACCCTTCTCGTACTGAGAAGACTCTAGCAGTGGGCTAATAATGAGCTGGATTTATAATGTTAATTTGATTTTGCCGCAAAAGTTGGCCTGTTTCTGAGATTCTTGCTAATACCTGGCCACAATAGCTGTTGTTTGATATAAGTTGTAGAACTATGAAACATGAATTAGTAATAAAGTTCTAAATACTTAGATACGCATCTATTTGTTGACATTCATGACACGATACGTTTATGTTTTAAGTAATTAAAAAGATTTTACACCATAGATATAATGTTTTATTTTATAATTATTCATCGGCCATGTTTCTATGAGCCATATCAAGTACCTAATCCGGTTTCCCTCCATTGAGAACAACTTGTTACTGAAATGATCCATTTATGTTTTTCTTTGTTCCAAATTCAAACAAACCATTAATGTTTAACCCTTTCATGATCGTGTTTTAAAGTTCTAATAGGCTTTGAAATGTGTTGTCAACTTTTTTCATTTAAGTATAATTATGAAAGAGACAATAAAAGGTATAGTTACTTACCTAATTTATGAAGCATTTATTGAACGTCAGATTTTATGAATAATGGTGCAAATTGATAAAAGTTTAAGTTCTTTGAAACAAAATTAAACCAAGTTAACGTTTCAGAACTGTAATCAGTATTACCGGGGCAATGTAAAAGTGTTTTTACTTCTAAACAAGAACTAAAAACTCGTCATTGAAACTTCATTGAGTCGAACTATTATCGGCTACAAACCTAGGCAAACTAATAGGTTAGCGTACCTACCTACGCTGATAGCACGAAGGCCAATCGTGCGCACGCAAGGCGACGAAATACAAAAATACTCATGTGCCTTACTAAACAAAAATATCTTTTAGCAAGTTCGTCAACCCAAAAATAACTACAACAAACGATTTCGAACCAAAATCACTCAAAAATTATGTCAATAAGCATCCTTTTCCCGCGCACACAACGTCTCCGATGAAGTTTGCAATAGTCACATGAGTGAATTTGCAGTCGCAATCTAGCAATGCAACTCACACGCAACCAACTTCACTACGCTGCAATCAAGTTCATAGATTAAGATTGGCGTTCATAGAACTGACTTAATAAATTACAAGCTACTTGTTCGCCCTACGTAATCAATTTTAAACTTTATAAAATTTGAACTTACCTAAAGTCCATGCAGTATTGGTCCATATGCATATAAAAAGTTCCTTCTCGCTTGTTTTTCCATAAATAATAGTTCACTAACACACTATATCCTAGTTTTATCTAAGTTTGCACTTTGACATCACAAAATTCCATGAGTTTTGTACGGAGGAGGCACTATGGCTACATCACAAAATTGAGCAAAGTGAAAGAAAAAAAATAGTTTCACTTTATGAGGTCATCGAACGCGCGGTCGCGACTATTCCGCTGCATTCGAAAATGGAACGTTTTGAACACACTCACATGGAGTTCGGAAAGTGAATTCGGCGGGGTTCGCCAACGTGTCGGGGTCCATTCGGCGGATTTTCGTAGATTTTCGTGTCGGATGGTACGCGAGGCGCGTGCGGGGACAGCTCGCGCGCAACTGAAGATTGTCGTAGGTTAAGTTTGGAAAAAACACCGCTAGCTCAATTTTCCGCGTTACGAGCCCGCCACAGTTTCTCCGCGCCAAAAACTAGTCGCACTGTCACACATCACGCCGTGACCCCAAAGGGGTGTTCCCATTAAAGAAATCACAGTCCACGAGGTTGCTATTGTTTTGACAGCTCCATGAAATACAACCATGTGTATCTATAGAGCGGGAATGGGACACGGAGGGCGCCACTGGTCCAAACGCTGCCGATTAGAAAAACAAACCGCTATTAACTAAATAAACTAGCACAGCGCGTAAACACAACGAAATTACTGAATGCCACTTTTCATTATTATTTCGCTATGCACCGGCGACGTCACCGAAATAGCAGACGCTCGGAGCTATGTTCGTCTCTTTCCCGCGCGTATTCAGCGGACATTTCTAAATTCGAACATTTGGAATTTGAATTTGAACTGTCATCTTTTGATGTGTTTTATTGGCGGATTTTTTATATTTTTTTCTTGGTATCGTAGGTGCGCGGTGTGTAGGTGCACACATGCACGTCAGCGCACTTGTACTGAGCAAGCGAGCCTAGATGACATTCACAGAGGCTTAAACTCGCAAGTTCAGACGGATGCGGCGTCAATAAACTGGCCGATGCAATGCTGCGTTTGTAATGTGCGAACGATGTAATTTTATATCAGTTACATACAACATAGCAGCTTGGACCTCACCGGTGACGTCATAGGGTTCCGTCGTATTAAATTGTCGATTAAACTCCTATTGTTCGTTAATTCTTGTATTACTTGCATCATTACTATTGCTTCAATGTCATTTCACACAATAATTACGCTACTAAAGTGCCTATTACACCTTGTTAACACCTGAATGAATGAATCAGCAATATTTATGTAGGCCATAGAAATGTAGTTGTAGCACAATTTCAGTTTCATCAAACAGTTGCAATTTTTGCATCAAACTACTGACCCAATTGAAATTGTTATGACTATTGCAAAAGTAACTCGACTTTCGATTATAAATAATAAATTATTGAAGAGAAGTAATATTTAAGATACTCTCTTTTAGATAAGACGGTTAAATTAAGAATACAAGCACAGTTATACAGTTAATCAATTGATTACTTAACTGCACGCAAAAATATAATTTATCGTTTTTCGTACAATGTCAAAACGGGACTCGCTCGCAACTAAAATACAACACCCATTTTCGAAAATCATTTTAAGAAATAAAAGAGATAGGAAATGAGAATATTTATAAGGATTTTTCTATTAGAAAATCTCAGTGACACATCGAGGTTTAGAACTGTGCCCGGTATATGGCAATAGGCTCGCCCCCGATTACATGAGACACAATAACAGCAACAATGAAAATATTTGAGAATACAGAACAAACAGTTGGTTTTTCTGAACATCAATTTGATCTTAATGAATGCACGCAAAAAGCACAGAAAAAAAAAACAAAAGACTGTGGTGAAACCCGTATCCAAATCCTACATTTGCCCGAATAGCTTTAAAAATGTTTACTCACATTTAAGTGTAAAAATAAATATAAATTCACCGATCTCTTTTTAAACATTTCAGAATATTATCTTCTATTTAAAATTCATAAAAGATCTCCCAACATTATATTTAATTTGACGACACGGTTGGCGCAGTGGCTAAGCGATTAGCTTTCTGCGCTACGTGTCGCGGGTTCGATCCCCGCACGGAACAAATATTTGTATGATCTACAGATAGTTGTTTCGGGTCTGGTTGTTTGTGCATGTGACATGTATGTTTGTAAACTGTACCCACGATACAGGAGAAATCCTAGTGTGGGGCAATGTTTAAAAAAAAAAAAAAAAAAAAAAAAAATTAAAAAAGAACAATAACACACTTCTGTCAAATGTCAAATTGACAAATGTATTTTTGACAGCTACGTTTGAAAAATGTATTGCTCTTAGGGTAACGAACGTGTTGATGAATAAGACCAGAACATAATTTTGTTATGATTACACAATTATTTTAAAACATAGAACACACGTGTCTGATCCAGCATTTAAAATGACGCAACCAAAGTCAAAGTCAAAGTTTTTTTTTATTTCAAGTAGGCCTTTACAGGCACTTTTAAAAAGTCGAGACTGTAGGCGCACGGTTCCAAAGGGGGTAGGTTCTATGGAGAAGAAACCGGCAAGAAATTCCATGGATACTCTTTTCAAAAAAAAAAAGTTAATTTACATAAAACCTTAAATTAACATGCATTATATAAGAAAAAATACAAACTTAATAGAACGCTACTTACATACCAATACTACTTACATATAAAGTCAGTCAGAATATCGACCTCCGGAACTCGGCGCATTAATAACCTATATTGTCATAATAACACAACATCACACTTCCCAGAAGGGTCAAGTATAAGTATATTGTACACACACATTCCTCCGACGCCGTTATTAAGACCCATTTAAAACCCAAACGAGTCTATATGGTATCTGTAGACCACAATTCTAATATCCGGGCTAAGAATTCATCTAACAGAAAAAAATCTATAATATATTTCCCTACCCATGCATGGAACCTGTTACCTCACGCTCAGCAGCCGCACTTGCAACCAATATACCAATAAGACGGTTACTTCTTCAGTGTCATAATTACTATGGCAAACGATATGGTTTTATGGTTATCAACTAACGCATAATCTGCTACCCATTCTACTCACACAACCCTTAATCTTCTTCTGGGTGTACCCAACCACACGTACACGACTGAAGGACGTCGATTGATCAGTAACATCGATCAGTCAATCATAGCATCGATTCTTAATACGTCAAATCAATATAGCGATCGATGACCTACACGTGCCCTAAAGCGAGCCTAGAGATCCCACTCTACTACCATTAAAATCGATGGATGTGGAAAGAATGGCCATCATATGTTATTACTTATGTATATGCGCAGTAGCATCCACTGCGTCCCACGTATTCTGACGCAATCAGCATCGTCATAAAAATCATTTTGCGGTCCATCATGTCATAGGCTTCTCCCAAGTTGTACTACAAAAAAACATATCCGCCTGCCGCATTAAATGTGCTCTGTTAAACCATAACTCTGGGGAAAACACCCAATTTCCTTAAGTGCTTCGAAAGGCAGGCGACAGTTACGCGAAATACCTAAATCTCAATCAATACCTATAGCAAAAATGTATACTTCATCCGCAATAAAGCCTCCTCAATGGGAGGCGCTTAGTGACCTTTTTTACTTGTACGTTGTAAGAATCCATGGACTAACCTCCGCCCAGGGTACTCGGAGAGGTGTCTTGGAATTTCACTGGCTTAACTCACTATAGTGGTTTGAGACCTGGTGGCCTTCAGGCACTGTAAGGAGACCACGCCGAAGTCTATCACGGTGTTACCCTCGCTACGCTGTGCGCGGACACGTAACCACAACTACCCCTCGTAAGGAAACCTGGACACCTGAGAGAGCCTCATAAAAATCTCGGTGGTGTACTCCACCAAACCGCATTAGACTATTGTGGACTATGGCCTAAACCCGCTCTGTGGACTACTAATGGACTATGGCCTAAACCCGCTCTGTGGACTACTAGTGGACTATGGTCTAAATCCGCTCTCTGGACTACTAGTGGACAATGGCCTTAGCCCGTGCTTCGGTCAGTATTATAAACATCTTGTTGCGTGGGTGGATCAGGGTCCTAATTAGAAACAAATCCAATTAAACAAAAGAGAAACGAAAAATAGGACGGATGCAAACATTCACGAAAATATTTACTCGTTTACGTAAAACGCCCACACTATGCTCTTAACCTTGGCACGGTTGCTGAATTTCTTGGAAGACCTGCAAATTACGTTACGTATTAATTAATATTATGATAGCTTAATGATAATTTGCTAGCTGACCTAGTAGCAATTCCATAATATTTCAAGGCAACATTTGGGGACAAAACACAAGAAAATACTAAAATATCTCAATATGCAAGATCACTAACGTGGTCAAAACGAGATTTCTGTGTTACATCGCTTTAAATAGATTGGCCGAAAACATATTGCACCACACATAGGCAAATTAAATTAACATATTCATGCATTCTCGCAGAATCGTCTTCTTTGCAGCCAAACAAATCAGTCTGATGAAACCCAGACTGAAATTTTCAAGGAGAAAAATCACAAGGAAGAAAATCAATAATTCTCAACTCGGCCAAATCCACGATGAAACTAAAAAGCTGTCTTCACTCAACATAATAGGTATAGTCATATATCATTATAGAACATTCGAGTCAATTTACTCAGAAACTACCAAACACGAGGTCTTTCCAAAATGATAAAATGCTTTCTTCCAGTTTTGACCTAAACTGTTCTAGCAAATGTATAGGACAATCCTTAGCCGGATAGACTGATGACCTAATGGTAGTGGCTGAGACAAACTCAGTATGGAAGGTGAAAAACTGATCGTGATGAGGACAGCCTGGTGAGTAGCGTATATCTTCTGAAAAATGCCCAGTAAACGACATTAGAGTTGAAATGGGTCCTAATACCGGTCATAATATTCGTTACCAATGTTTGCCTACCCTTTACATAAAAAAATATAAACTCTATATCGGGAATGACCGTTTTTGGAACAATAAATGTCCCAGACAATAAACTCTCGCTGGGTTTCAATATTTCATTAATGGAAATTGAAAGTGGCTCGGTTATTTCTGAAAACCGCAACTAATTGAGGCAGTTTCGTAGGCAAAGTGTTAAATTCAAAATTTCATTCAAAAATGTTTTTTTTTTTGTGGTTTAAGCACCTACATTACTTAATATTTTAACATTAATTAAGTATTATAAGGATTCAAACTGAATAGGGTTGATAAAAGGAGGCAGTAATCCTTTATTTCAATTCCGAAATTTTGTCATATAACCCAAAAGGTAAAAAAAAAGGCGCAAACGTAACCCTAAAGCCAATATTCCAAAATTAATTCAAGAACGAAAATCCGAAAATCGAACTCCATTTCCATACAGCCAGTGAAAGTGACGTTTTATTTTTTTAAACCCGAGTCCTGCCGAATGCATCGCACATTCAGCCTCGTCGTGTCATCGACCTCTGTATTCGGGCGTCGACGGCCATTACGTTGGGAAAGGTCAGGCTCACGCACACAGATAAAGTTGTGTGTGTGCGTCAGCTTTTACTTTCAATTTATTGTGTTTAAATTTTGAATTGCGAATTTCATATTTTGGTTGTTGCTGTTTCGTTTTTGTTTTCATTGCGGTTACGAAGTAAAGGTGAGTTGATATTTGTTTGTTAATGATATAATGAATAAATTATGGATTCGCTGTACTCCCAAATGATGGGTTAGAAGATTATGTTATTGCGGCTATCATTGTTATGAATCAGCAGTTATTATATAATACTTAGTTTCTAAAGAAAAAGGTTACTGTTAGACCAAACTGTCACTTAGTTTGTACCTAGTTTTTGATGTAGGACGGACATAGACGGACAAATATGAAATTTACAACAGTAGTCCTGGCTTCTGTACCCCTCCCCTTGAACTCTCCTGCCCCCTCGGTACACCCATAGATAGTGATAACTCGATGATCATAGAAAAATACGTATTGCTTTTATCGCAAACGAAACAAAACAGATATTTAGTTTTATCAGTCAACGGCAACGTACCAAGTTCATTGTGCCAAACACCTACCTATGCAACTCGACTCCTCACCCATAATGATATGACGTCACCACATTATCACCACTTACGAGACGGTCAAAAAAGTCATTCCCGATAAAAACTACCAAAATTACGGCCACTGATACCTTATCTTATCATCACTGACCATGTCAATTCGGCTGTATTGTCTGGGGTCAGGGATTTTGACTGTCTCTTTTCCTCCCGTTGTTTTGTGTATGGCTGTCTCTTTCACTCGTAAAATAATGCACAATATTTGCTCAGCCGTTGCAGAAATGTGTAATGTAACTTTTAGGGTTTTTGTCATGTTGTTTTATTCTTTTAAAAGATGTATAAAGACTGGATGAAACAAGGGTATAGGCAGACCAGTTTACCATAACATAACATAGCATCACGCCTGTATACCCCGAAGGGTTAGGCAGAGGTGTACTAATGTACACCCACATTTCGCCGATGCCGTTGTTGAGTCCCATGTAATAGGGGGCGAGCCTACTGCCATCTACCGGACATAGTTCCAAACTCCGTGCTGCATCTGAGAATTTCCATACAGAAAAAACCCAGTAACACTGCCCGACCCGGGAATCTAACCCAGAACCTCACGCTCAGCAGTCGAGTTTGCGACCACTATACCAATAAGTCAGTCAGTCCTGCTATTCATTAACAATAAACTATAAAAAAATATATGAAATTGATGATTCAGAAACACGAGGCATCTTAAAAGAATTGTACTGCCAAATAAGTCTAAAACTACGCTTTATCAGATTTTTGGATGTGTGGACGCATTTACCTACAATAAAATCCCAAAGGAAAATCCAATTATTTTTTAGAATTAAAAGCTTATTTTTAACATATTTACATGTCAACAGTACCGCTATCATGAGTTTTTTACCATTGACTTTCAAAGTAAAAGTAAATTTTCATGATAGCGATTTTAGTTCTTAACTCGGTTACATTAGGGATTAAAGTCGCTAACATGACATCTCTATAAAATAGTAAATCAAATCTTTACTATGACTAGATGTCTCGGCAACTCTAATCCCTAATGTAACCAAGTTAAGAACTAAAATCGCTCTCATGAAAATTTACTTTTACTTCGAAAGTAAATAGTAAAAAACTCATGATAGCGGTACAGATTCAACTAAAGTTGTAAGAACAAAAAATATTTAAGAAAAATATCAACACTTTATTCGCAAATAAAGAAATTCAAATATCTCGTACGGACGAAACGTGAAACACATTAATCGCAGTACATAACAATATTCATCGTACTGGAATTGGTTGAAAAGTTCATGTTGGTGTTTAAAATTAAAACGCACTTGTTTTTGTTCCAAAGGTCAAGGCTTTAAGCCTCTCGTTTCCTTCTTCAATCGTATTTTGGTACATGACCATTCGGAGATATTTGGTGCTCGCTTGGCATATCGGCCTGCGTGATGCCAAGAGGAATAAATATTGTCATAACGTGAAATCGCATCACGCGTATATTCCAGAAGGGTTTAGGCAGAGGTATGCTGTATAGTCTGCATCAAAAATATGTATACACGTAGCGAAATTCAAACGCTTATTTCTGAAAACTATTGGTTGTAATGTGTAAAATTGGTCACGAATTTAATTACTATTTCCTTTAAAAATTGCTTTTTTATACATCTTTTTGACTGCGACCCGGGTACGTCTTAAAACTGCGGCCAGACACCGGAGGACGGGCAGCAGCATCCTCTCACTAATCGGTGAACCACTGCGATCACCAAGCCGCCTGCCAAGCGTGGGGATTATGGCAAACCCCCCATTGGAGGAGGCCATCGTTCAGTAGTGGACGTCTTTTGGCTGATGATGATGATGATGACATCTTTTTGATGCTGCCTGTACACTCACATTTCCTCGAAGCTTGTATTAAGTCTCATGTTATAGGGGGAAAGCTTATTGCCATCCACGGGGCACTATACCTAACTGTTATTGAGAATATTGTAATTTTTTTTTACAAAAATCACTTTATTTCTTCTCGGGGATCAAATGCAAGTCTTCACAATCAACAGCTGCGCTTGCGACTACTAGAACAATGAGGTAAATAATAAAAAAAAATATCTTTAATTATTACAAATGCAGAAACTAACTGCCTTACGTATCAATGCATACACACGGCGTGTATTGTTTACACAATTGTAAATTTTTTTTTTCTCAACAGTCCATACCTTACCTTAATTTTACAACGGATTTTAGTTTCAAATAGCTTTTGGCCGCGACTTCTTCCAAACGACCTACATATATAATTATAGCAGTCGGAGATAATATAGCTATCTATCAGTGAAAGAATTTTCAGAATCGGATCATTAGTTCCGGAGATTAGCCCCTACATACAAACTAACAGATTTTACATAACTTCACGCCTGTATGAATGAAGGGTTAAGCAAAGTATTATTTTACACCCACATTTTGCCGATGCCGTTACGATGCGATTGCGATTGCGATGCGTACAGAAAAACTCAATAACACTTTGCCCTACCCGGGAATCTTTTTGAGCGTTTCTTCTCAGGGATAGTCATAGGAAATGCCGACGCCATCTAGTTTAAAAAAGGCGTGTTAAAGTGATTGAAAAATCCTAATTGCATAAATAATTTCATTTCATTTCATTTCGACATTAGTACTTCACGCACAGCAGTCACCCACCACGCTAGACCAATGAGACACTCAGTTTTCAGTGACCTTCACTCTTCGTAATATTAGTATGGATTTATATAAAAATCTTTGAACAACATACAGAACACAAAGATTGGACTACAATATCAATTAAAAACACACTGACAAACTTTTATAAGTAATTTGTTTACAATTCATCATCATCATCAGCCAGAAGACGTCCACTGCTGAACGAAGGCCTCCCCCAGGAGGGGGGGGGGGGGGGGGGTGCCATAATCCCCACGCTTGGTAGGCGGCTTGGGGATCGCAGTGGCTCACTGATTAGTGAGAGGACGCTGCTGCCCGTCCTCCGGTGTCTGGCCGCAGTTTTAAGACGTACCCGGGTCTGTTTACAATTACCAAGAGTTAATTACAATGTTTTCCTAAAGAAATCACAATACATTTCAAAATAAATGTTTGTAGTACAATATTTCTGATCAAAATATATACATTATATTCTAACCAAACTAGATTACATATGGATAACATGTGGATTTTTCTGTATGGAAATATAGGAATAGGCGCCCCCTATTTCATGACTCAATAACAGCATCGGTGAAATGTTGGTTTATAATAGTACACCTCTGCCTAACCGTTCGGGGAATGCCAGCGTGATGCTATGTTACTAGATAAGATCTAATATAATAGGGCTAAGATAGAAAAATAATTCACAAAGAAAAATGAAAAACTATCCTAAACGAACTTAGGCGTCTTAGGCCCAAGTTCACCAACAATTTATCAGACAGTTAGTACATTAATCAGCTGTTCCACATGAACTTATATATACGTAAACAGTCGTTATAGTTTTAATTGTCTGTTACCTATATGGTTGGTGAACATGGGCCTTAGTGATGTGGCAGCACTTTGACGCCTAAGGCCTGTATCACATTTATAAAATAAATAAAATATATTTTTATTTATGCAGACCAATTAAACGCACTTATGAATAGTCAGACTCTAGTTGCCACGTTCCAGTGTTGTTTTCCTATGGAGAAGAACGGGCAAGAAACTCTTTCAAAGTGACTATTTTGTATAAACATACGTACACATCAATTCTCCTTTAGAATTTATTTATATACTCGTACATATATAGAACATATTGTTTATTTTTATCCTAACAAAACTTACAAACAACAAATTAAAATTACCTTCCTTCCCTCAAAAACGATAATTAACACAAATAATTACTTTAAATATTGATAAAAGACACGTAATAGCCCTTTGGCTGTCGAAATAATTGTACATTTTCCTTATTATGTCCAAATTCTGACGCACAAACCACAACGATAAGACGTAAATAAAAATTTGGGAGCCCAGAATCCAGTTGTTCGGGTTTCGTAATGGGAAAAATACGTAACACGGATCATGAATGTTAGGTATTTTGAAAACAACGCGTTTAGACAAACAACATCGTTTCCAGTTGAGTAATAGTGATTTAGAATCTTGGAGGAGTTGGCCAATGGTTTGATAACACGGTTGACGCAGTGATTTTTGATTGTTTTTTAAACGTTGCCTCACACTAGGATTTCTCCTGTATCGTGGGTACAGTTTACAAACATACATGTCACATGCACACACAACCAGACCCGAAACAACTATCTGTAGATGTAGGTAGACCCGCGACACGTACGCAGCAGTCGATCGCTCAATCGCGCAGTGGTTAAACGATTAGCTTCCTGCGCTGTGTCGCGCGTTCGATTCTCGCACGGAACAAATATTTTTATGATCTACAGATATTTGATTCGGGTCTGGTTGTGTGTGTACATGTGAATATTTGTGTTTGTAAATACACCCACGATACAGAAATTACTCCTTGTGTGGGGCAAAGATTTAAAACTAAAAAAAATGGACGTGGGTTCGAATTCGGGAACGTATAATGTTCATATTCTCTAGAAAATTGTAGGAATGGTGAAATGGGCAATGATATCAGTCGGTCGTGGGTTCGAATCAGGCACGTATATTCATAATCTTTAAAATATCCAATTCTCCTCTATACTGATGATGGATGAAATAAAACATATTTTTCCTGCCTTATTGGTTTTGTAATCGCAAGCACGACTGCTGAGCGTGAGGTCCTGCGTTCGATTCCCGGATCGGGCAAAGTGTTATTGTGTTTTTCTGTATGGAAATTATTAATCAACGTAAACAACTATTATTAATATTTATTATTTTCGGAATTTATTGTTTCATGAGAAGAAGATAGGATTAGAATAGTTACATCATATGTTTTGGACACCATCGGGGACTTAACCGTTATGTAGGTACGCTGTGTTACATCCTGATAAAATTGGCATTGTTTGAAAAGCTATTGTTAAAGAAATACCTATCTATTTATAGAAATTATTCATTAATGCGCAAACAGTTTTTAATCACTTTAAGTATAGACTCACTCCTACACATTTACCAATCAAAACGTTGGTTGGAAATCCAAAACAATAGAAATGACATTTACTTATGGCTCAGTTCACCCACTCTTAAGCGCTTTCTAAAAAAGCATATGCAATAAACTCCCCAACAATATGTCTGTCAAATAAACATTTTGAAAAAAACAAAAGAATAACAAAATGCATTACGGTAGATGACTACTAGTCATCTGAATTACTTTTTATGAACTGTCAAAATCGACATTTTGTTCTAAAAATGTTTGGAATACAAAAGCATAACGTCAAAGTTTTCATTGCCATTGACATACTTATTGTGTGATTTTGATAAATAAAAAATTGAATACGCCAAAGATAAGCAAGAGATTAAGTTTTACTGATTTTTTAGAAAGAAAACTATTTACCAAACAAGATTTCAGAATTTATTTTTGATGCAGTCATATAGCCTGTTGCTATTTTATGCTAAATGTCAGCTCGAACATATAAGCCCAATATTTTAATGCCTAGAGAAAATGTTAATTTGAAATTGGAACAATTTTTGTATGGACTTATTTGAGGAATAACTTATTTGAAGTTTGTCCAGATATAGAATAATCAGCCAAGAGAAAAAAAAAAAAAACTTAATGTAAGTTATATATTTTTTACATACAGTGACTTCCAAAAGATTATGCACACAGTTTGTGAAATTCTAAAGTGATTTTTCGAGTAAATACTGTTTAGCCTGGAATATTTTACCCTTTAAAAAATAAAATGTCCATTTAAATTGTATGAAAGAACATTAATAAAAGGCTTAATTTAAATTTTCCAAAAATAATCATTTGAATTGTTTTTTTTTTTCTAAAACGTTGCCCTAGACTAGGATTTCTCCTGTATCGTGGGTACAGTTTATAAACACACACAACTAGACCAGAAACAATTTGTAGATCATACAAATATTGTTCCGTACGGGAATCGAAACCGCATCAGGATGAGTAAAAAGCTAATCGCTTAGCCATTGCAAGACTTTTGACTGTACGTACAACTGAAGTAAAAAGAAACTGCGCAATTTGATACACATATCTGGTAGGTCAAACAAGGATGCCGAGGTCAAGGATTAAAGATATTTGACCTGACTGATAATAAAACTCGACATTCGTCATAAGCAGTCAAAAGATATAGTGAATCCTTTAAAATAACATTTGTAAATATGCTTACACATTTAATTAAATAATAAAATTTTTTCTGAGATATTGCCGTTGTAAGAATTTTGCGTTTTGCGCATATGTCGACGCATGTCGTATTTTTACACTTTCTAGTTCTTTCTATAAGTCGTCATATTAGTTTACTTTCTTAGTCGATTAAAACGAGGATTAAATCAGTAAATTAGTTTATTTTTAAGTATTTTACACGTCGCACCAAGTAGTACTTATATTATGGCGCCAGCGTTTCCTAGCTTCATGACCTCTTAATCAGAAATTGAGAAACAAACTCAGGGTCAGTGTATTCTAGTTAATTTATTTTAGTCCAGATAATAATTCTAGTTTATATAAGTACTGTGTGTAAAATTTATAGTTTTCACTTGACCCTTTCTGACAGACGGCTCGCGTGGATCAGCCATTTTGACGGTCCACCCTATTTTGGGGAACGCCATAACGTGAATACCATAAGCAGGACATATATGTAAGCATGTCATACCCTAAAAACACCAGCAAAATTCAATACACATAAAAGCTAGTAAATTAATATAAAAATATCGGTACCTAGGCATTCTAGTATCAGTTTCATTATATTTCGCGTTATCAGGAGTTCTTTAACCGATTACTTACAAACTAGGTGCGGAGATAGGTACGCACTAACTGTGCGTCATGAGTGATTGAGGAAACTCAGCCAAGGGTGGGGAATGTCAGCGGGACATCACACCTAGGGCCAGTTTGAGCTCGAAGCTAAAGGTCCATGTTCGAGGTTAAGCAGCGTTTGCTGCGGTAAGTGTTTGGGTGGGTAACCGTTCTTCATGCATAAAAACCTCTCCGTGCAGTAGTAGTGTGGGGTAAGAGGTTGATCCCGAATGTCTTACAAATACTTATGATAGTCGTTACGGGAGTCAGCAGCTCAAAAAGTCTGATAACCAGTCTAACCTTAGAGTATCAGTGTCTCCTAGTAATTGGGTGGCGGAGTGCAGATGACAGTCACTCCGTGTAAAATACTGATATTTAACCGCACCTGGTTAGACGATGGTTAGAGATGGTTAGAGAAGCCGACCCATACATAGCCGCGAAAAGGCTAAGCAGATGATTAATTTGCCCGACCCGGAGATCGAGCCTAGAACCTCACCCTGAGCAGCCGCATTCGCGACCACGAGACTAGAAGACGCATGAAAATGGTTGAACACTAAAAATTAAGGCCGTCGTGGATTAGTTAAAAATGGGGCCGAGTGCCTATTATCAGAATGTCGTCCGAATATGTAAAGTCAACGGTTTAATGACACAGTGAACATCTGGGTCAATACCGACTATTTATTGATTTCGTTCAACAACAACAAGCAACAAAATAAATATAGTGTTACAACTTTTATAGACCAGACAAAGAAACAGACGCCCAATTCAATAACAAGGTTTAAAACTGAATGTATTATGCCTATCTACATATATCTTTATATACAATTCCGGTGTGCGTGTTCGTAATTATTTTCTTCTTAAACGGCTTGATTGATTTTGATGATTTTTTTGTACTTATGGGGTCACCTTGATGGTTCTTGACAAAATTGCCTTGAACTACGCGCAAAATTGGTGTTTGGGCGTTAACGTTCTTACATCGAAATCATAACGAATTAATCTGATTTTGGTCTCCTTCGTTTTCTCAGATTATAAACCAGGTCGACACAATGTTTTTTGATTTTCAAAATTTTGATTTGTTTAATAATTATCACAGGAAGATTAATAACTTGGATAATTTTAACATGTATCTATAACATATAAAAAATCAGCAAAATCAGCTCATGTTCAGTTGGTTAAAAACGTTAACGCATTTTGTATGAAAACTTTTAGCTAAACGATACTCTTAAAAGTGAGTTCAACTAAATATGGGTGTACAATAGTACACCTGCCTGACCCTTCAAGAATGCATGACATCAACTTTAGCTGCTTATTTATTCGTTAGGCACAAAAATATCACAAGACCTATTTTTAAATGACATGTCACATCTGCACTCCTAACCAAAATACCCAAACATTATCTTCTTTAAACAGTAATGTGAATTGCTCGTAAAAACGTGTTTTTTGACATTGAGAACGGACGGGCAGGCATTGCTACTGATAATCTGATATCAGTCACGATAAAAATACAAATTGGAGTAAAGTGATAACGGGTTGTTCAACCCGAGTCTCGTGAGTAAGCCTTTGTTTTGATATCTAGACTTTTAGTCTGGGAGGCAGAATATTCAACCATCGTCTGGTCTTGGAATGAGCTCTCAATGAACGTGGAAATCGTTACTAGTGAAAAGCTTAGTCAGAAACAGAAGTTGAGTATCTGGAGGAACGAGGTATGGTGTTCCTCCATTGAAAGGGGACTATCCTCCGACCAGGCAAGGTGGTTATCCTGGCGGGCCGAAGCCCGACAATTGATGTCAGACAATCGTATGTGTGTTGGAATCGTTGTAAACTTTCATAGTGCGATTCAGGACTTTCCGTTATCGCTTCACTTCGATAGATGGCGCTTTACTTTTTGCCATGTTGCGAGTAGTAGGCGCTACAAGTATATATCATCAAAAATTAAAAAGGAATAATTCCTAATTCAAAATCATATTGACACAATACTCTATGATAATTACTTTTCTCATTTTGTTTGACGTAACCAATAACGTTAAATATCATCTTCATAGCGCCTAAATACGTCCACGGCCGAATATGAATCTCTTCACAAACACAAGTTTCGTAATTTAAATTCAATATAAAAGAGTACCCATAGAGTTTCTTATATAAGGCAACAACAAATTGGAACTCGCCAACGTACAGTTTAGTCATAAGTACCAGTAAAAAAACTGATCTTAACCGCTAGAATTAACTCCTTAAGCAATACCGTGATAATTACCAACATTGGCACACATATTGGTGAAATATCTAGACATTTTGACTTGCGGCGTGAACACCGACAATCCAAGGTCACGGATTGAATTGATGGCAAATTGATTGTCTAATAGACACCATAGTATAACAGAATGTGGTTCAACCAATCGACTTTAGTGCACCCAAGTTGAGAATTGTCTTTACTCCATCAAGCCACACTGCCACCAAACAACAAGCAATAGCAGAAAGAGATACATCAAGCTGGAATGAAGCGATACTATACAACCTATTTCACCTGTAAAAACAAAATACAAGTGTAGAAGTCGATGGCACGGTTGCCGCAGTGGTTGAGAGATCGACTGCTGCGCTACGTGTCGCGGGTTCGATTTCCGCACGGAACAAATATTTGTACGATCTACAGATAGTTGTTTCGGGTCTGGGACTTTGTGTATGTGAATGTATGTGTTTGTAAATGCATCCACGATACAGGTATTATTCATAGCGTGGAGGAACGTTTACTAAATAAAAATTAAAAAAAAAAAGTTTCGGTTCAATGGTAGGAACAACAAATATTTGTATGATCTACAGATATTTGTTTCGGGTTTGGGTCTTTGTGTATGTGAATACACACCGTGCCTCAGAAAGCACGTAAAGCCGTTGGTTCTGCGCCTGATCTATGTCCGGTCGTGTCGGATTGCCGTCCCATCGGACTATGAGACTGAAGGAATAGAGAGAGCACCTGTGTTTGCGCACACACTTGTGCTCTATAATATCTCCTGCGTAGGTAGTTGGCTAATCTCCGGTGAGATTGGCCGCCGTGACCGAAACCGGTCAGGAGGAACAGCCAGTAAAATTATCGGAACACAAGACATTCAAAGTGTAGTCTTAGGTAACGCAGCCGTAGGTAATTATTATAATCATGGGATTGCGGATGTTTATGCGTACCTACCGTGAATCGATTATCATCAGGTCCCGTGCTCGTTTGCCGTCATCTATACAAATAAATAAAATTGAAGTGTCATTTTGTAATGTCAAAATAACAGCTTTTTACTAAATATGCAAATGAAAGTATATACGGTACATATAACAAAAAAGCATTTTTTTTTAATGTTGTCTGTATGTTCTGGCTAATCTTCGAAACGGCTGGACCAATTTTGACGGGACTTTCACTACCAGACAGCTGATATTATAAGGAGTAACTTAGGCTACTACTATTTCAGAAAAATAATTAGGGTTACGCGCAAAATCCACGAGTTCCCAGTCCACGCGGGCGAAGCCGCGGGCCGAAGCTACAACATAAAAAAGTTTCGTTATGTTTGAAGTTTTTAACCAGCCCCTCTGACTAATAAATTGACGAATGGTTCTCAGAAATGTCGAGAATTGGGCACGGAATGCATTAAGGAAATTCTACAATAAACTAAAATCTTTGACTACCTTCCCTGTCATGACGAAACAGCTGTAACCGGCTAAAACTTAGAGCCCGAGCACACGAGATACTTTTTGCAAGACACATTCATTGTTCACTTTTTGTCAGCAGCAAAATAGCGGTAAAATGAGCGTTTATACTGCAATAACTGGGTCGTGTAATTTGAGCGTTACTTTACTTTTTATTATGTACTGCGTTCAGCACTTAAATATATGTTTTTATTTTGATGATTTTAATGATATGCGCTACCTCATTGACCTTGTTATAAAAGCGTCAGGTCCTGCTTCTGATGCCGAATGCGATGGGTTTCAAGGTCAAAACACACAGTACAGAATTCCACTCGTATCATACCCGGCACGGAATATATTGAGCTAGGTTAGTGAATAGCAAAATTATGATAACATTAGGTACCAAAGTTCAAGGAACTTGCAACAAAACAATATAAAGCGACTACTACTCGCAACATGGCAAAAAGTAAAGCGCTATCTATCGGAGTGAAGCTACAACAACAAACCCTGAATCGCACTATGAGAGTTTACAATGATTCTAACACATATACGAATGTCCAACATCAATAGTTGGGCTTCGGCCCGCCAGGCTAACCACCTTGCCTGATCGGAGGATCCTCCCTTTTCAATAGAGGAATACCATACCTCATTCCCCGTTTAAACAAATCATTATTTTGCTAACAAATGAGTCTGCTTGATAAAAGAATTAGTCAAAACATGTTTATCAAAACACCTAAAATATATATAACTTGAAAACATCTAACATCGTAAATGCTTTGTTATATAATTGTACATAAGTAAAAGCATGCGACAACACGTGCGGAAGGTATTGCGCAGGTCAGTTTGCCGGTTGTGCGATATTTGCGCATGCGCACCTCATAACATCTTGAGAGGTTCGGTCAGAGGCGAGGTTTTTGAGGTAGAGAAGTCATCGATTATGCGCTAGGGTATTATAGCTGATGGGTACGGCGCTGATCTGTCTACCTGCGAGGCTACGAGACCATTAATGGGTCACCATTCCTTACACATCATGACGTCAGGTCAGTCCAGTGACTAAGCTAGGGTCATAGGTTCGATTCCAACACGGTCAATTTGGTCTATGTGGGATTTGATCCCGCGACACGTAGCGCAGAAAACCGAGTGCTTAGCTACTGGCCCATTAATGCTGTTTGAGACATTGACACGATGTTGTCATCTCATTTAAATTTGTTGATGTATACATAACAAGATCAGTTCTGCCGACCTTCAAAAAAATTTCCACTGACCGTGATTCATGATACGTAGCAGCCACACAATAAATGGTGTATTACAGCAACACGCGGCGCAACATCGCGACACTGCGCATGCGCAGGTCAGTAACGCGCTGATAGTAGGTAAACACTGTAATGATTACAAAAAAGTTTACTGTTTCAATGCCGTGGTAGAAACCTTACCAAGGGAGAGCTGAGCTGAGTAACCCCTGTAGAGTCAAGAGGAGGGGGGAGGGGGAGGATTATGACTATCCATAAATTGATCACTAGCTTTTGCCCGCGGCTTTCGCTCGCGTTAATTTAGAATTTGACAGTCAATTCGGATTAATAATTTAATGCATCGCACGCGATTGGCGCTCCGATTGGTCCGTTTTGTGCTCTCCACCAATCGGAGCGTCGAAAGCGTTCGATGCGTTAAATCGAGTTTGTCAAAAGAAACATACATTAGGGCCCTAGGGTTACAGAAATCATGACATGCAGTGGCGTGCCGTGCATAAAGGCAAAAAGACACTGCCTACCCTACATAACTCAAATAAATATTTATTATAAGATATTTGAGGTGGCAAATCACATACATCATTATTTAATCGACAAGACGACGAACCAATACCAACATGCAGCTGATGACATGTTTAGATAATATAACGCCTACCTATATTCCTTCAAAGGTTAAGTAGAGATAAATCGATGACTGTTGTAGGCAAAAAGTTCCATGTAAGAAGGGCCTATTGGCATCCACAGGGCATATACTCTTAACTGCAGTTTTACTGACAAACTCAATATTATTTTGCCGAATTTCTCTGAAATTCTATACACGTACTATGAAAATCTGCCATACCATCAGATGATGGTATGGCAGAGTTTCATAGTACGTAACCTAGCCTTTTCTCAGCTACATTGATGGGATCGGCTTCCACTCTAACCGGTTGCGGCTGAATATCAGTATTACACGGAGCGCCTGCTATCTGACCTCCGCCACACAATTACTGAAAGACACTGATACTCTAAGGTTAGACTGGTTGTCAGTCTTTTTGGGCTGCTGACGCACGTAACGACACCCGGGACCCAGTTTAACGTACTTTCTGAGGCACGGAGGGATCTCAATATGTGGAAATTTGTCATAATATCATCATAAATTCAGCAAGTACATAATAATTGCATGCCATACCTACATCTATATATAAATACACAGTGTGTATGGACATGTGTACTGTGTAAGTGTGTACGTGTCACCGATGCATCATCAAATCCAAGTTCAATGCACCCAGCCCTGATTCACGACTCTTTTTGTATCTATCTGTCCCTTTCACACGCATCTTATCACACATAACGGTATCCCTGTCTGTCATATGACAAATTAGTGTACAGAGATTTAAGGATAATTTTACTTATGTGTTTTTATTTTATTTTTGTTTTTAACAGATGGCCTTGTCTGGTTGTGATTTAAAAATAAACTGTTTGTCATTTATGCCAGTTGTGATAGCTCGGTACATAATGGGCCACGCTGGGCCATCTCTAATGGCCATCGATGAATATCACCCTATTATATCTGTTTAATCTATAAACTTAAAAACAGCATAAAAATGTGTACAATAGACTGTATAAGAAAATTTGTTCCGAGTGGGAATCGAACCCGTGATACGCAGCGATTACAGCCAAGTGCTTAAGCAGCGTCAATTGTGTCGTCATTCAACATAAACACAGCAGAAAAGCTAAGAAAGAAAAAAAGCAAAACCACGCCCAAAAGAAGAAAAAAAAAACACCTTTTTACACTATACGATTCATCAGGGCGTGAAATTATAAAAATTCCCAACACAAACATCCCCATTATTGTTATCATTCTCGAATACAACTAGGGGAATCGAGCAATACAATTGCTTAAATAAAGTTATTACCCAACCAGGACGGATGATCCCGAGTTTTGAAAATATAAAACAATATGTGGTTTCAAAAGAGTCGATATCATAATAATATTATTTAAATATTAGCCTATTTGCCTCTCGAATTTAAGGTGAGACGAATCAACAAAAACTATTCTTTCACGTCATAAAAAATACATATATCATAACCTATAAGCGCATTCACTTCAGCCTTAAAAAGTTAAAACGCGTTCATTTGTTTCGAATTCCAATTTCAAAACTGAGCACGCAAAAGGAAAACGATAACAATTTAAAAGTGGAACTACATAAGTAGTAAAAATATTTAGTTATTGTTGCACAAATATTGCATGTTATCGGCGTGTCGGTGACCTCTGATAAACGATTCAGGTATTCCTGTAAATAAATTTGTTTTCAAGGCGTTGGTTGGCTCGCTTTGATTGGAAACAGTACATAGTATTGGATGGAAATAACTTTAATAAACGGGTGACTAATGACCCCATACCAAGGTCAGTTTTAAGTAAATGCGTAGTTTATTAGTAGCCTCTGTACAGTTTGTTCTAAAATTCTAAAAAATTCTAAGTGTTACTTTACTTGAGCTTGGAATGGCCCTGCAATGGGCTTTGTTACAGCCAGCAAGTAGAACTTCTCTAAAGATAGACCCGCTCTTTAATAACTAAATTAGAAGTGAGATAACCCTAATCTCCTTTCGCATTCAACATCAATTTTAATTTGAAATCTTCTAGAAGAACAATATTCTAAACTCAAAATAAATCAGAAACTATTCAAATAAGACTGGCCACTAAACAAAAAACCGAAATCCTTATAAACTGATTCCAAAATCAAATTACTTTCACCGAATCCCAGCAAATTCCATTTACGAATTCGGTATACAAACATCCGTCTCAAAACGGGGACAGCCGAATTCGCTTCAAGGTCGTTGAGGCAGGTCAGTGTTGTGACGTCAGAGTCGCCCTCCAAAACGCAGGGGTTAATGCCCTCGCCACCGCGGAAACTGTGTTGTGCGCGGACCGAATGCGAATTGGGGGCTCTCTGTGTGCGTGTGCCGGTATACACATTGGGGATTCGGATCTTGATTTTCATTAAGGGGGTTGTGTGTTTCAGCTATAATGTTAGAGAACTTACACATCTTTAGGATTTCCTATTTTGTCGTTGATTTTTAAATGTGGGTATTGAAATAATATTAATAGATTGGGCTTGCAGGTAGCTACATACATACTACATACTACATAGTGCATAGCTCACTAAATTATTCTGCAAGGTTAAGCTTCGCTTGGAGCGGTCAGTGGCTGGATGTCTGAACGTTTTCTACGTTGAATAGTTTATGAAATCTAATATCAAACATTCTTAAATATAATATTAGTTTAGTAATTCTTGTAGAATGTGACTGAGTTATCTTGGACTGAGGAACAATGCCATCTCATCTCGCAGTTCACTTTTTAAAGAAAGGAGCCTAATTATGAAGTATATAAGTTTAATAGAGTAACTGACCAACATGTCTTTGCCTAGGTAGATTATATTTAAAATATTCCCATAATATTCTTCACGAATTCTGAACTTAAATGTTCGCCGAACAAGTTCCCCAATGCCTAACCGCCCCATTACTTCGTATAAATACACACTAGCAAAGTGTGCGTAAAGTCGTCTGGCTAAAGATGTGTGCGTGCAATTCGGCTACAGCTCACTCGTATTCAGAACTTTCTTCGAGTAAATTCTCATATTTTAATGTTAATGATTTTATCACATAACATTTTCGGGTTGATTTCTCACTTGACTTCCTGTAAGTTTTGACATTAAACATTGTGTAATAACTTTGACTTTTTATGATATTTTAAATGTGGAATTATGAGTTGTCTTTTGTTTTTGTCGTTTTAATATTGCGCGGTTTTTTGCGAAGCATGACTTTAATTTTAAAAGGTGTTTAAATTGTTTTATTTAAAAATACCATCTGGTTTGTTTGAGTTGGTTGATTGTGTGCGTTGGTAACATCACGCCTGTATTCCCTAAAGGGATAGGCAGAGTTGTATTGACGTGGATCCACATTTTGCCGTAACGGGATTATTAACTCAGACTTAGTCTGTCTGTATTGTATAATTAATAATAGCACAAATATCTGTACTGTACCATAACACTAAGCAACCAATCTTAGTTCGTCAGGTCAGCCATTAGCCTAACTAATAGTTTTTTTTTATTCCTACTATAATTTTCTTTTTTGCACAATGTCAAAATAATTTGAAAAATTAATTTCATTTAGTCAAAAAGTCCAGTAAAACTTTAATTCTATTTATTTATATTAACTCAAACAACTAATAATAGATACATCTGCATAAAATATGAGCAAAGTCTTGAAAACTAATCTGTTGAGGCAGCCATCTTAATAAAAAGCATAAAAATAAAGAATGTAACGAGTCCGGTCCGTCTAGCAGGTTATAATAAAAAAAAACAAGATGGCGGTCCGCCAATCATCTAACGCGGTTCAAATTTCGGATGCGCAGGAGTGGGGAGCACGTTAGACGCATGCAATAGAAAAGCTTGTAGGTATGTATAGAAGTTTATGTGTTTTTAAAAATGGGTCTTTATTTGACTTTGTATTGAGATCTGTGATTGGGTGAAGATATTCATTTTGATTACAGATATATTTATTGAGGGTTACGGAGTGCGTAATTTTTTTTTCTTTTCTTTCTTTTCTTTAGGCAATTTTATTTTCTTGTTTCTATTCATGATAAATTATTAAATATGTAAATATAAAAAATAATACATACATATGTGATTTTTAAAAATCTAGGTATAGATTATTTATTTAGTATAATATTTAAAAAAAAATTATACCAAAAATATTATTAGCATTGATCCATCTAATTTAAAAAAGACGTGTAAAAGTAATTGAAAAATCCTAATTGCAAAATAAATAAATTCAATTTCAATATCACGAAAATAATTTACAAAAAATGCGACGTGGCACTTTAACATATAACATTGTTATAATGGTAATATATATTCATGCTACACACACAAATGTGTACTAGGTACATATGTAAAAAAATATATCTCGCACTATCAAAAATAGACAAACATCCAACCAACTAAAGTCATTTATCACTTTATCAGTGACAACCGAAAAAAACCGACCATTCACGAGCAACGTCGCTAACCTTCTAATTTTTTCTAACACTTAAACCGACCAATGAGGAACGCCCAAATTTCGAAGATGCGCTTGAGTGGACGAATTTTTAAACAGGTTAGACACACACAGAAACGCCACGTATCCGAAGATTTTATTACTTTAGCTGTGTGTGTAAAGACGTTGTATGTGTGTGTATGTTTGTTTGTGTGATATTAGCATTTAGTGAATAAGTGTCAAGTGTGAATGGTGTTGAATAATTTATTTGTTGGTTTTCGGTGATTAAATTTAATGTATGTGTATTTAAATGTTGTGTATGTAGTTATAACAATTATGTGGGTAAGTTTGTATATTTAAGTAAGTAATTAAGACTTTAGTTTAGCTAAAAGTTTTCATTCAAAATGCGTTAACGTTTTTACCCCGCTAATCATGGGCTGATTTTTCTGATTTTTTTATATTATAGACACAAGTAAAAACTAGGTCGTCACGTTTTTGTTTTTTTATTTCATATTTTTTATAAATTGAGAAATAATAATTAACCCTCTAAATTCGATTTTTTTTTACTAAAAAACTTCTTCTTACTTATCTCGTGATAATTATTAAATTAATTAAATTTTTTGGAAAAAAAGCAATACGTGTAGACCTTGTTTATAATCTGACAAAACGATAGAGACCAAAATCAAATTAATTCGTTAAGATTTCGATGTAAGAAAAGTATGCCTATAACCCCTATTTTGCGCGTATTTCAAGGCAATTTTGTCAGAAGCCGACAGCTAAACCATACGGTAGCTAGTTTTTAAGTAACAATACTAATGATAAGTTTAATAAAAATGTATAAAAATATATAAGATAACATACTGACATTACATTTGACGACACGGTAAGCGCAGTGGCTAAGTGATTAGCTTTCTGCGCTACTTGTCGCGGGTTAGATCCCCGCACGGAACAAATATTTGTATGATCTACAGATAGTTTTTCGGGTCTGGTTGTGTGTGCATGTGACATGTATGTTTGTAAACTGTACCCACGATACAGGAGAAATCCTAGAGTCGACGTAAATAAAAAAAAAAGATAAATGACATCATCACGCCTGTATTCCCCGAAGGGAAATGCAGAGATATACTATTTTACACTTACATTTCGCCACACATGCCATTTATCACAGAATTTCCATCTGAAAAACCCAACATATTGCCCGACGGAATCGTACCCAGGACCGCATGGTCACCAGGCGCGCTTGGGACCTTTACACCAGTGAGACAGTAATTCCGTTGTACATTAAATTGTTTGTAGTAACTAATATTTCACTTAATAAAAGGGTTTACAGTAGCCCCCAAACTAGGTGACGCGACACCTGATATTTGGGGACCCGAGTTGCTGCTTTGACTTAATAATGCCAGCTTTAATGAACCCGCGTACGTCTGGACCCGGGTACGTCTTAAAACTGCGGCCAGACACCGGAGGACGGACAGCAGCGTCCTCTCACTAATCGGTGAGCCACTGCGATCCCCAAGCCGCCTGCCTGCCAAGCCGCCTGCCTGCCAAGCGTGGGGATCAGCAGTGGACGTCTTCTGGCTGATGATGAATGAAAAATTATTTAATGAAAAGAGTATTTGATAAAAGTAGCCGAAAGTCAAAAATTCATTTAGACAGGTTTCACGATATCAAATTATCAATTAGTGAGATGGTTCCACCCCTAAACGAGATAGCTTTAAGAATGGACACATTGCAGACCCCACAGCCACGGGTGTACTTACAATTTAGTGCACTGAAGTGTACAGTGGAGGACATGCTAAAGTGGACACTTTATTATGTCTCATATTTTTATAATTGACTAGCATCCGCCCGCGGCTTCGCCCGCGTGTTTTACGAACCCGTACATTTTCCCGGAATAAAAAGTAGCGTATGTGCTATTCCAGACTATAATCTATCACTGTGCCAAATTTCATCCAGATCCTTCCAGTTGTTTTTGCGTGAAAGAGTAACAAAGATCCATCCATCCATCCATCCTCACAAACTTTAGTATATAGTAGGATATTAGTAGGATTCGTGGTCGCGGTAGCATGAATGTGATATTCTGGGTTTGACTCCCAGATCGGGGAAAATACTACTTATTGGGGTTTTGTACCAAAGCCCCTATTACATGGGACTTATTATCAGCATTGGCGAACTTAGGAATGGCTTATTGACAGATATGTAACATTGAATAAGTATCTAATAGTGCAACACTTGTTCGTTGGAACTATCAATCGATGCCTATGTTAGGCGAAGATTATGTATTGACTAGACTGCCTAACTTTGCCCGATCCGAGGATCGAATCTCGGTCCTCATGCTCGGAGTCACGCTGGCCACTATTAAATCATAGGTGTAGTGGTCACAACCGTGGTTGCTATTGATATATCAATTTTGATGATAATTCCTTATTAAACGTTATAATTAAATATTTCTTAAACTATATTTACACACTAATCAGATTAGAAAAGTAAAATATATATATATATATAAAAAAAAAACATTACGCATTTCAATTTTGATTAATTATTACAGTAAGTATATTTATCTGAACTAGAAAAAAAAATACTGTACACTTTACTCTAACCGACAGTGTAACAAGTACAGTGGGCGCGCAATTTTTAAGACTAATTATCGCCGTACGTCAGTGTCGCGCGGTGACACCACGCATTTTTCGTTGCCGACTGTACTTGCGCCACTATTTTTGTCACTTCGTTTTGTTTTGAGGGAATATTTTGACTGAGTTTTGGCAAAAAGTTTTGTAGTAGATATTCTATTTATGCCTATGGTATTTTATTGCTAACTGAACCTTTTCAATGTTGTAAACTCGATATTAAGCGCCATCTATCGCCATACAATATTTGTTGACGTTAGAGTAGAGAAACTAGACATTATATTAGAATTCTGATAATTGAAATTACTGCCTTTTGATCAAGTGATCGCAAACGCCACTGCTTAGCGTGAGGTGTGGGGTTCCATTCCCTGGGTTCCATTCCCGGGTCGGGCAGTGTTATTAGGTCTATCAGTAGCACGGAGTTTAGAACTGTTCCCGGTACATGGCAATAGCCTCGCCCCCTATAACATGGGGCTTAATAACAGCATCGGCGACGTATCGGTGTAAAATTGTATATCTCTGCCTTAACCTTCGGGGAAGACAGGGGTGATGCTAAAATGATGCTATATTTGAGAATCTTTTATTAAAAGAAGCCGACTGACTTGGATTTATCACTATCGTCTAACAATAGTTGAAATCCGACTAAAGAAAGAGACACCAGATTATGTACGAACAAAGCATAAATATCACTAGAAATTGAAAAGCAACAACCCAAGCTTACAGCTCATACCGTTATTATGATAGCGTGATCATAAATATAATGTTGTGTATAGAATGTCCAGGGGTCACGGATACTGTGTCATCAGTGAATAGTGACACCATGCTACTAGATATTTGAGAGACTGTGTTGAAACGAGCGGACCTAAAAAGGCCACATTTTGTTTTTTTTTTTTACTTTTGATAGGCACGCGTTTACCGCTATCTCACCTGATGGTAAGCGATGATGTAGTCGAAGATGTAGCACGCTTGCCTAGAAGTAACCTATTCACTCTTGACTTAAAGACTCCCAAGTTGTAGCTATCAGTAAACACAGACTCTGAATTTCATCTTCAAATCTCCATAGTAACTGAGAAACATTACTGTTGATAAGAGAAAGAATTACGACACGGTTGGCGCAGTGGTTGAGCGATCGACTATCTGTAGATCATACAAATATTTGTTCCGTGCGGGGATCGAACCCGCGACACGTAGCGCAGAAAGCTAATCACTTAGCCACTGCGCCAACCATAGTAATGATTCTATATTTTTATTTTTTAAGACCATTGTACATTATGGAACGCAATAAATAAATAAGACTCACGGTAATATACAATCCAATGAATACGGGTCCGTCAGACAGGACAGTCCCACAGCCTCCGCAGGTGTGGTCACCTCGACGGGTGAAAGTCGCGACACCACCACCGCCCAATTAGTCGCGGCAACCGACGCAACTAGCAGTTTAGGTTGCCTACATACGTGCGATTTATGTGATAGTGTGTGCAATAGGCTAGATGACTGCATCAAAAATAAATTCTGAAATCTTCTTTGGTAAATCTTTTTCCTTCTAAAAACTCAGTAAAACTTAATCTATTGCTTATATTTTGCGTTTTCAATTTTCAATTTATCAAAATCACACAATAAGCATGTCAATGACAATGAAAAACGATGACGTCACGCTTTTGTATTCCAAACATTTTTAGAACAAAATGTCGTTTTTGACAATTCATAAAAAGTAACTCAAATGACTAGTAATCTACTACCGTATTCCGTTTATAACTTTTTGACGATGTATTTTACTATAAACACACACTCTTATCATAGTACCTACAAAGCATCACGCCTGTATTTCCTGATAGGTTAGGCGGGGATGGTGAAAACTTTCGCCTATATCGTTATTAAGCCCCATGTAGGTTTTATGGGGCGAGCCTAATGCCATCTACCAGGCACATACTTTATCTTTAAACTCTAAAAATGTCTCTATTATATTTCTCATAATACTTTGTATACTAAACTTTTATGATATTTTACTCAACCTGGGAATCGAACCCAAAATCTCACGCTCAGTAGCCGCGCTTTCGACTAGACTAGAAGTTTCTAAATACTTGTGAAATTTACAAAACAATAGATAAATACAATTCAGTGTTTTGTCGTGACTCAGTCAATAAGTCGACTTTCGGATTTACACTGCTCGAATTAGGATAGTGAGTGGCGAGTCAGTGGGCTGTATGACTGTCTCGGGCACACTGAACCGCAAAATAAGCTAGAACTTAAACTTATGTAGATTATTCTTTAGAAAGCGCCGCGTTTCGTGATTACAATATTTATATATAACACCATTTTTACAAATACTTGAGGGGCTCGTAGCAACATAGCTACAGCACTGATCGGTCAATCACCGAGGTTAAGCAGCGCTTGCAAATGACGACACGGTTGGCGCAGTGGCTAAGTGATTAGCTTTCTGCGCTTAGTGTCGCGGGTTCTACAGATAGTTGTTTCGGGTCTGGTTGAGTGTGCATGTGACATGTATGTTTGTAAAAATGTAACCATTACACAGGACAAATAAAAGTGTGGGACGTGTAAAAAAAAATTGTTTAACGACCAGTCTAACCTTAGAGTATCAGTGTCTTTTAGTAATTGGGTGGCGGAGGTCAGATGATAGTTAGGAAAAGGCTAGGCAGATGATGATATCCTTTTACAAATCCTTACACTTTTCTACAACCTTTTGATAATACATGATGAACCTACGTGAAATATAAAGGTTTTGTCGGCTCAGTAGGCGCAGTGAGCTATCGAATGATAAGCTTCGTGACGCGGTTTCGATTCACGCACGGAAATAATATATTTATATGATCTACAGATAGTTGTTTTGCGTTTGGAAAAATAACGAGATATGTATTACAAAAATTAAATATAAAGCATGTCGGTAATAAGTACACCTCTGCCTAACCCTTTGGGGAATACAGGCGTGATGCTATGTTATGTTATATTATGTTTATAAAGACGGGTACCTAGATACACATAACGTTACGTCTTTAAGATGGCATAAACAATTTAATAGAAACCAAACTCCTCCAGCGAAGGTAGGAAGCTCCTTGAGATCTAATACGTACAATTTATATTGCCAGACTAAAAATAGTGTTGTGACGACACGCCAATTTGGCTGGAATGTTGCGATCGTCTGGCGCCCACATTGGCCTAATAAATAGTGATGGGAAATAATGACTATCTGAAGTTTCTGACTACGTATTTCAGGTAAAATAGTCAGTTGTATCGGCACTGGTAGTTTTAGTTACACTTCTCCCTTAGCGTTCGGTATGTCGTCGGTCAGGTTAGCTGAGCTTAGAGACTTCAAACGGGAAAAGGTTATACTGCTAACAATTCATTCAGAGAATGAATAGTCACATAAACACATACACAAAGATCGGAGTTGATTTTAGTCAGATTTATGTGAAAACGCTAGACAATAAGTAGTGTCAACTTATTTATATGATAAAAGCATCACGCGCATATTCCCCGAATGATAAGGCTGAGGTGTACAGACTGTTATACATCCACATTAAGCGAATGCTGTTATTGAGTCCCATGTAAGGGTAGGCGAGCCTATTTCTATGTAAACAGTTCCAAATTCCGTGCTGCTGCTTAGAATTTCCATATAGAAAAATCCAAAAACCAATTTGCCCGAACCGGGAATCGAACTCAGGATTTCACGTTCCGCAGTCGCACTTAGGTACAATGAGGTAGTTTCTTTCTCCACATGATACGCATTTTCAATATTCAGATAATATAAATAATTCCTTAGATATGTCCATAAAAAATTGTTCCAAATTCAAATAACGGCTAGATAACTTTTGAAAAATCGTGAATTATTCAGAGGCCCTAGTGTAAGTTTCTTTTGACAAATTCGATTTACTACATCGAACGCGTTCGAGGCTCCGATTGGTCCGTTTCGTGCTCTCCACCAATAAGAGCGCCGAACGCGTTCGATGTAGTAAATCGCATTAGTCAAAAGAAACTTACACTAGGGGTACAGTTTAACGATTCTAATTTAGTCAGTATGTGCACAACACTAGCAATAAAGTCGTCTGGTTGACACGTGACACTAGTATTGGGACGGACAGGATGCCTCGACTTATCAACCAAATCACTTGACTACATGTTACTGTTTCAAATATTAATGCTCTCATCATATTTTAAGCTTAATGAGGTAATAAGCAGAATTGAAAAGAGTGGGATGGTTTTTTTTTTAATTTTTCCCCACCTTTGTATTCTCTCCTGTATCGTAGGTACAGTTTACAAATATATATGTCACATGCACACACAACCAGACCCGAAACAACTATTTGTAGATCATACAAATAATTGTTCCGTGCGGAGATCGAACTCGCGACACGTAGCGCAGAAAGCTAATCGCTTAACCACTGCGCCAACCGTGTCGTCCAAATTAAATTATTGAAGTAAAATTTACTATTGAATTGTAAACCGTGATAATATCAAGAATAAGATAGAAATAAACGGTATGATTGAGACAGAGACAGCTATTTTATTTTATTACATATGTTTTTTGTCATCCACGTGACGTCACTCAATGCACCCGCAGCACATTAGGTAATGTTTAAGGTAAACAGTGCCAGCGCATTACACTAGTATGGCTTCGGTTAAGTCAATTTATTTCGCGACTAACCGAACATTGCGGTAGCTTTACGCTTGACATTAATTATTATGTTGTTTAGTCGATTTTACAATTATTTTTCGATTAATCGCAAGCGCTGCTCCTGCGGTTCGATGTTATTGGGGTTTTCTGTTGAAGTTTTGTTGGTTGTAATTTGGAATTATGTACGGTAGATGGCACTAGGTTCGCTATCACATGGGAAGGAATGTGGGTGTAAAATAGTACCTCCACCTCTGCCTGACCCTTAGTGGAATAATATGTTACTATGAAACAGGAAACAGGTCTTCTTTTGTCTTGTCAGTTTGAGTTTGGACTAAACTCCGCATCGAAAACATTATGGAGCCCTTTCAGGTGTGCAGGTTTCCTCACGATGTTTTCTTTCACCGCTAACACAAGTAATCAAATTCTAATCCACACATGAATTCGAAAAGTTTTACAAGCCGGAATCGTACTCAGACCCTCCTGCATAGAAAGCAAGCGTTCAACCTATCGCGTCACTGCTAAGCTTCAAAATTTGTACACAATTCAATAATTTCACTTGGAAATCGAACCGCAATCCATCGCGACTTCTTCTCACTACTCCACAGAGTGCAACAGTATTTTGTGCTACAAATCTTATTAGTGGCGCAGTTACGTAACTCCGGTGGGCTGAACCTTGACGTGATTCACTTAATCCATGAACTATTTAGAAATAAGCACTGATAGCTTAAGAGGTCTAGTGGTCGAAAGTGCGGCCGCTGATTGTGAAGTCCTTAGTTCAATCTTCGGGTCAGACAAAGTGTTACTGGACTTCTCTGTGAGAAAGTTCTCAATAGAATTATGCTTGGTAGATGGCATTATACTCGTTTTGTTTAGGTATTTAAGTAAAGGTAAACAATCTTGATGTGACTTTTTACACAAACACATATTAAACAAATAAACTACTGCTTAAACTGATGGTTCAATTGATTTGGTAATCGTTATTGTTGTTTTACATTGGTTTTTAGTCGCGTTTTATTTTTAAACTGAGTTTTTAAACAAAAAATATTAAAAAGACACATCAAGATTGGTTTACCTTTAGTTCAATACCTAAACATAACGAGTAAAGGCTCGCTCCCTATCAGGCTTAATTGACAGTATCGCCGAAAGGTGGATGTGCCTTCAAGATTATCGAGATAAGTGCTCGAAAAACATAACGGGTAAAAACTACAAGCCATTAAAAGTAAAAATTAATAAAAGCAGTTACCATTGGAATAGAAAGTGTAGCATAAGTTTAAATACAAATGACACAACGCGACCACACTCGATATTCATTTAAATGTAACGTATCGACCGGTGAATGGGAAAAGCTCGGAAGCTATAGAGATGGATAAGAAATTTTTATTGTACAATTTTTTTATACTAGCAGTTTATTTTATTTTACTGTTTTTTGACCTATTGGTTGGAAATGTGACTGCTGATGGTGAGTGTCTTAGATTTGATGTTTTGGTCGTGC
The DNA here is from genome assembly GCA_947562105.1 of Shargacucullia verbasci. Taxonomy (NCBI): domain Eukaryota; kingdom Metazoa; phylum Arthropoda; class Insecta; order Lepidoptera; family Noctuidae; genus Shargacucullia; species Shargacucullia verbasci. The sequence continues at coordinate 2,497,415 of OX387302.1, read as the reverse complement.
AAAGTTTGATTGGATTTCTCTATATGGAAATTAGAAGCAAAACGGATTATGGAACTGTACCTGGTAACTGACAAGCTCGTTCCCAGTTACATAGGACTCGATAATGGCGTCGGCGAAATCTGGGTACACCTCTGCATATAGGCGTAATGCCATGGTCTATTGGTATGCAAGCACGATTGCTGAGTATGATCGTCCTGGTTTCGTTTCCCGGATCGGGTAAAGGATTTTACTGTATGAAAATTCTTCGTTGCAATACAGGGAAAATTAATTTTATCGATATTTAAGGAATGTCAAAATTACATACTTAATATCTGTCATAAAAATATTAACTTTCTATTACATACTGTTCAGACTATTCCTGGAATCGTACGTCTAGTAACTTGTAAAGTGTCGCAAATTAGACACGGTAAAAAATGTATTATGTCCTGACCAAAGGCATCTGTATGTCCATAAATTAATTATATTGTTACCTTAGACTTTGTCCAGGTGCTGACAAACTCGAACTGTAACAAAAATAAAAACAAATCAAAAATAAAAACAAAAATCTTAACTATATTTCTCATTATTTTTCCATGCAGGATGGGCAATATGTGTACTTAATTTTATCAAAATCCGTTCAGCATTTTATGCTTGATTCAGTAACAAACAAACAAACCAAACATCTCAAAACTTTCACGTTTATAAATATTAATGTGAGATTCTTATCCACGGTTTACCATTCCAAGTTGTCCTATTACCAGCATACCATAGTTTCGCCGTGGTTATTTTCACTGGACACTATCGGTTACTGTCGGATGTCGTCGCGCAACTTCGTGTGTTTCCGTGCGTTGTGGGGAGGGAGGAGGGAGGATGGCTAATAAACGATTATTATTTTTGATATCGGAAAATGTACGGCGGAGATTAGAAATGAGCGCAGTATTGTTAATGTATGGTTAGATAACATTTTCATGTAGGTATTCTGAATTAAAAATGTATTTAAAACTTAAAATATGCCTATCGATGGAATAACTACAAAATTTTCTAAAAATACGCTACGTTAAACAAAAAATCTAAAGACATTATGATTCAAAACGTCAAGTTTGAAATTCAAATTATTAAAAACAACAAAAAGTGGCCAGTAACATATCATTCACTTTTTGAAAATGGAGTACCGTCAACTGCCCTAACTTTTCCCGGATTTTGATATTATTTGTCTTTGTCATAAAATTAAATCATGAATTTACCCTCTTTACTTGGTTTTTAGTTCGTTTTGAGTAAATAAAACACGAGAATTATATTATTTTTATTGATTTTAGTCGATATTTGTAAATTAAAAGAATTTTTTGGGGTATTTAAGGATTCAGGCAATGTTATGACAAATGTTCTTAACATTGCCTGATGTGCTTACACGAAAATAAATATACGCTCTGGATCCATTATAAAATCTCAAATGTGGCTTAAATGTTGGAGTACAGCTTTCTACTTCCAATAACATATTTTGGAGTGTTTTAGTAGGTGAAATTACTATGGGCAATGTTTGGACACATTTTTTTTCAAGCTTCATACATTGGCAAAGAATGTGTAGGGCTGTCTCATTAGAAATAATAGAATACAAACATTATAGAATTATTTTTTATAATGTTTTATTAGGTTCATAATCAGTCATTATAGGTTATATTTATTAAAATTATTCATCAGTCTTATGAAATAAAATATTGAAGGAAAACTAAAAAAAAAAAACTGTAAACTGAAAAACTGAAAGGTAGCAAAAGTGTTCATTCTTTTGGAACGCACTCAGCCAAATAATAGAAAATATATAATTACACATTATGATAAATTTTCACACATATTTTCTTATCCTACTAACCATCAAAATTCAACAATATCACTATATAATTAAATGATCAACAATTATTAAAATATCGATTAACTAAAATTTTTGACAATAACTACCGTGCTGAGTGTAAATTGTATTTAAAAAATATGAAATGCGATACAATATCTATATTTTGAAATAAATTAGTAGTTCAGTCTTCAAAATAATCGAAACAAAATAAAAATAAAATAAAATGATCAACATCGTTTTAGCGCCCTGTGAACCAATTTTCAATAAATATTTGACAAATCAATACTTATGTTATCTAGATCAAACTTCAACGTACCTCGACGGCCAACTTGTGGATTCGGCAATGTTTTTTCTATATCTATCATAGTTATTTCCGAGACATCATCTACTATCGGCCAATAAAATGTACCATTCGGATTCTTTCTTAAGTATTTTATAGTATATATACGCTCCAGCTCATTGTATTTGGTAACAAGACCGATATAGTATTTAAGAAACTTTGAGGTTGTAAATTTTACAATAACGTATTTACCAATACCTATTTCACCATCGTTTTCTTCTAGGTCCAGTTCCTCATTCATTTCTTCTTGATATGTTTCCGTGTCACTTAAAGATGGCAGGAAATGTTCATCACATGATGAATCATGAACAGTATACATTCCTGAACTGTCTGAACTCGATCTTTGATTGGTTCTACTTTTTAAAGCAATATCTGAGTTTTCATCTAATGAGATCCTATCTGGGGATTTAATTGTAATGTTAGACAGAATTCGGCTTTTCGTCATAGTGTCATTTGATGTAGTGGCACCAACGTTAGAAATATTTTTGAATAAAGTCCGGTTATTGGATATGCGTAAATCCTTATCGACGTTGACAGTAACTCCTGGTTGAATATTGTAAACACTTTTTACATTGACCTGATCAGATAATTCCACGTTATCTTCACGTCTTAGATGTACTTCAGCATTGACTGTTAGACTAGTCAAAATTTCGTTATTATCTGAATCTGATGACGCCTCGTGTCTGATGTTTAACGATGTATGGGGTTTCTTGAAATTATTACATGCAGTAGCTGTAGTCATTATTAACTCGTCCTGTTTTAATGGAACTTCTATCTCAAATTCGGAAATATTCTCTTCGTTGGAATTGGGTTTTTTTGCTTTATTGGTTTTTACATCTGGTGCTTTTCGTTTTTTTGTTTTATTATTAACGAGATCAGTAACACTTACAGATTTTCCCGGCTCTATGTAAACTTTTTTATTTATCTTTTTTATCTGCTGGGTGGTCGGGGTTCTAGATTCTTTTAAATAATTGACAAAGGCTTGGTCATAAGTAACACTCATAAGTGGCGTACGGTAGTCGGGCAATTTTTTTAATACTACCTCGGGATTTATGGGGTGTATGCCGGCAGCACGAAAGCCGCTTATTATATTTTTGGTCTGTCTAAATTTAGTTGCATCTAATAATATTTTTAACAACTCGGGAAATATTTGCTTGTTTAATGAGTTTGCGCTTGGGTGTCGAACTTTATAATCGGTCAAAATTTTTCTCCATTCTCGCTTTAAGGGGCCGAAAAACGCAATATCCAATGGTTGGGTGTGATGCGTGGAGTTGGGCGGCAAAAATACAAACCGAATGTTGTGCTCTTCACATTTAGTAATTATATTTATATTCATGTGCGACGATAAGTTGTCCCCGATTAAAACTTTAGGGGCTGTTGTTTTTACTGCCCATGGGATAATTATGGTATTAAACCAATCTTCGAACGTATCTGTATCAAACCAGCCCGATTTTGTTCTATTGTACCTGGCTCCATTAGGTCCATTAGAACACCAATTAGTCCACAAATTGTCAGCCTTATAGACTACATATGGTGGAAAAATTTGACCACTCGCCGTAGCTGAAAACATAACGGAAATTGCAGTTTTTGTATTGTTTAATATTTTATTCGGATGTTTAATTCCGGCCTTAAAAATGCATTTTTGAGAACCAGGGTTATCCGAAAAGTTGGTTTCGTCGTAATTCAATATGTTGTCTGGTTTTACATTTAGGAGTGATGTCTTCAAATTTTCAAAATATCGGGTGTAGTCGTTTATAGTCTTGTTGGCTCGAGATTCTTTAATATTTTGTGTTGAACGTACGGTCAGGATATTTTTATGGCGTCTTAAAAAGTTTCTAACCCACTTCTGTCCTGGCATTTTGTTGTTAAAAATACTACCTAGTCCGTTTTTTATTATATAATCATGGACGATTGATCTCAAATCTAGGCTGGTAAGAGGATACCCATATTCTCCACAAAGAATTAAGCAACTAGCTATTTTCTGTTCATCAGCTGGGGACAGTTTGGTAGGACATCCAACTTTTTTTATATGTTTTTGTTTTACTTTGTTTAAAATCGTGCGGCGAGGTATTCCGAACTGTTTTTCGGCTTCGTAGGAAGAAATATTCTTATTTTCCACTAATCCCACTACAGTGTTCAAAATACTGTCATCATAGTCTTTGTATCGTCGTCGTGGCTTGTTCATATTGATCGTCCTATAAATAAAAATGATATATAAAAAGTAAAGTATTTTTTTAAGTTAGAAGTACGTTTTTAACTCTTTGTAATTTTATGTAAATTAGACCGGAAAACAAAAAAAAATATATATATCAAGAAATGAATAAATAGGTCACGTGTGTTCCTAATGATTAAAAATAATAGCAAATGTATCAACCCTAGCCTGGGCAATGTTTGGAATACTTATTCAAAAATTATGCCAAACTTTGCCTACACCAATTTTTCCTCACTAAGTATTCTTGTATTTACTGATTTCACAATAAAAAGTAATAAAACTATCAATATAAAATCAAATAGTGTAAAATAAGTTTGAATTTGAACATACTTGAACGACTTACTTAAAAAGTTTTTCCACAACTCTTGTAACCACCTTCGAAAGCTTAAGTTTGACACTCGACTGTCAAAAATCTATTCCTAGTACCAACATAAAGACACCAATTTTGGGTTGCCAGTTAATAATCCTAAAAATGAGTAAAAATTTCGATTGCCAAACTGATAAAATTAAAAAGTTATTAATTTTTTTTCGTTTTAGGCAAAGATTGGACGCGAGGCAAAGTTAGGGCAGTTGACGGTACCTATGTTCTTTATAAATAGCGGCTCTAGAGTCCTTTGGAAATCGAAGGCGATTTTGACGGTGGCGCAGTGACTGAGTTCTTGGCTTTTTGTGGTACTGGTTGCAGGTTCGATTCCCGCACGGTACAAATATTTGGCTTATAGAATAGTTCCGTGCCTAGGTGTATGATTGTAGTGGTGACGTTTGTGTCTGTAAACTCACCCACGATACAGGAGAAAGTCTTCAGTCAACACGAAGATGGATAACTCCTATCCTTGCTTACGCTCGCAGCCAGGTATATTGATTCGTTTCGGAAAACCTCTAAAAGAGGTTTTAAAATTTTAACTCGGCTCCTACACCTATATAGGTATCCTAAGACGCTACCACGGGTTCTCGATGATGTTCACACACAAAAGTTAGTGAGAAGATGCCCAAAGCTTGGAACTAGGAGCGTACGCGCAACATGGTCGAGACTGTACTTTACGGTACCTACGGTACGGTTGAAGCCGTGGTTGAGCGATCAACTGCTGCGCTATTTTACGGGTTTGATTCCCGCACGAAACAAATATTTGTATGACCTATAGATAGTTCTCAGTCCGGATGTTTGAGCTTGTGAATATTTGTGTTTGTAAATGCACCCACGATACAGGAATTATTCATAGAGGGGGGCAACGTATTAAAAAAAACTGTTTTATGGCGCTATGACATAGGTCTTCTTATCCACATTTAGCTAAAGACAGTTAGATGCTGATAAGCGTTTGGTCCTAGGTTCGTAACCGTGTCGAACAAAGTGTTCTTAAGTTTTTCTGTGAGAAAATACCTTAGCAGTATGAGCAGATAGCAATAGCCTCCCCCATTTTCATCACACTAATATTTCTCCTGTATCGTGGGTACAGTTTACAAACATACACGACACACTCAAAACCTTATTTTTATTAACATAACACTCAACCAACATCTCTGCCTAACCCTTCTCAGAACACAAGCATGCTATTCCAACCACTGCGAGAACCCCATGACTTTCCATGGTACTCTCATGGTACGTCTCCAGCTAATGCGGGAAGCGGTTACGAGCACTCTCAATTTATGGCCACCATAAACTGCCAACGCTCAGTCGCACCTAAGGCCTGTAACCATAGCACACCATAACTCCCATATTACGCCCATAGGACACCAGGATTTCATAAAGGCGTTATATATTATCTAATTTATCTCGGTGATGTAAAAGTTAATGAATTTTTAAAATGTATCTACATCGGAACGGTAGTGATAGCCTAGCGGTTGAACGCTTGCCTTCCATGCAGGAGGGTCTGACTTCAAACCCGGCTATACCTCTGACTTTTCAGAATCATGTGCGGATCACAATTTGATTATCTTTTGCGTTTATGGTGAAAGAATACATCGTGAGAAAACCTGCACACCTGAGAGGGCTCCATAAAGTTCTTAACGGTGTGTGTAGTCCGCCGTCATTCTGAGAAAAGACCCTTGCCCAGCAGTGGGACAGTAATGGGTTGAATTATATATACATATATCACGCCGTTTTCCCATGGGGGTCGGCAGAAACTACAGAAGTCGTACAACGATCTTTATATGTTCTTTTTGCTTTATCTGCAGTCATTGTTTCATAATATTTTTTACCGTACTGGTCCTTTAGGTACACGGTTCCAAATTTAGTTGGTCCTATGGAGAAGAGACTAACAAGAAACTCCATGGATACTCTTTTCAAAAAAGTTGGTTTACAATTTTGTAGGACATCACCAATGAGGTCAGTATACGATCTTCGAGGGCGTTCCCGGCATTTCCACTTACATTCTCGCTAAAAATCCCCTTCGTTAATCGCCTCTCATTTCATCCTCTCCACATGACCAAAACACAGAACACTTCTTACAAACTGTAATTATGGCCTCAGAAATCCTTAAGCAGACTATTAGAAACACAGGCCTGGTCTCAAAATGATGATTAGGCCTTAGTCTACCTCACTAGCCTGACACGAGTTGGACTATACACAGTCGAGAAATTTATAAAGGCTTCTCAGGTGTACAGGTTTCTTCAAGATGATGTCCTTGATCGTTAAAGATATTATAATATTTCGACGGCACGTTTGGCGCAGTGGCTAAGCGATTAGCTTTCTGTGCTAAGAGTCGCGGGTTAGATTCCCGTATGGAACTAATATTTGTATAAACTACAAGTGGTTGTTTGTTAACTTTAAAAAATAATAAAAAGTCCTATTTAAAAAAAGTCTTATACGAACCTTCATCTACATATATCTGGGGACCCCGTGTGTCTCATTGTTTGACTGTACAATCAAACAAAATCCTAGATTAAATCAAATCGTAGTTCCCTTAATTAGTTTGAAAGGGGCCGCCATTAAGAGGGTTTACTTTACGGCTAATCTAGACAAGTACTAAAAAGTGTCTGATTGCTACAAAATGCCGTCTACTGGCACTTTTATTGTGAGTGTACAAGCAATCCCATTAATTTGTATGATTACTGAAGTTACTGAAGATTGTTACTTTGCATGTACTGGATAAAGGACTGTGGCTTTACTGTTCCTTGCAGGGCACGGGCCTCTTCACAGAATGAGAAGGGCCTTAAGGCCTTCAGGCCTTAATCGACCACGCTGGTCTGCGTTGATGGACTATTGCACACACCACCAAATACATTTTTGAGTAGGTACTCTCAAGTGTGCAGGTTTTCTTACGGTGTTTTTTTTTTACGATTATATCGCAAGTGATAGTGAACTGAGGTGCAGGCTGGGATCGAATTCTGACCCCCCTGCATCAGTACAACTAGGCTACTTTACATTATGAGTAAACAAACGTCCACTGTTGGGCGTGGACCTCTTTACAGTCTACAAAAATTAACAGATCATTATTAAATTAACCAGAAAAAACAAATTTCCAGTTCACAAAACAACATTACACTTTTTTTTTTTCATTTCAGTGTATCGGAAAAGCTTGAACACATGAAACTTTGACCAATGTTTAGTGAGCCATCGAAAATGATAAGGTACACAATTAATGCGCGGCCGCACGCTCAGTTTGGCTAGTAACCCAGTGGGCTAGCAGCTCGCTGTGATCATTGCCCGGCAGATATTGCCCAATCGCCACGCTTCGTGCGATGCACACACCGTCTGCATAACGCGATCATTCATCGTATTTAGATAAAAGCTTAGATGCTGATTAATTGTAAAATGTTTAGAACCCCTGATTTATGGTGTTTATTGAAGTTTTCTATTTTTCGAAGTGACGTTGAAAAACAGTTGGCGCAGTTTTGGACCAATCGACTCTTACAAAGGTTGTTGGGATGATGCTGCAGTTCAGAACAAACTTAATGGAGTCTGAAACGTCCTTTCAACAGAATAATCTTAAGATGATAAGAAAAGGGACATGGTAATGAGAGGTTAACTGGCAGAGAATACGTCAATAAATCCGTCTTATGTACAACTTCTGTACATAAACAATAAATAATAACAATATTTCTTACAAAATAAGCCAAATCTTCAAGCTTCAAGCAAAGCTTCAAATCCTAAAACATAATGTCTATTAAAAAATAAGCGCATATTAACCCCAAATTACCGCTATTTCTAAAAATAGAATCGTTATGTAATTGATTGTGTATGCCGACGCTACCTGTCCTAAACTCATGTAAGCGTGAGTTCTGTCGCTGCGACACACTAGGCTAGGTAGAACTGTGGGTTAACGCCCGCGGAAAAAATATCCGTCCATGTTAATCCGCGTTTTATTTTACGGAATCATCGACCCTTAAGCTTGTACTGGACAGCGGTTTAGGCCTATGTTAGAGAAAATTTATAAAAAAATATAATGTTTTAAAATGTTCTATTTGTCTTGAAATCTCAATATAAAATAATATTCTACGCATATTATGTGTGAATAAATCGGTTAATAGAGAGTTTGAAACGAATCTATGTAGCGTCTTTAAAAACGAAAAAAAACATATGCCTACACTGAAAAAAAAAGATTGTTGAACAAGTGCGAATTTTACTTGTTTAAGTATTTCATGTTTAATCCTAAAAAGAAAATTATAATACCTATAAACCATACATGATTATTGGCGATAAAGTCAACATGATCAAAATATTAATAATCACACATCACATAAGAACTTATTTATTTTTAGTATGATATTTGTTTAAATCAGTGATAAAGTTAGCTTTATCTCTAGCAAACAAGTAGCTTTATGTTCCCATATATGAACATTTTACTTGATAAAAGCTAACAAAAACTTTATGGCAGCCATAATATTTTTTTTTCAGTGTAATCTGTCCGAACCAGAAAAATTATTCGCGAAAAACATGGAGGTGTACTCAACAGCACAGGTGAACTGTACAATATTCCTAATAGGGATTTAGGTGGAAGCGAACAAGCATCCCCAGACCGAAAACAAAGTCACATTTTTTTATTATCTGCCTGTCTTCTCCCAGTCAAACCAGATGCAGCTTAATTGTTGAAATGGAACGCTACCATACGTCGTGTTGATGTGTGTCAAATTCCGATGTAAATATTTTACCAATAAATAAGTCAATCTCATGTTAAATGTCATTGCTATAACTTTATTAGGTTATGGGCCCAACATGCTTCCATTTAATATCAATATTTTACACTGAGCGACTACTATGACCAATTCACAAATATTTAAGTATAATCTCCATCCATTCTCATACATTAAAAAATTCCTACCGTCATTTCATACAAGAATTTCATACAACTGAATAATAATAATAACGAAACGCTATCAAGGGTTTGGTCTAACATCCTTATTAGGCGCAGACCAGTTTAAGCTAAGCATCTGCCACATAGGACAGGTGCGCTGTTTATAGCTAGCATAGCTAGGTCGTAGCCTCGTGGGCATTAGAACTAGTGTCTATGAGCTAAACTTGAAATTACGGTTGAAGGTATTTAGATGGGATAATTTAGTATGGATGATTTAATTATGTATTGTTTATATCGGTGGTTAATCAAATAATTAACGAAACAATTATAGTAGGTGTGATTGTGTAGTTTCCGGCAAAGAAGCCTGTATGTAAAGTTTATTTTTTTAATTTTTTTCTTTGTTTATATTTTTGTATTCCGAGCGGTAGTTATTTGTATATTATATACTAGCTTTTGCCCGCGACTTCGTACGCGTGGAATTTAGAATCTGATATTTTCCTGCGGAAAAATGGAGCCTATATTTTAAGTTAGACCTCTAGCAATACATCGGTGAAAACAGCATTAAATTCCATGCAGTAGTGTTGTGTGATGCGTGTACAAACATACAGACAAACAGACAAAAATTCTAAAAACTGTTGTTTTGGCTTGTGTTGCTCTAATAAAGACCCCACATATTCGTTTTTCTCAAATATCTATAATGTACAGACATCGGCCTGTTATAATTTTATTTTATGTATAGATAAAATTGTGCGTGTGTAATTCTCTTCTTCCTAAACGGCTTGATCCATTTTGACTTGTAGGTACTTATTATGTTACCTGGATGGTTCTTAGCTATAGTTGGACCCGGTAGGTGGCGCTGTTGTCGACATCCAGAAAACAAAGTACAGGAGGACGAAGTTGTGGGGAACAGGTAGACTTTTAATAAATTATAAGGCTTTCTGCAGATGACATCACAAAGTATTCCGAGGCCCTCGTGTAAGTTTCTTTCGACAAACTCGATTTAACGTATCGAACGCATTCGGCGCTCCAATTGGTGGAGAACACGAAACGGACCAATCGGAGCGCCGAACGCGTTTGATGCGATAAATCGAGTTTGTCGAAAGAAACTTACACTTGGCCCTAAGACAGTGATTTTATTTCCTGTAAACATTTCGTCCTGATTGTTCCATAAATTCCAACAACATACAACATCTCAGCGTACGAACAAAACTACTCATACACACGATATTAGTTAAACAAAAGCCTACTCCGTACTCTGATGGCTTGTATTTTTGGAAAAACACGATTTTAATTTGAAGGCGGTCTTACACAATAATTTATTAGTTAGTAATTTCGCGAAACTACCGAGATAGTGTAACACTTAATAACGGCATCGGCCAGATGTGGGTGTAAAGTACACCTCTGCCTAACCCTTCGAGGAATATAGGCGTGATGCAAATAATTATATCTCTATTATAAACACCAGGGTCGCAGTAAGGGCTTGTTAAATTCGTTAAAATACGAAGAAATCCTGGTACTTAAATGTCAAGTTATTACAAAGCGCACGGAGTCAATGCTTCTTGCTGCGCTTTCGTGCGGAGTGCGCACGCGACGCAACTGACATATCTCAGATTTTCAGATTTTTATCTATGCAGGTCTGTAGGGATAGCTACATATCTGCGGTTTTGTGATTTAATATGCAGATCCCAGAATTTATTACAAAAGATTACCATTTTGAATTAAATTCAACAGAATTTTGTTCAAATGTGTTAACGCCATGGTATAATGCGCAAATTTAAAAAATCTTCATACAGATAAATATTAGACGCCAATTGTTCTCTTTTTATTGATGTATTTTAATATCATCTTCACTGTAAGCTCTTGAACGTATTCTCTACTTTTTCCTCGCATTCATCATCAGCCAGAAGACGTCCACTGCTGAACGAAGGCCTCCCCCAAGGGGAGGGTTTGCCATAATCCCCACGCTTGGCAGGCGGCTTGAGGATCGCAGTGGATCACCGATTAGTGAGAGGACGCTGCTGCCCGTCCTCCGACGTCTGGCCGCAGTTTAAAGACGTACCCGGGTCATCCTCGCATTATTGATCTTTTAATAACAATAAATAAGTAATAGTAGAAAATTTGCTCAGAACCACCAACCAAAAGAACCCAATTTTCAAGTTTCCCAAGTTATCCCCTTACGTTGCACGACCGCGCCTGCGCTCGCGCCGTGAATTCGTCGCGGCCTTGATGCCGGTCGGCGACTCGGCGCAATCGCGAAAATAAGACCGTCAACAAAATGACGAAGTATTTATGTAACATATGAGTAAGTTACAGGACAAATAAGAATTACATAAAATGTACATACTAATATCACTGCTGAACATAGGCTTCTGAAGACTTGATAATATTGGAACCAACATTTGTGTACCAGTGGAAGTCCAACATAATAACAAACTAGAGGGGCTCGAAGCTACATAGTTAACGCGCAGATCCGTCGATCTCCGACGTTAAGCAGAACTTGACGCGGTCAGTCCTTGGATTGGTGACTATTTTTCACATATAGTCCCCCTGTGCCTCGAAAAGCACGTGAAGAAGTTCGTCCCGGTCATACGAAGAACTATGACAGTCGTTACGGGTGTCAATAGCCCAAAAAGTCTGACAACCAGTCTAACTTTGCAGAATCAGTGTCTACGAGTTACCGCGGAGGTACTGGCGGAGGTCAGAAGGCAGTCGCTCCGTGTAATATAAAATACTGATATTCAGCCGCAACCAGTTAGATTGGACACCGACCCCAATGTAGTTCGGAAAAGGCTAGGCAGACGATGATGATGGAAGTTCAACATAAGATAGCATCTCGCCTGTATATCACAAAGGGATAGGCAGAGGTAGAACCGATACCGTTACTAAGTTAAATGTAATAGGGGGTGAGCCTATTGCCATCTACTAGGCACAATTCGTACTCCTGCTATTATTAAGAATTTTCTACCAGAAGAGCCTAATGACACTGTATTCTGGGATTTCTCGCTCAGAAGAAGCACTAAACCAATGAAAACCTGTATTTCCTAACGGGTTAGGCAGAGAAGTACTATTGTACACACATATTTCGCCAACGCTGTTCTTAAGAGTATCGTTTAGCTGCCGGCTTCTGACAAAATTTCCTTCAAATACGTGCAAAATAGGTGTTTGGGTGTTAACGTTTCTCACATCGAAATCTTAACGAATTAATTTGATTTTGGTCTCTATCTTTTTGTCAGATTATAAACTACGTCAACAAGGTATGTTTGTTTTCAAAATTTTGATTAATTTAGTAATTATCACGAAATAAATATAAGGAAGATTTTTAGTTAAAAAAACGCATTTTGAGGGTTCATTATTTCTCAGTCTATAAACAATATCAAAAAACAAAAACGTGGCGACCTAGTTTTTACTTGTGTCTATAAAATATAAAAATCAGCAACATCGGCTCATGATTAGTGAGGTAAAAGTGTTAACGCATTTTGTATGCAAACTTTTAGCTAAACTATAGTCTTGAGTTACGTATTACCGTGTTTATAATTCGTAGAGAATGTTCTTCAAACGATGCGAATTTATTTATCTACCCTCCGTTTGATCCAAACCCTATACCCAAAGGCCAAAGGATTTTTCATCCAGATCCCCACTTCAAAACAAGTTCTAAGATTAACTTTATTAACTGCCACATATAAATATATTGTTATTAACACAATTGAATCATGTTACTTGGGAATAAAGACATTATTATATTGTACAGACATTGACCCGGGTATGTCTTAAAACTGCGGTCAGACACCGGAGGACGGGCAACAGCGTCCTCTCACTAATCGGTGAGCCACTGCGATCCCCAAGCCGCCTGCCAAACGTGGGGATTATAGCACCCCCCCCCCCCCTTGGGGGATGCCTTCGTTCAGCAGTGGACGTCTTCTGGCTGATGATAATGATGATTGTACAGACATGCACGCAACAATTATGTTATATCAAAATTATTATTGAAGATAAATGAAAATATACCGCAAATTCTGTTTGATAATTTCTTGGTTCTTTCACTAAACGTAAAATACGATCTAGAACTTAAAACATTCTGACATTTTAATTCTAACACATTTAATAGACGTTTTATTATGTTTACACTTAAATCCTTTAGTGAAATTAGCCATTGCAAATTCAAATACAATGGCTTATAAAAAATAAGAAATGCAATATTTGTCTGTTTATTTGTCTATGAAACTCATTCTATGAAACAGCTGAACACTTTATTAAAAGGCTTTTAATAGCACACCTGCAACCAACGATGTTTTTAACTTTTTTTCATCTATTCAATAGTGTTTATACATATGTATATATACTCGTATATTTGATTACGTTTTTGCTAAAATGTATTTAATGGCAGATATCACTTTTTTACTTAAATACACCTTGATTGTTTAATTTTATTGCCATAAAGAATTAACATAGAGTATTATGGTAATTTTATTATAAGAATGACAAGTTAAAAAGCAATATCACAAGTTAGTCTGTTCTTTAAATAAATAAAAATAGTAACAAAAAAGTTTTCAACCAAACTGACTCCACCCTGAAGGTCAACGGCCTTAGACGCGTCATTCTTATATTGGCCGCAATTTGGCCGGACGAAACAACGGAAATGTACCTGTCCTTTTCGCACCCATTACGAAACATACACATTTTCGTGTGCACAATGAATACCGATTATCTCATTCACAGCGTTCGCTTTTTGAAATTTTACGTCGATGTGCGTTTTTATGTTTATGTGTGTGTCACAAAAATTATCTGTCCCGCGCTCTGAGTTGCATTCAAATAGCGTTCGCGCCAAAAATATCTTTTTATTATGAATTTTTATTATATTTTGTATTCAACAGGCGTGGGTACGCATACGACGTCGTATATATTTGTATTTTTAATATATTTTTCGATAACGTTCTGGGCAGTTGTGGTAGGTCACGGATGTTATGCATGTGTGCGTATGCGCTTACGTGTTTCGAATTTTGGGATTCTAATGACGAACCGGATTTTGTTTTTTTGTTGCGTCATTCGTGTTTCTCATTGGTTGAGACTTTTTTATTACCTGCACCTTCCCGCCTGATCCTTTTTAAATAAAGAACTAATTCTTTTTTATATTGTTTGTTAGGGAACGCCTTATATTACGAAAGGACTGCTGTTTGATTAGGTAATAAAATAAAGAACAAATAAATATTTTTCAAGCATCATGATAAAATATAATTCTATTGTTTTTAACAGAGAGTGCACAACGACACAACCCACAAATCTTTTTTATTTATTTGTGCATATATATTTTTTAATCACCTTTTTATTGGCTACACTGCTAGTAACAATCCACACGGCAAATCTAATTAAATTCAAACATCGAACATTTTAATTTAAAAAAAAGAACAGTAACGGGCGATCGGTTCTCCATAAAATCTCAAAGTATAACTTGTTCACACAAGGTGCTTGACCGACACCACAATAAGAAGAGTCCGTATCCCGTCACCTGCCGCTACAAAAACACAGAACCGAGCCGGACCGGTTCGTCCTAGTCCGGTCCGGACCGGCCCGACTGATTTAATGATAGAAACACGGTTTTTAGGTATGGTCGCACGATTTTTAGATTGTGATGTTTGATTTATGAGGTTCGTAGAGCTTTTTTTTGGTTCGATTTGCGTTTCAGCTCATATGATGTAGTTTACATTCAAAATTCGTTTGGTTATTTTATAAAATAAGCAAGAATAAAAATGTATTTTTTTTTAAGTTATATTTTATTTAAGTTTACCTATGGGTTGTTACCAAAAATAAAAGACTATCTAAGTAAAAAAGAAAACAAAAAAAAAATGCCATTAAAGGGTAATAAAGAAACTGGTCTACATTTTTTTTTTTTTCAAGAATTTCTAATGTGTTTCTTTTATATGAACGTTTAAAATCCTTATAGGGCGTAATAATGTTATCAATAAATTGAAATTAACTAGTACGTGCTTCCAGTAAATGATCATCATTAGGAATCCATATTCTATAGTAGAGTGATTATCACCTTCACTTTAGTTTCACGACTTTTTTTTATTAACACTTGAGGCCCTTTAGCAATAAAACTATTATTTACCTAAGCATAATGCCCTATTCGTGTCATATATCTTCATATATTAACATAAAAACGTACCAACATCCATATTTAGGAAAAAAAACACCTTTACTGACCCGTCACCCATTTTAGCAATTAATTTGAATGTTTAATTAATTTTATGCAAACCAATACAGTTATATAAATTTATGCTCAAACGAAGCTGAGCGTAAATTGCAAAAATAGCTATTCACTTCCCGGTCATTACCCCTTGAAACTAGGACCCTCGTAGATTAGCAGGGAAAAAAACTAAAATGGCGTATTGTTTTGTTTAAAACCAGTGTTGGCATAAAGGGTGGTATTTTCATGATTTTAGTTAGAAAACCGACGTTGGGGCTCCACCAATAGCCTGCGCCCCTGTCAGCGATAGATAGGGGATGAAGTTTATAAAAAAAGCGGAAAGCGCTTCATAGACAAACGACTGAAGCGATTTAACGCTTCCATTTCTAACCGACCCTTTTCATTTTTCGATTGCACATTTAACAGCAATTCCGACAGATACTAAAAATTCCACGTTTATTAATTAATAAAAAAAAACTTTTTTTTTGCTAACATATATAACGGTTAAAAAATGTCCGTCTAGTGTACTAGGTGGTCTATAAAGCGCTGTCCGCTGCGAGGGTGAGAACTGCCCCTAGTCGGCATCTAGGTCCCATCCCGGGCGTTTACACACATTATTGCAGTTTGATGAATTGCGCCGCACGCCTCCGCTAACGGTCATTCAACTTATGAAACGTATCAGCCCGGATATGTGGGGTGAAAGAGAACTGGAACAAGAAAATAATCTACTTGTTTTTTTTTTTTTTTTGCTAAAAAACTTTTTGACCCGTTAACATAGCTAGGTATAAAAAGATATAGTAAAAAAAAAAAATGAGAATTATTATTAGTGAATAGGCTATCATCGAAATCAATGAATAATAGGTATTTTAAATTTATGAACGAAAAATTAAATTATGTAATATATTATGAACGAAGAATTGAATTAAAAATACACAATTTAAAGTTATGCCACTTTAGCAGCGGGATTTGTTCATTTTTGTGACAATTTTTTAGGACTGATAAATGTTTAAGTATCTTATTAACTATCTATCTATGTATTTAGCGGATTCCATACATCATCGAAAACATTTGGTAGTCCTCTCAGGTTTCCAGGATTCTTCGCGATATTAATCGAAAAGTGGCAAAGATTGAAGTCAGACCCTTCTGCATGGAAGGCAAGCGAAACATAAGCTACCTATCACTTTTTAAAATAGATTCTGTAATCCTTAAAAATTGTAACATACTTGTCATAATCAGAATAAATTACGTAAAAACATCCAAATCATAATTTCCCACCCATCGATAAAAACTTTGTTTTTTATTATTATAAATAAATTATTATTAAAAATTATTTTAAACTAACCATCACTAATTCTATTTTTATAACTTAATATAACATCGGATACTAATACCCGATATTAAGTATATGCGGCGACCGAAATACTGGAAACACAAAACAAATAAATATATACATAATAAATATCCCGTTTTAAGTTATTAAAAATACTAGAACTTATATAAGTTCTTCTTGTTGTAACTTAATTGCACAATGGGTATACAACCTTTATATTCAAAGTCATGTTTGTTCATTTAATTAATAGTTTAATGTAAAAGTAACTGCATGTCGTATGGGTTCCTTTTACGACCAACAGCTAGCTAGCGCCACCTGTCATCTTGATCATGAACTAACACGGCAATAAAACGATTCTATATTCAAATAAAAGTATTATTAGTTTTTTATTGTCAGTAGCTGTCTGGAGTTTGGAAATGAAACAAGTCAAATGTCAAAATTTGCGAAAATAATAATTATTTTTTATTTCATTAATTTTGACAATTAATGAGAAAAGTTGAGAAAAGTTAATACTACGATTGCAGGACACACTGGTCGATAGCCACATTGGTCGATAACACTGAAACTTGACGGAATGACCACCCCTGCCGGCCTATCAGTTCATTGACCTATGTATAGGTCATGAAACTGTCTGTTAACCTACCATGATATGCTAAAAAAAAATCATTTGACTTAAGATGTATTTGCGGAGCGAGGGGCTGTGCTTACCACAGCTAAAAATGAAGATTCTCGTTGACCACTACAAAAGATGGCCACTGATCAACGGCTTTAAGATTTACTTCTTCGTTCACTATAAATTGACGCCAGAGTTGAGCTAAAACAAACATTACCACATTGACATATGGACTTTGACAGGTGTCAAGTTATGATGAACGGACGATATACTGAGATTGTATGAAACCTACTTCGAAATTTTTGATGTATCTGTGTCACTGTTTAATTAGGACTAATGAAAAATATAATACATGATTACGAAGGTCTGAAAAGAAAAAAACAACGATAGCCAACAAAATATTAAAATGAAATACGTTTATAGTTAAATTAAACAAAAGATTATTATATTCAGCATTCTTTTTTTTGTTCTTTTGAAAATGTGGAATGAAAAGTTACTTAGTAATTAAAAATACGCTAATTACATCGTGATAATCTCATTCCGAAAAATATTATGCAGCCCTTCTCTCTTACTGTAGGCCTTCTCAAAATTAGAAAGACTAGGCCTTAGTCCACCATACTCGGGCGGATTGGTGGACCACACATACCATCAAGAGCCATATTTCTTCACGATGTTTTCCTTCACCGTTAAAGCAAGTGATAATCAAATTTTATTCCGCATAATGTTTCCGAAAAGTCAATGGTGTGGGCCGGGTTCGAAGTTCAAACATCCAAGGCAAGCGATCAAACGCGAGGCCATAAAACACAAAAATAAAAGTTTCGAAATTCAAAAGAAATTCGAAAAAAGAAATCCGCTACCAACCTTAAACTTTACTCGTAAGTGATTGGTGTAATTAAAAATCGTTCAATGAACTTGGCATAACATAACTAACCTACGTCAACGTGTCCTGCGTTGTGTGTGTATCTGTGCGTGTGTGCGTTCATTTCGTGAGTTCATTCACCTTGCCAGTTGGGGAAGTTGGGAGGAACGAAGGGCATAGAGTGGGTGTTATTATGAAATTACTTAAAGTTGTTAAAAGGGATTTATTTTTCAAGTTGAGTAACTTGGGCATTATTTTTGAAACAAAGTTTCGTTTAAACAGTTAGGAAATAAGTTAAGTAATTCATTGAAGTAACTGAACTTCGGTAGCCTTTCGACTGAGTAGGTAGTAGCAAACGCGATTGCTAAGCGTGACGTCCCGGATTCGTTTCCCGGGCAGTGTTATTGAGTTTTTCTGTTTGAAAATTCCCAGTATCACGTAGTTAGGAACTATGCCCGGTAGAAAGCAATCGGCACGCGGTATTACATCGCCTGAAGAACCGCATCGGAAAAAATAAGGTTTAAAATAGTACACCTCTGTTTTAATTTTCAGGGAATACAGGCGTGATGCTATAATTTTTTTTACATCCGTACACCACTACCAACTGGCTAGATAGATTTCATTGTCCACAATCATTATAAATAAATAAAAAATATGACACGTATTGTCTTTAAAAAAAAAGTCATTCGTATGAGATCAAAAATACACCTGAAGCGGTGTTAGATAGGAGCATTACAATCCTCCGATCCTCCAATCATAACCGTTAACAGAAAAATAATATTAAAAATAAAACATTAAAAATATTCACACCACAGTCCACTCGACACCATCTCTGTGCGTCCGATATTTAACCAAGTCGCGGAGTTGCATTTTTGCCGTACACGCACTTAACGTCGATGTGTGCGTAACACACACACATGACGTACGCACACTGGGTGCGTGTGATGGACGCTTTTTTTTCTTACACTCGGTACACACTGGACGAAGGAACTTTTAAGATTATTTAAATAATCGAGTCAATTTTTGTTATGGATTTTTGTTCGAGAATGTAATGTGAAGGTGTCATGTTTTATATTTTGTAAAACAGTCGGTATAATAGTTGTGTCTTTCCTCAGAAATCATGAAATATTTAATCCCGGGTGTCATACAATATTTCTATGAGTCGTTACGGGTGTCAGTAGCCCAAAAAGTATGACAATCAATTGCGAAAATAGAGTACAATCAGCATCAAAAATATGTTTACACGCTGCGAAATTCAAACGCTTTTTCTTGGAAAACTATTGGTTAAAATCATAAAATTTAAATGGCTATGTATTTTTATGTATCCGCAGATACTGTGTGTAAAATTGACCAAGATTTCAATAACAATTTCTCCTAAAAATCGCTTTTGAATTTCACTAAGTGTATACATCTTATTGATGCGACTAACATGAGCTAAACAAGCTAAGCTAAATCCCAATTGATTACTCCACAATCATTACATTATATACATTATATAAGAGCTCTCAAATTAGAAGCCTAATCGCCGAAATCACCTTGGAAGAATAATATTAGTGTCTCCCAGTACTTGGGGTAATGGTGGTCATATGGCAATTGATCTGAGTAAACTGATATTCAGCCGCATCTGGTTAGACTGGGAGCCGACCCCACGACAGCGGAGAAAGGGCTAGGCAGATGATGATGAGTTGTTGTGTCATCGCGTTTATTACGCGATATCACAAATCAAATCAAATCAAATCACGCGTTATATACAAAACAATAGGACTTCAAACTTTTTGAACCTATCTAGAATTCGAATCTAAGACCAATAAACTAGATAATAGCTACAGCTAACGAAGAATAGTCATAATTAGAATCAGTTTTGACATTACAAACAATTAACATTGCGCACTATATTTTTAAAAGTACACCGCTTGACCATTTGACCACCGCAATGTACATTTTTGAAGTGTCACTACTGAATAAATCCCAATTGATTACTCTACAACCTACCATACATTGAGTTAAGAGATCTCTCAATGACGAGACGCAAGTTCCATTCCCGCACGGGGCAAATGTTTTTATGTTCTACGGATAGTGTTAGGGTTTGTTCACATAAATATTTGTTTTTGTAAACGCAATCACAATACAGAAATTCTTCCTAGTGAGGGGGCAAAGTTTCAAATTTCGAAGAATTCGAATTTCGAATGTAAGACTATTTTTTAATGTTAAGACTATTTTTTGTTAACACAATACTCTTTTCTTACAGTCGGTTAACACATTGAGTACTGCACCTAACGCATATCAGTTTACTCGTGATGTCCGTTTGTCCGTTCGTCCGGTGACGCTTCCGTCATCGTCACTATTGTTCGAAATATTTTAATTTTATGACAATCTCATCTCACGATTACCGAAATAGGCTTTTTATTAACTTAGCTTTAAGCGTTTATTTGTGAAATTATAGTGGTTAACAGGTCTGAGTGATATTCGAAAATTGTGATTATTAATTAGACATTACCATAGCATCACGCCTGTATCCCCCGAAGGGTTAGGCAGAGGTTTACTATTGTACACCCATATTTCGCCAATGTTGTTAGTGAGTCCCATGTAATAGGGAGCGAGCCTGTTGCCATCTACCGGGCCCAGTTCCAGACTCCGTGCTGCTACTAAGAATTTCCATATAGAAATACCCAATAACATTTTGCCCGACCCGGGAATATATTTAGAGATGTTTTTCCATAAGTAAATTCAAAACAGCAGGTCGAAAGTACCCTTTTAAGGAAAGTTAGCCAACGACTTTACGATTATTTGTACTTGTTATCGAAAAATGATCTCCAAACATAAAGTAACGTGAAACTTTAATGTAAAACCTTATGTAACATTAGTTATAACGTAACATGGCATCACGCCTGTACTCCCCGAAGGGTTAGGCAGAATTCTATATCAACATTTCACCGATGCCGTTATTGAGTCCCATGTAATACAGGGCGAGCCTATTGCCATCTAAAGGGCACAATTCCAGACTCCGTGCTTCTGAACATAACATTTTACCCGGGAATCAAATCAAAGAACAAAAATTAACAATATTTTTTATACAGTAATATTATAAATAAAGGCGTAAAATTCCAAATTTAAAATATCGAACGCCTATAAAGTTACCAATAACTGTCACTTCTCAACTTGTCATTGGCTGAATGCACAAAAGCGAAATTCTAAGTCTATGGCACAAATAGTGTGAAGCTATAACAAAAAAAAAGAACTGTCACTTTTGAAAATGGAGCAGGTAAATTACAGATCACACTTTTGGAAGTCCTCTAAGCTTTAAAGAAACTTTCACATTTACATTAAAGCCAACTCAGCGTCTGAATATCAAAATATAAATACTGGTATGAATGTCACTGTTCTCGGTAATTTGAACTTGTTGAGTCGAGCGCTGTGCTCACAACTCCTTTAATTATGGTGGCGCAAGACATAAGCGCTGACAGTGCCGTATTCTTAAAATATGTGTGTGTGTACTTATGTACGCACGTAAGAAGTTATACTTCTTATTTATTTATTTTATTTCCACTGTTATGAAACACGTGTTACAGATTCACAAATATTCAATAACTACCTTGAATATAGCTATCAATTTCCAAGAAAATTTAAGAGACATTTACCAGCCAACTTCATGTTGTTGCTTTTATCTGTCGGTGTGCGCGCGCATTGTAAGAATTCACTCTCATCAAGCACGCCTTTACTTCGTTTGTCTGTATTTTGTATTTATTTTTTAATTCGTTTTTTTTTTACTATAGTAAAAAAAAGTAGACTGCCTCATTGGTCTAGTGGTCGCAAGCTCGACTGCTGAGCGTGAGGTCCTGGGTTCAATTCTCGGGTCGGGCAAAGTGTTATTGGGTTCCTGTGTTTATTCTCAGAAGCAGCACGGAGTCTGGAACTGTGCCCGGTAGATGGAAATAGGCTCGCCCCCTATTCCATGGGACTCAAGGTAGAAAGACTATAGGTGTAGAATTATACACCTCTACCTAACCCTTCGGGGAATACAGGCGTAATGCTATGTTATGTTTTTTTAAAAAGTAGCCTACGTCCTTCTCTACGACCCCGACTACCTCTTTGTAAAATTTCATGACGATCGGTTCAGTGGTTTAGTTGTGATGAAGTAAAAAACATACAGCGTTATTTTCACATTTATTATCGTGTGGATACTTTCGTTTACGTGCAATTTCATACATAACATCGAGAACCCGTGCCTCGAAAAGCACGTTATTAAGCAGTTAATCCCGGGTGTCATAAGACCTATGACAGCTGTCACCCGTGACAGCTGTCATAGTCCAAAAAAGTGTGACAACCAATCTAATCTTAGTGTCAGTGTCGCCCGATAATTGGGTAGCTGAGGTCAGATGGCAGTTGCTGCGTGTAAAATACTTATATTCAACTGCAACCGGTTATTGGAAGCCGACCCCAATATAGTTGGAAAAAGGCTAGGCAGATCGCTTCAGCTTGTACCTCGAAACCAATATTCGGGTACCCTTCATTTCGGTAGCGACTCCTCCAATTATAACCGTCAATCTCCATTCACGTGTTAACTAAATATAATTAATGCCAAAACAGTTCTGTTTGATGTAGTCCAGTTAGTTTTAGAATAGTTTCCGCATATATTACGTTGAGGGGTGAAAAGTACTTCGGCGCTTTGTGAAATTAATATCGACGACACGGTTGGCGCAGTAGTTAAGCGATTAGCTTTCTGCGCTGTGTCGCGGGTTCGATTCCCGCACGGAACAAATATTTGTATGATCTACAGATAGTTGTTTCGGGTCTGGTTGTGTGTGTATGTGACATGTATGTTTGTAAACTGTACCCACGACACAGGAGAAATCCTGAATGAATTAAATGAATATTGTCACCCTTAGGCATAAGATTATAAATTCAACCCATTACTGTCCCACTGCTGGGCAAGGGTCTCTTCTCAGAATAAGAAGGATTAGGCCTTAGTCCACCACGCTGGCCCGGTGCGGGTTGGCGGACTACACACACCGTCGAGAACTTTATGGAGCCCTCTCAGGTGTGCAGGTTTCCTCACGATGTTTTTCCTTCACCGTAAATGCAAGTGATAATCAAATTCTGATCCGCGCATGATTCCGAAAAGTTAGAGGTGCGGGCCGGGTTTGAACGCGGTCCCTCCTGCATGGAAGGCAAGCATTCAACCGCTAGGCTATCACTGCACTAGGCATAAGATTAAGATTGGTTATAGCTAGATTTAGAATCGTCTCTTTTAACATGAGCTAACAGTATTGGGGTACATAGAAAATAACTCGCGGATTAAAGAAAGTTTAGCGGTAAGGTGCAGTGATTAAGCGATTAGCGTTTTGTGCAACTGGTCGTTCTTTTGCCGTACAGAATTAATATTTGTAAGGCCCTAAACCCTTTATGACAAAATTGCTTTGAAATACGCGCAAAATAGGTGTTTGATCGTTAATGTTTTTTACATCGAAACCTTAACGAATTAATTTGATTTTGTTCTTTATAATTTTCTCAGATTATAAACTAGGTCGACACGTTTTGTTTTTTCAAGATATTGATTAATTTAATAATTGTCACGAGCTAAGTATAAGGATACGATTTTTATTTAAAAGAACGCATTTTGAGGATTATATTTCTCAATCTATAAACAATATCAAAAAAATCAAAAACGTGACGCATTACTTGTGTCTATAACATATAAAAAAATCAGCAAAATTAGCTCATGTTTAGTGGGATAAAAACGTTAACGCATTTTGTATGAAAACTTTTAGCTAAACGATACTCTTAACCTCGCAGACCGATCTAGATGGTAGCTATGATGCCCCGATGTGTATACATGAAAAAGGTTTTAGTATATTTGGATATTTCACATTATCTATATAAAATTTATTATCTTGAATATTTGACATAAGTCATTATTTCAATAAAATAGGTGAACTCATCTAAAATAATACGAAATATACAAAAAACATGACGTCCCGCAAAACAGAGGATGTTCATCGAGAGCTGCTTAACAAGCTGCTGTCAGACTCAGGGTTGGAGTGCATTAGGTCGCCTCCGATATCCTCTGCGTCCTCCAGTAGTTCCGGAACCGCTGAAGAACAGGGTACGTACCAGTACACCATATAATTATGCATATATAACATAGCATCATGCCTGTATTCCCCGAAGGGTTAGGCAGAGGTGTATTATTGTTCACCCACATTTCGCCGATGCCGTTATTGAGTCTCATGTAATAGGGAGAGAACCTGTTGCCATCTACCCGGCACAGTTCCAGACTCCGTGCTGCTACTGAGAATTTTCTCACAGAAAAATACTTGAAAATTGAACAGAGGATCAGCAGCCACTCTTGCGACTCTAAACCAATTCTCCCCTTCTCCAGGTCCAGTCGAGGAAGAAGAAGTACCAGCAGCAGAGGAGGTTATTGAGGAAGAAGCGAAGCCTCCCCCTGTGGAGGATACCTACAAAGAGCTGCCAGCAATATTCCCTACACCATCACTGCGATTTGTACTACCTGACAAAATTAGAGCGTTAGAGAAACAGAACAGGTACAAATACATAAAAATAAAATAAAACAGTAACAAATGAAATTTGACGGCACGGTTGGCGCAGTGTGTTGAGAGATCGACTGCTGCGCTAAGTGTCGCGGGTTCGATTCCCGCACGGAACAAATATTTGTATGATCTACAGATAGTTGTTTCGGGTCTGGTTGTGTGTGCATGTGACATGTATGTTTGTAAACTGTACCCACGACACCTAGTGTGGGGCAATGTTTTAAAAAAAAAATAAAAAAAAATAAGAATGAAACAAATTAACTTTTGACTGATTCATTGGTCTAGTGGACGCAAGCGCAACTGCTGAGCGTGAGGTCCTGGATTCAATTCCCGGGTCGGGCAAAGTGTAATTGGGTTTTCTGTATTAGTATCGGCGAAATGTGGGTGTGGAAACCAAGGTAGTTAAAAACTGAAATCATCATAAAGAATATAAAGAATAAAGAGCTTAGGCTCTTGTCGGTGGAGCAATCGCCACTGCCCTCTATTTTCTGCCTTCGTTTTGACCTCTTGATACGACTCTACCCTTACTTTCTCCTTTACTTATTGTGCAAAGCTTCGTCTAGGTCTTCTCCTTTCATCTAAGTATAATCTGGTGTCCT